>CM053584.1:50232213-50273932 GCA_028627135.1 Pseudochirops cupreus | reverse complement strand
CAGTATGGTACCTTCTATCAGTCTAGCTTCCAAACTTGGCACAATCAAACTTATCCTCCCAACAGCCATATTGTCAAAGATGAGTAACAGACTGGACCTATCTCAGTCATCCTTGACCAAAAGTAACCTAGTGATGTGTCAAGGCAAAAAACACACCCCTTCACTCTCCCCCTGAGGGGGATGTCCCAGTGAATTATGGCAATACACCTGCACAGTTGCTACAAAAATACATGTCCCTTTAAGCACTGATCACTCCTAAACTCCTTCCTAACTCCTCCCTAACTCCACCCTTACCCACCTAGTTAGCATAATTAACCTCTGATTGACAGCTTTATCATTATAAAAACTGTACCTCTAACCCCTGCACCTTGCAGGTCCCCTTAACCTTCTCCTGCCTGCTGCAAAGTCAGCGTAACAATAAACTTTTGTAACTCTGCCAAAAGATTGCTTGAGTCCACTAATTCATTTCAGACTAAGAACCCTCAAAGGATTTCCTAGCAATCCACCTCTTCCATACCTCTTCAGATGTTCTGTCTTTTGTGTAGGCTACTGATTCTGAAATGATTCCCATGTTGAGAACCATCTGTGTTTTGTCCATTTATAGAGTCAATTTCATGATTATTGGTGCTCGTTATATCTGGAGACTCCTAAACAACCTATATGCTGTTTGTCTTTTCCATTTTCTTAATTTTGAATGCACACACATTCTTGTTCTCTCTGTCTCTCCATATGTATGTATGATATATATGTATATACATATTCTATATATGTATGTAATATATAAGATGCATGTGTAATATAGATGTGAATTGGATGTGGGTATGTACATGCATGCATATATATGTATGTATGTATGCACATTGTGCCTATATTACACATATCACATATCATACATATGTATAAAATGCATGAATAATAGTGTGATATATATACATGCACATATATAGATGCACACACTACATCTATAGTACACACACCACTTATACATATATTATACGCAAGATGCATATGTAACATTGATACATTTATGGACACAATTCCTCTATATCATACACAATTCACCTATATATTATATACAATTATCTATATTATAATATACGCTATATGCATATATTACACTCATCATGTTATATATGTGTAATGTGACGTGTGTATATGTGCACACATACATACACGTGTGTATATATATGTATATGTGTGTGTGTATATACACACACACACGTACATATAAAACATATGGAGAGACAGAGAGAATGAGAATGTGTGTGCCTTCAGAATTAAGAAATGGAAGAAACCGAAGGTATATAGGTTGTTTAGAAATCTCCAGATAAAATGAGCACCAGTAATCAAACAAATAAAATTGAATCTATACAAAAGGACAAAATAAAGTTTGTGTATGTATAGAAACACACACACATATGAATGAAGTAGAGAAGATTTTTAAACTTGGAATATTTTGAGTCTTACTGTTTCTTTTAGTCACCTAAAATTTTTCATCGATTAAAAATTTGTTGCTTTGTAGATTAGTTCACTTATATAGAATACTATGGTGACCAAGTTAATATCATAGGATTTGCTCTCCACGTGGCCCCCCCTTTGTTCTATTCTTTGGTTACAGATGAGCCTCCTCAACCTGGCCAGTGATTTGCAAGTGTTTATATGCCCTTGGGAACAAGGGCAATGATGTTAAGGAAGTATAGGTGCATCAGTATTCTCGGTGAAGAGATCAGTACTTTTGTTTTGATTTTAATATTTTCTTTCTAGGTACAGTCTTTCTTACATACCATTTGCAAGGTAAGCAAGGTTCAATACACTATTATATTAATATATTTAATATTTATGCTTATCCCTCTAAAAATACCATGCTCGAGTGATTATTTTTAAAGCAGATAGAGCATTAGTATTATTGTGCATCTGACGGAAGAATCTCAATAGACTTTTTTCCCCTCCTTTCTTCATTATGCCAATAATGGAAAACCATTTCTAAAAATTTCTTTTAACTGGAAACAGCACTGGGCTGGGTTTTGGGATATTTGTCTTCTTGCCACAGCTGTTACATTAAATAGTTGTGTGACCTTGGACCAATTATTTTACCTTTTCAGGTCCTAGTTGCCTTCCATCTCTAAAGTTTTGGTACTAAAACAGTATAAATAGGCATTTATGTCATTGGGCACCTCAGGTTTTGGCACCTGTGATCTTTGTTTCTTATTCTCTTTTAAAACTCAAACCTATAATCACTAAACCTTTTCCAGAATCACTGTTGTCCAAATAAGTACTGTTCCTAGATATAGTGATGAGATAAGAGAGTCTGCATGTGTTGGAAGAAGATTTTTGTCAGAGTTCTGTCTTATGTGCTCCTTGCCCCCCATCACTGTTTTCAGGCTCTGTTAGTAGCCAGCCACAGAATGAGCAAAATCTACGTTATAAACATTAAGAGGACTGGGCAACTCTGCATGGGACCATTAGTTTGAAATAAGCCCTAACCAATGAGGACAACAGACCATCAAGTCTTCGGCACAGGGTAGCCACTGTTGGTTTTCTGTGGAGGGTGGCTAAGTTAATACTTGTTTGGGAACTTAGAAAAGTCAGGACATTACATAAAAGGAAAAACTTTATTTAATACAAGAGATCAGCTTCTGTATTAATAATAAGCAGATGCCCACCAGGCCCGCTTTTCCATTTGATGGTGATCAGCCTGGCCAAATTCTTTCTCTTTGTATAATTCTCAGGGAATTTGAATTTACTCTGGATTAACATTTACTGATCTGCTACCCAAGAGTTGGGTGTATTAATTTTCTGCCCATCTCCCCATATCTATGTATATTCTAGATGAAATATAGTTGTTAGTGGTGGGAATGGAACTGGAAGATGTCAAAATAAAAGGAAATCTCGAAATCTCTAGATTAATGAATTATCTGTAACCCACCATATTACTTAATATAGCCTACATTCATGGAGGACTTTCAAATGAAAAGGCTGTACTAAATAAACTCTGAGCCCTCTTCCAACTTAGCCTCTAAGCCATATGCTATTGAAGCTAAAGCCTGTTCAGCCACAAATGTCACCCCTTATCTCTCCTCCTGCTACCAGCATTTTTTAATAGAAGTAAGGACTGGGGCCACATAGGAGGAAGGAGATCAGGGAATTAGGAGTCTTGTGCTGCATTGAGTAGAGGGATTATGATCACTTTGTAAAGTGTGAAGCTTGTTTAGTGTCTGGAGAAAGACTCTGAGCTAATGACCAAGATGAGTCTGAAGAGGGACCTGCTGTCTCTCTCCTGAGAATGCTCTCTCAGTAGCATGAAGTGAAGAAAGGCCATGAGGATTCTTTTCCTTAGGGCTTGGAGTAGGGTTAGTACTTACTCTTTAAAGTACAAGCCTCATCTTAACTACCTTCTGGGTTTCCCTCGGTTGTGGTTTTTTAAGAATTATTTTTACCCTCCGTTGAAGGGTGATGAAGGGGCTCGACTGAATATGGGAAATTGAAGATTCATTTCTGTGTCAGAATACTTCTATTTCTATTTGTGCTTTCTTTACAGGGATGCTGTGAAGAAGTGTTTTAATGTGTGCCTGGCCTAATAGGCAAAAAGGCACTTTTGAAAAACCTCGGCAAGTACGAAAGACCAATTTCGAACTCGGTTTTGTAAATATTTTCCCAATTCTGTCATATAGACTTGTGCCTTTCTTTTTTTTGGCTTGCAGCAGGGTGTTGGTTGCATTTAAAATATTGATGGTTGTTTTTGTAAGCAATGATATGTTTTCAAACCAAAATGTCTGTTGCATTGTGTCAGTTTTTGTGTGGAGTAGAATGTCACTGATCTGTCATTGTTCTCTCCCCCTCCACATTCCCATCCCTTTTCCTCTCTTCTTCTACTTCTCTGTCTAGTCTTCTCCCTCTCTCTCCTCTCCTTTCTTCTACCCTTTCCCCATCTCTCTGTTTTGAAATTTTACTACGTTGTTGTTTATAATTGAAAAACAAAACCAAACAAACCAGACTTACCCAGCCATGGTTGAGGCTTGGGGGCCCATAATTTCTCAAATGGGTGACAAGTAGCCTCATTCCTGAAAGGTAACATTTTTTCTCTAGGTATAGTATGCACCTGGGACTTTGGAACTGCCCAGATTTAGGTCATTGAGCACAGGCCAACCCCAACTCCTCTGGGCAGTAGGAACATCATTACTGCTTAGAATGTAGCATGGGCCTACATAGAAGGTCGTTCTGAAGGAATGTATAGAGCCGTTACAGGAGCCAGGCAGATGGATGAAGTGGGAAATGAGCTTCTACTTATTGAAACCTCTCCCCAAACTCTGGGTCACTTCTTGCCTTCTACTCAGCTGTATGTGCTCTTACCATTCTAAATGCCTCCCCAGAGGGAGGCTTTCCAGTGCCTGACATAGGATCTCTCCCTCTCTTCCTTCCCCTTCCCCTCTATAATCTAGCCCAGGGCTAGATGGAAAAAGAAAGAAGAAATTACCAGTCTTCTCCATGGACCAGAGCAGGCAGCTTTGCTATGATCTGCCTTTCTTATTTCTTTCTGCCCCTCCTCTGTTATTCATAATTGGGAGAGTGGGTTAGTGTCCTTGAAGCCTAGAAAGCTTGGGTTCTGGGCCTGCCTCTGACATATTCTGGCTCTCTCTGACCCCAGGCAAGTAATTTAATCTCTCATCATTTCAGCAAACTCCCTGAGTTACACCCGGGGTGCCAACCTGCAGGGCTGATAGAAGTCACTCCCTGGAAACTCCCTGTCCCAATATAATCATAGCTCCATTCTTGATCCTTCTTTATGACCAAAGTCTTCTGGAGTGAAATAGTTCCTTTTTTCCCTGGAAGAGGAGCCAAGGAAGAAAGAATATAAGAATACTTCTTACACCTGCTGTTCTAGCAGGATGCGGGAACCTCTACCAGACAACCTTTAAATAGTTAGCTCTCTGACTTTTGACTGAAAACAGCTGGAGGTAGGGATAGGGGTGGTGGGGCAGGCATCCTATATGGACTAGGGGCCAGGATGGTCAAAACCAACAGTCTTTAAGAGCTATGTACCTAATGGAGGTTTTCTGGCTATGACACCTGGATGTCTTTTGGTATCCCTCATTCAGTTTACTCCTCTTTTTAAGGCTCAGTCTCTGCAGTCACTAAGTCCTGCTTAAAGCTGCCTCTGACCTGTGGGAGATGTTTGAGCTGCACCAGAGCCCTGCTTTCATTCACCTTTTCACTTCTCTTGGTTAGGGGCAAGAAGAGGGAAGAAGACTAGATCTGGAGTCCCAGGCACCTGGGTTAGACTCCAGGTTCTAATGGGACTTTGAGCATAAGTCATTTCAGACTTTCTGGGTCTCAGCTCACTCATCCATAAGGTGAGGGTGTTGGGCTTATCTTTCAATAATCTAAAGGCACCATGCTACAATGGAATTTAGAATCAGACGGCCTGGGTTCAAAACCCAGCTTTGCTCCTTCATTTATTAGCAATGTAGCCGCAGTCACTTGACCTTTCTTCGCCCTCAGTTTCCCCATCTGTGAAATAAGGAGGTTGTTTAAGAGCTGTTCTAACAGATCCCTACCAGCTCTAGTCTTATGGTCTCATACTCTGAAGCCTCTTTGCAACTCTGATATTCTGTGAACTATACAGGTTTCCTTCAGCCAGGGAGAAAAATCTCATGTAGATCCTTAGGTGATTAGAAGAGATTAAAATTCCCAAGTGGTCCATTTGGATCTAAAGTCACCAAAGGATTTTGGGGAAAAAAAAGTCACATGCTTTGTTTATAGAAATCCCATTGCTATATCCCCTGAGAATTTGGTAAAAAAAACTCACCAGGGTTGACTCTGCTGCAAAAAAAATAGGGCATCTTCTCTATGACTAAATGGGCCTTTGCTTAGCCACCCTTTGGACCTTACCACTGTTGACTTCTGTACTTAAAGGAGCATAATATAGTGGAGAGAATATTGGACTGGGTGTCAGGATGACTTGGTTTCAAATCTTGCCTCAGACATACTAGCTATGGGATCCCGGGCAGGTCTTTTAACCTCTCTGGCCTCAGTTTCCTTCTCTGTAAAATGGTAGATCACATGATCTCTTAAGTTCTGCTTCATATCTTTCCTTTGTCTTTGAATGTTGTTCTTCTGGTCACTTGTACCATTTGATATTTGTCATTGAACTTGTTCATTTGAACTGTCATCTTGTCTTGGAGTTTCCTCCCTTTCATATCTAATCTATGCCCCTAGAGATTCCAGCATCTTACCTATCTTTTCTGTTGGCTATCCCTAGTCCCCTCAGGTCGGTAGTCAGTGGTCACAGCATAATGAAATAGGCAGATCGATTCCTTTTTTTCTCCCTAGCAGCTAAATGGAGAGCAGACTGGTTAGTATGGGTTAGCTATTTTTAAAAATCTACAATCCACATAAGGCCCTAGATTTATGGTTTTTTTTTTAACCCTGAGGCTTAATCTGTGATTTCCAGTTTGCATAGCTGATGTGTCAATATTACATTTGCTTGGGACCGAAGAACTTCGGAGTCAGAGGGGGCCCCAGCAATCCTTGGAGCGTGGTTGTTTTGACATTTATATCCCAAATCCATTTCTTCTCTCCCTGCTTCTATCCGGTTCTCTTCACAAAGCTTTGCTGATTTGATTACATTGGTTGGGGGAGGGGATAGGGTAAAAGGCAGCGTCATTCCTAGGCTCACAGAACCTCAGAGCTGCAAGGGACCTCAGAAACAATTTTGTCCAACATACAATGCAACAAAAAAACCCTTCTACAATACAGCTGACAAATGGTTATTCCAGCATTTATTTGAAGACTTTTAGTTTGGGGGAACTTGCTAATTTCTGAGGCAACTCATTCTGCTTTTGGACAGCTCTAATGGTTAGGAAGTTTTTATTTCTTATGTCAACTATGAGTAGAGAACTTACTACTTCAGAAGCTCTGTATATATTAAAACTTCTGTTGAGTTGGAATCTACCTCCCTATAAATCCCATTCTCTGGTTCTGTGGTTTGGAGGAAGTTACAGACAGTTCTAATTACTCTTTCACGTGATAACTGTTCAGGTATTTGAAGACTGAAGTCAGGCTTCTTGCCTCATCCACCCCCTGCCAACAAAGAAGCATTTTCTTTTCAAGGCTAAGCATCCCCAGCTCTTCTAATCGATCTTTATAGAGACTGTTTTTTTGTTTCTTCACCATCCATGCAGCCCACCTCTGTCCGTGTTCTGTCTTGACAATAGCCTTTTGAAAATGTTACATCCAGACCCAAACACAATACTCCCCAGGTGTAATCTGATCAAGGCAGAATAAGGCAAAATGATTATCGCCTCTCTTGCTGTGGAAATGACTTCTGTGAATGCAGGCTAAGAGCTTACTGACTTTTTTAGCTTCTACGATGACATTGTGAGCTTGCACTTTATACTTCAGTAAAACGAGGTCCTTTTTCTCATGAACTGCTGTCCAGCTGTGTCTTCCTTCATCCTGGATGCTGATTTTTTTCTGAACCCAGGTGCAGTGCTTGACCCAGTGGGGGCCTTGCTAAAGCATTCTTTTGGATTCAGACCTGCCAATGCAAATTGACTGGATTCTGAATTGGTAACATCCCTTCCCCCCATTTCCCTGACCACCGTGGGATGGTGTGGGTGGAATATGAATTTGGCAAACATTGCCTTGCCTCCAACTGTTAGGCCTTAGGCCTTGCAAAAGGCTTTGGTTTGAGCTATGATGAACTAAATGCTAAGTATCCATATAGAGACTAAACTTGGATTATTTACAGCAAGTTTTTTTCACTAGCCAGCACCTTCCTGCCACCTAGCATGTCTGGGAGCTACTTCCCTTCTGTTATCAGCTGGTATGTTCTCACCGAATGAACAGACTCATTTTACTGTTTGGCCCAACTCGAAGAGACTTAAAAAAGGAAACCTGCTGTTGCACAGTGTCATCTAATATATAACACAGACACACAGACACACACACACACATTTTGGATTATCCAAATCACTGCCTTGTCTACAGTAAACACTACGTATCAGTCACTGCTAAGCAGTGGGATCACTGAGAGCAGACCATACTTCACAAAAAACCTGTTCTGTCCCTTGTTCCTGTTGGCCAGGTATCACTGTGAATAAAAAAACAAACAACCTTCCTATGGGCAATCAGGGGTCACTAATACAATGCCGACTTTTTAGTCTGGAAGGCTCATCCCAGTCTGGCTTCGGCCTACGTTTCCAGCTTTATATCACCTTATTCCCCTGCCTGTTTTCTATTGTGTTCCAACCAACCTGGCCTGCAGTCTGATTCTATACTTGACATAGAGGCCATTGAGTACAATCTCCTTTTTTTTTACAGATGAGGAAACAGAGGCCTAGAGAGATTAAGTTGCTTGCCCAGGGTCAGATGGCTAGTAGGTGTTTGAAGAAAACTTGAACACAGGTCTCCTTGGCTGCTAGTCCAGTGCCCTATCCTTACATTTTTGTCTCCCACTTCTCTGCTTTTTGCCTGGATTGTCCTGCCTTCAGAAGCCTTCCCGAGTCCTTTCCCTCCCCGCAGCTGAATCTATATTCTTCAAATTTACCTAGAAAACCGAGTCTGAGTCTTTCCTTTGCCTTCATCAGATTCTCCACTTCTTGTATTTATTTATCTGAATGTGTCATATTTCCTGTACATCCCTTTGATTCTCCTCCAACAGACAGCAAGCTCCTTGAAGGCAGAAACTGTTGTTTTTTCATCTTTGAATCCTCTCTGTGTAGGGTAGACACATAACTAATTTTGTCAAAGTGAATTGAAGGAAATATGTTGGTACTTAAGCAGTGACTTAACAGCATAAATGAAGACTACTAGCAACCCTCCCCCTATGAAATCTGATATTTTGTTAGGTGAATGCACATAAGGCCCTGGTTGTCTTTTAATGGGCTAACTTCCAGCTTAGAATGGTGTTCTTTAGGGTGTATATGACTTTTAATTCTAATCTGACTTTCCTATTTTGAAAAAAAATCAGTGTTTTAGGCATGGAAAGTTTGTTGACTGACTTTTGTTTGCAGTACTTGGCTTTATAATTCAAGGTTTTTGCACATTTCAAAAATGTGCAGTAGTTTTCCCACAGCCTTTTGAAAATAAGTGATTGTTCAAAAGTCCAAATAAAATTGAATGCAGGCTTCTATCTCTGCAGCTCCTAGTGGATTGCAAGGATTAAACATTTACAAAATCTTTCACAATTATGGTTTTTTTTAAAGTCTTAAGGAATTAAAGAGAAAATGGTAAATATGATGGGACTTTAATTTCTTCCTTTCAACCTGAAAGAACCTGTTCATGAAGGAATCATATACTTTAAAGTGGGAAGAAGGGTTGAAAATGTGTGGCAGCTTCATAATTTCCTTTTGGATTATTGCAATTTTTTCATTTACTGCCACTGCTGTCCAAAAATACAATAGATAGCCTCAAAAAGGGGTGAGCTCCCCATCCCTGGGAGTATTCAAGATCTATAGGCTCGATTGCCTTCTGACAGGGATGTTAAGGAAAGAGTTTTTCCATGGGGCAGGAGTCTGGAATAGGTGACCCTTGGGGTCCCCTTAAACTCTGTTTCAATGAAATATCATGGCCCTAAGGAGTACTCTTATAGTTGAATAAAATGAAAATTGCTGATTCCAATCATGTATATTTGTTCTGAGAGTGATACAGTTGTGATACTGAGACCTATGGTGGTACGTAGTGGATAGAGAGCTGGTCTAGGAGACTTACCTCCCACAGATAGTGACTACCACCGTGGGCAAAAATCACTTAACCTTTCTCAGTGCCCCAGGAAACTGAGATTGTAAGTTTGGAGAAGCTGCTTTGATGGAGGAAATGTTCACAGTGGGAGTTCACAGGTCCTTGTTCCCTCTCCTTTCCTTTCCATCCCAATCTTCCCAAACCCCCACCCTCCAACCTCACAGACAACCATTTCTAATAAGACATTTAGTTATGTCTAGCTGTCTTCATGCAAAGACGGGTCCTACCATCTGGTTATCACATGGCAGTATGCTCATGTGTCTTCCAAACTAAAAACCAGGACATATGATCTTACAGCTGATAATCCTTTTGCAAAACCTCTTTTAAAAACACCTTTAAAAAAAACTGAAACCAAGACTGTCATGCTGCATTTCAGGGGCACAATCAAAATACACTTTTTTGTTTGTTTTTTTTTTTTTGATGGGGGCTCTCCAAGTCAGCAGAATCATTTTGTGTTAGACCATTAGTCAGAGGAGAAAAAGGTTGAAGGAGCTGGCATATCTATCTCCTAATTTAAATTGTTAAAAAGTTGTTTGTTGGAAGGAGATTTCTTTTCTATATGGAGATGTGGGGGACATCTCTTAAGAGTCTTAGAGGCCTGAAACATGCTGGTTTCTGGAAATGAGCTAGATTTGAAACTGAGTGGTTTTAAAGTGAGGGAGAAGAGAGCTTTTTTTTTTTAAATTAAAGTTGCAAACTGGAATTTTTATTTCAAAGCAAAAAACAAATCTTGGAAAAAAATGTCCTTCAATGAATAGGATATTGAGGTGTAGACTTCAGTTTCTGCACAAATTGTATATAAAGCCTAAAGCAAGGGTACTGTTTGCTGGCTTACTTCTCCTGGCAAAGGAAAGTTAATATATTTTGTTCTAGTTACAAATGAACCTTGTATCTACCTAATTTCTTAAAGAAAATTCATAGTTTGCTCTGGACTTTATGGCTTTTCTGCTCTGAGCACCTGGTCTTATGTTTTCTATTATCTTTATTGAAAGTGATGACTTTGCTCAGCAATCCTGAGCCAAAAACTGGAGCTGAGCCCTGCCTGCTTTGTCCCTGCCTTTTGGCCATTATGTTCTGGTCTTTGTAACTTCTGATTTGTGAAGTGGCAGCCACAGGGTAGGGTGTGGTTGAATTGGTGTTTACCTGCCTTTAGGACATTGGCTCTGTTAGAATGTGATTGGCTTTGTGAACAATTTGTTTAAAAAATAAAAGGCCTTTTCTAATTGTGTAGAAACTCATTAACAAGGTTTTATGCTGCTCATTGCTCTATGGAACTTTTTATAACCAAAAATATATTTTTTTTTTGTGGACTGCTTATCCTACTTTGATAATCTGTTTGGAAAAATGAGTATTGCTTCTCTTTTCTAACTTATTGTCAAAAGACCTTTTGGTGTCACTGAGCTGTTCCTTCTCAAGATATGTGTTCATTTCTACATTTTTGTTTGTTTTTTCAATAAAAGTTAGCATTATATTCTGTATACAATCTGGTGTTGTCTCTAGTTTTATTTCTACTTTTGCAAATCTTGGAATCCCATTATTCTAAAATCATCTTACAAGATGAGTACTAAATAGACTAATTTTTAATAGCCTTGGCTCTGAAGGTGACCACCTCTGATGCTAAGTCCCAGAGCCTCCCTCATCTCAGTTTTCTCATTGGTAAAATGGATTGGACTGTCTTTTGATAATAAAATCAATAAAATTGGTTGGCTTCTGAGGTCTTTTTAATGATCCTGTAATAGCATAACCACCCTTCTTAACCTAATCCTTTAAAAAATTAATCCAGGTGCACTTGGCCTTAAACAAGTTACTCTAGAAAGTTATATACAAATTAAATGTTTGTAGCTTTTGCTAATTGTAGCATCTCAGGTAACCTTCTATTTTACGACATTCTGTGGATACCTAGCTCAATGCCTTTGCTTGTAGGCCATTGTTCAATTATTGAGTGAATGAGCAGGAAGTATAGAATTGTATGGTATTCCTTTGTGAAATCAAATTAATCTCCTTTCCTTTTATTTTGGAAAGAACAGTAATAACTCAAATTTCCAGAATACTTCAAGGCTTGCAGGGTGCTTAGCCATATTCTCATAAAATAGGTTTTCTTCAATAGGGTCTCTTTTTTTCAGTTGATGCTATGAATGAAGGTAAGTAGTTAGCCCAGTCTGGTCATGTTGTTCCTCTAAGCAGACATGTCAAGGGACCCCACTACTGACCATCAAGTTAAGTTCAGTCTCCTTTACTTGGCATTCAAAACTCTCCACATGCTGTTGTCACTCTACTTTATCAGACTTTTACCCTTATATTAATCTCTTCTCTACACTCTTAATTACTGTAGCTAAACTGGGCCCCTTGCTAACTTCCTGAATATAATATTTCCTTTTCTGTCTTTGTTGTCTCTTTCTCTTCATCTGGTGGAATTCTACTATTCTTTAAAGCCTCAATTCAAATTTCTCTGGGAAGCCTTCTGAAATTCATTTCCAGGTGCACACCCCTCCCTGGACAATAAGTATCTTAGGTTGTGTCTTTCCTCTATCACAATGTATGAGCTCCATGAGTAGAATGACCTTTGAGTAGATAAATGAATGAAAGGTCAATGAACTGGGTCTGTTTACACACACACCCACACACCCACACACCCACCCACACACCCACACCTCTCTCTCTCTCTCTCTCTCGCCCCCCCCCACATAAATGTAGAGAGTGTGTATGTATGTATACACATATATATATATATATATGCACACACATGTATTTCCCATTACTCACACACACATACATCCACACCACACTTATTATATACATTTTGGAGCTGAAGTGTTTGTAACATTTAATTATTTCTTTTGACCATGGGGGAATTCATTCAATCTCCTTTCTCCAGCTTGATTGTTACCAGCAGTTCAATCAGCAAGGCTACTCAGCCTTGCCCTAAAAAAAAAACTATTTAAGGGCAGGTGAGATGTGCCAACAAAAAAGTAAACTAATGTTTAGAAAGATGAATTGGGTGTTGACATAGAGAGCTTGAAAAAGTAGGCCCTATAGATGTGAGAGAACTGTTAGGGGAGCTATGAACTATTAGAATCATTCTATAAAGCAATTAGAAGCTTTGCTACAAAGGCTATTTAAAGAGATCAAAGAAAGAAGAAAAGGACCTATGTGTTAAAAAAAAATATAATAGGTCTTTGTGGTGGCAAAAAATTAGAAACTGAAGGTGTGCTCATCAATTGGGGAATGGCTGAACAAGCTATGGTATATGGATGTGATGGAATACTTTTGTGCTATAAGAGACAAAGAAGATAGTTTTTTTTTAAAAAACCTGGAAGACTTATATGAACTGCAAAATGAACAGAACTGGGAGAACAATTTTGACTTAACTCTGATCAGTGAAATGGCAGACCACAATTCCAGAGGACCCATGATGAAACATAATTCTTCCTGACAGGTGATAGATTCAGAGTACAAATTGAGACATTTATTTTCTTTTGGACAGGACCAGTATGGAAATTTGTTGTTACTGTGTGTATTTGTTACAAGGGTTTGTTTTTTAATGGTAGGTGACATTTCTCACTTCTGTTCCCTCAATCCCCTCACATTTCTACTTCTTTTAAGTACTCCTTCCCCTCTTGGCTTGTCACACCATCCCCTTAATGGTTTCTTCTTGTTCAGTCTTTTTAGATGTGTCCAATTCTTCATGTCCCCATTTAGAATTTTCTTGGCCAAAGATACTAGAGCGGTTGGCCATTTCCTTCTCCAGCTCATTTACAGATAAGGAAACTGAGGCAAACAGGGGTAAGTGACTTGCCCAGAGTCACATAGCTAGTATGAGTCTGAGCCTGACTTTGAATTTAAAGAAATGAGTCTTCCTGATACCAGGCCCATTCTTTCCACTGCACCACCTAACTGCCCTTAAAGCCCTGTGTGAATTCTGTTATGATTTGCTAATTTTTTAGAAGCAATGTTCGTGTTAAGACTTCTGGCCATAGGTTTATGTAGAGTCTCTGAATGGCATCAGAAAGCTGTGAAATTCCTGAGTCCTTTTCCCACAACCTAAGTTTGTAAAAGTGGATTTTCTGCACTTGCTGCTAAATACTAAAGCAAGATGTGAAAGCAAACCAAAGGCTGAATGAAACTTTTGTCACCTTTTGTCCCTCAGATTTCCAGTCCCTGTTACCTGTAGAGGGCTTACGGCTGGTATCCCATTCAGTGACCCGGGGATGATACATGGGCAGTTCCTTTTCTAGACTGCATTCTATTCCTCCTATCAAGGAACATCCTAGGTAGATTTTATTTCCAGGTGTTTGTAGATGCTCATGTCAAATCCTTGTAAAAGTGCTACTGAATTTATAGTTGTTTTCTGTCATGTATTTTCTCAATTACCAAATACTATTAAGGAGGCAGCGAGGTTCAGGCAGTCAGTCAATAAGCATTTATTAAGCTCCTACTGTGTGCCAAGCACTGTGCTGAGCACTGGGGATACAAAGAAAGTCAAAAGACAGTCCCTGTCCTCAAGAAGCTTACAGTCTAATGTGAGAAGACAACATGCAGACAAACGTAGAATCTGTATATGGGAACAAATAGGAAGTAATTAAAAGAGCTTGCAGTGTAATGGAGGGGGAAGGGGAGTAGAAGACCGAATGTGAACAGTTGTGCTCAAACAAGGCATATACAAAACTTTGGATTTGGAGTCAGGGTTCCTATGTATGAATCCCTGTTCTGCCACTTGCTGCCTATGTGAATTTGGGCAAGTCAATGTCTCTGAGCATCAGTTTTGTCACCTGTAAAATGAGGGAGTTGGACCAGATGACCTCTGATGGCTCTACTAGTTCTAAAGTCAAACTCAATGTGAAGTAGTCCAACCATTCTGGAGAACAATTTGGAACCACACCCAAAGGGCTATAAAACTGTGCCTACCCTTTGGTCCAGCGATACCACTATTAGGTCTGTATCCCAAAGAAATCAAAGAAAAGGGAAAAGGATCTATATATACAAAAATATTTATAGCCACTCTTTTTGTGGTGGCAAAGAATTGGAAATTGAGGGGATGCTCATCAATTGGAGAATGGCCAAACAAGTTGTGGTATATGATTGTGATGAATACTATTTTGCCATAAGAAATGACAAGCAGGCTAATTTCAGAGCACCCTGGAAAGATTCTATGAACTGATGCAAAATGAAGTGAGCAGAACCAGGAGAACATTGTACAAAGTAACAGCAACATCGTAATGATGGTCAACTGTGAAAGACTTGGCTACTCTGATCAAGACTGATCCAAGACAGTTCTGAAGGACTCATGATGAAATATGCTATTCACCTCCAGAGAGAGAACTGATGGAGTCTGAATGCAAAGTGAAGCAAAATGTTTGCACTTCATCCTTCTTACTTACTTATCTATTTATTCATTTTTGGCAACATGGCTAACATGGAACTATGTTTTACATGATTGCATTTGTATCCTAGATATCATATTTCTTGTTTTCTCAAGGGCTGCGGAAGGGTTGGGTGGGAGGGAGAGAATTTGGAAATCAAAGTTTTAAAAAATGAAAGTTAAAAAGCTTTTCTATGTAGTTGGGGAATATTTAATAAAATAAATAAAAACATATTAAAAAATAAAAATAATTTCAAACATATCCCAAATTGATTTTTTTCATCCGACCCTCAACCTATTCCTCTGCTCAATTTCCCTGTTTCTGCCAGGTGTGAAATATTGGCTGTCATCTTTGGCTTTTCCCTCTCTCTAGTCTGCATCCAATCAATTGCTGAGTCTTATTGATTTTGCTCCAGTGACCTTTCTTATATGTGTCCTCTCCCCTACCCATACATCTCTACCTCCTCAGTTTAAATCCTTATTATCTCTTGATCAGATTATTAATCCTAATAGTGCAATTAGTGAACAGACTTCTCTGCTTTATTTCAAAGTTTGCAAAGAGTTTTATCACATTGTTTCATTTGGACCTCACGACAGTCTCTGTAAGGGAGCTCCTACAGGGGTATCATCTTATTTTACAGAAAAGAAATAGAAGCTTTAAGAGTTTAAGGTCCCCATGGTCATAGCATCATAGGGTCATAGATTTAGAACCTGAAGGATTTCAGAGGCCAACATGTCCAAGCCTCTCGTTCTACAGATAAGCAAAGCTAACATCCCAAGAAATTATATGACTTGCCCACAGTCACACAGCTGGTAAGTATCAAAGGCATGATTTGAACCTAGGTTTTCATGATATCAAGGTTAGTTGTTGTTGTTGGTTGTTCTTCATTCTCAAAGAAGACCATGACATCAGGAAGATGCAGTGACTTGCAAGTGAATTGGATCTAAGTGAGGGAGGGCTGTGCAAAGTCACCAGCCTCACTTTCTCCCCTGGAGCCATCTGAATCTAGTGGCAAGATGTAGATCAAGACAACTGGAGATGGTCCCATCAAGGTTAGCTCCTTGCTTACTGAAGTTTGTGCGGGTGGGTGTTTGTGAAATTCTTTTATGTTAAAAAGGAAGGAGTCTTTATGCTTGAAAGAGGTTGACAATTAGTGGCCTATAAGGATAAAATATTAACTCTAACTTGACATTTAAGGCTCTATTTCATCTGACATTTAAGGCCCTATTTCCCTTCATGTTTCAGCTAAACTGGACAAAATGTTAGCAAATTCACCCTGCCATTTCTCATTCAGTGTATTCACACGGGCCATTCTCTATGCTTGAGATGCAGCCTTTCTTTCCGCATCTGCTGAAATCCTTCTCTTCCTACAAAGCCTACCCTCGATGCTACCTCCCAAGGGCCATCTCCATACATCCTGATCTATATCTTGCCATTGGACCCAGATGGCTCAGGAGGAGAAAGTGAGGCTAGTGACTTTTCACAGCCCTGCCTCACTTAAATCCAATTTATTTGCAAGTCATGGCATCACAATTCTGATGTCGTGGTCCTCTTCAAGAATGAAGGACAAACAGCACCAACGATGCTACCTCCTCTATGAAGTCTTTCTTGATTCCCTATATTGCCTAACTGAAAGCGTTCTCTCTCTCTCTCTCTCTCTTTTTTTTTTTTGCTTTTTGGAGGGGGCAGGGCTGGGCAATTGGGGTTAAGTGACTTGCCCAAGGTTATATGGCTAGTAAGTGTCAAGTGTCTGAGGCCAGATTTGAACTCAGGTCCTTCTGACTCTAGGGCTGGTGCTCTATTCACTGGGCTACCTAGCTGCCCCTTGTTCTCTCTTTCTTGAAATTTTCCCAGAACACTTTGGATCCTTCTGTTGCCCAACCACATTCTACCTTGTTTTATATTAGTGTACATGTAGTTTCTTCCCAAGTAGCCTGAAAGGGTTTGAAGGCAAGGGCTATAAAATTTTAAATAATGAGATATTTATAAACATTTTATGTTTTGCAAAATGCTTTACATTCATTATCTCACTTAACTCTTATAACAACCCTCTGAGGTTATTATTATTATTCCTGTTTAACAGATGAGGAACCTGAGACTCAGAGGATTTAGATGTTTTTAGCATCATACAGTTAATTAATGTCTCAGGAAATGCTGATGGTCAGTAGGGGAAGAGAGAAGTTTTCCCGATAACAAGCATGATGGAGAAGTCAGGGAAATGGCAGAGTATTAGAGCTAGGTGAGACAAGAGGCTATGTCTGAGTAGAGCTCTCTTCTTAAATGGAAGTTTGAAGTTCATGGCCCCATCCTCCCATCAGAAAGGCAGAGAGCAGTGATGAGGTGGAAACGCCAAGACTGATGGGATCTTGCAGGATGACGAGGTTTTCCCAACAATGAGCTCTCCAGGGTATGATGGAGAAGTCAGAGAAATCTTAGAGTAGTGCATCCAGGTGAGAAATGAGGACCCAGGTATTCCTGTCTCTCAAGTCCAATATTCTGCCCACTGTCTCTATTCTCTTTTCAAAGGGAGAGCCACAGGAAAATTTCAAGGTCACAGATGATGCTAAGCTCTTTTGGGTAGTCAATTGTTGAGTTGATGGAAATAAACTGTAAGCAAATCTCACAGATGTGTGAATTGCTGTAAAGGTACAAATGATTCAGTTTAAGGTTAAGAGAAAATAACCTGGACTTGTTTCTAAGATAATGAGTTTGAATCACCAGCTGAAAGTCAGGAAAAGGAAGGGAAAGGACCTCAGATCCTCTTTTAACTGCTTCCTAAAGTCATTTGCCCAAGGTGTGTGCAATAAACCACCCTGTCCTTGAGTAACATGTGGAGAAATGGTTATCAATGGGCATTCATTTGGTGCCTCGTGATATACAAACTGCATCATACACATGACGTTGTTGAAGCTCCCCAGCAATTTAGGGAGGTGGGGAATACAGCGAATTTCACCCCCATATTACAGATGGTCACACTGATTGTAAGTGGCTGTCAAGATTCAAATTTTCTAATTTCAGTCCAGGGCTTGGCATCCCTTCAAAACAGACCTTGGAAATTCTGTTGAGAAAAACTGCAAAGGAACAGGGGTGGAGAAATTTCCTTTTAACCCCTTGATGATGCTCAGGTTGCCATGCAGATCAACTGTGGGGCATGAATGGAAAGGGCCACACGTGGAGCTGGTTTCACTTTCCAGCAGTAATCAAGATGACTGTTTTCCCTGTACTCAAGAAACATTTGTTGAATGAATGAATGAATGAATGAATGTGAATGGAGTTTCTAAAGACATCTAGGACAGTGGTCTCCAAAGTGACAGTCATGACCCCAAGGGGTAAGTGATCCCCCATCAGAGTAGGAGATGACAGGTTATATTCCACCTTCCCCCATGGGGTATTTTCTAACATTTACACCTTCCCTTCCCTCTTCATAGTCAAACTCTACTCCTTTCTGCTTCTTCTTGCTTGCTCTGAACCCTGCCCCCCGCCCCCTGCCCCCCCAACCTTCTTTCTGCTCTGTGCATCTGCCCCTGAAGGCAGTGATGGGGTCGTCATGAATTAAGCTTCCAATACAGTAGCTACACGAATACCAGAGGGAAATTCCCCACCCTCTGTCTCTTTGATCATCTTGGGACTGGGGCAGGAACCTCTTGGAGGATGGGCTTTATTCCCCAGGGCTCTGGTAGGTTAATAAAAGCCTCTTCCCTTTTCATTTGGATGGAATCGTGGGAGTTGAATTCATGAGCAGATGCCAAAGAGTGGCCATCTGCATTGCTGAACTCCAGTGTCTTTTCCTCCTAATCTACCTTTCTTCTGAACTTCCCTTGTGTCTGTCCATCAAGAGCACCACCATTACTTTGTCACCCAGTTTGACAACCTTGGTGTCATTCTCTGCTTGTCCCTCTCACCCACTTGCTGTGTCCCGTCAGGGACAGATTTTATTGTTTCTCTCTCTACAGCATCTTTAGCTTCTGTTTCCTTCCCTCCACTCAGATGGCTACCATCCTCATTCTGGTCCAGGTTACTTGGGTGGTCTCCACTTGATCTCCTTGTCTCAAGTCTCTCCCCACTCCAATCCACGTTCCCTACAACTGCTGAGAGGATTTTCCTCAAGCACAGGGCTGACCACAGCACTCCCTTACTTAATAAACTAATGACCCCTAGGATCAAATGTCAAATACTCCCTTGGGCATTTAAAACCCTTCACAACAGGTCATAACGTCTTTCTAGCCTTATTATACATTATCTCCTTCCTTTATTCTGTGATCTCCACCTTCCTGCTGTTCATCACACAAATACAAAAACATAAGCAAAATGTACAAACGTGAAAAGGCTATTAAGGTATAATCCACGAAACTAAGTGGCACTGCAATGGCTAGAGTGCCTGGCCTAGAATCAGGAAGACTCAGCTTCATGAGTTTAAATCCATCCTCAGGCACTTACTAACTGTGTGACCCTGAGCAAGTCACTTCACCCTGTTTGCCTCAGTTTCCTCATCTGTAAAATGAGCTGGCGAAGGAAATGGCAAACCACTCCAGTATCTTTGCCAAGAAAACCCTAAATGGGGTCAGGAAGAATTGGACATGGCTGAAATGAGGGAATAATAACAAAGCTTAGCAAGGTGCTTGGCACATAATGCTAATAAATAGCACATAGGTGCTAATAAATGTTTATTGACTGGGAAGTGATGATATAATTACTTATACTGGAAAATATTATTAACTTGTACTGAAAACTCTGATTTAAATCAGAAACAATTAACTTTCATTTATTGCCTCTTCGGGAAGCTTCCTGACTGGGAGTACAACTCACCTTTCATTTCCTAGGCACAGCTTGGTCAATGAACACCCTCAACACACACACACACACACACACACACACACACACAACACACACACACACAAACACACAATCACAATCACTAGTCTTTCTAATTAGAGATTTTATGGCTAGTCAATAGGATGATATAATTTACAAACTAGTATTTATTTATACATATTCAGAATTAAAACTGTTAAAGTTAACTGCTAAAGTTAGGAAGTAGGATACCTTAATTTCTACTTCCACTTAATTGCTAGTCATTTTCCTAAAGTTTGCGTCTGGCCATGTCACTTTCCTCCTCATTCAGTAAATTCTGTTGGTTAGTCATTTTTCAGTCGTATCAGACTCTTTGTGACCCCATTTGAGGTTTTCTTGGCAGAGATACTGGAGTGGTTTGTCATTTCCTTCTCCACGTCATTTTACAGATGAGGAAACTGAGGCAAACAAGGTGAAGTCACTTGCCCAAGTACACACAGCTCGTAAGTGTCTGAAGGCAGATTTGAACTCAGAGTGTCCTGACTCCCTGCCTGGCACTCTATCCACTGCATCATTTAGCTTCCTGTTATCTTTAGAATCAAATATAAAATCTTCTGTTTGACTTTTAAAGCCCTTCATGACTTGACCCCTTCTTTCATTTCCTACCTTTCCAATTGTCTTGCTATTCACCCCTCTCCAAGCCCTTAGATCCAGCAACACTGGCTTTGCTGTTTCTTGTGCATAATGTTCCTGGTCACCACTTGGTACCTTTCCTAGCTCTCTCCCAAGCCTGGAATGCTCTTCCTCCTCACCTCCACCTTCTAGTTTTCCTGGCTTTTTTCGAGGCTCCGCTCCAAGCCCACATTCTGTAGGAGCCCTTTCCTGGTTTCCTTTCCCCTCCCCCATTGCTAAGTGCCCTCTCAGATTACTTTCCATTTACGCAATCTATATCTATATTTTATGCATATGTTTTTTTGTATGTTGTCTCACCCACTAGAATGTGAGCTCCTTGAAGGCAGACACCATGCTTTTTGCCTTGCTTTGACTTCCCAGTACTTAGTACAGTCCTGTTATATGGTAAACTCTTAATTGTGTGTTGACTGACAGGGATGTTTGGAGATTGTGGATACACGAATAGGGCTAATGCAGACTTTATTTACCAAATCAAAAAACGGCAGAACTAGAGATAGTCTCTGAACCTTAAAGGAGTTCATTTAAAGATGAAATTCAGCCATACAACATGGAAACTACAATGCAAGGGACTCCTGACTTTGGAAGCTTGGTTGCATATGCCAAAAACATGAATAGATTAGAAAAGGGGTTTAAAATAAATTTGATGGTACAACTAGGTGTCATGATGACTAGAACATCAGACCAGGAGTCAGGAAGTTGTTGATGTTCAGTTGTCCAACTCTTCATGACCCTTTCTTGGCAAAGATACTGGAGTGATTTGCCATTTCCTTCTCTGGCTCATTTTACAGATGAGGAAACCGAGGCAAGCAGGGTTAAGTGACTTGCCCAGGGTCACACATGCAAAAAGTATCTGACATCACATTTGAACTCAGGAAGACAAGTCTTCTTGACTCCAGATCTGGCACTCTCTTCTCTTTGCTACCCAGCTGCCTAGAGTCAGGAAGACCTTAGTTCACATCTGGCTTCAAGCACTTAAATTGTTGCATATCTCTGGGTGAGTCACTTAACCTCTGTCTCATTTTCTCCTACTGCAAAATAAGGCTAATAAAAGCCCTCTTCTCCCAGGACTGTTGAAAGAATCAAACAAGAGAGCAGTCAGAGTACTTTGCAAACTTTAAAGCATGATTAGCTATTATTGTTGGTGTTGTTACTATTATGCTGAGTTAGCACCCAGGGTAACCCAGAACAGTGTTTCTGATTTCAGGGGCTCCCGGAATTTGGTTACCAGGAAGGCACAGTGCATAGCCACTGACTTCATAAAATCCAGTCTGTCACAAATGGGGGAGGCAGATATGGGGAGGGGGGGAGTGCTGCCTTAAAAGGATTTTATGACATTATGTTGGAACTGACCTCTGCCAGTAATGAAAGATTAATCTCCCCTAAATCACCCCAAATCCAATAATCTCCCAGGGCGGCATGTTGGTGATTAAAAGAAAGAGGGTGGCAGCAGCTGTCTTTTTGTTCTGTCTGATTATGAACAAGTCCTTGGGCTCAGGTTGATTACCTGGTGGGGTGGTTGGGGGTAGAGGAGAAAGGTGTTGGATTTCCTAGAACCGCAGAGACTGGCTGTGCGCAGCAGGTTTGTGCTGAATGCTCCTGCCCATGCAGGCTCAGCTCAGGGCAGATGAGACGGGTTGAGCCCATTTCAGTTTCTGCCCTTTAATTCTGAGGCATGGGCCACTGTATGTCAGAGGACAAAACACAACTATCAGATGTCAGGGAGGCCATCTTTTCCTTTTTTAAAAAAATTTGTGTTTTTTAATCAACTTTACAATAAAAAGTAAATTTATATGTATAAACATATATAAGACAACTGGTTTCTTCCTTATATTATGACTTCTTCCTGTTCTCATATAGCAAATTACATATTTAAAGACACAAGTTTTTACATCACTGTATCCAATGTCTAAATGTATCATTCCTAGATCTTTCTTAAATTTTGCCTTACTCCATATCGATCCCCTTCCCCAAACTTCTGTTCAGTCTTTATATTTGTTGTCCTTTATGACAATATGGTACTTCACTGAGTTGATGGATGACAATTTATTGTCAACATGATAGTCTGTTCTAAATCCTTGAGTATTTAGGTGGTTTCCAGTGGTTTTTTTTCTATTACACATTATATTTCCATTACACCTAATGAGTGTCTATAATACTTCAGTGTCTCACAATTTCATCATTATGGGTCGTCCCTCTGCCAATGTTGATGGCAACACTATAATAATAATGGTGATGATAGCTAAACTTCATATAACACTTTAATGTTTGTCAAGTACTTCACAAATATTGTCTCATTTGATCCTTATGACAAAGCTGCGAAGTTGATGTTATTATTATCATCTCTATTACATAGATGAAACCGAGGCTGAGAGCCATTAAGACTTGTCCAAGGTCACTAGAACCGTGACAACAAAGCATGCTTTCTGGCAAGTTCTAACAAATTGGGAGGGTTACTACTGGCCTGAGTCAAGCATCAGAGTCTCCCCATAGCTTCCACCTAAGGACTACCATGGTTAAGTTTAGGGATTGGCCACCAGGTGATGGATTTTTGGGCCATGGCCATTCATCATGGAAGTGCAGAAGGCTAGGGGGCAGGGATCAGAGAGTAGAAGGTGAATGAAGTCAGAATACCTGCGTTTGAATCCTGTCTCAGATATTTAATGACTGGTAGATGAGCCACCTGTGAGTCATATCTATACCTTTAAATAAGCCATGTGGACATACCTATCTTATATGGCCATGTGCATGTCTTTCACTGGCCTTCTAGAGAGTATCTTAGGTATCCTTTTCACTCCACATGACTCTCCCTCCTCTCTCAACCCCCATCCATATCCCTGATGATATCCTTCAGCCCACTTTCCCCTCCTGTATATTTCTTTTGATAATATGTTGCTGCCACCTCCTGTATGCCATTTATCACTCTCTGGGCCTTTGGGTAAGACCTTGGTTCTAGACCACCATAATAAAGTGAGTATCACAACTTTTAGCCCTTCGCAGCATCACTGGAAGAATATTAACATCAAAATGATGTAGGCCTTTGTTTGAGGGAGCAATTTGGAGTTGCGGTAATGTTTGAAAAGCAACACTGTCCACTCTCCCCTTGTTCTGTTCTGGGTCCAGTTCATTGTCCAAAGGGACCATCATGTCAGAGTCTACTTGTGAGTGGCAGGGGAGGGTGGGAAGGAAATAGATCCAAAAGAGAGAAATTACCAAGCCATACTGAAAAAAACCAAAACCAAACAAACCTAAAACCCAACAACAATTGGAGGAAAAATACCAATCGACTAGTTCATGATGTGAAGCTGGATGGCCAGTCCATTGAGTTAATAGTTTGCAGAATGCTACTTCCACTGACTTTTGTGGATAATGAACTTTTTCAGCCATAGCAACTCATAACATTTTCCAAGTCACAAAGGACCTAAAGCTGTGTTGGTGTGGGGTGAGAGGGTACCCTCGAGGATGGAATCATAGCTCCTTCAGAGCATTTATTGTTACTTCAAATTATTGATTGCCAGATAGCCTAATTGATAAATTTATTATTTCATATTTAAATATGACTATATCTCTCAAAGAGAGAGATCAAGGGAATGAAAATTATGGTAAGCATGAAGGAAAAGGAGGGAGAGGATCAAAGAGGTAGAAGGAGAGATGATTATTCAAAAGGGGAATTTTGGAGTTTAGGATCTTGACAGTAGGGACATATCAGATGATAGTGAAGTCTAAATTGTGACCAGCCCTATGGGTGACTGGTAGAGAGGAAAAGGTCATAGGCTCCAGGAAGACTGAAGAAGTTAGAGGCCATGATGTTAGAAGGATCATTGATGTAAGTATCAAAATCAGTAAGGATGATAGCAGGGCAGTTGGGTAGCACAATGGGTTTGGCACTGAGTCTGGCAACAGGAAGACTCATCTTCCCAATTTCAAATCTGACTTCAGACACTTACTAGCTGTGTGGCCCTGGGCAAATCACTTACCCATGTTTGCCTCAGTTTCCTCATCAGTAAAATGAGGTAGAGAAGGAAATGGCAAACCACTCCAGTATCTTTGCCAAAAAAACCCCAAATAGGGTCACGAAGAGTTGGACATGACTGAACAACAGCAACAAGAAGGATCGTGGCAGGGGATAGAGAAGACTGAGTCTCTGAGGAAGGTAGAAGCATGTCCTGGAGCTAGGTGTATAGTGGTGATAAGGATGAGAAAAGTGACCTCATTGGGTGGCATGTATCTCATAGAAGGAGGTGTTGAGTGATGATGGCTGAGTGCACATCTACAAGTAGCAATAGAGAGCAAGGGACATTCAAATTCATCTTCCAAAGTAACACTGATAAAATGAAATTCTGAAGGTACACCTGCAGGCTACTCTCCATTAGGAATTGCTAGAAACAGAACTGTAACTAGGATGGGATAATTGGGGCTTTTCTCCAGGGTGCTGAAGTTTAGGGAGGATGTCAACCTTTAATTTACTTTGTTGCAGGGCAGTAACAAATGAACTTAGGATCTACTTAGCAAGAATAATTATAGGCATACCTTGGTTCTAGACCACCATAATAAAGCGAGTATCACAATAAACAAATTTTTTGGTTTCCCAATATATATAAAAGTTGTGTTTATACTGTACTATAATCTGTTAAATGTGTGATAGTATTATGTCTTAAACATGCACATACTTTAATTAAAAATACTTTATTGCTAAAAAAAAATGCTAATCACCCTCTGAGCCTTCAGAGAGTCATAATCTTTTTGCTGATGGAGGGTACTGCCTCGATGTAGGTGGAACATTCATAAGACACACAATGTTTGTTGATTAAGTTCTTCATCTTGCATGGGTAAGGTCACAGATCACCATAACAATAATAATGAAAATGTTTGAAATATTGTGAGAATTACCAAAATGTGACACAGAGACATTATGTGAGCACATGCTGTTGGGAAAATGTTGTCAATAGACTTACTTGATGTAAGGTTGCCACAAACCTTCAGCTTGTAAAAAACACAGTATCTGCAAAGTGCAATAAAGCAAAGCTCAATAAAAGGAGGTACTTATTTTTGACTAATCTTTTCAAAGAGGGTCCAATGAGGACTGAGCTCTTTCTAGCACCCATCACAAAGAAATATGGGTCCAAATACATCATGGATATATTCTGAAAAGCTGCCTACTCATTGAATTCTGGTAAATGGAATTACTTGAAATGTATTACAGTATGTGTTATCACTATTTCCCACCCAGGTAATCTCCTAGAATTCATGATCTCCAGAAACTCATCATTCTGAAAGATGAATTCAACTCTATAACTCACACCTCCTCAGATCATTTTCTCACTCTTGCTATAGGATTTAATCAGGCCCCCATGCCCAACCTCCTCCTTCCCACCAGCTTCTTTTTTATGTGTTGTCTTCCCTCATTGGATTTCTGAACTCTTTGAGGGCAGAGTCTGTCCTGCCTTTCTTTCCATCCTCAGCACTTACCATGGTGACTGGCACGTAGTAGGTGCTCAACAGATGTTTATTGACTATTGACTCAGTTTCTGACATTTTAAGATGTTCTGACAGTTTAAGATAAATTCTTTTATAAAACAAAAAAATTGTGACGTTCAATGAGCAGAATGTATCTTTTGTGCCAATCTGGAGAATCATCTATGAAGTTACTTAAAAAAGAGTATAATCAATGTATTATTAGAAAGCAAAGATATGTACCCATAGCTGTGACTCTAAAGGGTGAATGATTCCTTACTCAAACTCTCTGTAAATCAAAGGGAAATGAAAAGCCTGGAATAAATAAGTTGTCCAAGAGGAAGGCTAGTAGGAATTAGCCTCTCTTGATGAGCCATATTTGAGTCTCATGCTGACTATATTCCAAGTGATTATTTTCAAAACCTACCCACCTGGAGAAATTTTGGGTGCATGTTCCCATCTTAATTGGGCAGAAAGACCCAACTGGTATCATGTAATTCATAAGAATTGGATAAGAGTTAGTACCTCCTCATACCTATCAGATCGGCTCATATGACAGAAAAGGAAAATGACAAATGTTGGAGAAAATGTGGAAAAATTGGGACACTAATGAATTGTTGGTGGAATTGTGAACTGATCCAATGATTCTGGAGAGCAATTTGGTTCTATGTCTAAAGGGCAATCAAACTGTGCATACCTTTTGATCTAATAATACCACTACTAGGTCTGCATCCCAAAGAGATCATAAAAAAGGGAAAAGGAATCACATGTACAAAAATATTCATAGTAGCTCTTTTTGTGGTGGCAAAGAAATTGATAGGGAGGGTGTGCCCATCAATTGTGGAATGGCTGAACAAGTTGTGGTATATGAATGTAATCGAATCCTAATGAACTATAAGAGATGATGAGCAGGAAAATTTCAGAAAAACCTGGAAGGACTTACATGAACTGATGCTGAATGAAGTGAACAGAAGCAGGAGAACATTGAACATAGTAATAGAAAAATTATGTGATGATCAACTATGATAGACTTAGTTCTTTTCAGGACTGCCATAATCCAAGATAATTCCAAAAGACTCATGATGAAAAATGCTATCCAGATCCAGAGAAAGAACTATGGAGTCTGAATGCAGACCAAAGCATACTATTTTCACTTTTTTTTTTTACTTCATGGTTTTTCTCTTTTATTCTGTTTCTTCTTTCCTAACATGACTTATATGTTTAACATGATTGCATATGTATAACCTATATCAGATTGCTTGCTGTCTTGGGGAGGGGAGAGAGGAGTAAGGGAGGAAGAAAAATTGAGAACTCAAAATTTTATAAAAATGGATGTTGGGGAGCAGCTAGGTGGCACAGTGAATAGGGCACCAGTCCCAAAGTCAGAAGGACCTGAGTTCAAACCTGGCTTTAGACACTAGACACTTAACTAACTATGTGACCTTGGGGAAGTCACTTAACCCCAACTGCTTTCCCCCTCCAAAAAAAAAATGTTAAAAATGGATGTTGGAAACTATCTTTTATGTAATTGAGGGAAAAAAATTCTATTTAAAGAAAAAAAAAGAATTGTATCAGAGTTTTGACCAGGGCTTAGAATGTCTCCTAAGCAGAGTTGGAACTAACCTTTCTCATACCCCAGACAAGCTTAAAAAAACATGCAACCAGGATAAGCAAAACAAAATATGACTACAAATTAACTTTGAAAGACAAATTCAGTTGCAGGAGATGGAAAGAGAGATACTGGGACACAGCTTCATAGAAGGGATGGATATAGAATGTTATATACCAGGTGGAACTTGGATGATGTGTTTCTTTTGTTGAATTTTTTTCTTCCATTTATTTTGTTATAAGAGATGGTTCTCTGGGATGGTGTGGTGGGAACAATATTTTACTTCCTACTCTCATGTGAGTTAGGTTATTTTTTTCTTAAAAAGTATTGAAGCCATCCTTGAGACTTGATTGACTCAAGGTTACTGACATCACTTGCTGGTGGCACGAGTACAAAGAACCAGGAAGAGCTCTAGGCCCACTCTGATGCTTGGCTAGTGGACCCTCATGTGCAGCTCAGGCAAGAGAACCTTGACTTAGCTGTATCAACTTTGAATATCCTTAGTCTATAGCTAAGTTGGATACCCTCATGCTATGGCCAAGTAAATCTTCTTTCGTTTACTGTTAAATGACCTATGAAGGTCTCATTTTGTTCCAATAAAATAAATTAAGATGGAAAAAGTCAGTTATTATTAATCAAATCAGTAAATGTCAGTTGTCTATTATATCCTTTGACCATGAGTTCCTAGTGCTAGTCTTTTACCCCCAAGAAAGTCAGTGATAAAAAAGGAAGATTCATATACACCAAAATATTTATAATAGTAAAGAATTGTCAACTAAGTAGATGTCTATTGCCTAGAGAATGACTGAGAAAATCATGGTACATAAATGTCCTAGGTTTTGCTTTAATGACCTGGGAAACCTTGTGTTTGACTGAAACTTGAATAGGGATTATTTGGATAATCAGTATGGTCCCAGAAGTTTGGTCAGTTCTTATGAACCATGCCAGGATTCATAAGCTATGAGTCCTCTTATGCAAGAGTTTAGACAAGAAGTTCTTAAGTCTAACAGAAAGTCATTTTTTCACAGTGTCAACCTTAGTTTTGGTCCCTTCTTTTGAGAAGACATCATACTCAAGAGCTAAATTTGCTCTTAAGTCAAATGCTGGGGACAGTCAGCAAGGAGTAAGGTCAATGAAATATTGGAGTCAGACAGCTAAGAAACTTTTTTCCTATCACTCTGTTAGAGGAGGCTAGCATCCTGCCCCAGTGCTGAATAAATGAACTGGGGCTCTTTGAGGTCAGGGTACTTGGGGAATTTTGTTCTCCACAGAAGACATTTTCTTTTTCCTTTCCCAATGTGAAACTCTTATGTAAGTCAGGATTTTTTTTTTAAACAAAGAGAATCTTCAGGATAGTGAAATTCTTGCCTGGGTCTTCTTGACTGGGTCATCATGACAGCTTGACTGGGTCACTTTTCTTTTGTCTCCATGGCCATTTTGCTTACTTGTCATCCCAAGCTGAATTTGGGACCTGGCCACTAGGGTGCTATTGATTCAGCTTATCCATACCCAGCTCACTTTCAGTCAATCAAAAAACATTGCATTTGTTATGTCAGAGGTATGGGTATTCTGCTCACATTATTTTGTAATCATTTAATTTATTAGATATCTTTCTTCCTTCCTTACCCCCAATATTGAGAAGGGGATAGGAAAAAAATCAATAATTCTTATATTAATAAATTAATAATTGATATTAGTAAAATATCAAGAATAGGCTCAATAATTTCTTGTCAATAATAATCAATAGTTTACTCCCCAACATCTCCATGAGAAAATTCCTTTCATTTCAATTAAATTCAAGAAATATTTATTAAGGGCCCATTATATACAAGGAATTGTGTTAGGTGCTGGGGATGCAAAGACAAAAGTTTTAAATGGCCCTTGCCTTCAGAGAGTTTACATTCCATTGGGGGAAATAGTACATGTAAGGAGATAAGTATAAAAAGATAGTTTTAGGAAGGAGAAAGCAGTATTGACTATAGAGATCAGGAAAGACTTGTAGTAGGAGGTGGCAACTGCACTGATCCTGGAAGAAATCTGAGAAATGAACGTGAGGAAGGTGGGAGGGTCTGCATACATACATGATGGAAAGCCTACAGGCATGAAGGTAGGAGATGGAACGTGAAATATGGGGGATTGTAAGGACACCAGTTTGGCTGGCACATAAAGACCATGAAAAGGACTAATGTAAAATAAATCTGGAAATTCAGGCTGGTATCAGACAGTGAAGAGTTTCAAATACTGGAAGGTTAATGGGATTTAAGATCTTCCCCACCCATTAATAGGCCTTGGGTGGAGCCCATTAAGGGAAGCTTGCTCCAAGGGGCTTGCTTATAGGAAGGCTTTCACACCTTTTGCTAATTTCTAATTAGGCACTAAGTCATGAGGGTTGTAATGCCTTCTGGCTCTGAGAAGTGTATATATACTCTGAGTTGGTATTCTGTTTTAGGGCTTGCTTATGAGAAGGATCTTGTGATTCCCTGGTTGAGAGTCTGAGTGACTGTATGTTCAGAGCTCCCCGACTGCTCACATGTAAAGGCTTTCCCAATCCAGGTATGCATGTAAAGTGCATAGTTGATTCAGGCAGTCAGAGCCCTGTCTGTTGGTCTTTATTTCTCTGCTTATATTTTCTATGAAGTTCAGGATACTGACTTTTCCCCTGAACTAGTGAATGTAATCAAAGAAAAATATTGTTGACCCCTTAAACAGCTATTTTTCCTAGTAAAGTAGATCTAAGACCCTGTGCTAGTAGCCATCCTGGATATGCCAGTGTGGTTGCTGCTATAAATGCCAGGTTGAGAAGTTGGTATTTTATCTTAGGAGCAATAGGGAGTAATTGAAGATTTTTAAGGAGGGGAGTGACACTGTCAATTCTATGCTTTAGGAAGATTATTTTGGCATCAATTCTTCCAAGGCCTGACTTCTTTAAACTTTATTACACATAGGTGCCACATGCCAGTAGGCTTACACAAACATGATTTCCCTATATTGTTTCAATCTGGGCCAGGAACAATTTTCATTAATGGAAAAATGGTCCTCAAACACACCGATTAGCCCTCTTCAGGTACAAGAAGATAAAAGCCTGATAATTTGAATGGAGTACTCTTCTTAAATGTCTACTCTATCCGTGGCAGCCAATGGGAAAGTCAGGCTCTCTCCCACCTGATCCAATGAGTAATTAAGAGAGTTAAAAAAAACACAACACCTCAACCCGAACCCTTAACCTGCTAGTGGTGTATTCTGCGGACTTTAAGGGGCATCCGATAAGGAGATCAAGACAAGAACAACCGCACAACCTGACCAGGGGGCAACTGCTTCAGCTTGGGTTTGATTAGGAGGGGAAGGTGAGGAAGGAGTGGAGGTGTTAGGCTGCCCAAAGAAGTTGGTGAAGAGCAAAGCCACTATGAGTGACCAGGGTTGTAAGAATGCCAGTGACTGCACAGTTTCCCGCCTGCTCAATGTGGTGGAAAGTGAGCTCCAGGCAGGGAGAGAGAAAGGGGACCCCACAGAAAAGCAGCTTCAGATAATCCTGGAGGATGCAGCCCTTTGGCAGAGATTCAAGGAAGTCACTAATGAAATGATTGTGACCAAGAATGGCAGGTGAGTTGATCTTCTGGTTTGTCCCGCCTGGGCTGGGAATTAAAATATACCTTGAATATTGAACAGGGTGCATGCAGCCTTTCAAATAGAAGCAGCGTGTGAGCTGATTAAACACGGTCATGAGAACTATATCAAAGTGTCTCTCTTCACCATTTACTCCCCTCTTCTCCAGCCCCAGGCTAACATAATTAATTTCTCAGGCAGCATTGCAGAAACCTGGGAGAAGACAGTAGTCTGAGTAGTTAGTCACCTGTTTGAGCTGGGTTGGGTAGGTGTGGGGAAATTGGACAGGACTGTCTATATTAGAAAGAATAGTATTCATAGCCCAGGGCACATTGCTGGGAATCTTAGGGAAAAAACAAAACAAAACAAAACAAAACTACTCATTTACAATACATCCTCAGCAACCTATAATGTTCTGGTTGAGGGAGTGTGTTGACTTGGTGTAAGTGGAAAGTCAACTTGGTTTTGAATTTGAAATGTTATCATCTGAGCAAGGCAAGCTTTTTAGAATTTTCTGACTTCCTGAGAATGGAAAGCAAGGAATGAGAGGAATTATTTCTTTATCTTCTTCTCCTGTGCATTTGAGGTAAGTGTTGATTGGAGTTACTTTGGAGGGTGAGAGGGCATGGTTCTTGTAATATTTGACCAAATTCTAAAATGTCAAATTGTATCAGGTAACGAAATTGGAAATGATCTTTATGGTGTGGTCCAAGAAAGACCCACTGATTCTTGGATTCTATCAAAACTAGTCCTCACAGGGGATTTCAAGTGAGAATAAGAAGTTTCCCCACCATGGAGATGAGAGCATTATGAAGGCAAATAACTAGTTTGTTCAAATAGCAAAATTGGCGTCCATTCTTTAGCTGATGACCCATGGGTCTATCTATGGAGTCAAGAGCCTCAGACATTAGGAAGCATTCATATCTGCAGTAATTTTGGAAGTTCTTGGGGTTAGGACTTGAGAGAGACATAGAGAGAGAGAGACATAGACAGAGAGAGACATAAACAGAGACAGACAGAGAGACAGAGACAAAGAAAGAGAGAGACAGAGACAGAGACAGAGAGAGAGGTAGTATTGGCTAACAGAAAAATTAAAGTCAACTAAATATCCAATAGGCTGCTTTTCCTTGAGTGAGATACCTACATTTTTGGCTTTTGCTTTATAGGTATATATGTTTATTTATGTAGGTACTTGTGTATATATAAATAAAATGGTTTCTTCCTTGTGCTTTAGCGGAATTTTGGAACTCAAATAGTATTTGTGACATAAAGGTACTTCCTAAGGGAAAGGAATGAGTCACATTTACCATTGGGAATAACGTAATCAAAGCAGAAGGAACAATAGTTAGGTCTTTAATTTTGTGTTTTTGGTTTCTGCACATGCTTAGAAACTTCCCTGACTCTCTTCCCTCAAGTAACGGTTGGATTATTTTTAACATTTGCACTGAAGTTGATTTTAACAGCCTCTTTTCCTCTTTGTTGATCGGTGTCCATACACCGTTAGACATTTACTGGCTATCTGTCTCTGGGTAAGTCTCTCAAGATCTCTCAAGCTTCAGTTTCCTGATCTGTCAAATACGAGGTTATTAGGATCAAGTGAGATCAGAAATGTAACTTTTTGTTTTCCCTTATTGGAAAGAAGTGGAAGTCTCTTTTCGAGCCTGGGAAGTTGCTATTCTAATGGCGTAGACCCCTGCCCTCCTCCCTCTCTGAGGTGTTATATATAGAATCTGACAAAAATTACAAATATTATGTCTTTTGACCTTCACACCATCCCTGTGACGTTGTCATTCAAATAATGATGATAATGACAGCTAGCATTTATGTAATGCTTTAAGGTTTGCAAAATGCTTTACAAATATTTCATTTTTTCTTCCTTTGTTAGTCATGATCAGTCCAGTTTTACTTACGAACAGACTGAGACTCCGAGACGTTTGAATGATGACCCAGTTCCCACAGATGGTCCAAGATTTCATATCCCAGTCTTTTAATTCCAAATATTTCTGGGGCACCTCCACTGCCTGGGTCTCACAGAGGGAAAGAACTATTAGCTCATGTGTTTCAGCAGAAAATGAATAAAAACATTTCACAAACTACTAAAAATAGTTTAAATGTTGAATTCTCTACTGGCATAAACTTTTTCTATTGGTCTGTATGTCAGCAGGTCTCTGGCCAGTCTGTTTTCTTGTGGCCTCTGGTCTTTTTTTCTCTTTTTTATCAGTTATGTCCTTTTCTGTTTCTGTCTCTCTCTCTCTCTCTCTCTCTATCCTTTCAGGCCAGGGTTTTGGTAGCCAGGACCTGGGTTAAATGGGTTCCTGTGGCCTTTTATATTAATGAAGATTTATGTGGTTAATTATATGTAGCATTTAAATAGCACTTTGAGGTTTATTGTTGTCCGTTGTTTTAGTCACATTTGACTCTCCTTGATCTCATTTGTGTTTTTCTTGGTAAAGATACTGGAATGGTTTGCCATTTCCTTCTCCAGCTCATTTTACACATGAGGAAACTGAGGCAGAGATTAAGTGACTTGCCCAGGGTCGCCCAGCTAGGAAGTATCTGAGGTCAGATTTTAACTCAGGAAGATGAGTCTGGTTCCCTGCCTAGTGCCCTATTCACTGTATCACCTAGCTACCCTTAAGGTTGGCAAATCACTTTTTCAAAAATGATCTCATTTTATGAGATTAATTAACCTAGGAGGTAGATACTATCATTTCTTTGGATAAGGAAACTGAGGCTAAAGGTGGTTGAGTGACTTGCCTGGGATTATACAGTTCTTAAGTGTCTGAAGTTGAATTTGAACTCAGAGACTTTCTGACTCTTGATGGAAGGGGGAAGACATCCACTTCAGGCATCTAGGTGAGTCAGTGATTAGAGTGCTGGACCTGTGATCAGGAAGATCTGAATTCAGATATGGCCTTAGATACCAGCCATGTAACCCTGGGTAAGTCACTTAATTTCTGCCTTAGTTTCCTCATCTGTAAAATGGGGATAATAATAGGACTTATCTTGCAGGACTATTGTGAGGATCAATTGAGTTAATATTTATAAAATGCTTTGAAAACCTTGAAATGCTATATGAATGCTAGTTATCATTGTTATTAGTTCTCCAAAGATGACCTTTTTGAGTCATGAATGGACACAGTATGATTCTATAGTGAAAAAACGTAGTTTTGTTATAAGGGTCAATTTGACTCAGACACTGAAAGAGTCAAACTTTGCTGTTCCTGGGCTATCGATTTCTAATCCCAGTTTTGAGGTCCTTGGCAATTTGCTTTACTCTTCCATGTCTGTTTTCTCACTTGCTAAAAAGGGATAATTTCCATTTTACACTACAACATGTTAAGGAATGGAATAGGGGTAGGGACTGCACCTGTAACTGATTTAGTTTAGATAATTCCCAGGTGGGCAAACTCAATCTTCCCATGCTGGCTGGTACTTTCTCTAAATTTATAGTCTTGGAGAGTTGCTTAGAGTACTGGGAAGCGAAATTACTAGCCCAGAGTATATTTCAGATGTGGCACTTGAACCCAGATCTTCCTGGCTTGGAGGCAGGCTCTTTAACCACAATGCTGATTCTCTTTTTGATGAGGAATCACTAATCAAAACAGATATAAAGTGCTTGGCAAATGAAAGAAAACAGCCTCTTGGCTGTTTTTCCGATGGTCTTAGGAACTGAGACACCACTCCTCTATCTGTCTCCAGGTGGGTCCACCCACATGCAGATATGCCTACATATGAGTATTAAAGGGTCATAGCATTGGGAATGTTGAGAACCACTGGTATAGAGGGAAGAGCACTGATTTGGGAGACAGAGGAGCTGGGCCAGAGTCATGGCTCCAGTTTGTGACCCTAGGCAAGTCACTTACCTTACCAAGTGCCATTTTTCTCACCTGTCAAATGGATGAAGTCATATTTGTAACCCCTCTTTCCTTCTAGATGTTGTCAGGATGAAGGGGCTTGTCAACCTTGAAGTCTTATGTAGAGATGAATAAAGCTATGTTGCATGTGTTTTCTTTCATGTAGGTTTTAAGGTGGTTCTTCTGAATTCCAGCTGTAGTACTCCAAGCAAAGGAGAAAGGAAAACAATTAGAACGAAATGATTCTGGTTAAAGGGAATGCTATATCCTTTGAAATACCTGATTTCTCGGCACAATGGGACATAAGAGGGTTCAAGTGGACCAACCATAGGTCAAGACAAATACTTTAAGATCTAAATTAGCCACTTTATTTTAAAATTCATTTTTAATCTTCATTTTTGGAAAAATCTGAGTTCCAAATTTTCTTCTTCTCCCCCACCAGTTGATAAGCAATATTATATCAACAATACATATGAAGTCACGCAAAGTATATTTCCGTATTAGCTGTATTGCAAATAAAATAAGATAAAAAGCAAGAAACATTAAAAAAAACTGAAAAAAGTTGTCTTCAATCTGTACTCAGAGGTTTGTCAGTTCTCTCTGGTGGTGAATAATATCATTCATCGTGGGTCCTTTGCAATTGTCTTGGATCATTGTCTTGATCATAGTTGTTGCTTAGTTGTGTCCAACTCTGTCATCCCATTTGGGGTGTACTTGGTGAAGATGTTGGAGTGGTTTGCCATTTCCTTTTACAGCTCATTTTACAGATGAGGCAAACAGGGTTAAGTGACTTGTCCAGGGTCACACTGCTGGTAAGTGTCTGAGGTCAGATTTGAACTCATCCTCCTGACTCAAAGCCCAGTGTTCTACCCAGTACGCCACCTGGCTGCTTGATCATAGTAGCTAATCTTTCATAACTGTTCATTGTCACAATGTTGCTCTTACTTAAAATTAGACATTTTATAGGTTCCACCATTCCAAGGCAAACTGTTAAATGAATTAGATCCAATTCAACAAACATTTATTAAACTCCTACTGTGTGAGAGGGAGCTGGGACCTGGTAGAGAGAGAGCAAGTCTCCCATTACTCATGGACAGTTTGAAAAAAGAATATTGTGGCTTTTCCATTAAGTGTGGTGCAGTTTGATTGACTCTAGAGAAAATTCACAAATGGCCCTGTAAGAATAGAAGGTATAATAAGTATTTATGCAGCTCTTTAAGGTTTACAAATATTATCTCATTTGATTCTCACTATAACCTTGTGAAGAACTGCTATTCTTATCATCTCTGCTTTACAGATGAGGATACAGAGGATAAGTGATCTTTGTTTAAGGATGGATTTGAGCTCAGTCTTCCCAATTCCAGCTCAGCACTTTCTCTACTTTGCCACCTAGTGGTCTTAGGTCGTTACTTAACCTAAGGTTATGTGGAGTAAGAAGGAAAGCTCATGTTGAGGCCCAAATTGTTTTTGAGTCCAAAGTCCAGTGCTCTTAACTATCAATATTATTTTTTTAAATTAAATTTTATTTCATTTTCTATTTCAAATTCTTTCCTTCCCCTCTCCCACACTTACTGAGAAGGCAAGAAAAATGAAAGCCATTACAAACATGTATATAGATATGAAACAAATTTTTGCACTAGTCTTTTTTTTTAAGCAAGAAAAAAGAAATAGAAGAAAATATGCTTCAATCTGCACTCTGAGCCCATTAAGTTCTCTTTCTGGAGGTGGATAGCAAATTTCATTATGAGTCTTTTGGAGCTGTGGTTGATCATTGTGTTAATTAGTTACCGATTCTTTCAAAGTTGTTTATTTTTTACAATATTGCCATTACTGTATACATTTTCTCCTGGTTCTGCTTATTTCATTTTGCCTCAGCTAATACAAATCTTCCCAGTTTTTTTCTGAAACCATCCCCTTCATCATTTTTTGGAGCACAACTTTTTAGAGTATTCTATCACCTTCTTATACCATAACTTGTTTAGTCATTTTCCAATTGTTGGACACCCCAGTTTCCAAATCTTTGCTACCACATGCTATGTTAGTTGTATGACCTTGTACAAGTCATGTAACTTTTCTTAGCCCCAGTTTCCTCAATAGCAAAGTGAAGATAATAATAGCACCTACTTTGCAGGGTTGTAGTGAGGATCAAATGAGAATATTTGTAAAAAGCGCTTTGCACAGTGCCTGACACGTAGGTGCTAGAAATGCTCATTCTCTTCTTCCCTCCCCTCCTTGCGGGCACTGAGAGTTGTGCCAGTTAGAGACTTGTCTTGAACCTAGGTCTTTCTGACACCGAGACCTCCTTTCTATAGCCTTCTAGATTCTTCTCACATAGGTACTTTATAAATGTGTCCATTAAACCCATTTCATAGCAATGAATATAAACATGGTATAAATATTTTTGTACATACAGGCCCTTTCTGTCTTTCGTTTGATCTCTTTGGGTTGTAGGCTTACCAGTGATATTGTTGGGTCAAGTGGTATTTAAAGTCTCATAACTTTTGGGGCATAGTTTAAATCATTGCCCAGAGTGTTTAGACTAATTCACAGTTCTACCAACAATACATTAGTGTACCTATTTCCCACATCCTGCCCAGCATTTGTCATTTTCAATTTTTGTAGTCCTGGCCAATCTGATGGGTGTAAGGTGGTACCTCAGAGTTGTTTTAATTTGTATTTCGCTAATCATTAGTGATTTAGAGCATTTTTTTTTCATGTAGCTATTGATCTGTTTTCTTCCTCTGAAAATTATCTGTTCATATCCTTTAACCATTTGTCAATTGGGGAATGGCTTTTAGTCTTGTAAATTTGACTCAGTTCTCTATATATTTTAGAAACGAGACCTTTATCAGAAAAAAAATTGTTGTAAGGATGTTTTTCCATTTCCTGATTTTCTTCTAATTTTATCTGCATTGGTTTTTTTTGTGCAAAAACTTTTTAATTTTATGTAATCAAAATTATCCATTTTACCTACTGTGAACCTCACTACTGTTTGGTCATGAACTCCTCCCCTTTATATAGATTTGATGTGTAATTTCTCCCAGACTCCACTAGTTACTCTTTTTTCTAAATAATGTAACCATTTTGAGCTTATCTTGGTATGTGATATGAGATGCTGATCTATACCTGGTTTCTACTTTCCAGTTTTCCCAACAGTTTTTAACTTCTTACACCAATAGCTGGGATCTAGCTGGGACTGAGACGTCTTCCTTCCCATTTTTTCTCATTGCTTCTCTTGATATTGTTGACCTTTTGGTCTTCCAGATAAATTTTGGTATTATTTTTTCTAGTTCTATAAAGTAATTCTTTTGTAATTTGATTGGCATGACACTCAATAAGTAAATTAAAGTAGTATTGTCATTTTTCATATATTGTCTTGGCTTACACATTAGTAATGAATAGTACCCTTTCTCGATCTGTACTTGTGCGAAGAATATTTTGTAATTGTGTTCATGTAGTTCCTATGTGTGCTTGGCAGTTAAACATCCAAGTATTTTGTATTATCTGTAGTTATTTTAAATGAAACTTCTGCTTCTATCTCTTCTTGTTGGGTTTCGTTGATAACATGTAGAAATTTTGACTATTTGTATGGATTTATTTTATGTACTAAAACTTTGCTGAAGTTGTTAATTATTTCAGTGACCTTTTTAGTTGACTCTCTAGAGTTCTCTAAATAAATCATCATATCATCAGCAAAAGAGTGATAGTTTTGCTTCCTTTTTGCCTATACTTATTGCTTCAATATCTTGTCTTGTCTTATTGCTATAGCTAGCATTTCTAGCACTATTTTGAATATAGCACAATATTGAATAATAATAGTAATAATTGACATCTTTGCTTTGCTCCTGATTTTGTTGGAAAGGCTTCTAACTTATCCTCGTTACAGATAGTACCTGCTCTTTTTTTTAGATAGACAGTGCTTATCACTTTAAGGAAAGCTTTTTTTTATTCCTCTTCTATCTAATGTTTATAACAGGAATAGGTATTATATTTTGTCAAAAACTTTTTCTATGTCAGTTGAAATGATCATATGATTTTTGTTGTTAGTGTGGTTAATTATGCTTATATTTTTTCTAATATTGGACTAATCTTGCATTTATGGCATAAATCTAGCCTGATCACAGTGTGTAATCTTTGTGATACACTGCTATAATCTCTTTCTTAGTATTTTATTTTAAATTTTTGCACTAATATTAGAAAAATAGTGTATAGCTTTTTCTTTTTTTGCCTTGACTCTCCCTAGTTAAGGTTTCAAGACCATGATTGTATCATGGAAGGAATTTGGTAGGATTGCTTCTTTACTTATTTTTAACAACAGTTTATGTAATATTGTAATTCATTGGATTTTTAAATGTTGAATAGAATTCACTTGTAAATCTATCTGGTCTGGGGCATTTTTTTTTAAAAAGACAGTTAATTTATGACATTTAATTTCTTTTCTATGATAGGGTTATTTAAGTATTCTATTTCCTGTTCTGCTAAGTTGTATAATTTATATTTTTGTAACTATTCATCTATTAATTTTGTAAATATGCATTCATTCATTTCATTAAGATAGTCAGTTTTATCAGCATCTAGTTGGACAAAATAGCTCCTAATAATTGCTTTTGTTTAATCTTCAAGCTGTTCGTTCTTTTTTCATAACTTTCTGGACAGCTTTTATTTCCTTTCCCCATCTCCCCCTGTCCCATTTTCTCTACCACTCTTGCTTGGTTTTTTTTTAAAACTTTTTTGAGGGAGTCCTTTTATCTCTTTCTTTCTCTCTTCCTTTAAAGTCTCTAGAAGTTCTTGTTGGGTTTGTGTTCAGTCTGTATTTTTCCCCCCCTTGAGGTTTTGCTTGTAGATGTTTTCAAGTCATTTTTTCTGTGTTTGTTTCTTGAGCTTCTCTGTTACTACCATAGTAGCTCTTTATGGTCAGATTCTTCTTATGTTTGTTAATTATTCTAACCTACTTCTTGACTTTGGACTTCATGGTTGTTGTTTTTTTTGTTTTTTTTTTTAACGTCTTCTCATATTTGCTGTGGGTTGGAGGATGTCTGACCTGAGCTTCTACTGATTTCAAAACTAAGTCTGGGGGCCTATAAGTTTTCAGTACATCCAAAGTGGTGTGCTTTGGGAAGAGGTCTATTCTGCTCCTGAGGTCTGAGCTCTGAAAGTTGCTTACCCAGGTTTGGGTCTGTTGCCTTATGGGTAATTGAATTTCAGTAGACTGTTGTTGGACTCAGTCAGCCCTCTGGGGAGGTTCTGAAGGCTCAGAGTGACTGAACTGCTGGCTCCCCTTTGGCCTTGGTCTTCTGCCCTGGGTTTTTCCATTACGGGCTTATATGTCAAGCTACAGGTTAGAACTGAGTTACTGCTTTGCTTAGCACTCAGATAAGTTTCTGCAATTTGTTTTGTGCTCAGTACTAGGTAGGGCTCTGTGTTTGGTCATTTCTGTGCCTTGGATCTAAGTCAGAATTGGGTGATGTGTGACAGTGCTGCAAGATGGTACTATTCCTGTTCCCAAGTTCAGAAGGCTCTGGGATGTCTTTCTACCTCCTATGTATCCCTAGTACTTAGCACAGGGGTGGCTATACACAACACTAGAAGAGCCAGCACCTTGATCATATCAGCTTCTTCCAAGAATCCTCCCAAGAGCCCTGAAAAGTGTCTCGAACAGCATGATTTCTCTCTCAAAGCTGGAAGCCAGAAGATAAATATTGTTCTTCTCTCACATTTTCACTAACACTATCCCTCACTCAGACACAGAGAACTTCCTTCTCTGGCGCCTTATCTTGATTCCCTTTAATCCTGAGATGCTGAAATGCTCCTGTCCTGACACCTCTGCCACTGTAGCCTTCCATCCCAGTGTCTGCATACCTCTCTATCTTCCTAAGCTGCCTTGGGCTAGAAAAATCACTCACCAGGACTTTTTCTTGGCTTTTCCAATCAGAATTCTATCTGCCAGATTTTCTAGGTTATAGAAGAGGTGTGCTGGGAGAGCTAAGCAAAAATATTTCCTCTCATTCTGTAGTCTTGACTCCACCTCTCCATTAATATTTCTGCCTTCTTGTGCTATGACCAGTCTTCGGTATTATATGTAGATGGTCTGAAATGACCCTATTGCCAATGGGAAAACAGGATACTTTTTGGAGATGTACATTTCAAACACTTGACCGTTAGCATCTGGTAATATTGCCATCTTCCTTGATCTTCCTTCATTGGACCCTCGGGGAAGCTTTACTGCCCATCATGTGTCTGCCAGTAAAGAGAGTGTTGGGCTTTGGCACCTTCCCAACCAAGCTACCACAAGTATAGGCCAAGCATCATCCTCTTCAAGGCATAAACCTCATTGAGGAAGCAGTGCAGGATTTTAGTACTTGAGTTGGAGGTTAGCCAGGATATTGAGATGAATTCTCAGAAATGATGTCAGGCAAGGTAAAGTTCAATAACCTCAAACATTTTAGGAACTCTGTTTCATGCTAAAATTGAGAGTTGGTTCCTCAAAGGTACCAGGCCAACACAGAAAAGCCTATAACCTTCACAAACACTAAAACCTGGCAGTCTTTAGAATAGCTAGAGAGCTGAGGCTCTGTGTGTAAACTGGGATAGAAGTAGCTCATTATCCAACATCT
>CM053584.1:50192563-50231713 GCA_028627135.1 Pseudochirops cupreus | reverse complement strand
TGAAGAAATCAACACCCTAAAAAATAGATTAACTCAAATGACAAAAGATGCCCAAAAAGCCAATGAGGAGAAGAATGCCTTAAAAAGTCGCCTTTGCCAGATGGAGAAAGAATCTCAAAAGCACTCTGAAGAGAATAAAAGTGGATGGGGATAGGGATAGGTACATTCATATAAGGAAATACAGGAATCAAAAGGGAAAGAATGTTGGGGAAGATCTGGGTAACAATCAATGGAGGAAGGAACAAAAGTGGTTTTGCCATTAAAATATGCTAGAAACCTGGACAGAAAGAAGAAATAGATGAGTTCAGGAAACATTTCATAAGCCTGACACATGATGTAGTAGTAATGGGGAACTTCGATTATGTAGCCATTTGCTGGAATTCTCTACCAAAAGCAGAAGGGAAAACAACTTCTTTGGTCTTAATGATCACTTCATCTTTCAAAACGTGGAGGGATCAGCCAAAGATAATTATTTCCTGTATTTGTGTCTCACTAACAGAGAAGAGTTGGTTGCTGGGGTAGAAATGATGAGAGCCCTTGGGGAAGTGACTATTTCTTCCTAGTTTGTGAGAGAGGAGAAGATGAGAACCAGGCAAAGTCTAACTTGTACCCTGGATTCAAAGCAGATTTCAAAGGGATTAGAGGGATAAGGAGGATCCCAAGGACTACAGTGGATCCCATTTCTGCAGTGGAAGTTAGTACAGGAAGAATGGTAGATTCAGGAATGAAAGTCTGAAGATACAATGAGAAACAATTCTGACGAGGAAGAGGGGAAATCTGTAGGAAGAGAACTATGTGGATAGAGTTAACTTATCAACCAACTTAATTTTTTTTAAAAAAGGTATGTATGGAAGACAGAAGCAAGTCCAAATAACAGATAAGGAATACAACGATGTGGCACAGACCAGTAAAAACAGTGTCATCATTACTCAGGTTCAGGCTGAGTTGACAGGCTCGTGACCAAAGCTAAGGACCACACAAAAAAAGGGGGTGGGGAGTCTAAACTATATTTTAAAAAACAAAAGAAGACTCAAAAAAAGATTATGACCACTGCTTGGGATGGATGGAATAACACCAACAGCAAAAGAAGAAAACAGAGGTGCTCAATTATTACTCCGTTTCTGAGATGGAACAAAAATAACTAAAAGAGAGTTCATGGCCAAGAGAAGTTTAAAAAATAGTGAGAGCATTATCGGCCCTTGATGAATTTCAATCACCTGGCCCAAAGGCACCACATCATGGGGAAAAGAGATGGGACTGCTGAGCCAATTGACATACTGAATCAAAGCTCATGGAAGTGAAGAGACATTAGAAGAAACCCGGAACTCACCTCTTTTGTGGAGGTGAGAGGTTCATGGGCACTGCAAGTTTTTATGTGTTTTTAGACTTTTTCAATCTATTGATCAGTCATGCTGATTTCCTTCTCTCCTTTTTCTTTCTTTTTTTCTTTAAAAAATAGTATTTGTTATATGGAATGGCTCTCTGGCAGGGGGAGGGGGAGAGATAGGGAAATTACTACGATGTAAATAACAAATGAAATTAATAAAAATTTATTTTAAAATATTTTAACTTAAAAAAAAAATTTTTTTAAAGATCATGGAAAACAGAAAATGTACTACAGGGCTGGAGAAGAATGAATATTGTCTTGATTTTAAAAAAAAGAAGCCAGTGACCTTGACTTTTATTCCTGGGTAAATTCCAGAATGGTTCAGACATAGTTAATAAATACCAAAAAGATGAAGTGGTAATTATAAAGAGTTAGCAACACTTCATCAAGAATGGGTCGTGTTAAACTAACATTGATTCCTCTTTTGACAAGTTTACTCAACTGTTAGATCAGGGGAAAGCTACATAGTTCACCTAGGTTTTTGCTGAGCTTTTATACCTAAAATAGAGTAGTCAGTCATTAATGGCTTGATGTCAGCCTGACAGAACGTATCCAGTGGAATGTACCAGAGATCTGTACTTAGCCTGTACAGTGTGAGTGTTTCATCAATGACTTGGATAAAAGCTCATGGGGCATACTTATCAAGTTGTCAGATGAAATGATGAGAAGAAACAAGTGTATAGTAGAGTAGATAAAGAGTTAGCCTCCAAGCCAAGATCTATTTTCAAGCATCTGAAATAGTGTAGTTGGTCATTAATGGCTTGATGTCAACTTAGCAGAAGGTATCCAATTATGCCCTAACTGACAATATTATAGCAGAGATTAGATGACCATGCCTGTTGTAGGGAGGTATAGGTTGGTCTGGATGGACCATAAGGTCCTTTCCTACTCAAACTCTGTGAAGCCATAGTCAGATCTGTACTCATTGTAAGGAAAATTAAACAATTAGACCTATCTAAAACTGGAACAGTCTTCCTGAAGAGCAGGTGGGTTCCCTGTTACTGAATACCTCAAGGAGAGGTTGAATGAATGGCCACTTGTGGGGACATTATTATGAAGATTCATGTTCTTGTACAGGTTAGTCTAAATGACCTTCAAGGTCCCTTCCACTTCTGGATACTACAAATCTATGACTTAACCTCTCGATGCCTCAAGTTTTCTCATCTGCAAAACATGAAGAAAGGAACAAAGCACACTGGAAAGAGAGCACGGGACTAGCAATCAGAAAACCAGGGTTCTTAGTCCTTGCTCACTACAATTTGCCAAAGAACCTTAGGACAAGGCCTTTGAATTCCCTGGGCCTGCTTCCTCCAATCTGTTGATTAGAGGACATCCAAAATATCTTCTTGATCTTTTCTGACGATCTGAATCCGATTCTATTGACCTCAAAGGGGAGATAGAAAGCTCTACAATAGGATAATCTGTATGCCTATCCTTTAGCAGTAACTAAGCAGTATAGTGGATAGTAAAATGGACATGGAGTCAAGAAAACCTAAGTCTGAAACATCCCTCAAACACTTACTAGCTCTATGACTTAGCAAATCACTCGAGCCTTTCTTAGCCTGCTTCCTCACCTGTTAAACAGAGATAATGATAGTACTCACTAGACAGGATTGTGGCAAAGACTAAATAATATGCAAAGTCCTTGGCAAACCTTAAAACACTATATCAAAGCAGGGGAAGGAAACAAGCATTTGTTAAACACCTACTACATGGAGATACTGTGCTAAGCACCCAAGGCAAATCAATGGCAGCTGCTATTCTTCTTCTAAGTGTAAAAAGCACCATACACAAATCAAGGTTCATTCTAATGCCTCGGAACAGCTACGCAGATAGAATGCCGAGCCTGGAGCAGATTCATCTTCCTGAGTTCAAATCTGGCCTCAGATACTGCCTAGCTGTGTGACCCTGGGCAAGTAGAACATAAGCCCTGAAGGGTCATATCAAGTTGGAAAGGCTTTGGATATGGCTCCAGTGAGAGACAGTGTATCTGTCACTGAGAACTGGCCCAATTAAGTGTGAAGAAGTTCACGACCAGACAGCTGAGTAGCAGGTTCTGCATTTCTTTGGCCACAGGAAGGAAGAACTCGTCTTTAAGGCATAGCCATACCAATAAAATATTAACTCCTTAAGGTATTATCTTATATTCCCCAGATCCTTAAAAATGCAAAATTCCTGGTTGAAAACCCTCTTCTCCCCTACCTCTAGCACAACCTAGCCTCAGTTTCTCATTCAGGGACTAGCCAGGTTAGATAAAGAAGTCTGTTACCTCCCAAGTGATGCAATGTTCCCCAAGGTATAAAATGCTGCAAAAAGGACCAGTCCTCTCCGAGGTACCCACAGCATCAAAGTTCCCTAGAGCAAGAGAAAAGGGAAGTGATGAGCATTCTTAAGGGAACAAAGTAACCAACAACCTTCATGAAGGAAAATATTCTGCATATTTTCAATGAAAAAATCAGAACTATTAAATGACCTCCATCCAAAGCAACCATTAGTAAAGCTTTCTCTCACTTTTTTTTCAATCTATATTAGTAGAATTTGAGTAGGGGAGGGCAATCTTACCATCACTGAAAAGATAATCCCTATGGCAAAACAAGCAGCAAAGCCTTTGATTCTTGTGCCCCAGCTTAATGATGGTGTTTCAATAACCTGAAATTTAAAAATATGTCAATTATACAAAGGGAGTGTATATGTGTGTGTGTATATATATATATATATATATATATATATATATATATATACATATGTATATATACATATATAGTGAAGTTCCCAAGTAAGAGGGTGGAAGTAGCAAAGAAATAACATGACATAAGACTATATTTAAGCAAAACCAATTCAATTCAAATATTTACTAATCACTTACTATGTCCAAGGCAATGAGGTGCTTGTGCTCAGGTCCTAGCCCTAAGACAGCTCCAGAGACAAGGTCTTAGGGCTGGGACCTGAGCACAAGTACCCCAACACAAGGCACTCTAGGAGGCTCAGGGAACACCAAGAATTTAACATAATTTCTACCCTAAAAGTACTTGCAGTTCAATAGAAGAGATACAACACATACACAAATAACTATATTACACAGTGGGATGGGACAGGAGAGATCTAGACAAAAGGCTCCAGAAAAATCTGAGTTTTCTTTCAAATGGAGGAAGTCAGAGAAATAGAGGACAACTTCATGGAGAAGGTGGGGAGCTGAAGTGGGGCTTAAGAGGAAGAGAAGGCTTTTGATTCCCTATAGAGGAAGTCCCCTCTGCTCCTGCCTACTATGAGTAGGAAATAGGTGAACAGGGAAAGGGACCAAGGGAGTGAGGAGCAAAGTCTCTTTACTAAGCTCCTTTCTCCTTTACCCCCAGCCCCTAGATGGGAAACATTCCGAAGAAAAAAGAAAATAAGCTAAACAGATATCCTAGTGGCCAACTTTTTCATCACAGAGCAAAAATTGCCTGTAGGATACTTAGAAACATTTACTCCTTTAGAGAAGTTACTGGGGTATGAAAAAGGGCTTTCTAATAATAACTCATTCTAGCCTGAGGCATCCAGTAATGGAGTCACAAAAGAAATTACTTCAGGGGTAAAATGTGGGCCTGAAGCTTCATGCCTGCAAAATCAACCACACTGTGGAATTCACTCTTGTCAGAGGCAGTGACAGAGCACTGAAAGTAACAGAGGCAGCCTCGATTACAAGGGATCCTAGTCAGTTAATTACCATACTTGTTTCTCCTGGGTCTTTACCAACTTTTCTATTCCCTATGGCAAAAAGACAAAGGGCAGGGACTAGGGCAAAAAGGAACAACTTGTGGGGTTGGTAGCATCATCTTTATATATCCATAGTCTCAGAAGAAATCTCAGGCAAAGCACAGAATAGTGTTACCAAATCACTTCCTGACTTCCATAGTCTCCTGACCAAACAGAAACTGGCTGCCATCATCCTAAGCTAGATACAAACTTTGGCTAACCGGAAGCTTAAGCTACAGTTACCCTATCAACCCCATGAGTACACATATTCCAGAGTCTCCATTCATGAAGGTGGTATCTCTTGGAGCACAGGCACTTGTCTTTTGCCTCTTTTTGTATCCCCAGTGCTTAGTACAGTAGCTAGCACCTAGTAGGTGCTTAATAAATGTTTATTGATTATTGAAGGCACCAAAATTCCTTCTTGTTGCTGAGTCCAGCCTTTATCTCCAGTCTTCTTACTGAATGAGAATCTAGAAGGAGGGATGCCCAGGCACCCCTAGATGTGGAAAATGTTACAGGGCTTAATCTTCACATGGGAGGTAGGTGTCTAGATCAGGTGTTTTTAAAAGGCAGCATCCTGCTTATCTTCTTTCCTCTGCACACCATCTCACACCCACACTCTCACACACATACCCCAGAAGAGGGCTTGTTACACTGCAACATAACACACGCTGAAACTCCATGCAAACAGACAGCAAATGACATAAAAGGACACGGCAAATAAGACATTTGTGGATAGCAACATCGGTTGAACAGGAGGATATGAGAGATGGGTTTGCTTTTACAAGGCTGATAAACACCATCTCTGCATTCAGCAGCTTCCTTGGCAAGGCTGAGTCAGACTTTAGCAGGCTCTTCAACCTGAACGGTGACACCGATCATTGACATGATTTAATAGTGTCTTTAGACCATCGGGTTAGGCTACTTCTGACTAAGCCTCTTCCCCGCCCTCCCTGGAGAAGAATGACTTGAGAAGCTAGTCATTCAGACGAACGTACTCATACAAGTACATCCGGTACTCATACAAGAACTACACAGCTGAACTTACCTTATCAATGTGGAAAGAAATACTGGACTGCTTGTTGAAATAAAATGACAAGAACATTTGATTTGGAATCTACAGATCTGTGTTCAAGTTCTGACTATTGTTTATTCCTATGGGGCCTTGGTAAAGACACACTTCCCCCTGCCCCCAGCCACCTACTCCAGGGCTATCTCATCTGTAAATTGGAAGAAGTAGGCTAAATGCTCTCCATGGATACTTTTGACTCAAGATTCCTATGGAGGTTTATTAGTGGGATGGGGGGAAAGGGGGAGGTCATTTTTGCAGGACAAATCATTAAATTATGACTGGATCAAAATTTAAGGAGGTCTTGGTACTAAGACTATAAAACAAACCAAACACAGAATTCACAGTTTAGACATGGTCTGGCTCATTATCCCAAGTACTCTGTTATTGAAAGGGCTTTCATCTTTTAAGTTAACCTTATTGTACGGGTTTGTCACCTGCAAAAAGGAAAATGGTACTTTGGGTTCTTTTAAGAGCCTTTTTAAAAAACATTTATTTATTTATTTTTAGCTTTCAATACCTTTTTTTGCTTTTTGGAGGGCAATTGGGGTTAAGTGACTTGACCAAGGTCACACAGCTAGTTTTTTTGGGGGGGGTGTCTGTGTGTATGTGTGTGTATGTGTATGTGTGTGTGTGTGTGTGTGTGTGTGTGTGTGTGTGTGTGTGTGCAAGTGTCTAGGGCCGGATCTGAACTTGGATCCTCCTGATTCCAGGGCCGGTGCTCTGTTCAGTGTGCCACCTAGCCACCCTTCAATACTTTTTTTTAAGATTTTTGAGTTCTAAATTTTCCCCCTCCCTCATAGTCTCATTTTTTAAATTAAATTAAATTTTTTAAATTAAATTAAAAATAAAAATTTTAAATTTTACATACTATCCCATTCCTTCAAAAAAAAAACAGGGGCATTGTACACAAGTCCTGTGAAATGTACATTTCACACACAGGTCTAAGTGGCACGTGGGCACAAGTTATCATCTGTTTCTATATAAACTCAGCGAAAGGACCTTTTTTTTTTGAGGACACTGGATCTCCCTATCTCACCCATCCTAGAAACGCAGCTCACAGAGGTTGATTTCACTTCTGATGGCTGGGGAAGCTTTCACCTGCTCCTTTTCCAACCTGAGCCCTATTTGCTTTAGGAAGCCTGATACCACTGCCATCCTTTCCTGGGATGGGGGTAGGGGGACACACAGCATCAGTACTGAACTTAGTATGGACGCTCAAGCAGTTTTAGACCTACTGCACCTCAGAAGTTCCAAGTTCAGCCTTCCACCAGCCTCAGTCATCAGTGCCCAGTGGCAGAGATTACAGGTTCAAACCTGCAGTCAGTTCCACTTAGCTAGGTGGTGAAGTACGCAAAATGCTGGGCCTGGAGGAAGGCAGACTCACCTTCCTGAGTTCAAATCTGGCCTCAACACTTACTTGCTGTGTGACCCTGGGCAAGTCATTTTCCTCATCTGTAAAATGAGCTGGAGAAGGAAATGGCAAACCATTCAAATATCTTTGCCAAGAAAAGCCCAAAGGGGCCAAGAAGATTTGGACGTGACTAAAGAGCAACAACAATCTCTACTCAAGGCTGCAAACATCTTTTTTTTGCAAAATTTCAAAAACTTGCTGGAGACTGAATTTATGTCAAGTGGCTGGTCTCCCAGGTAAGGCTAGATAGAGCCTATCTGCTAATACACCTTCTTGAAAACTGGAACTGCTGAAACTCAGTTAAGCACTTTTTAACATGCAATCTGATCACAGCTTTTCGACTGGTATTTGTATACAAAAGATCCCTTCAGACTTTGGGACAGAGGGAGGGAATGATGAGTTTCTGCTTGAAGGAAAGGAAAGCTAAGAACTGTTGAGGCAAAAAAAAAATGCTGGCAACTAGGAAGCAAGGGAGAAATACTAAACTTTCTTTGTTTTAAATGAGATACTTTCCTTGTTTCCAGAACCTTTTAGAGGAAATGCAAGAACATTTTTGGAAAGAAACTCCGTTGGACCAAAAGTCTGACATTTATTTGTAAACCTCAAAGTCTGTATTTTGGATTGCACTTAACGTATTTTTTAAAAATTTAATTGCTAATTCACAACTGCAGGTGACCCAGGGGTCAGTGAAGAGACACATGGTGGATATAAATAGGCTGTGGGCATATTGGTTATGGTGACATTTTATAGAACATCTATAAATGGAAAAGGAAGTGAGGGTTGGTCAATTATGGATAAAAAATAACAACAGTTGGACATTCCCCATGTTGCACAGGTATCAAGAGACTATTAAAAGAACAAGATTTGGGGCAGCTAGGTGGTGCAATGAATAGAGCATCAGCCCTGGAGTCAGGAGGATCTGAGGTCAGATCCGGCCTCAGACACTTAAGACTTATTAGCCATGCGACCTTGGGCAAGTCACTTAACCCCAATTGCCCTGCCTTCCCCTCTCCAAAAAAGCAAAAAAAAAAAACAAGAGTACTTCCAGAAGTGGGCAGGTAGGTGGCACAGTGAACAGAATGCCAGCCCTGGAATCAGGAGAACTTATGTTCCCATGGTCAAATCTGGCCTTAGAAACTTATTAGCTCTAAGACCATGGGTAAGTCACTTCAGCCCGTTTGCCTCAGTTTCCTCATCTGTAAAATTAACTGGAGAATGAAATGGCAAACCACTCCAGTATCTTTGCCAAGAAAATCCCAAAGGGCTCATAAAAGGTCGGACATGACTGAAATGGCAACAACAAAAACCTCCAGAACACTGGGTGAATGCTAGGGCAATAGGCCTAAAACTTCTGAGTCTCAAGAGCCCTTTACACTCTTAAAAATTATCGTAGACCCCAAAGAGCTTTTCTTTATGCGGGTGATATCAATATTTACCATATTAAAAATCAAAACTGACAAAATTTTAAATACTATTGTGGTCTCTTACCTCCTGCATTCGATCTGTGGCAATATAAAGAAACTTTACACATTCTCATAATGGATGGAGCAATGAACTTGAAATTGGGAAAACCCTAGTTGTTCTGGTTGAACTATATGAAGAAAATCCAGTTCCATACAGATATGTAGTCAGAAAAAGGAAGAGTATTATTATAGGCAAATAAGACCTTAGCATGATCATGAAAAATATTTTTGACCTCCTGGACCCCAGGAAAGAGTCTCAGGAACCCCCCAGGCATCTTCCAACCACACTTTGAGAACCATTGGCATAAAAATAATAACAACAATAGTAAATAATAAAAACATTTATATCACACTTTAAGGTTTATAAAAAACTTTACACGTTATCTCATTGCAGATAGAGCAATGAACTTTGAAATTAGGAAGATCCTAGTTCAAATCTCACCTCAGAACCATACTGTGTGACCTAAGGCAAGTCACTTAACCTGAACCTCATTCTCCTCATCTGGAAAATGGGAATACCGTATTACCTACCTCCTAGAATTGTTGTGAGGATCAAATAAGATAATGTTCATAAAGTACTCCCTGAAGGTCAGAAATTCTCCTTACCTTCTATAGATGATTTATGGAAAGACAAGAATCATCCCAAATGAATGACACCTGTAATAGGCTGGGTGGCACAAAATCAGAGGATTGAATTAATCTGCAGTAATTTACTCCATCAAGTGGCTGCCTACTCTTTCTTAAGGGTTTATAAGAGCCTGTCTTTCATGCTCAGATAGGTCATATGATGGGTAAAAGGTTGGGCTTGGAGTCAAGAAGACTTGAGTTTGAGTCCTGTTTCAGACACTTACCAGCTGTGACTTTAGACATGTGGCTTAACCTCTTTGCCTCATTTTTTCCATCTGTAAAATGGGGATAATAATAACACTACCTTTTGGGTTTGCTGTAAGGATCAAATGAAATAACATTTTCTAAAAGCACTTTGCAACCTTAAAGTGCGATATAATGCTAGTAGTTATACATATTATTTGAAAGACGATTTTTAAAAGAGAAATTTAAACCCATATTCATTAGGATAAAAAGTAAATACTGAAATATTTCACCAGAAGTTTACCTGGGATTTTTCATTTCAAAGACATTTTTGCAACTACCTAACATCTAATTTAGAAAAATTTAGAAAGTTATATTTTTACCATTAAAAAAAATTATAGTCAGAACAGGAAACAAGGAGGGGGGTGGAGTGAGAATTACATTTCCCGTTATTCTGCTTACAGAGTGAAAAAAATTATGCAATGGCATTTTACAGAATCAGAATTTAGAGCAGTTAGAGATATTTTTCAAGGTGTAAGCTGGAAGAAACTTCAAAGAACATTTAGTCCCACTACCCATTACACAGGTGAAGAAACGAAAACCTAGAGACATCAACTTTCTCAACTAAGACTGCAGAGCAGATCACTAGTTATATATCGTTCCAGAACTCAGATCTCCAGATTCTTGGTTCAAGGATATTTCTCATTATGAGATGAGTCATCTGGTTCAACCTCTCATCAATACCAGCCTCCTTTCCTTTTATCATTTGTAATATCTGATTTTCAAAAAATCTGATAAACCACAAAAACTAGGACCAACATTTTTAAAGGTCATGATCTAACAAGTCCCAAAACAAACAACAACAACAAAAAAGACAAAGCCCTTCCTGAAATGAAACTAGACAATTGTGAAATACCTCCCACAAACAGATGCTTTGAGGTCAGTATTGATACAAAGACACCTCTTCCAAAAAGGCATGTCACATTCTGGAAAGGGAAAGTGGTAACAACATGTCAGCACAAAAAAAAACAAAACAAAGTTTTTAAAATTGGCTTATTATTCCCTTTCTTCTACTTGATCCTGCCACACAGGATTACCTTGTACATTGCTATGCACAGCCCTTGAAACTATCTACTGCATAAGTGCATGTTGACTGTGTGACATTGTAGAAAGAGAAATGGACTTGGGAGTCAAAAGTCCTGGGTTCAAGTGACAGCTCTGTGACCCTGGGCAAGCTACAATCTACATGTCCCTCAGTTTCCTAATCTGTAAAATAGTGATAATACTTTCACAACTCCTAGAGTCATGAATAAGCAAACAGGATAAAGTAGGTAAAGTGTTTTACAGACCTCCAAATACCATGTAAACATCAGCTCTTCTTATCAATAATATTATCATTCGACTACCTCTGGCACCAAATATAAGTGACTTCCTCTGCACCGATGTGAATTTGGATGTGGGATCTCAAAATCAGAAGAGTTAAGCTGAATAAGAAGCTGCTACAAAGAGAATACAGGTGGATAACATCACAGATAAAGGATTGCGGGATCTGACTAACACTGGAAGGGAAACCTCAGAAGCCTGAGAGTCCAACTCCTTCATTTTATGGCTAAGGAAACTGAGATTCAAGGAAGCTGAGGGATTTGTCCAAGGTCACAGAAGTAGTCAGGATCAGAAGCAGGATCTGAACCTCTTTCCTCATCTCTTTCCACTGTACGATATTACCTCCATGATCTTTGACGATTAATATAACAATGTTGAGTGAAACATTATTACCATACCCTAAGAAATGATGAGATGAAGAGTTTCAGAGGAAACTTGAAAGACCTTAGGAAGTGACGCACAGGGAGAATTAGGACAATTTATAATATGACAACGATATTATAAAGCTAAACAGCTTGGAAAGACTTGAGAACTTTCACCAATGCAATGATAAACCACGAATCCAGAGGACTAAAGATGAAACATGCTGTCTACCTCTTGCCAGAGTGGCGAGGGACTTAAAATGCAGAACGAAACCAGTGTTTTTTGGACGTGGTCAAGGCAGAAATTTGTTTTGATGGAATATGCATATTTATGACAAGGGTTTCCTTTCTCTTTTCCTTTTTTTTTTAACTATTCAGATGGGGAGCAGTGGGAAAGATATAATAAATGTTTGAAAAATTATTAATTTTTTTAAAGGCTGGCTGGCCCTAATTTTATGGGGAGAAAAAGGAGGGTCCCATCATAAAAATAACAAAAATCATTTTTAAAAATGACTGATATTTGTATCACATTTTAGATCCATTATCTCATTTGAGATTCATAATAATCCAGAAATCAAGAGTTACTGATATTATTGTCCCCATTTTAGAGATGAGGAACCTAAGGCTAAGAGAAATGACTTACCCAGGGTCATACAGCCAATAAGGGTCAAAATTAGGATTCAAACCCACATCTTTCCTGACTTTAAGTTCTGGTTTTTTTCTACTACAATATGCTGCTGTGACATACAATGAAAACAGTCAGGTCTTTTGGAGAGGGGAGTGAAGGGGTAGCCAGAGCCCCCTTTGTGAGATGAAAAAAAGTTATGTTACTTCCTAACTACACTGTTTTTCCCCATTCACCATAAATACTCAAAGAGACTATGGATGGACAAAGTAAAACTACAGGTCTGGCAACCATAGATCCAGATCTAACCAAGCATCCTGATAAGAAGAGAGGCTATGACTATGATTATACATGACTATTCTCAAATATTTAAAGGGCAATCGCCAGCAAGAGAGAACAGGTGTGTTATACATTAATCTAGAAAACAGACCTGATGGATCTAAGTTACAAGGAGGCCAATTTTGGCTCAACATAAAAACCTGTGCAACAAACACTAAAAAGGGCAACAAGCTCCAACTGGAGTTATTCAAGCAAAATAAAGATGACTTTTTTTGTCAGGAATATTATAAAACAGGAGAGGCATCAGAGGAAGGACTGAAGGGCCTCAGGGCCATGACTTTCTGGGTTCTGCCTTGAATTCATACTGGAAATGAGAAGACAGATGCTGGGCAAGTCATTTAACAGACACCTGTTGATCCACAGGGATAGAGGGGTTTTCCTAACCTGAAGCGCCTTTCCAAAATGAAATCACAGGAGTGGAGGGAAAGCAGGGAGGATGAATTGCATAGAAGAGATTCCAGAAATGAGTGGGAAGCTACACTAGCTGACTTCCAAAGTCCCTTCCAACTTTGAATCTATGATTCTAAGAGTAAAGCATACATAATAATGGAAAGAATAATCATATAGACCCCCTTTACCTCTAAGACTTCTCTCCATGCTTTCCAAGCCCATATTCTGTAAAAACAACTAGAAGCATTAACTGTCATCAAGGTTAAGAATGGGATACTTAGAGTGGATTGGGCATTACTAACTTCTCAAATGCTGGTTAGATTGGAGTGAAACATACCAGGAAACTAAATTCACCAGGGTTTGGGGCACGGCACCCAACAATACAGACACACCGGGGAGACAGCTAAGCTCATGTCATTATTCTGGATACAAACAGCCAAACTGGTGAATAGTTTGGTGGGGTGGGCCCCCGGGGAGCAGACTCTTCTCCAAGTCCCAGGAACTACAGATCTCCTAAGGTGGTTCATACCAGACATCAGGCTTCTGCTGCCTGATTGACACAGAGCTCGATCCAGAACTATTACAGCCAGGAAAGGATGTGGATGTAAACTAACTTGGATTCAGGAATTATCCTGACCCCGACTCGAAGCAGACCTCTGTTTTTTTAGAGGTTACTCTCTCTCCTTTGCTGTGTGTGCGTGCGTTTACTTTTTTTCTGGTGGTCCCCAAATATTTCTGCTTATGGAAAGCGACTCGGTGACACCTCGAACCCTGACTAAACCTTTCAGGGGCCTTGGAGGTAGGTGATGCCCACCTTCTTTGTCTTCCTTCCTTCCTCGCTTGACACCTACAACGGTCAGAAGCAAGTCGCTCTGAAACCTGCGAGAAACCTGAGACATCCACGGCTCCTCAGCTTGGCACAGGAGAAGGAAGAGGGTGAGGGAGGCATAAGGAAGGGGAAGAGGGAAGGGGAAGGGAGAGTGGGAGGAGGAGAAGAGGGAGGATCGGGTGGATCGGGAGGAGGAACACGCCCCTATCTCAGGAACCTTCTAGCCTCCCAGTCCAGCCCAGCCCCAGCCTCATGCCTACTCACTTCGGTCAATCCTCCCCGATCATCCGTGTCCTGGCCGCTCAACACCTTCTTCAGCTTGTCCATTCCGGGCCTCCACAAGACTCAAAACTCGGTCCAAAGCAAACTCTGGTACCCCTCCCTCGCTTCCTGTTACTACTGCAACAATGTATTTCTCTTCCGAGGTGTACGGCTCTTGAAACACAAGTAGACAGCTGGGTCCACTCCGCCAAACACTGTCCGGCCCAGCGTCGTCCGGCTCCACCCCCTTCCCACCCCCACGCTGTTTAACACCCACCTGTGGCGTGATTCCTGGAAACTACAGAGCCCGGCATGCACTGCTGCGGCTCCTACGCTCAGACCGCCGGTGGAGTTGGTCACCCCATCCTCTACCAAAGCTTCCAGCCTTTGTTCTGGCCTGGGGTCTCAGATTCCCCCTTCAAGTTCCCGCTTTCACAGGCTTTGTTTGGTAGATTGCGGGAGAGGTGAAGAAAGGATGCCGGCTGAAGAAAGATTTGACGTCCTTTTGTTTTGCAAAAATGACCCACATCATCAAATGCTACCCACCCTGTTTGCTCCCTGGGTTTACCCCGTTTGAAACTCCCTAGGAGGTACACGAAATTAAGGCGGTCTCGCTAGATGGTTTTTTGAGAATTTCACAGAAAACAGACTTCGAAGCTCCATTCTTTCCCGTTCTGAACCCAACTATTTGGGCATAATGATTGCCTTCGAACGATAAAGAGGAAACAACCTTGAATTTGTTTGGAGTCAGAGTACCTGAGTTCGTAAGTCAGCTCTACCACCTATCTACCTGTGACGATGGGCAAGTCGCCTCTTTGGGCCTCAGCCTCTTCATCTGTAAAAACAAAGGCTTGGATTAGATGCTCTCTAAGGGTCCTTCCAGCATTAGATCCAGAGACCTGGATTGGGACCCCACTTCTGCCAACAGTTGATTGTGTAATAGGGGCAAATTAATTATCCTTCCGGAGCCACGGTCTCCTCCTTACCACATCACAGTTTTGTTGTGAGGAAAGCACCATGAAAAATGTGGGTTATTTTATGAGGATGAGAATGTGAAGACAGCTATAACCCAGATCATATACTTGAACTAAATCCATGATTCTTGTCAAGTATGTAGTACTCAGTCCACTAATCTTTCAAAACTGCTTGGTGGTTAGTGTTAAGAACTGCTGTAGTCAAATTTCTGGTAATAAACTTGAATGAATGAATAAAAAGTACTTATTAAGGATTTACTACGTACCAGGCATTGGCATGCAGTCTGTTAGCTGCCCTCCCATTTTTGTGTCAACTGTATAATGATAAATTGCCACTTTTGCATTCATCTAATGCATTGATGTAAATGGTAAATATAACAGACCTATAAGCATGAATGTAGGCAAAACAGAGAGCAATGATGAAGACTGGACTTGGAAGAAGTTATATTAGCTTCAAATGTAAACAATGAAGGAAGGAAGAGGGAAGGTAAGGAAACAAATCAGACTTTATTAGGGAAGGCCACTCCATAAATCCTTTAATTTTTACTCCCAAAGCTCTCTTCCATAAAAGCTCTGATGGCCTTAGAAAAACTTGTAGTAGTCTCCTTGTAGTCTCAGCCTTATACCCTTAGGATGTGTTTAGAATTCTAGGGCAGGTAGCTGGCCAGTAATTAGGGTCACACTCATAGCCAATTTCTGTATTGTAACTTCAGTCCACAAGCTGTTGTGTTGGTCAATTCAATTCAAAAGCATTGTTCTGAGTCTACACAGAACTGTTTTAAGGGGAGTGAGAGATATCAGAAATATGTGCTGATCAGAGGGGGGAGGGGGAAGACATAGGAGAGAATAGATTGGGGGAGGGGGGATATACTGGGATGGCTGTTATGGGGCAGTGGGTCGGGGAAAGATGGGGAGAAAATTTGTAACTCAAAATTTCGTGGAAATGAATGATGTAAACTTAAATAAAATAAAAAAATTAAAAAAAAAAGAAATATGTGCCGAAATCCCTGTTTAAAACAACACACATTCTTGTAGGGATCTATCTATCTATACACATTAAATAATTAGAGAACAATACAGGGCAATCAATATTCGGTAGGTATGTGGAAAACAATCAATTGTCAAAATATGCTAAGAGGAAGAATAGGGGAGAAGTTGATATTGAAGGCTTCCTAATGGAGACATTAATTGGAAGAGTCTTGAATGAATTAATATGGGTAGGATCTGGATTGCAAGAAAGGAGGAAAGATATTTAAAACCAGGGAAGCAGAACAATCGTGGACACAGAGGAAAGAGCAATTACAATGTTTTGTTTTTGTTTTTTTCAGGTGACAACTAAGAGTTGTTGTTGAGTCAGACTCTTTGTGACCCTATTTGTGTTTTCTTGGCAAATATACTGGAATGGTCTATCATTTCCTTCTCTAGCATATTTTACAGATGACAAAACTGAGGCAAACAGGGATAAGTGACTTGCCCAGGGTCACACAGCTTATAAGTATGTGAGGCTACATTTGAACTCAGGGCTCCCTGACTCCAGCCCTGGTTCTCTATCCATTGTGCCAACTAGCTGCTAAGAGTAAAAGATGATATATTGGTAGGTAGCAGGTTACAATGTTGAATAGGGTTCCAGCAACATCCAAAAGATTTCATACCTTTCATTAGGGCTCAGAAAAGGCTTAGCAAGGTAGTAAGCAAACCCCAAAATTCTAGAGAAGGGTCCTCCAGGCCACTGTCACACAGATAACTTCTGAAGATCAGCGGGACATAAGGTCCAAGGCTGGATCCTTCAAAGCATTTTTTCGACCTCCTCTTAGTGTTGTAGACCACATAAGGACCTTGCCTTTGATACCTCAGGATTAGATGATTCCCAATGCAAGGTATGATTGAATTTTGTTTCCACAGTAATTATAATTCATACTGATGGCTAATGTCAGAGACAAAACTGTTTGTTGAGGGCAGGGAGGGATGTTGGCCACCTGAAAATCAGCATATCTACCACTTTTCTTGGCTCTGAAAAGGCTTCTTCTTGTATATCAAAAGAACTGCCAGGCCAGGTGTGGTTCACAAAGGATGAGGATGAGGTCCATAAACCCAGATCTCGTCTTCCATGATGGGACTTTTATCACTGATATCCTGGGTTTGAATCTTCCAACTCATGGCTTTTGTCAATTCTCTTAGCAATTGAGGAAAATCCTTTCTCCTGCTATCTGATACAGACAAAACGGGAGGAGACTAGAAGCATTTTGGGCCTTTCCTTTATTTAAGTATAAGGAAAATGAAGATGAGAAGGGAAAGGGGCATTGAAATCTGGAAATAAGATGTAATGAAGGGATGAGGTTCAGGAAACCCTGGAATGCTGACCAATGTGAGTCAAGCTGGGAGATTCAAAGCTGGATGAATTCTAAAACGGCTTTTGTAACTACTTTAATGCGTGCTTATGCCTGGCCTTTTTGACAAGGTGAAGTCATCTATCTCAAATGAAGTGAAATAAATTTTTTTTTCTAAATTCACTCATGGCCAGGTGGAATTCTTGGTAAGATGATGATTTCTAACAGCAACACCCTGTGTAACTATCATCCTATGGACTATTAATCACTCAGGTAAGATAGTCTTCCTGTGTTTAGTATGTCCAAAGCTTTATCCAACATTGTGAATTCATCTTTCTGATTGTTATTTTGGGAGCTTCAGCCCCCTAAGTCCCAGATGACACAGTGGTCAAGGGCAAGGCTGGCTTTGTGATTGAGGGGGTTCAAAAATGAAGTTTCCTGTCTATATCTGGAGGACCATGGAAGAATTGTTAAGACAGTCTACATGCCAATTTAATTTGTGCCTTGTGCAGCTTTCATTTATGATTTTCTTGAAATATAGCTCTGAAAAAAACAGGCTTTTAAAGAAGTCTAATAATTCTCTGGACCACTCCACTGTGTTTCAAATGAAGCTAGCTTTTGACTAGACTTTAAACTCAAATCAGGCTGGTTTTCATTGAATAGCCAATGATAGCCCCCAACCCAAGCCTCTATGGCTAAATGTTTAGGTTTTGATGACTTTAGACTGTGTAAATAGCAACTGTTTTCTGTTGTGACCAGACACTTTGAGGGTCTTCCCCTCCTGAACTGATATTTTTGTGAAGGAAAATTAGGCCATCTTTTAATTCAATTTTTACCTAGCTGTTAGTCATTAAATGAGTGTTGCCCCAGACAAACTGAGACCAGGGAAAGACCTGAATTTAGAAAAGCCAAGGTCACCCACTACAAGCTGGGCCATCGCCAGTCATCTTGACTTTTTTCCTGCCACTGGACTTCAGTGATTCTGGAGGACACAGTGAAGCTGACCACTGTGTAGCTCTGCCTCACCTAAATCCAATTCAGGCACAAGTCAAGAAAGAAATCACTCTCAAGAATGAAGGATGGATAAAAACAACAGAAGCTCAGAACTGGAAGAAGTCTCAGAGACCATCTAGTCCAGTGGTTCTCAACTTTCCTAATGTCATGACCCTTTAATACTCATATGTGGGCGTACCTGCATGTGGGTGGGCCTGCCTGGAGATGGATAGAAGAGTGGTGTCTCGGTTTCTAAGACCATCAGAAATGTGTTTTCCGATGGTCTTAGGTGACCCCTGTGACTCCTGTGAAAGGGTCATTCAACCCCCAAAGGGGTCATGACCCACAGGTTGAGAATCACTGATCTAGTCCAAATGCCTCCTGAACAAAAATCGTCTCTCCAACTGCTTCAAGTATTGATCTAAACTTTGCCTGTAGACTTACTGAGTCAGTCTGGTTTTTTTTTTTTAACAATAAGAACTTTTGGGCCCAGGGGGGCTAAAGATGTTCCTCTCACTCTTCACTATGGGGCCTTTGTCAGCTCTGGACCCATACTGTTGACTTGGTTCAAAGACAGAGAGTGCAAACGATTTCTGATGAGAAGAGTTGGTCTCCTTTTCTCACCCTTTGACTCTTTATACCCATCTCCCCAACCGTTTTAGGAATTACTTAATGCTTAGGGTTGGTTCACATATAGGGGATCCCACAAAGGGGAAACAGGGTACTGGTACAATAAAGACCAGGTCTAAGAGAGCTATTTATTTCTTCCCTATAAAAGAAAAGCTTAATATACACAATAGTCACAAGTAGGCATTGACAGAAAAACTTAAAGACATAGCAGTAATAACTTAATTACTATTGCACTCTCCTGAAGAGCTGATACTTAAAACATCAAAATGATGCCATCTGTGAGACTTGCGAATAAATGTTTTACATTTCACCTCAGCTCTGCACTGAACAAGCAAGTTCTTTCAGGTCTTTGTCTCCTGGCAAGTCAGAAGACGGGTTGATTTCCTTTCTCTGTTGATGACCATCTTCTCTGTGACTCCTTTGTCCAGTCTTCCTCAAATTCGAGAACCAGTTATCTCCCAATTTCTCAAACATACACCACCTCTAAGCATTGGCAGTAGAAAAGGCAGATGGAGACCCCAAAGTTCACACTCAGCTGAGCCCCTTCTTTAGCTGGGCCCAGCTTGGGAAGGGAGAAATCTTTAAGAGTGACTCATCGTTCATTTAAAACCAAAAAACAAAAAGACAAAACAAACCTGCCAGAAGATGATATGCTACCACAGTAGGGAGAACATAAATTATGTCTACATCATTCCCTTGATCTACCATTCTAATGTGTCTGACACAGGTTGAGGATCAACAATTTTGTTAATGACTTAGATTACAACCTGTCCATTACTTACTAGTTAAGTCTTAGAGAATTGTTTTGCGTTATCTCAGTCATTTCTGACTTTCAGTGGGCTTTTTTGGCAAAGACACTAGAGTAGTTTAGCATTTCCTTCTCCAGTTCATTTTACAGATGAGGAACTGAGGCAAACAGGGTTAAGTGACTTGCCCAGGGTCACATGGCTAGTGTGTGAGGCTAGATTTGAACTCAGGTCTAGGCTTTATCCACTGTGCCACCTAGCAGCCCTCATCATGACTTGACCATTATTACACAGCAGATCCTCAGCTCACAGGTTTTGGGTTCCAGCTCCAAAAACCTATCCACTATACTGTGTTGCCAGTCAAGTAACCATGTCAACAAAGAAGTAAGGCTAATCTGACATGTTTTAGATAAAGCTGTGACAGTCCTTAGTGACCATGATAAGTGTGCATAGCACTTTTCATTAGGGTATACACACAGAAAATTTAAGATAAACATTTGTTGACAACTCAATCATAATGACTTTTTCTTTCATCAAACTAAAGAAACTAAAACTTGACTGAATTTAATTTTTAATAACAACTGAATCTTACTTTTAAACAAACTTTTGAAATAACACAAAATCTAATTTTTTATTCATGCACGATTGGACACACCCAACATACCGTGTATGCATATCATTATCTACGTTACCCACTTCAGATGTTCAAAAATTACTCCTTAAATATGTTCTAAAATTTTTCAAGAACTCTAAGTCAACTGACCATAGTTTGCAAAATCCACTCTCTTCCTTTTTTCAAAAATTAGAACATTTGACCTTCACCACTCCTGTGGCACCAATTCTCCAGGATCTTTTAAAAGTCACTGACAGTGGCTCAATAGACACTTCTGCCATTTCCTCTAGTACTCTAAAATATAATTCATTTGGAACTGGTGACTTGATTTCATCATAGATGGGTAAGCACCACTCTCTTATTCTCTTGAGTTTCAACTCCCTATTAAACATTTCTTCTTGTGCCCCATTTCAGTCCAAAGATTTCTCCTTGGCAGAGAAATCAGAATCGAGTAGATAGAACAGTTCTGTCTTCTCACCACTGCTCATTATCATTGTCCTGTCCACCAAGAACAGCCTTCCTATCCCTTCTTTGATCTTCTCTTTCTCACTTTAAACATACACACACATTTTTGTTGTCTTCATTGAGGCAATTTTTGTTTTATGTCATTCTATGATCAATTATCATAGAATTTAGAGGTTGATGGGTCCTTAGAAATCATCTATTCTAACAACTTCATTTTACCAATTAGGAAACTGATCAGACCAAACTGAACACCAGAGGGGTTAAGTGATTTGTTCAGTTACCCAGGTAGAACCTAGGAGAATTTGGATTCAAACCTAGGTACTCTGATTCCAAATCCAGTGTTCTACTCACTATATCATGTGTCCTCTGGTAGGGTAGGACCAGGCTGTGGACACCACTGAATTCTAAGAATCCAGGCTTGGCTTGATGAGCAATGAGTGGCCACTGTGAGGTTTTTCCTAAGGCACAGGACCAATCATGTCATTTACCAAACTGCTCCAGAACTATTAGTGGTTTCCAATTGCCTCTAGGATAAAATACAAAGTACTCAGCCTGACCTTTAAAGCTCTCCACAATCTGGTTTCTACTTGCCATTCCCAATTTATTTTATGTTAATCCTTTTCGAGGCTTAGCTTGTCCTTACTGGTTCCATGTCATGCTGGAGCTGCATGTTTTTCTTCCTCCTCTAAACTCTTACAATACACCTGAGAATTCTTGCACCTATGGCAATGTCTACTGAGAACTGGGGGAGAGCAGATAGTAGAGACCCAACCTCAGAAGCAGTTGTGTAGTGAGAAGGGGTGGCCCACCCCCAAGAAGAGTCAAACCCAGGCTTTCAGGGCAACATGAATTCCTTCTATCCCCCTACTGCACTGTGCCAGAGGGGTACCACAGCAAAGGGTCCTTGGGGGGTAGTGTCTCAGGACAGCCACAGAGCTATGCAACTATAAAACTCAGGAGGTTGTTAAAGAGGAAGCACACTCCTATAGTGGCACCCTGAGATAAAGTCCCAGTCATTCTACATGAGTCATAGCTTTGGTACCCATTGTCCAAAGCACTCGTTTGGAACTTAAGTACTGCCTCATATCAATATATAGATATAGATATAGATACAGATATGCCTATATCTATATCTATATATTTTGGAGGCAATTGGAGTTAAATGATTTGTCTAGGGTCACACAACTAGTGTCTGAGATCAGATTTAAACCCAGGTCCTCCTGACTGTGGAGCCAGTGCTCTATCTACTGCACCACTTAGATGTCTCTGTCTCGTATTTTAGTTATCTTTTTCTGCATGTATCTGTGTGTGTATGTATATACAGATACACAATACATTTTCCTGTATGTGTTCATATAAACATACATATATATGCACATACATGTATACACATATGCATGTGTGTATATGTACACACACATATCCTGTTAGTTTTTAAACTCCTTAAGGGTAGAATTAATGATGTGTCTGTGTGTCTGATACACACACATATACACATACATACGTATGTGTGTTTGTGTATGTGCATGTGTATCCTCTCCTCAGGTCATAGACTCCTTAATGGTAGAATTTATGATGTGTGTGTGTGTGTGTGTGTGTGTGTGTGTGTGTGTGTGTGTGTGATCTTTGTTTCTCCACAATGCTTAGTATATAGTAGGGTACTTAAACATTTGTTACTTAAAGCCCTCACTAATTATAATTAACATATTTTATTATTCCTGATCTTTAATTGTTTCTAATTTTACTGGTTTCTAAATTCTAAATTGCATGGATGTAAGTGATTTGGCACTCTCGTATAATTTGAGAAATTTTCAGTCCTTTAAATTTACCTTGGAGATAAGTCATTATACCACAGAACATTCAAATCAGTCCATATTATTCTTATACAATTATATTTCAATACAATAGATATGTACATGTGTATATACATATAATCTGTTATAATATTTATTCATTTATATCATGGTTAGTTTGTGAAAGGCATTGTGCTGGGCACTAGGAATACAAAGAGAAAAATGATCATCAACTATTCTCAAGGACCTTATGTTCTACTGAGATCTAGACAAAGTGCTCTAGGAAAATTTAGGCTACTTTCAGCTGAGAGCTTTAGGAAAGACTCTATAGGCAGGCAGCAGCATTTAAGCTGAGTTTTAAAGGAAGATCATTATTTTATAGTTTAAAAAAAGCCAATTAGTGATTTCTGCACATATTGCTTGAAAATTCCCCAAACAACTAAGAGGTCAATCCATGATTTATACACATATTGAGTTGTTGTTCAGTCATGTCCCACTCTCTGTTACCCTATTTGAGGTTTTCTTGGCAAAGATACTGGATTGGTTTGCCTTTCCTTCTCCAGCTCATTTTACAGATGAGGAACTGAGGCAAACAGGGTTAAGTGACTTGCCCAGGGTCATACCATTAGGAACTGTCTTGAGGCTAGATTTGAACTCATGAAGAGGAGTCTTTCTGACTTCAGGCCTGGTGTTTTATGTACTATGGCACCATCTAGCTGCCCTGATACATGCAGACTATCCTTTAACTTATTAATGTAGTAAATTTTGTTGAAACTTCTTCTAGGCTGTGCCCATTCACCATGGATTTCCCCAGCGCTTACTTCTGGTTGCTTTTCTCTTCTCCCTCTATACTACTTCACTTGGTGATCTCATCAGCTCCCATGGATCGCCTCTGTGTGATTGACTCTCAGATCTATAAAGTCCTAACCTCTCTCTTAACCTCCAGTCTTCCATCTCCAGTTGCTTCCTGAACATCTCCAACTGAGTCATGGACATCTTAAATTCATTATGTCCAAAATGGAATTATCTTACACACACTTCTTCTTATCATACACTATTAAATTTTTTTATTATAACAAAGCCAATGCAACCAAGATTAGCAGGGAAACAGAAAACTGGGAAAGAATTTTTACAACCAGTGTCTCTCATAAAAGTATCATTTCTAAAATATATAGAGAACTGAGTCAAATTGATCAGAATACAAATCATTCCCCAACTGATAGTCAAAGGATATGAACAGGCAGTTTTCAGAAGAAATTAAAGATATCTATAGTCATATGGAAAAATGCTCTGAATCACTATTGATTTGAGAAATGCAAATCAAAACAACTTAGGTACCACATCACATCCGTCAGACTGGCTAACATGACAAAACGGGAAAATTGTAAATGCTGGAGATATGGGAAAATCGAAACACTAATGCATTATTGGTGGAGTTGTGAACTGATCCAACCATTTTGGAGAGCAGTATAGAACTGTGCTCAAAGCTATAAAAATGTGCATACCCTTTGACCCAGCAATACCACTTCTCTAAGTGTATCCATTCTCCAAGTATATCCATTCTCCAAGAATTGGAAATTGAAGGGAATACTATAAGAAATGATGAGCAGGCAGACTTCGGAAAAACCTGGGAAAATTTATATGAACTGATGCCTAGAGGAGCAGAACCAGGAGAACACTGTACACAGTTACAGTGACATTGTACAATGACTAACTTTGATAGCCTTGCTCTTCTCAGCAATGCAAGGTTCCAAGACAACTCCAAAATGCTCATGATGGAAAATGCTATCCATACCCAGAGAAAGAATTACAGAGTCTGAATGCAGATCAAAGCATACTATTTGCTCTCTCTCTTTTTTGTCATGTTTTGTTTCTTCTTTCTCATGGTTCATTCATTCCATTGGTTGTAATTCTTCTTTACAACATGACTAAAGTGAAAATATGAATGTATATGTAAAGCCTATATCAGATTGCATGCCATCTTGGGAAGCAGAGAGGGGAGAGATGGAGAGAAAATTTAAAACTCTAAAGCTTGTGGAACTGAATGTTATAAACTAAAAATAAATAATTTTTTAGAAGTTTTGATTATGCAAAATATGGTCATTGGTTCCAGACTAGCCCAATGCTAAATATGCAGTATGAGAGAAATATTCTTACGTTAATAACAAATTATTGAATTAGACCAAGGTTTTTCCCCTTTTCTACTTCCTCCTTAAGAAATCAACCCCAGTAGGTTATTTAGGCAGCCTCTGAAATTCAGGGCTGATACCAAGAGAGAAAATTCAGACCTGTTCAAAAGATAAAGAAATTTTAGTTTAGGTGAATTGTCTGGTCCATTGTGTTTCAGATGTGGGAAAATGTGGATTCTCCCTTTTGTCAGGTGATATAAATATATTATGTATATAATACGTACATATTATATATATAAATATATTTCTATAAAAAAGTCTCTTTAACCAAGACTGAATGATCAGTCATGTACCCCAGTTATAAGAATAGGTCCACCTTTCATTATAATATTTATGCTCTCATTGTTAACCAATAAGAATTTATTTCCACCCTCAGGAACACCCACTCTTCTAAGGATATGTAAGTGTTGAGTAGGTTCCATGAGGTTTTTGGCATTCAAGTGTCACCGACCCCATTAATCAGTTTATATGCTAGCATGATTAATAAAATAATTTCCCAGAAATTATGTCTCTTGAATTTTTTTATGCATCACAGTGTGAATCTGAATAATTTAACCATTCAAGGAATTTCATCATTCTCACTTATCCAAACCTAGCTTTATTGTTAAGGGGACCACCATGCTCCCAGTCACCCAGACTCACTACCTAGATGCCATCCTCAGCTCATTTTCTCTCACCCCTCCTCATGTAACAGTAGCAACAATATAATCATAGCAAATGTTTATATAGCACCTTTAGGTTTGAAAAGCACAGACTATGGTAAGGCCTGCATGAGAATTATCATCATTACAGCCATGATAAATAGGGAAGAAATCCCTTTGCCCATCGGGGTAATTTAGTCCAAATTTGTTTACCAAGATAACAATTTTATAGCAGTAGTCTCATTCCCAGGCATTATTTAAAGGAGATTGGGTTGGACTACATTTAAGAGGAGGTTCTTACTTAGCTACTCTGGTCAAAATGATCTACAACAATTCCATAGGATTCATGATGAAAAATGCTATCCACCTCCAGAAAGAAACTGATGAATCCTTAGTGCAGATTGAGGCATATTTTTTTCCATCTTTTTTTTTCCAAACATAGCTAATACGGAAATGTTTTGCATGACTTCACATGTATAATGGGTATATTGAAATAGGGTGGGGAGAGGTTTCAGGGAGGGAGAGAATTTAAAACTCAAAAATATTTTTAAAAAGAAGCTTTTAAAATGAATTTATTTCTTGCTATATTATCCACAAATTTACATATAGCTATATTAATAACTGTGTCCTTTAACCCTTGAATTGAAAGGGTTAGATTTTTTTATTTAAGAGAAATTTTTTCTCCCTTTTTTCCCATCCCTTTGGGGGAAGGGGAAGGAAAATGAATTCCTTGTAACATATATGCTTGTCAAGCAGTGCAAATACTCTCATTGGGCATGTTCGAAAAACATGTCTCATTAGGGGATGGATAATATGCTTCATCATCAATTCTCTAGAGTATATTTTGAAAGTTTTTTCCTCCACCATTCCTCCTCACCCCCTCTGCTCCCACAAGAAATTTGAGTCAGCATTCAGATATAGAATCCCAAAGGGAATAGTTATATGTACCTCCACTGGAGGCCTTCGATTACTTGAAAGATCCCACTGCCAGCCTCCTGGCACTAGTCAGGCACACTTATGACCATACTGGCTACCATCCTATACAGCTATGTCATTTTAATTGCTTCTTGCTTTTTTACTTTCACTCCTAAAAGCAGTCAAGGTCTCCTCAGTTCCCCAATTTTAATTCCATTTAAGTTGTCAACCCATATCCAAACAACCCACAGCACCTGAAGATTATACATGAGATCCTCCATATCCCCTTCAATACCTAATTTTGAGTAAACTGGAACATTTGAATCCCATATTAATGAGATTTCTTTAACTCCTGCCCCCAACATACACACATCATACGTTAAATCATTCAATTAAGTTCTATCTAGATTGCTTTGCTGTGGTCAACTTTTGTCACAACTATACTGAAACTCCAGGAACTGGATATGAAATAGTTGTTGCTCATGTCACACCAACCCTACACATAAGAGAATCTTTTTTTGATATACCACTGGCCAACATTCCAATTGTTAACTAATGGACCTAAAGACAAGGTTAATATTCTAGCCCATCACAAGAAAACCTAACACATAGCCAGTATTTTCTCCCCCTACCCCCACCCCCTGCAATGGTATTTTCCAAAGGTATGGTTGTTGTCCAAAAATTAAGAGGCTTTTGCAAAAAAATACACAAAGATGCAAGGCATATCCTCTTACAGTTAGTAAATATATATTGATATAGAATGATAATTTCTAAGTGTCTTTGGTTTTGTACAACAAAGAAAATTGTGACTCACATTGCTCATTCCCACCCCGTCATACTGACCTCTGAGTTGTTCCCTGGCTAAGACAACCCATCTCTGGGCCTTTGCACATTCACCCCACCCCCCTCAGGCTTGGAGTTTTGTTCTCTCTGCCTCTATCTCTTGTAATCCCGTCTTCCTTTAAGGCTCAGAGCAAATGGCTGCTTCCAACTAAAGGACTTTCTTGTTTAATTTTTATTTGTTTGACATCTATTTTTGTATTCTCTTACATACGTGGTGGCACAGTGGTCACAACGCTGTGCTTGTGATCAGTAAGTCTCATCTTCCTGAGTTTAAATCCAGCCTCAGACACTTCCTAGTGGGATGACCGTGGGCAAGTCACTTAACCCTGTTTGCCTCAGTTCCTCATCTGTCAAAAGAGCTGAAGGAAATGACAAATGTTTCCTGTATCTTTGCCAAGAAAACCCCAAGAATGGCGTCACAAAGCAAGACGCTACCGAAACAATTTTAACATCAATATGTGTTTTTCCTTGTTGAATGTAACCACCTTGAAACAAGTACTGTCTATTCTTTTCTTCATGTCATCAGTGCCTAGGGCAGTGATTGTCATACAGAAAGCACTTAATAAATCCTTACTGAAATGAATCAGATTTTAACAGGTAACCAAGTTAGACTTGTGTAACCCCTGGGATATATTATGTTTAGACAGACATGACCTTCTCCCTAAAGGTTACTATAATGAATGACTAATAAACTATTATGTAAATGCATTTTAGATGGAAATCACCATAGAAATAATTATGCAGTAATGCCAGGAATAGCTCTTGACATTTACAATGAAAAGAAAGCATTAACCCAGGAAAGCAGGAAGCACTGGCTACTTGAAACATCTCAAAGAAAGCTAAATTGGTTATGAATTGCATTTAGGCATCCATCACTCCTTAAAAAGAACGGACTTTAGCGTACTTTCATTTTTAGATAGTTCTGATGATTTACATGTAACCAGTGAATCTGTATTTACATCACAAAATATGAAAGGAAAAACCCACAAACCAGAGATTGTAGTACCACTGAAAGCATTAAAAACACACACATACATATGCACATACACATACGTGCACACACACACCACACAAGAAACCAGCCCCAGCATAGGCCAGTAATTCCTTATTTATTTTTCACTTACAAAAAAATGAGGACATTTTGAACAAATGATACAAAACGATGTGTCATCACAATGTCTCATATGTATTTTTATATAGTAATATCGTAGTGAGTTGGTCATGAAGTATTCATAAACATACTTACCCTTCCAACTGGAGCCCTCCCCCAAAATGTAATCCATTATTTTTATTCCCTACAATATTAGACACTCAAAGTAAGGAATAAGGGACTGGAAACCAATACAGAGGGAAATGGTACAGGTTAGACATCCCAACTGATATACAGTCCTTTTCAGCTGTGATAGTCTACTATTTTGCAGTCTGTTTCCATTCAAAACAACACGGCAAACAAAACTGTTTTAATCAGGTAGTCACATACAGTATACACACTTTCTTGCCTAAAGAGAAAGCATACGCTTCCATACAAGAATAGATGGATATCCATTAAACATGCATTGTATTTTCTCAGAGCAGATTAAATTCTGTTTTCATATGTCTGCCTTGAGGCGATACAGTAAAAGTTGAAGGATTTCCTTAATGGTTTATGATTAAACTTGTCTAATAAGTTCACTTTTTGGATGGTTCACAACAGCACCATTCTGTGAAACAATAGGTAAGCTAAGGAGGAGACTTAAGGAGTCCAGGTCCTTTTGGTTTAACTACACTTTCTTAGGTAGAACTGGGGCCCGTTGGCAGATCCTTTCAGTCAGTATCTTCATAGATAAACTTAATACCTTACCACCTCTAAAACTTTCCCAAAGGGAGAAGGCAGAAGAGCTGCATATTATTTTTTAAGATGTTAATAAGACCATTTATAGTGATCTGTCCTTCACAGGAAAGTAAGGATGAAAAAACTCCTCCTAACTAAAACAAAAAGTGGTTACTTCCTTTTTAAAAATGGTAACAAAAAAAACCCCACTTGCTTCAATAAATCTCTTACCCAATGCTACGGTAATGATTTTCTGCTTTATATGTGCTATGTAGAGAGGCAAAAAAAAAAATCCTATAAAATGTTTAAAAGATTATATATATTTACTTATTTTTGGACTTCACTGTAAAGCTATCCAGTTTTTTTTTCCATGGGTCCTATGGTTTATTCCTTTTTGAGTCCCCTCTCCTGTCACATTAGAAACCTGAAAATTTAAATATAAAAACTAGGTTTATTTTAAAAATATTTTCTCCTTACTTTCTTACCCCTTCCCATGCCAACCCCCAGTATTTTGTGGGGAAAAAATCTAGACTCAGGATTTAATATATAGTATATTTCTCCTTTATACCAGATCCAATGCAGGGCCATCTCCAGTCATCCTGATTTATATCTTGCCACTGGATCCAGATGGCTCCAGAGGAGAAAGTGAGGCAGGTGACTTTGCACAGCCCTCCCTCACTTAAATCCAATTCACTTGCAAATCATGGAATCACCTTCCAGATTTCATGGTCCTCTTCAAGAATGAAGGACAAACAAACAACAGCAATAGCAACCAGATCTAATAGACAGCTATACACCTAAAACTTCTCAGTACTGATACCAGCTTCAGCATATTTACTCACATTAAGGTGTTATGTAAGGCAGAAGTACAAAACCATCAGCACAACAGAACCAAAAATAAGGTACCTGCCTTTACGAGATGTTGGCCAAAAACTAGCTGTGCTACCAGCACACCTGTCAGTGAGGGGCCGCAGCTAAGGAGATGCGCTATTAGTCACTGTTTTAATGGATGACCTAGCATGAAATTCTGGAAATAAATGTTCTGGTTCTAATTATGAACATTTTGCCTTAAAATCCCAGTTAATGTGTTTTTCAAGGCAAAATATAAACTTACTCTGTGGATATGACATGTGAGATTAACTTCTGAACTCAAGTCACTTCTTTCCAGCAGTGCCTTTTATCAGCATTTTCCTGCAAAACTAAAATTGAAAAGCTATCAAAATGCACAACCTTTCATTTTTGAGGAATCCTATGAAGGTTCTACAAGAACTACTTGATTTGGTTTGTTTAATTAATCTCTTCATGCAAAACAGTATTTGTGGTAATTACATGCCCACTGCCTCTCACTGCTCTTTAGGAGATACAAGTATCTACTGCTGAGCTCCCATTCTATAACAACTTAAAACCTTAGTTCAATTTAGTCTCCCATTAATTTTAGATATGGATACATATGCACAGGTGGTACAAACAGCAGTGTGTATAGAGCCTGCCTACATCAAGCTTCCATTTTGTTTCCTTTAAGGCTACAGAAAATCTGGACACAAGGCAGCTCATTGTCTCTTAGACAGCCCTCCCCTGACCCCCGAAAAAGCAGTCATCTCCAGTGAGGGTTCCACAGAGAGCTCATATTATATGACATTTTATTTAGATTCCATGCATGTATTTTCCTGTGTTGCCCCAAGGTTGAGATCCATTCTCTCTGGAAACTCCAGCTTCTCACAGACTGCCTCCTTTACAGGTAGGTATTGTGATATTTCATTAGGCTCTGTAAAGAGGGCTGGTGGAACATGCTAGGACACAAATAAACTGAATTAGTTTTCTTGCATATCATTTTTACACTACACTCATAAATATATTTACTTCAAGGAGTTTGTTAAAGCATTTGTAATCCTAAATATACATACCAGATTCCAGAAAATGAGATGAACTTGTTTTACAACACTATTAGAGATGCTCTGATACCCCAAGTTTTGCTATTAAATGTTTTCCTCAAATAGGATCACTACATTGCATTAAACTGAATTTAACAAATTTACGAAGGTATACAAGGATATACAAGGTGCTGTGCTTAATCTGTACCATCCCACACATTTAATTCCCTATGTAATCATGTGACTTCTGGGTCTTAACTTCCCATTTTCTGTTTGATCTCAACTAATGATGTATAATACAAAACAAAATCCAAATGCTTTTTCTAAACCTCTACAGTGCTACAGAATACAAATTTGGATTTTAATATAAATAGTCAAATTTAAAAGACTCCTGTTTCAAGTCACTTGTGTGTATTATCCTCCTTTAACAACTCAAAGCAATAGGTCTAAGGACATTGTTATCAAGTCATAGTGGAATGGTTATTAAAAGATATCAGCATAATGTGCTGAAACAATTAGATTATGTCAATAGGATAGTATTTGAGACATGGAATTAACCACTCTTATTAAGTGTAATCATGTTGTTTAAAGTTCAGTGGAAAGAGAACATAGTACACAGCTTGCTGGGCCAGTAAAAGCACTCCTCTGAAAGTCAGAAACCCTGTGGTCTTCTTGATAAGTAATTTCCCAAATCAGCGACACTAGAAAAGAGACTTTATCTCTGGGTATCACTATCCTCAACTGTAAAAACACATGGGAGTTAGACCAAATTATACATTCCAACACCCAAATCTATGCATGGTGTTCTATTTTCTATCTGTCCCTCAAGAAAGTATGTATATGTGTAACAGCGTTGCTGGTCCTATCTTTTACCATTTTAATGCTTTCCATGGGATTTTCCTGGCAAAGATACTGGAGTAATCTGACATTTCTTTCTCCAGTGGATTACCTTTGTCAGAACTCTCTACTACAACCTGTCTGTCTTGGGTAACCTTGCATAGCATAGCTCATAGTTGCACTAAGCTACACAAACCCGTCCACCACAATAAGGCAGTGATCAAGACGGGGAGAAATGACCCCACAGGATGAGCCCCTCAGGTTGGAAGGTGTCCAACACACTATTGAGGAAGAGCAGAGGACAACTACACATAGCTCTAGTACTAATGAAGCAGCTGGGCCAAAGCCAAAAGGAAGCTCAGCTGCAAATATGTCTGGTGAGGAAAGGCAAGTCTGATGTTGTAAAGATCAATGTTGCATAGGAACCTGGAATCTAAGGTAGGCTGGATGTGGTCAAACAGGAGATAGAGAAATTAAACATCAGCACCTTGGGTGTCAATGAACTTACAGTGGATGGGAAAGATGAATTTAATTCAGGTCATTACTACATATACTACTGTAGGCAAGAATCTGTTAGAAGAAATGGAGTAGCCCTCATAGTCGATAAAAGGAAGAGAGAAGCAGTAATAAGGTATACTCTCCAAAACAACAGAATGACATATCTGAATATAAGGCACACCATGCACCATCATAATAATACAAGTCTATGCTCCAACCACTGATGCTGAAGAGGCTGAAGTTGATCAGTTCTACGAAGACTTACAACATCTTCTAAAAATAATACCAAATAAAGATGTCACATTCCTAATAAGGGATTGGAATACTAAAGTAGGAAATCAAAAGATAACCGGAATAACAGGCAAGTTTGGGCCGGTAGTTTGAAATGAAGTAGGACAGAAACTAACAGAATTTTTGATGACATTGTAAAACCTAGCTTGAAGTTTCACAACAAAAAACTAAGATCTTGGCAACTGGTGCCATCATTTCCTGGCAAAGAGAGGGAGGAGAAATGGAAGCAGTGTCAGATTTTATATCCTTAGATTCAAAGATCACTGCAGACACTGACTACAGTTATGAAATGAAAAGGTGCCTGTTCCTTGGAAGGAAAGCTATGGTAAATCTGTACAGCACATTAAAAAGCAAAGACACTGGGGTGGCTAGGTGGCGCAGTGAATAGAACACCAGCCCTGGAGTCAGGAGGACCTGAGTTCAAATCCAGCCTCAGACACTTAACACAAAAACTAGCCATGTGACCTTGGGCAAGTCACTTAACCCCAACTGCCCTCCAAAAAGCAAAAAAAAAAAAAGCAAAGACATCATCTTGCCAACAAAGGTCCATATAGTCAAAACTATGGTTTTTCCAATAGCAATGTATGGTTGTGAGAGCTGAACTATAAGAAAACTTGAGCACCGTAGAATTGACACTTTTGAATTGTGAAGCTTGGAAAGACTTTTGAGAGTCCCTTGGACAGCAAGGAAATCAAAACAGTCAATACTTAAAGAAATTAATTCAGATTATTCACTGGGAAGGTTAAATAACAAAGCTTAAATTTAAATACTTTTGGCACATAATGAGAAGACAGGACTCACTGGAAAGTACTCTGATTTTGGGAAAGATTGAAGGCAAAATGAAAAGGGGATGGCAGAGGATGAAATAGATAGTTGTCATGGGCAATGGGGTATAGAAATCCATCTTGCCCTACAAGAAAGTAAAGGGGAAGAGGGTAAGGGGAGGGATATAAGAGAGGACAGACTGAGGGAAGGGGTAATCAGTATGCTTGCCATCTTGGGATGGGAGTAGAGGAGAGATGGGGAGGATATTTGGAACTCAAAATCTTGTGGAAATGAATGTTGAAAACTAAAAATAAATAAATTTTGGAAGAAAAAAAGATAGTTGTCATGGAAGCAACAAACATAAGCTTGGACAGACTTTGGGAGATAGTTGGGGACACAATGGCTTAGGGTCACAACGAGTCAGACAAGACTGAACAACTGAACAACAATAACAACAAGGTCAGGTGAATGGATGAAATAAAGGATGATGAAATCAATATTCCGATCTCAAAGATAACATGTTATGGTAGTTTATAGTACTTAACATGAAATATTAAAATTAGATTTCTAAAAACAAAGTTTAGATACAATACCATTAAATTTGCTATTTTGCTCTCTCTTGAAGTGTATTCTCTTAACATATAATTCTTGTCAGCCTATTAAAAATAAAAAGATAATATTTGATTGTACTGATTTGTAAGTCTGCTTTTTTGTGATATATATATATGCATTAATTTTTTTAACAAGTTATGAAAGAAACATATAGCCTGTTAATGGCAACTTGCTTTGTAAACAGATCATGACTCCCATTTATCTTCTTTATCCCAAAGTATGAGTTATAATTCTAGTCTAGTAACTGACATGACAGAAGAACCATATGCATTAATGTTAGCAAATATGTAGGGGCAACTCAGAGAATCATCAAAACTATTGTAATAAAGAAATAATATCAACTTAATATATGTAAATGATAAATGATAAATTCAAAGGACATTATTCTACCACAATCGGGAGCTGGTAGTACACTTTCAATCTTTTACTAAATAAGAAACCAAATATTACTATTGATCTTCTCATCACCTACACAAACCAATCATCTCTAATCTAAAGAATATAACAATTTTTCCTTTTCCCCCATTCCCAATACAGACTTACTGTGTGATATATCAACAAGATGCTTCTAGACCTCACTTTTCCCTTAATAGTTAAGACTTTCTTAACAAAGGCTTTCAAGTGCTTAAACTATCATTTTGTTTCAAAATGAAACTTTTTCCAAGAAGAGGAAAAATGCCTGTCTTCTTGAAGCAGAAAAATATACCAAATATAGACCAGTATCTTTCAGAATGTTGTTTTGTGTCTGTGTTTGTGTGCACAGCACATGCTTTTGAGTAATTTTTGGTGGAGTGGGGAGGGGTAAGAGGGAGGGACCAAACCTTTTTTAAAAAAAAATGATAAATATATTTCTTTGTTTTAAGAAGAAAGAACTCTTACCTAATCAACCCGAGTTTTTAGGAAAAGGGAATTCCAATTCACAGAAAATTTTTTTCTCTAAATTAGCATATAACATGTGACTGCAAATCTGAAGTTCAAATCCCATTAAGAAAATTTAAGATTGCTATGGAGTAACTGATTCAGGAACCAAAGATAAATGAACTTATATAACTTAAGATGAACACTATCAATATCTTCTTAGAAAACATCTTTAGATATTTAACTTCTGCCTTGATCACTCAGTTTTTAAAAAGTGCTTAACTTAAAAAGTTATTTTGCAGAGTTTACTTTTCTAGAGCATGGCTAAGGATTTTAGAACCATGAAATTTCTATAGATATTTCTTAATATTATTATGATAGCTTTTGTTTTTACATTAAATTCATTCCCAAAATAGCCCTGCCCCCTTCCCTACCAAATGAGCCATCTCTTGTCAAAGAGATTTAAAATAGAAGGGAGAGAAAAAGCAAATCCAAGCAAACTATCAGCTATATCTGACAATATATTCACATTCTACAATCATAGCCCTCTACCTCTGCAAAAAGGGGAAAGAACTGTTTTTTCTCATCTCTTCTCTGAGACCAAACTTGGTCATTATAATTATACAGCAGAACCATTAACCATAATACTTACAAAACAAATTACAAAATGGCATGCAGTCCATAATTCCAAAATCAGGCCAAATTTGTATTCATTGTACAGATGGATAAAATGACGTCATTGACTTGCACCTTAACCACTCTGGGGGTGGGAATTAGCCCTGTGCTTTCATTTGCCTAGGGAATTCCTAGGGAGGAAATTCCCTCTCTTAATGCAGGGAGACCTCTGCTTTGCCAGTTATGATTTTAGTTTCTTAATGCAGTCACTAAGAGATTAAGTGATTGATTTGGGATCACAGAGCCATTATCTTTCAGAGGTAGCACTGGACAGCAGGTCTTCCTGACTGAGACCAGCTCTTTATCCACTACTCCAAGCTGCCTCTCTTCCTAAACACAGAATGAGCACATACAAGATCCAAAGCACGTCAATCCCATCTAACTTTGCCATTATATACAACCTCATGCTTGGAGAAAGTTATAACTACTGGATTTTTTTTTGCTTTTTTTTTGGAGGGGGGAAGGTAGGGCAATTAGGGTTAAGTGACTTACTCAAGGTCACACAGCTAGTAAGTGTTAGTGTCTGAAGCTGGATTTGAACTAAGGTCCTCCTGACTCCAGGGTCGGTGCTCTATTCACTGTGCCACCTAGCCGCCCCTTAACTATTGGATTTTTTTAAACTAAATTAATGACAAGAAGGTTCAATGCTTCAATAACAGTAAATACAACAGAAAATTTCACAAAACATACCTTGGCAATTAAGATTAGTACAGTACTTGAAACAATTAACTTCAAACTACTCAAATTTTCATTCTAGTAGTACAAAAGAGTTCACATAAATCTGTACATGGAATAAGAAATAGATACCTCATGGTAAACCCTTGTGTCGTTCATCCTGATGAGCACACCATCAATTCTTAAGAAAAATCGCAACAGCAGGAAAAAGCTAGAAGGCATCACTCTCTGAAAAAGAAAATAAAATACACTGCTGCATATTTTACCAAAAATTAAACTTTTTTATGAGCCCTGCTTCTCAAGTTATGGCACACTTTGCCAAAGGTAGAAGTAAGTGAATTTTAAAAGAGCTCACATTAACACATGCCACTTCACAGTATAAAAACAATGTTTTACTTACAATCCTCTGAAATATACATTACAGGTATTATTACTCTAAATTTACAGACGGAGGTGGTAAGGCTTTAAGGAAAATAATGGTGAACAAGAGTTGGAAGATCCTAATCCTAACACCAACCATTTAACCTTGTTCAAATTACAACCACTCTGTGCCTCAGCTTCCTGATCTGTAAAATTTTATATCACAAAGATATTAAAAATAAGATGAAAATCAAAAGATGTTTAAAGAGCTTGGGAAAAGCAGTGATACAGGGACTCACAAAATCTTAACATAGGTTTAAGTTTTAATAGTTCAAAACTCCATTAAGACTTTTGGGGTTTCCCTGTATACTTTTTTTTAAAAAGACCTAAGTACATTTTTATTCTAATTTTATTTCCAAAATCCTTGTGACACAGGAGCATGAAAGCTCTTTGGATCACCATGTATTAATATAAAGAAAATGCATCACTAGTCATCTCTACTAACAGAAGAGGAATATACAGTCTTTTGCAACTACCTGCCTGCCTGCTATCCACTTCTGTTAACATAATTAGATATACTAGATATGAGATCCAGAACTACTCTTAGCTTAATTCCATTGAGTAGGCAAAAATTTATACAGTCAAAGGTTGGCCTATTTGTGCATAGTATCAATGCTACCTAATCTATTTCATTTGTGGTTCATAAGTAAATTCCTACATTCATGAAAATAAACCAAATATGTTATGGAAAAGAATATATTTATCTAGGATAATGAAAATGGAAGAAAGAATAAAGTCCAGCCTTGCTGTTTCAGCTTCTTTGGATAATTACTCATCACTCAATCAAAAAATCTCAGAGACCATCTTTGATCCTCTTCTTTTCCCAATAGTGTTTAACAGTCTCTTCTATTAACCTTATGTTTCCTCACCAGCCTCAGTTCATTCTGAACTTTATCATGTCTGATAGTACTTGTAAAGTACATATACAACTCATTTTCCAACCTACATTACCTAACCTTTCTTCCATCATCTGTATGTCTTTCCCCCTTCTATAAAATAGCTTTTTCAAAAAAATAATTTTTCAAAATTATTTTTAACATTATTTTCTTTTAAAATTTTGAGTAGTTCCAAATTCTTTACCTTCCTCCCACACCTCTCCCAGCAACTGAGAAAGCAAACAAAATTAGACCAATTATACATGTGGAATCATACAAAACATATTTCACTATTAGTCACACTGCCAAAAAAGCAAGAAAATTATACTTTAATTTGCACTCAGTTCATCAGTTCTCTCTCTGGACGTGAGTCATCATGAGTTCCGTGGAACTGTCTCAGATCACTGTAATGATCAGAATAGCCGAGACTCTCACAGTTGATCATCATTACAACACTGTTGTCACTATGCACAATGATCTCCCAGCACTTCACTTTGCTTCAGTTCATATGGTCTTGCCATATTTCTTTTTTTCTAAAGCCTCCCTCCTCGTCATTTTTTTTTTTTTGCTTTTTGGAGGGCAATTGGGGTTAAGTGACTTGCCCAAAGTCACACGGCTAATAAGTGTGTCAAGTGTCTGAGAACAGATTTGAACTCGGGTCCTCCTGAGTCCAGGGCCAGTGCTCTATTCACTGCTCGTCATTTCTTATAGCACAGTAGTATTCCATCACAATCATACAACACAATTTGTTCAGCTATTCCCCAATTGATGGGCATCCTCTTGATTTCCAATTCTTTGCCTCCACAAAAAGAGCTGCTTTTTGTGTTTTTTGTACAGAGGGCATTTTCCTTTTTCTTTGATCTCCTTGGGGTATAGAACTAGTATTCCTAGGTCAAAGGAATACAGAGTTTTATAGTTCATTTGGGCATAGTTCCAAATTGTTCTTCAGAATGACCGAACCAATTCACAAGCTCACTAAGAGTATATGAATTTATTTTTCCTCATCCCCTCCAACATTTGTCATTTTAATAGGTAGAAGGGTGTACCAAAGAGTTGTTCTAACTTGTATTTCTTTAACTAATAGTGATTTAGAGAATTTTTTTTCATATGAAGGTAGTTTTGATTTCTTCTGAAAACTGCCTGTTTATAACTTTTGACCATTTATCATTTGGGGAATAGCTCTTATTTTTATAAATATGGCTCAGTTCCCTACATATTTGAGTAATAAGGTATTTACCAGATAAACTTGCTGGAAAATTTTTTTAAATTACTTCATTGTCTAGAGGGGGAGAACAGGAAGGCAAAAGGGAAATAGTCAACCTTACTCTCACTGAATCTGGCTTAGGGAAGAATGACATAAACTCTAAATTGGGCATCTTGCCACATAGAAGAGTAGGGGGAAGGGGGATGAGAGGTGGGGTGATGGAGGGGAGGGCAAGGTGGGGGGGAGGGTTGATGAAAGTACACACTTCTGTAGAGGGACAGGAACAGGGACAGAGAGTGGATGGAGGGGGCAGGATAGGAAGAAGGGACACGTAATCAGACTCTCACAATATGCTCACTGTGGAGAGGTTCTACATAATTACACATGTTCAGCCTGTATATGATTGCTTGTCCTTCCAGTGGGGGTGGGGTGATGAGAGAGGAAGAGAAAGAATCTAGAATTTAAAGTTCTATAATCAAATGTTAAAAATATATACGTATACACACACACACACACACACACACACACACACACACACACACAATTATTATTATTATTATTAA
>CM053584.1:50129248-50192063 GCA_028627135.1 Pseudochirops cupreus | reverse complement strand
GGGGCAGGGGGTAGGGGAAGGATGGGGAGAAAACTTATAACTCAAAATTTCATGGAAATGAATGATGTAAACTAAAATAAAATAAAAATTTTTTAAAAATTACTTCACTGTCTATGGTATCTATGAGCAAAATTATAGTTTTTCTGCTTATCTCCTTTAATTAGGTCTATTTTTACTTTTGCTGAAATCATCATTGTTACCCCTGCCTTTTTTTACTTCAGCTGAAACATAATAGATTCTGCTCCAGCCCTTTAACTCTGTGTGTCTTCTGTTTCAAGTGCGTTTCTTGTATCTTGTGTCTTTTGGTTGCTAATCCATTCTGCTTTCTGCTTTTGTTTTATGGGTGAGCTCATCCCAGTCACTCACAATTATGATTACTAAGTGTATATTGTTTCTTGATGTCTCCTAGAGTCTTTAAAACTTGCACTTGCGTAATTCTAATTTTTAAGCAATTACTTTCTTCCATGAGCTTTTGTATCTCTTTTTCCACCTGGCTAATTCTTTTTAAGGAGTTCTTTTCTTCAGTGAATTTTTATGCCTATATTACCACTAGGCCAACTCTTTGTTTTTTAAGGTGCTATTTTCTTCAGTATTTTTGGGGTTCTCTTACCAAACTGTGAATTCTCTTTTCATAATTTTTTTGCATCACTCTCTTTTCCCAAATTTTCCTTGTTGGGTTTGTGTCCAATTAGCATTTTTCTTTGAGGCTTTAGTTATAGGGGTTTTCACATTGTTATCTTCTTTGGAGTTTGTATCTTGGTCTTCCTTGTCACTGTGGTAGCTTTTAATTATCAAGTTCTTTTTACATTGTTTGATCATTTTTTCCACTCTATTTCTTGAGTGTGAACTTTTATGTTAAAGTTGGGCTCTGTTCACTTGGAGTTGGGGAGGCACTGTCCCAAGCTTCAAGCTTTTTTCATGCTCTTCTTTTCTGAGCTAGTTCTGAGGATCTGCAAGTTTTTGTTGTTTCCAAAGTAGTAAGAGCCTGTAAGAAGTATGGTTACTGCTCTTCTGGTCTACACTATGGTCTTTACCCAGGAAGTACCTTTGTTTCCCTGTAGCCACAAGCTGTGGCATTTTTCTTAGCCCTAGAATTGTGATCAGGGCCTCTGTTCTCCTGCAGCCACAAGTGCTAGCACTTTTCTCCATCTGGGAATGTGACCAGGGTCCTTGCTTCCTTGTGACCAACCACAAGCACTCTTCTCTATCCTGAAACTGTGACCCAGAATTGCTTATGGGCAATAAAGTTGCCAAACATCACCAGCTGTATAAGATACCCTGGAGTCTCTTCTTAGACCACCTGTCAATGCCCTTATCATCCCTGGGCTAAGAACACCTGAAGATGCTGCCGCCGGCACTATCACAATTTTCTCCAAGGTCCTGGGCTGGTGTTCCTGCTACATTACAGGCTGACTACAATCTTGATATCATAGATCTCTCCTACTGACCTCCTACGTTGTCTTAGTTGAAAAAATGTTTCACTCTGATCTTTAGTTGACACTGCCACTTCAAAATTTGATTTGAGGAGGTATTTTAAATTTGTTTAGAGGGGAATGCTGGGAGAATTCAGCTGGGCTGCTGCTTGTACTCTGTCATCATGGCTCCATCTCTGTTTGTACGTGCTTATTAACAATCTAAGTCAGGTGGTGAGTTCTTTCATCATCAGAATAATTTTTTTGTCATTAAATTTCAATCTCAAGAGCTCCTCAGTTGATTTCCCCTAGATTTTTCCCACACACATCTACAGCTTTATATGGCTTCTACATTAGGTACCAAAAGAGATTTAAACATGTGCGTGCACACGCACATTATTGCATGCACACACGTGTACATGTATATGTACATGTGTGTATACACAGTCAATCATAGATACAAAATAATACAAAGTAATTCCAAGAGGGAGAGAACACTTAACAAGTGGGAGGATAAGGAAAAATCTTAGGGAGGACAGAGCACCTGAGATGTGCCATGAAAAATGCCAGAAGTCCTCTCCTCTGTATTCCTACTGCTTTCACCTTAATTAACAGGTCATCACCAGTAGCTTCCTGTAAGCTCTCCTGCCTTCCCTTGTCAAAAGACATCTTCCTTCCACACAGAACCATTCATCTGATTTCTCTGCTCAAAACACTACCCTGACTCCCTTTTGAATACCAAATAAAGTTCACATTGCTCATTACTTTAGTTTAGGGAATGTCTAAATGAATCCTAAAGGTTCATTTAAAACTTTTTTGTTGTTTTTATTATTAGATTTTAGAATGTCAAGATAGTTATATGCAAGGTATATGCAAAGTAATTTCAAGAGGGAGCTGACATTAATGGAAAGATGGCAGGATCAGGAAAAGCCATTATGTACAAGGTGGCACCTGACCTATGCTTTGAAGGAAGCTCTAAGTTTGACAAAATGATGGTGAGCAACGAATACATTCCAAACAAGGGACCAAGATACAAAAGCTTGGCAGCAGGAATAGAATGTTGTTTATAGGGAAGAGCTGGCAGGACTGTTTGACTGGAACAGAGTATATAAGAGGCAGTAACATATGAAATAAGACTGAGGTCAGTGGGAGCCAGATACCTTAAGGCTTTCAGACTGAAGATTTTGCGTAATTTATCTTAGAAATAATAAGTAGACACTGAAGATTCTGAACAGTGGAAAGACATGACTAGAGCTATGTTTTAGGAATATCAATTTGTCATGTCTGTAGCAGATGGACCGGGGAGGGGAGACATTAGAAACAGGGCTTCACTTGGTCCAAATTTCACTTTTTATACTTTGCTAGTTGTGTACCATAGACAAGGACGTCCCTTAGCACCTTTGTACTTTACTTTCCTCAGCTGTAACATAGTGCCTAGAGTATCTAATTTTTAGGCTCAGATTTGGGAGTTCATAAAAGGCCTTGTAAGTTTTAAACCACTCATGTAAATATCTGTGATTGTTCTCTATCTAACATTGGGAAATAGAACATCTACTAAAACTGTACAGGAGACTACTGATAGCGATTGTCTTATGAGTAATACAGACAAGTCTATCAAAGATTTCTTCTACCTAGAGTCATCAGGAAGGCCTTATGGTCAAAATCATGTTTAAAGTGGTCTTTATTGGGATGGCTAAGTGGTGCAGTGAATAGAGCACTGGCCTTGGAGTCGGGAGGACCTGAGTTCAAATTTGGCCTCAGACACTTAACACAAAAACTAGCCATGTGACCTTGGACAAGTTACTTAACCCCAATTGCCCTGCATTTCCCTCTCTAAAAAGCAAAAAAAAAAAAAAAGTGGTCCTTATAACCCAGATAAGATTTCCACATTTGATTGAGGCTGGGGGAGGGGAAGAGGTACAGTAGGAGGGCAGAGTCCAGATTTTGCCCTTCAGTCTCATGGCTCAGTCCCTCAGAGGTTGCATGGCCCAATCTGATTCCTAAAATCCCATCTTACAAGAAAAGACTCGGCACTCCTAGAGAAGTTTATCCTTTTTCTGAGCTCATGTGAAAAGGCATATCAAACTTAATGGTTATCATACCTGAGAACACCCAAGGAGAAGTACATAAAAAATGAGTACAGTGAGGGAAGTGGCTAGGTCTAGCACCGGCCCTGGACTCAGGAGGGCCTGAGTTCAAATGTAACCTCAGACAATTAACACTTACTGGCTGTGTGACCTTGGGTAAGTCACTTAACTCCAAATGCCCTGCCTTCCTCCCCCAAAAATAAAAAAAATAAACAAGTACAACGTTAGGCTTTAAGCTCAGAATAGTTCCAAAGTAGCTGACTTTTACATACAACTTAAGTTCACAAATATTTATTATTCACCATGTGTAAAGCACTGTGCTAGATGCTGGGAAGAGAGATGAAGTAGGATACATTTAGAAAGCTAACAATCTAAGATAAGATAAAATAGACTTATAAATAAATAAATGGTAAAAATTAGAAAGCTGAATTCAAAGTTTAACCAAAATGCTGTAAGAAATCATTTGTAATTCCACTTACGAACCACTAGTTACTACCAGAAAGAAGAGAGGAAGTCTGAGGCCCTCCCTCTTTGCTGCTCATTTGTAAGCGTGCAGACAAAATGTGGAAGGATAAAGGCGTGTTTGGTGCCTTTGTACACAAGTGCATTGCCATCACTGTCTTACAGACGTAAGACCCTACATTCAGTAACAGATATATCCAGATATCAAAATGTATTGAAGAGTGTAAGCTAGCTGAGATTTTCCCTAAGTTCAATAATGGACAGACTATAAAAACATGTCAGGTATTTACGTATGGACAATCAAAGTCATTAATATCACATAAAAATTTCCGAAATGTACATTTTTTCATATTGCTATTCGTATGATACATAATCTAAAAACACAAAATGTCACATTTAATGTACAGTAACTTAATAGACTTGATGTTTTATTTTATCCATTTAACAAAGATGTTTTTCCATACTTAAGCAAAAGCAACTAATATACTCACAATTTTCACACTTAAGCTTGAAACTCCATGGTCATGAAGTTCATCTTCAAACAACAGAACTTCCTCAAAAAATTTAATCTGTTCCCTGGCTTTCAATTTCTCTGTATCTATATGGTCTGTTGTAGGCACAACCTGGAAAGAAAATTTTTAAAAGTTAAGAGAGCTATCAGCTGCGATGCTGCCAGCCTTCTCTATCTCCCTCCTGACTCAAAATCAGTCACAAAGGGTTGCACAGCACTCCATCTGGCTGTTACGCATGGACAGGAAAGATTAGATACGTTCTTTGCCACAGACTAGCCAACTCCAAAAATCACAGTAACTTTCTAGTGTCCCACCTCAGTGCAGAGTAATTATCAATGGAGAAGCAGAATGAATGAAGTATTACTTAAAGGTGAGAGGATAAGCTCCATTTTAGTATGGTAAGTGACCTTAAATATAAAGAAACAAGATAAATCAGTGCAACACAAAAAAGCCAAGAGTTAAATTTACCTTTAACTTAAGTGCTTCACCAAGCAATGTTCCTTTGTAATCTGTTGTATAGGTCCAATCATATGGTTTAATAATCTCTTTGGAGTGTTCACCCTCCGTCCTCAATGACCAAAAAGAGAAGGATTGTATTCAGTGACACAGAAGGAAACTGAATAAAGTATATAAACATTCCTCCAAAGTATATTCTACAAATGGTTCTAAACAGCTCACTCACCTACAAACTTTAACAATATGTAAACTTTTCTATGGCCATTCTAAACAATTCAAACTGTTACTGAAATCACATTATAGTTATTTAACTTTTCACATGGTTCCTTCTTATCTGTCCAATTAACACTATAAACTGCATGAAGACCGGGCCTGTACTTTATACTTATTTTCAACTTCCACAGAGTTTTCCAGGTAATAAATAAATACTGGTAAAACGCAGGCCTTTTTCTTTTAATCTCTATAATGCTCACTTATATTCCCAAAAAGAATCAAAAGAAGCAAGTACCAAAGTATGTTGTTCAAAAAATAGTTACTGAGGTCAAAAGAGAAGCACAGTTATTTAGATACAATTCACTTAAAGACTAACCATGAAGTAAATACAGCTCAAGTGGTGTTTATTTTGATTTTGAAAGTTGCCTCTATTTTATAGTTGAGTCAAATGAAGTCTGAAAAGCTAATAAGAAAATTCACTGTCTATTCTAATGAAACATACCCCAATCCCATTACTGTACAGTTTATCCACCTTTACTCAGTTTCTCACCTGCTCTCTTGCCATTCTTCAGCACATGCTACCTTAAGAACTCCCTGGTAGTTGTTTACACATTTTAAAGCATCAGTTGCATTGAACTCAATTCCAAAGCCAGAAACATGCTGGATTCTCAAAACGTTGTCTCCAAACATCATTTCAGGAAGAGATGGCATGTGTAGCTCATCTGCTAATCTGCATATGGCCAAAAATCAAATATTGTTTTGTTACTTTTAGCCCTCCACTTTTTTTGCTTTAATGATCCGCCGTATAGCAGAATGAAAAGTCTGTGTAGGAAATATCTTAAAAGCACATATTTGAACGCTACTATCAGTCCAGGATATGCTTTTAAAGGAAGGAGTAAAGAACCCAAAGTCAGAAAACGTAACTGAGCTAGAACAAAGATATAGACAGGAAGTCTGTCAAACATTTGTTAAGTGACTACCATGCACCACGCACTGTGCTAAGTGCTGGGGAATACAAAGAAAGGTCAAAGACAGTCTTTGCTCTCAAGAAGCTCACAGTCTAACAAGGAAAAAAATGCAAAAAATGATGCACAAACAAGACATATAGAGGACAAACAGGAAATAATCACTAGCGGGAAGACCCTAGAATTAAGACGGACCAGGAAAGACTTCTTACAAAAGGTGGTATTTTGGTTGGGTTAAAGGAAATCAAGGAACCCAGGAGGTAGAGATGAGGATGGAAGGCATTCTAGTCTGAAAGCTGACACCATTGTGAGGCCGCTCAAAGATCACAGGATCACAAATCTAGAGCTTGAGGGAACCTCAGAGATCCTCCTGTGCAACCACCCCAATTGAGATAACTGAAGTCCACAGAAGTAAAGTTACTTGTCACCCAGGTATTAAACCTAAGAGACAGTATTTGAACCCAATTCCATTGCCTACAGAGCCTGTGCCCTTTTTACTGTATTAAAATGCCTCCCTAGATCAATTCTCATGATATCTGAAAGAAGGAAGGCTACTCAAACTCCTTGGGGGAAAAAGGCAGGAACACTATTATCATAAAAAACAAACCGAATTCCTATGTCTACTTCCCTATTTCTATAAAATGTTTTTAACAACCTATATACATAATAGGGAAAAGGGATCAGGAAAGCTTCCACAAACTACATTCTTTAGGAGTTATTTTGTTTTAAACCGCATCTTTAGAGTTACACAACTGACCAAAAGATACAAAGAATAAATGACCCCACTGTTTGATTATAAAAAAGCATTTGATTTAGCAAAGTAAAATAACACCCTAAGGGGGCTCTTCCAACAAGGTACCTCCCATACATGTTAAAAATCACACAAGATCTAGTGAAAGACAGCATGAGATAACTTTGTTCAAGGACTCTGTGATTATTAAAAACATAAGAAGATGAGAAAAAAGAGACATAATTGCCAGAGGTGTTTGTCACTCTAAAGGACAATGTCCAGTAGAGGGGCTCCCTAATTCCTTAAATATCAGTCTCAGAGTTGGAAGGGATCAGAGTGGCCATCCAGAGACATCTGTTAAGAGCTTAGCACAGAGCCTGGCACATAGCAAACACTTAAATCCTACCTTCCTCATTTCGTTCTTTCCCATCCATCCATCTAATCCAACCAATACTGAAAGAATCCCTATATCTACAACATATCCAACAGGCGGCCACCCAGACTTTGCCTGAAAACCTCAAGAGGGGAGAAATCCATTATACCTGAAGAGGAAGTCAATTCCAATTTGGCATAGTTTCAACTCTTAGGAAATTTTTCCTTAAACATAACAGCAGGCACTGTATTTGGGAAAATACACAGTATTTTAGTGACTTCAAATTTCCCCATAAAGCAAAGGCCCAAATTTTCAACATTATTATTTTTCTGGTGAGAATATAGAGCAATGAAGCATATGGTTACTCAAAGGGTAACAGAGATTCATAATGAGTCTAAATAGGATGAAATGTATGACCTAAAAACTGTATGCCAAAAACAAGTATAAAAGATGAATTTAAAAAGCATTTAAGTGCTTACTATGTGCAAAGCACTGTACTAAGTACAGAAGGAGGTTGAGAGAGAACATTGGATCAGAAACTAAAATGTTCTATACAAATAGAAAATTGGTTCTTCTTCTCAGAGTTCACATTCCAATGGGGAAGACCACAAACAGGGGCAGTTTCAGCTGCAAATCAGATGGAAAAGTCCCATGGTCCTTAGGGCACACAAAGAAGATGGCATTGAATCTTGAATGTCTTTACCACCGATAAAAATCCTATCAGTTTCTTATGTTTAAACATTTGATAGGACTTTGGTGGCATGAACTTTCTTTTTGTCTTCAAAAGCTGTGGCTTCAACACTTGCCAGATTTTATCTCCACAGCAGCTGTTTCCCAGGATAACAACAGCAATGGCTAACCTGGAAAGTTAGTCCCATGGCTCCTGATCTTGAGTTGAGGGTCCTGGGCTGTCTCCATCAGGGTTTGAGGGTAGATGATAATCAAGGTGGAGGTGGTGTTAGGAGTGGTTTGAAAGGCCTGGGACATGCAGCTTCAGGCCTCCCTCAGAGACCCTTGCTACTCCAGCTAAGCTGGCCTTCCTGCCCCATGGGTGGCAGGTGTTTGACAGTTAGTGGAGATGCCCAGCCCTTTCTCCATGGAAGTTGCTTCCCTGTGGATGACTGTAAGGACTGGGCTGGAAGCAGTACCAGTAGTCTAGGGGGTGGGAGGGCTTCTGTTCCTAGGGCTCTTGTACTTATTCACCTGTTGGTGTCAGTCAGCAGTTTTGTGGGGGTTTTTTGCAGTGATGAGGAAGGTGACCCTTTCCCACAATTTCTCCCCTTAATGATAGCTTTGAGGGCTGGGCTGGAAGTAGGTCTGGTGGTTTAAGAGGCACTGCCCTTCCCAAGACTCCCAATCAGGCTCTGAGGGGAGATGATGGTTAAGATAATGAGGGAAGGGGGCTGACCTGATATAATAAAAGAGATGTACATTTGGAAGAGGCTATCTTTAGACGGAGAGGGAGGACAAACAGTAACCTCATTTCAATGGTACCATTTCAGTTTTCTCATCTGCAAAATGAGGGGGTTGGGAACAATGGCCTCTAAAGCCCCTTCTGGCTCTATATCTATGATCTTATGAATCCTTTAACAAAAATAAAACAAAAATATCCCCATTTCACAAATGAGGAAAGAGGAGATTTAAGAAGTTAAGTAACTTGCCCATGAGATGGCCTAGACGATAGGGAGCTAGACTACCTGGTGCCAAGAAGAACTGGGCTTAAAACTAATCTGTTGTAAGAAATAATAAAAAAATGGTTTCAGAGAAACATGGCAAAACTCATGTGTACTGACTATAATCAGGAGAATGATTCACATAGCAACAACCATACTACAATGACAAACAACTCTGAATGACCTAATTCCAAAGGACACAAAACATGCTACGTACTTCAGGACAGGTGACTACAGATTGAGACTTTGTTTTAATACAGGACTAACGTAGGAATTTAATTTGCTTAACTATACAAGTTTCTAATAGTTTCGTTTTTCTTCCTTTTCTCAATGGAAGGGTAGTGCAATGGAGGAAGGCAAGGGGTGAGACAGATGTGGATCTAAAATTTAATTTTTTTTCCAAAAAAGTTCTGGGTTCAAATCACACTCCAGTCACTTTCTGTGCAACCTTGGATAAGTCATTTCATTCCCCAGAACCTCATTTTCCTCATCTGTAAAATTCGAGGAGAGGCCTTGATGGTCTCTAAGAGCCCTTCAAGCTTTAAATCTCTGATCTTGTGAAGACCACACTACTAGGAAGTAAATGAAGTACACTTCACAACCCAGTCTCCTTACTCTAAAGTTTGGGGCTTCTAAGAAGGTCTTCATAGAAGTACATTTTCCAAATAACTAAAACTTATCCCCTTGAGCCACAGCTTTTGTATTTATATACATATATACAAAATATGTAATTTTTTTGTATTTCTTTCTAAAGTATATAAATTATATACTTTCCTAGCTTCTCAAATAACATATACTAACCATAACTTGACTTCTTCCCAATATCTCAGTGTCACAGTGTGAATATCAAATATGTACTACAGGATGACATTAACCTTCTAGTGTATTCTAAGCCAAGGGTTCTTAACCTTGTTAGGTCTAAAGCCCAAAGACCTGATCTTAGAATAATGTTTTTAGATTTGTTTTGGGGTTTTTTGGAGAGAGGAAGGCAGAGCAATTGGAGTCAAGTGATTTGTCCAAGGTCACACCTATTTTTAAATGCATAAAGTAAAATTCATAGAATTACAAAGGTATCCAATTATATTAAAATAGGGATTTTTTTTTTTAAATTATCACACCCAAGGTTAAGGACTGCTGCTCTCAGTACTCCAAAGATAAGGTGATTCTTGTTTATTTCTATTCTCCATCTCCCTTTACACACACATTGCACTTATACTTGTTCTGATCTGTGATTTCACTGGAGTAAGGAACTGTCCTAGAGAAGACTTCCTTTATTACCCTGAAATTTAGAGTCTTAGAGAATTCTTGGGCATTAAGAGAAGTTACGTGATTCGCCCAGGATCACAAAGAGAATATATGGAAAAGGTGGGACTTGAAACCAGTTCTGATTCCTGACTTCCTGCTCTGAGATCTCTGTCCACTACCTTCTGCTATTTATGTATCTCATATTGCACAAGTAGGCACCTAATTATGTTTGCAAAATATTGAGTATCACTGCATTCTAGTGCCACAAAATGAACAGTCCTGGGTACTCAGTTATGTTAGCCTTCCAGTCTGTCTTTGCCTCTCCTGACAGAATAGCATTGATCTTACTTTTTGCAACAATTCCTCACATCTTTAACCGTGCAAAATGATGCAAAACCAGATAACCAACTTGTTAGAACTTGGTGTAAAAAGTAAAGATATTGGACAATGACTAAACAAATTGTGGTAAATGAATGCAATGGAATTTTATTGTGCTTTAAGAAACAATGACTATGAATACAGAGAAGCATGGGAATACTTCTATGAATTGATGCAAAGTGATAAAAAGCAGAACCAGAAAGACAATACACACAATGACACCAATGTAACTTGTTCATGTAAAGAACAGCAACAATAAACCAAATTAAACTGAATTATGTGCAATTATGACCAAGCTCAGTGCCAAAGAAAAAGGATGAAAAGGTCTAGGTGGCACAGTGAATAGAGCATCAGCCCTGGAATCAGCAGGACCTGAGTTCAAATCCAGCCTCAGCCACTTGACACACTAGCCATATGACTTTGCGCAAGTCACTTAACCCCAATTGCCCTCCAAAAAGCAAAAAAAAAAAAAGATGAAAAGATACCTTTTTCTAGAGATGAGTGACCAGGCATATGATATACTACAAATAACATCAGGTTTTTTGAAATGATGATGAATTTTGCAGAATTCCTTTTTTTTGCTATTTTTTTATTCGATGGCTCTCTGGGAGAGGGTAGGAGTTAGGATACAATAGGAAATACAGACAATGAACAAATTAAAGTTATCCATAAATTTTTTTAACATATGTTCTGTAGAAGGTATTCTGAAAGGTTCTCCTGAAAATAAAGCAAACCGATTCTAGAGCTAGGTGACCAATTGCTTTATACAAAATTAGCACATGAACTAGTAGGGCTTAATCACTTGTCTGTAACTGACTGCCAGCACAAATAAAAAATGCAGCATTGACCCATTTAGTAATTGTAAAAAAAATTGATACAGCATGCACACAAGTAGGTTTCTAGACATACAGCCTACTATTTTTTTCAACACTTATCCCAGAAGATAAGGTCTCTAAATGAGGTCTAGAGATCCCTGGGAGTCTTCGAGGTCAAAACTACATTCAAAATAATACTAAGATGTTCTTCACGTACATCATAACCTTCATCCACAGGGATTCCCCAAGCATCCATCTGGAGGCCTCTTGTCTTTGTTGGTGGGGGTGTTTGGTCATTTCAATCATGTCCAACTCTTTGGAAGCTGTTTTGGGGCTTTCTTAGTAAAGATACTGGAGTAGTTTGCCTCTAGCTCATTTGATAGATGAGGAAACTGAGGCAAACAGGGGCATGTAATTTGCCCAGAATCACACAGCTGGTCTATGTCTGAGGCCAGATTTGAACTATGGAAGAGTTTGTCTTTTCTCTCACTATTATACTTCAGAAGTTACTCATTAGCTCATAGCTCATTAGCTTCAATTATCATCTCTATGCAGATGACTCTTCCATCTACTTCTCCAGCTTTAACATCTCTGTTGATCTTCGGAGTCTCAAATCACCAGCTGCCTGCTGGGTATCTGGCAGACATCTTAAATTCAATACAGTATATCCAAAACTAAACTCATTGGCTTTCCCCCCCGAATCTTCCCCTCTTAGCTTCCCTATTACTGGAGGGGGTAGCATGATTCTCCCAGTCACCCAGGCTCAAAACTCAAGTGTCATCCTAAACTCCTAACTCTCACCTCCCCATAACCTATCAATTGTCAAGTCCTATCATCTCTACCTTCAAAACATCTCTATTATACATACACTCCCTTTCCTCCTTTGACATTGCAACTCCTCTGTTGCAAGCTCTTATCACCTCATCCTTGGACTATTTACAGCAGACAGCTGATTGATCTCCTTTCCTCAAGTCTCTCTCCAATTCATCCTCTATGCAGAAGTCAAATTAAAGCACAGGTCTGATCATACCAATCCTCTACTCAATAAACTAGCTGGCTCCCTATTACCTCCAGAAGAAATACAGAATCCTGTTTGGCATTCAAAACCCTTCCTAAATCTGGCCCTTTCCTATCTTTCTAGTCTTCTTTCACTTTACTTCCCTCCATATGCACTCAAGATCCAATGACATTGGCTTCCTTGCTGTTCCTTGGACAGGAAATTCCATCTCATGATTCCAAGCATTTTCATCTATTGTCCCTCAAACATGGAATGCTCTCCTCTCTGTCCTCATCTCCACTACCTAGTTTCCCTGGCTTCCTTCAATTCTCAGCTAAAGCCCCACCTTAGTCCTTAATATGAGACCCAATTTATTCTGTATAAAATATTGTCTGAAAACAGCTGTTAGCATGTTGTCCACCAGATTAGAGTGCAAGGTCTTTGAAAGCAGGAACTGTTTTGGTTTTCTTTTGTAGGCCTTCTGTTATAGCCCCAGAGCTTAGCACAGTGCCTGGCACGTTAGCTCAGTAACTAATATGGTATCAATAGATATAACTCCCATAAACAAAAGCTATGGAGGGAGGTCCTCAATAATCTTTAAGAGTATAAAAACGTCCTAAGACCAAAGAGTTTGAGAACTAGTTTGGAGTATAAGCTCTACAATAGCTATTTTGGATTCTCAGAGGGTTTTTCTAAAAAGACATCTGAGTTCTACGTTGTATTTGAGATGGCTGAGATCACTGAATTGCTATTGTACCTAAGGATATATTCCTATATAAAAATTGCCAAAGGGTCCCTGACTATTGCACTTGAGAGAAATTATTATTTCTCTTAAATCAATAACCAATTACTGAATTAGAATTAAGATTTCCTCCCTTCTATTTCATCATTCCCTGTAGACTATTCAGTCAGTTTTGAAGGGTAGGGCTGACAAAGAGATGAAATCTTAGACAGGCACACCCCACTGGGAAAACTCAGATCTGTTCAAAAGGTAGAGATTCTAGTCCAGTCAAATGTGGCCCACAGTGCTTTAGTCAGTCAAGTCTGACTGCCCTAGTTGGGAGTAGCAGATAAGAGATCAGTATCTCAGTCCAAGACTGAGTGATCAGTCACATCCCCCAGCCCCTCATTTCATTTTATACATATATATATATACATATATATATATATATATATACATATATATGTAAATAATGAAAGCCCACTTTTCATTATAATATTAATTCACTGTTAACCAATCAGAGTTGGTTTCCAGCCTCAGCAACAGCTAACTCTTCTTCAAAGAGCATATAAGCATTTAGTGGATTCCAGGAGAGGTCTTTGGTATTTGAGAGTGTCACTGAACCTTTTATTAATTATCTGCTAACATAATTAATAAAATGATTAATTATCCAGAAACAATGCCTCTTAAACTTTATATGTCACAAAACTCAAAATTGTTCTTCTTACAATTTCTCTACATCTTAATCCAATCATATCTAATCCCAACCAGCAGCACTGACAGACTGAATGACTAGTCCTTGGTTAGTGTCAAAGGTAACACGTGGAGGAGAGTGGCTATATAAGAAATGATATTTACCAAAAAAGTTTGTTTTGAGTCGGTATTTTTTGACGTAATGCTGTTTTGGTTTTGATCAGAGACTGTGATTTTTTTCATTGTAGAGAACTCCCATTGAGAAAACTCTCCCTACCAATGTATACAGACAACTCCTAATTTACAGTCTTAAACAGGAGCCTGAAACCACTAGCCTAGAAACACCATTCTACGAATAAACTTTGGTTTTTGGTTAGTGTTCTTGGTGGTATTTGGGGTTGGGGGGGGGAAACTTTCAGTGAAAACTCCTTCCCACCAATGCAAATGAGAAACTCCTAATTTACGGTCCTAAAGTGTAGCCCGGAGCTGGTAAAAGACTGGCCTCAAGTTGCACAGCTAGTCGGGGCCGGAGGCTGTCCAAGAACCCGGGTTTTCTGGGGATTCTGGGTGCAGGGCTGGAGGATGCAGAGATTTCACACCTACAATCCACGGAAAATCCGGGTTCTCGTCTAGCCTCCGACACTGGCTAGCTTCCAGAAAACATCTGACCCAAACCCCAGCTCTACTGAGCTCCAGCTAGCCCCTGGCCCCGGGGGAGGTAGCACCAGAGGCGGGATTTACAAACGCGGAGACCCCGACTCCAAGGCCAGCGCCCTCGCCCCGCTACATCCTCGCACGCAGCGCGCTCCCAGCTCCAAAGGCAGGGGGCGGGGGGCTGTCAAACCGCGGCCGCGCACGCGCGCTCGGGGCGTCCAGGGCATGGCCCCGCCGGCCATTCTGCGGCCGCCGCAGTCGAGTCTGGCCTCGAGGTCCGGCGGGGGCGGGGAACGGCATGGAGAACCGTCGCCCACGCCCGGCCTCGCCCTCTCCTCCCCAGCCCTCCCCAAACCTCACTTCTCCACGTCGGCCGACTTCATGATGTGCGTCTTGGCCGCCGTCAGCTTCCATGGCCCAAAGGAAAAGTCCTGGCGACTGCTCTGGAAGCCGTGGATCATCATGGCCACGGTGGCGGCGCGGAACCTGCGCGAGCGGCGGCGACCTCCCTTCTCCCCCGCCCCCACCTCCCCCTCCTCCCCCGAGCCCTTACCATCCCCGGCCCCGCCCCGCTCCGCTCCGCTCCCCGGCCCGGCCCAGCCCACAGCCTGGGCCCCCTAGTCCTCCCGCCCTCCTGCCGGCCCGCCTGCCCCCGCCTTCTCCTTCCGCTTCCGGGAGCAGGTTGCCTGCGCGATGAGGCGGCGGCGCGCCGGAAGTCCTAGGAAAAGGAGGGAGGGGCGGGGCCTGGACCCAGGGAGCGGGCGCGGCCCCATAGGCATCATGGGCTGATATCATCGCCAGTGATTCCGCGGGCGGGTGCAGGGGGGCGGGGCTCAAGAAGTCGCCGGAGGTGCTGGTTTTTTATTGGTGCCATTTCCCTACCCATCACTTTACTTTTTTTGTTTCCTATAGAATATGGTCTCTTGGAGTTTCCTCTTCACTTCCCAGCCGCACGTTCTGAGGTCCGTTTATTTTCCAGGACCATCCACTTGTCGGGGCCCTGTGGCCCCAGAGGGGCGGAGCCCCAACGCCTGCCCCCGACAGCCTGACATCTCACTGCCTTCCCCGAGTGCAGGAGCGCTGCCGAAAGAAACCGAGCACGGCGAGGCTGAAGCTGCCTGCGTCTTCTTTGAAGATGCTCACCGTTCTGATTATGCACGCAGTCCAACGCTTCTTCTAGACATATGGTTCACCCAATGAAACTAGTTACGGAATGACCTAGGCTCCCCGAGGCACTTCCCTCGTATGTCACCCCGATTGTCTCCTAAGCGCGTCTAATAGCATGCTCCGCACCGAGGCTATCCGGACATCCCCCTAGGAATGCTGCCGTGGACGTTAGGTGGGGTGGAGAGGAATGTTGCTTATGCACAGGAAAACATGAATCTTACCCAGAGTTCACTAAGTTTCTGGGCACTTTGGAGCTTGGAAAGAATTTTCTTAGGCCAAGAAGTCACAAAGCCAGAATGCAGGGGAGCCACCAAAGGAAGGCTGTGGGCAGAGCTGGTCCACTCCCCGCCTCCCACTGAAACATCAGGGAATGCCCGGGAAAGAGCCTTGCCCTGTTACAAAACATCAGAGAATGGTGACCAAAGAGCAATGCCCTTGATAGAAAGCAGGGTAAATCAGTGAAGTTGAGACCTCATGGTGTGGCTGAGGGCGAACTAAAGTTAGAAGAGAGAATTCAGCAAACTTGGGTGAGTTGGGCCGACTAATGGAACCTAGTCCGTAGCACTTTTCTCTTTACCTCCCTGAAGCATTGCCTGGGAGAAGCCCCAGGCTTTTATCAGTCCAACTTCTTATCTTCCCATTTCCCCTTTCACAGTTAGGAGGGAGAGTGTATGTAAAGGGGAAAAGATTCGACTTTCCCATTGCAATGATTAAAACCTATAAATAGAAGGAATGCTTATTTGAATCATATGCTATTTGAAACTGCTATTAAAGTATTTAGTCATTTACATTGATTTTTAGTCCAAGTCATTAAATACATACTTCGGAACTGAGAGAGGGGAAGCCAACTCAAAAGATATTTTCCTCAGCTCAGAGTGAGATGGGAAGCGAACCAATTATAGAAATAACTTCTGTAATATTAGTAATTTCTGAGATATCCATACCCTACTTTTCTGGAGAACCCAAAAAGAGAATTAATAGAGAAATGAGCCAGTAGCAGTGAGAGGTAACGGATGTGGTACAGATAACTGTGCTGCACGTAAGTATGCAGAAAATCCATTTGGCTACAGAACCATGGAATATTGGAACACTGGAATTCCCATGCAAACATACACATTCCTTTTTACACTATTTCTGAAAGATGCTCTAGTCGCCCAGTCTCTTTTTTTTACCTCCTTCAGTAATAATGAACTCCTTATCCACTAATGGAGCCTATTGTATTGTTAGCTTTGTTAGAATGTTCATTCTTATGTTGCACCAGAATTTACCTTATAATTCCACAAACAATACAGACTAAAGCTCCTTTTTCCATGTTATAAACCTTCAAATGTTTGAAGATAGAAATCACCCCTCCCAAATTGTCTTTTATCTAAGCTAAAATAAATTTAAAATCTCCTTCAGCTTTCAACATTGCCTCTTATATCTGCCCTTATATCTTCCCATATATTCTTTTGATCATGCTCAGCTTATCTGGTATGATAGCTCCAAGTGAACAGGGATTAGGTGAAGTTATTTGGTTTACATCATACCTAAAGTAGGGGTAAATCCAGATAAGGAACCCCTAACTAATTGACCAATGTTTACTGACTAAGGTGTGTGGAGATTGACGGTGGGATATCACAAAATCAAAAATCGTTACAGCCTAGAACCTGGAAGGTACAGGATTTGCACATACTTGTACCTCAGGATGCAAACTTCCCACAGAAGATCAAGACTCTGCTCTCTATAATTACAATCCAACCAAGAATGCCTAAGGCATTGAACTTGGAGTAATTTACATTTCTATAAAACATAAACTTCTTAAGTGGATTATGGAGATGCCTTGTGAGTTTAAGAATGTGAAGCATGTAAAATTGAAATTTGTTGAAAATTTGGGAGTTGCCTACCATATGGTAAGCCCTTAATGTCGACTATCTGAGTGGGAGGAGGGGTGGAAAAGATACAATGGGGGCAGGAGAGAGGGAATGTTTTGAATTGTGGCTAATATGTAATACAGGGCAGGTGAATGGGTGGCTAGGGTGTGAGCTGGGTAAAGCCTGGAGTTGTTACACTATCAGAAGAAATCATATCACTCAAGAAGAGGATAATGACTCATGTCCTGCTATATCTCAAATCCTTTTGGCATGCTTAGCAGCTCTAGTGAAAAAATTTAAGACTAATGTAAATTTATGGGATGATGGGGACAAAAATCACACAAGGTGGGCAGGCATGGATAAATTATGATCTTTAGGTGAAGGATACCCACATGGGTCTATTGACTTAGTTGTTGTTCAGTGGTTTCCAGTCATGTTGAATCTTCATGATCCCGTTTTGAGTTTTTTAGGCAAAGATACTAGAATGGTTTGCCATTTCCTTCTCCAGGTCATTTTACAGATGAAGAAACTGAGGCAAACAGGGTTAAGTGACTTGCCCAGGGTCACACAGCTAGTAAGTGTGTGAGACCAAATTTGAATTCAGGAAGATGAGTTTTCCTGATTCCAAGCCTGGCACTCTCCTGGCAAAGGCTTTCTTCTAGTCAAAGAACTGTATCTAACTTATTTGAGGAGGTCTTACCTCTTGAATTATTGAATCAGTTCCCCACCTGAAAAAAACTCTCCATTGCCCAGACTGGTCAGTTGACATCAATTCCCAATTGTAAGCTGACCGTACTATATCAAAAGAAAGTTTGTTTGTTGTTGTTTTAGAAAGGGGGAATCAACAAATAGGTTCTGCAACAGGTATAGGACAGTAACCCAACATTCCACTTCACCAACCCAAGGAAGCACTGCCCTCTAGTGTTCTCTGCACCAAACTTTTCCATGCTGTGTCCTTGTCATTGAGGCTATAGAGTACCACCTGTTTCTCTGGGTAGCCTAGGCAGCACTAGGCAAAGGACAAGAATTTTTTTTTTACAGGTTATTGAACTCATACTTTCTAGCAATGGGATCATAAGTACAGAATTACAAAGGACTTTAGAAGTCGGCTAGTCCAGTCTCCTAATTTTTTAGATGAAGAAACAGACACAGAGAGACCCATGATCACATAATTCAAAAGTATCCAGGGTAGTCTTCTTGACTCCAGATCAAGGAACTTATCCATGGTTCCATGTTGTGTGTCAATGGGAATTTTCCATTGAGTCACATCCTAGCTTCCCCGCTTCTGTTAATAGTATTATCATTTCTCCAATTTCTGAGGCTTGATTATGCTTCCACAAAATCTCTGACATCTCATCCTTCTTTTCCATTTCTAATACCAGCACCCTAGTGTAGGCTCTTGTTACCTCTCATTGAACTATTGTATCAACCACCAAATTTGTCCACTGTCACATTCTCTCCCCCTTTCAATTCATCCTTCACAACACTCACAAAGCAATCTTTCTAATGCTCAGGTCTGATTACATCACTCCTCCTCTTCAAAAATCTTCAGGAGCTACCTATTAAATAATAAGAAAGATCCATAGCCTAGTATTCAAGACCTTCCACAAATCTGACCCTCATCTATCTTTCCAGTTTTTATTTCACAGCATTCCCCTTCAGGCATTCTATCCTCCAATCATTCACAGTTCTTTATCCCCTACTTCTTGCCAATATTCTATGACTTTACTCAAATGCCATCTTCCATGCCTGGAAGATACTCCCTCCCAGATCAGCCAATTGACATCCTTTGCCTCCTTCTCTAGCTCATTACCAATCCTCTCAGTGATCCCCAGAGAATCATTTAAGCTTTTTGGTTTGACCTCTTCTCTGCATTTGTCTGTATTATCCAGAAGGAATCCAGAGTGAATTGAGTTTCACTCTGGATCTCATTGATTGGACAACAGTAGGTCCCTGCCCTGACCAAGCACCCCTTAATGGCTATTTTTTGGCCCTCCTGGCTCAGAGCAAGTGTAAACAATAACTGTTTTTCTTTTGACCAGCAACCCTGAGGATCTTCCCCTAAGTTTGATTTTTTTTTTTTAAAGTGTCCACCCCTTGACTCACTTCTTAAAGAAGGCTATTCGTTGAATGGGCATTGCCTCACTCAAAGTGAGCATCTGAAAAAGACTTTAGCTTAAAAAGGCTGACATCTCCCACTGCATCCCAAGCCAGCTCCAGTCATCCTGATGAAGATCTGGCCACTGGACCCAGATGGCTCTGGAGGAGAAAGTGAGGCTGGTGACTTTGCATAGCCCTCCCTCACTCAAGTCAAATTCAATTGCAAGTCATATCATCATTTCCCTGATGTCATGGTCCTCTTTGAGAATGAAGGACAAACCACAACCACACACACAATTTGTATTATGAAATGTTTGTGTCTGTGCATGCCAGTCTTGTTTCCCTACTAGAATGTAAGCTCTTCAACGGCAGGGAGATTGTAATTTCGTCTTTGGATCCCCAGCACCTGGCATGGAGACTTCCAGTTTTTACTTCATTTATTTATTTACTTCCTTTAAAAATGTCTGCTGAACTGAATATTGTTTAACCCTGTAGCTTCCTTACATTTCAAATGTCTTTACATAAAGAGAGAGAGAGAGAGAGAGAGAGAGAGAGAGAGAGAGAGAGAGAGAGAGAGCATCACCCACAAACAAGGTCTTTGTGTTGCTAGCTCACAGTAACAAACCCTGAAGTAGGAAGTGACCTTAGAAATCCAATCAAATTCTCAACTCTTTCATTTACCAGATGATCAAATTTGGCCTAGAGGAGGGAAGTCCTTTCCCCAGAGGCAAATTGAAGTGTGAAGTAAGATGAATATACAGGACTCTGGAATGCTAGACAAAGGCCCCTCATCATCTTCTGTTCTTGAGTTGTGATCTCTAAATGAAAGAATGCCTACATATAAGAGATCTTTTGTTGTTGTTGCTTATCCTTCTTTCTTTGATTTTTTTGGCTTTTTGGAGGGGGGAGGGCAGGACTATTGGGGTTAAGTGACTTAATCAGGTCCTCCTGACTCCAAGGCCAGTGCTCTATTCACTGTGCCACCTAGCCCACTGTCCTTCATTCTTGAAGAGGACCATGACATCAGAAAGGTGACGCCATGACTTGCAAGTAAACTGGATTTAAGTGAGAAAGGGCTATGCAGAGTCACCAGCCGGTCTCTCCTCTGGAGCCATCTGGGTCCACTGGTAAGATATAGATCAGGACTACTATAGATGGCCTGGGATGCAGTGCGAGACCTTGGCCTTTTTAAACTAAGATCTTTCCCGGGTCTCAGTTTGACTGAAGCAAAACCCATTCAGTGATTAAGGCTAGGTAAGAAATGACTCAAAGAATGGCCTCTTTTTCCTAGTTAAAAAAAATTAATCTGAGAGGGGAAGATGCTAAGGGTTTCTGGCCAAAACCCAAACAATTGCTCTTTGCATTGGCTCTGAGCCTTCAGGACCCAAACAATGACCAAGTGAGACTTGGACTGGGACCTATTGTTGGCCAATCAATGAGATCCAGAGTGATTTGGATTTAAGACATGATCTGTAAGAAATAAATCTAGCCTATAAACCCCAAGATATCTTGCCAGGTTTCAGTGATCAAAATTTACATTCCTTTGGGCAGAAGTAAAATGGTTAATTTGTTTTAAATAGCCAACTGTGTGTTTGCTATACATTGGTGAATAGAATCCGGAGGGAGACTGAAGGAGCAGAAGGGAGAAAGGTCATGAGTCACAGGTGTACTCCCCATTCTCTCAGATGGGATTGCTCTATTTCCTTGGGCATCTAGGTTGTGAGCCTAGAGGAACTGAGATTGATGTTGCCCTCTACAGTAATAGAGAAATTAGGAAGAGGAGAGGTCTAGGGGGATAGAGAATATGATTTCTGTTTTAGACAGGTTGAGTTTAAGATGTACCCTGGAAGTCCAGTTTGAGATGTCTGAAAGACAGGCAGAAAGGTGAGTGAATCTAGAGGTCAGCAGAGAGGTTAGGGAAGTAGAGATAGATTTGAGAATCATCAGCGCAAAGATGGTCATGAAATTCATGGGAGCTGATGTGATCACCAAATGAAGCAGTATAGAGAGAGAAGAGGAGAGGGCCCAGGACAGTGCACTGTGTGATACCTGTGGTCAGATAGCAGGACCTAGATGAGGATCCAACAAAGATACCGAGAAGCACAGTTCCAAAAGGTTGGAGAAAAATTCAGAGAAAATGGTGTCCTGAACATCTAGAGAAAAGAGAGTGATCAACTGTGTCAAAGGCTGCAGAAAGAAGAGTGAGAATTAAGAAGAGGCTGTTGGATTTGGCTATTAAGAGATCATTGGTAAATTTGGACAAAGCCATTTCAGTGGACTGATGAAGTTGGAAACCAGATCATAAGAGGCTAAGAAAAGAGTAATAGGAAAGAATGTGTAGGCAACTATTGTAGATGGCTTCCTTGAAGGACAAAAGGGATATATAATGATAATTAGTGGTAATAGAAGGATCAAGTGAGAGTTTTTGTGGATGGGATGACATAGGCATGTTTGTAGACAGTAGGAAGGGAATCAGTGGACAGCAATAGACTGAAGGTAAGCTATAAGAGTAGAGATGACAGAGAAGACAGTCTGTTGGAGGAGACAACATAGAATGGCATCACTTGCACATAGAGGGTTTTACTTTGGTGGTGAGTAAAACCACCTCATCTGAGACAGGGGTGAAGGAGATTGTAGCAGAAGGTATGAGATGAGAAAGAAGGGAAAAGAGAGTTCACAGAGAATGACCTCAATTTCTTCTTCTGTAAAATATGAGACCAAGATCTCAGCTGAAAGGGTGAGGAGAAGGGGAACTTTTGGAGATTTGAGGAGGGTTAAAAAGATTTGAAAGAGCTGCTCTGCATAGCAAGTTGAGAAGGCAAGTGTAAAAGGATTGCCTAGCAGCAGTGAGGCCCAGTCGAGGTTATATAGCATCTTTGTTGTAGACCCACTCCTAACAATTATGTGATTTTCTTCACCTTCATTCAGCATCATGTACATGTGCATAGCAGTGAAGGCAATAGATGCTGGAGTGATCCATGATTTAATGATAAGGCTTATTAGGGTGCAATCAGTGATATATAAGGGGGCTGGGTACTCAAGAGTAGAGGACTTTACCGAGGGTGAGTTCCAGGGCTAACAAGACCTCCCAGGATGAAGAGGTTTCTGGGACATGATGGGAAAGAGTGAAGAGTGGAAGAGTGGACTGGAAGAGTGAAGCCTGGTGAGAGTTTACAACATAAGAGAGGGGATATAACATTATCTTCTATTATATTACAATAAATATGTTCCTAATTGAATTGAAACAAATTAATGAGTGAATAAATAGATCGATGAATCTCTCTGCTTCATCCTACTTGGTGCCAAAGACAAAGAGGAACCCCATTGCTCCTCTGGTCTGAGGTTCTGAATTACGTAATAGTCAGTGCCCACAGACTGTTGGTTTGTCATTTCAGCTTTAATGTTTCAGCTTTCACATGGGACTTTTGTTTCTTTTCAATTCTACAGTGGAGCTCTGCTTTCACTAATGCTTGTATTTCCCTCAATCAGTGCAGACCATAACCCATCCACACCTTCCCAGCCCCAATCAATCCGTCAATAAGCATTTATTAAGCACCAACTGTGCTCGAGGCACAGCAGTAGGTCCTGGGCATACAAAAGAAAGAAAGAAGAGAGAGGGAGGGAGGAAGAAAGGAAGGAAGGGAGGGAAGAAGGAAGGAGAGAAAAAGAGGAAGGAAGGAAGGAAGGAAGGAAGGAAGGAAGGAAGGAAGGAAGAATCCCTGCTGTCAAGAGCTTACATTCTATAGGGGGAGACAACACACACACACACACACACACACACACACACACACACACACACACACACACGATAGAAGTCAGTTTTGATTAAGAGACACTAACAAGAGGAAGAGGAGAAATATCAAGAAAGACCAAAAGGTAACATTTGAACTGAGTTTGAAGGAAGCTAGGGATTCTTAGGGGTAGAGGTGAGGAGAAAGTGCATTCCTAGCATAGGATTCAGCCTCTACAAAGGCAGTGAGGTGGGAAATGGAATGTTGTGATTGAGCGAAGACAAGGATGCCAATTTAGCTTCATTGTCAAGTACATGAAGGAGAGCATTGTATATTGAGGCTAGAAAGGTAGGTTGGAACCAGTATGTAAAGAACTTTAAGTGTCAAACAAAAGAGTTTACATTTGATTTTAGAAGCAGTAGGGAAGCACTGGAGTTTATTGAACAGGGGAATAACATGCTCAGATGCTGCATAATTCTTGTCCATTTTCTTCTGGCAAGTGGTTCCCCCAGACAAAGCTACCCCAGGTCAAAGATACTATCTTGGTCTGTATCTACTCAGACTTATAGTTCACAAGTCTCCACTGATGTCTTTACTTTTTTTTCTTTTTTGGAGGGGGGAGGGCAGGGCAGTTGGGGTTAAGTGACTTGCCCAAGGTCACATGGCTATTAAGTGTTAAATTTCTGAGGCCGGATTTGAACTCAGGTCCTCCTGACTCCAGGGCCGGTGCTCTATTCACTGTGCCCCCTAGCCACCCTGATGTATTTACTTTTAATAGCTAGCAGCAGACTCAATCAGTTCAAAGCAAAGGCTCTAAATAAATTTGTATAGTAGGAGAAATGGTAATAAAACATTTCCCCAATAAACCGTGGGCATACTCTCCTACAAGTATATTTGTCATTGCCGAGAAGTGTATACATGTAATAAATATGCTTGGAGGGCGCACATGTCCCAGATTTACACAGGAAGGGGCACACATACGTAGGCAGGGGTATGCTAGTCAATATTTAACAACCAGCTCACTTGAGGGAAAGTATTTCTTTTTCTCCATCACTTTCTTAAGTCTAGACAATCAACAAAATAATGAATCAAGTCATAAGCTGTAGTATTGACTAGTTTCTGGGATGTAGATGCTCATGCTGAAATTTTAACAATTGACTCTCAAGTTTTGTTGTCTTTGTTGTTGTTTAGTCATGTCCAACTCTTTGTACATCTCTTTTTGGCTCTCAAGAGCTAGTTCAAACTGGCCCCTGCACATGGAATGTACATGAGAACCCACAGTCTAACATTATAGGTCTGCCAAAGTCTTCTGGTAATGTCATTGTTCTGTTCTTACTGGTTCTGTTCCCTTCTAGCCTCTTCTGAGTAGTCCCTGAATCATCTTTACCATTTGCTGCTCAATGCCAATGCAGTCTCTATCCAATACTTCCAATGCTGTCTTGTGAGTGTGACGCTCTGTCAGACACTAGTGCATGTGGCTTTGGAGCTTCTCTCTGGTTAGGTGTTGGTATCAGCTAGAATACCTGACTACCTGTCAGGAGGAGAGAAAGTTCTGCCATATATTTTTAGTTTAAAGCCTCAAGGCTATTTAAAGGCATGAACCAGCAAAATGTCCACCCTAGGGGAAGAAAATATACCTTCCTGTCTTTTTTTTTTCCCTTAAGGGACCGCCTCTCTGTTCCTTAGAGGCTTACCTAAAAGCAGCTTTTCATCACCAATAGAAGATTCTCTGCCCCACATGCCAAGCTCTTTAGAACTGGTAACAAGGGTCCTCTCAGCTGGTTGATTCCCTGAGGCTTGATCTACTTCTTGAACAAAATTTTCTAGTCTAGAGCTTAGGTATTATTGTGGAAGACTTCACTCTAGCTTAGGGTGAGAATTCCTTTGGATTTCCTTTGTGTCTTAAATATCTGCATTATACCTAGTTAGCCTCTCTCCATTTATTGCCCTACCAACAAAGTGACAATAACTCTAGTGTTCATCAGTGCCTAACCCTCTTCTGCTATCATGTGCAAAGGAGTGTTTGGGGAAAGGGAATAGAAACAAAGCTAAGCTCTGAGACAAGGACATTCTTTTCCCTCTGCTTCATCTGTTCCTGGCTAAGGCTGAAAAGGCTCCAAGTCTCTCTTACACACACACACACACACACACACACACACACACACACACACACACACACACACACACACACACACACACGGTGTGTATATTTTTTTTTAACCTGTAAACACCATTTATTTTGCACATTGCTAAAACAATGTCTGGTGGATCAGGTCCTCTTTGGTCTGGTATCTGTTTCTCCAACACTGACATTCTAATTGAAGGTCTCTTTTCCAGATTTTTGTGGGTTTGACATTGACTTCAAATGCCTCTTTATCTGCTTACTTCACTTAAATTTCTCTAACCTGGGTTTCACTGCTGTTGCTCTCTCGTATAGCAACAGCACATTTTTCTTTTAATAAGATATATTTTGCAAGATCACTATTCTTTTCAGCTTGATGAAGAGCTAGTTCAACCAATGATGGTTTGATATCATGCTACTTTGGATTTGCCTACTCAGTTTTCTCTGTAACATTTGTAAAAGACACAAAAAGTCAATTTTTTTTATTAAATTGATTTGTTTATTTACTTTTAGTTTACAAGATTCAGTTCCAGAGTCTCTTGAGTTTCAAATTTTCTCCCCTCCCTCTTACCCCCCCCATGGGGGCATGCAGTCAAGTATAGGATCTGCAAATATTTTCACACTGGACATTAGTCTGGTTGTATAGAAGAGCTGTAACCAATGGAGTGGACAATGTGAAAAAGGAAACAAAACCAAACATGGAAAAGAGCGATAGCATGTAGATTGCTTCAGTCTCCATTTAAACTCTGTTCTTTCTAGGTTATTCTCTGAATGTAGGTATTGCCTTCCATCCTGAGACTTGTAGAGTTGTCTTATACCTGTGCATTGCTGAGAAGAGTCCAGTTTATCAAGGTTGGTCATCACACATACAATGTGTCTGTGATTGTGTACAAGTTTTTCCTTGTTCTGCTCTTCTCACTTAGCATCAGTTTGTATAAGCCTCTCCAGGTAAATATGAAATCCATCTCCTCATTTCTTAGAGCACAATAATATTCCATTACATTCATATACCACAACTTGTTTAGCCATTCCCCAATTGATGGGCATCCCCTTAATTTCCAGTTTTTTTGCCACATAAAGAGAGCTGCAATAAATATTTTTGTACAATAAAGTCAGTTTTAATGGACTGTTTAAGTAAGTGGGATTGCTCAGTAATTCAGATTCCCTCATGTTACTTTTGATAAACATCAAAGCTGTTGTTTTGGGCACTAGCGACAAAGTGATCTGGTAGTTAGAATCTGTGAAGTTCACATAGCTGTCATGGATAGTTTTCATTCTTTTCCAGCTGTTTCCAATGAGCCTATCTCTGTCTATTGATATATCTGTCTTCCCATCCATTCATTCATTTACTGTCTGTCTCTATCATCTATTTGTCTGTCTGTCGACCTGTCTGTCTAGCTGTCTCTCTGTGTCTATCTCTGACTGTCTATCTATCTATCTGCCTATCTACCTATCACAGAGAATAAGCAGCAGAATTATATTTAGCCTCAAGATCCGAGCTCTTTTCATTATGTCATGCTGTTTATCTTTATTTGTCAGATTCTGGCATAGGTTCCTTAACTAAAAGTATGTATTTGATCTTCTCTTCCAGATTTGTCTTCTTATTCTAAACTTAGCAACCATCAACAAAAACAGACGGTGAAATATACAAACAAAATTTTTAAATGATCGCACAAAAAACCATATGTTCCAAGTTACTTGTAATGTTTTAAAATGTGTATTTTTTTTTTAGAGCAAGTCAATTAAAGAAATAGGCAGGTAGATGGTGCAGTGGGGGTGTAGTTCCCAACTGCCTTCAAGAATAGTTTGATCTATTCTCAAGTCCACCAGCAATGCATTAGTGTGTATGCCCTCCCTCCATTATCGTCACTATCCTTTTGTACCATTTTGTCATTATTATCATTTTGATGGAGAGGAGAAGTCCAGAGTTATTTTAATTTTCATTTATCTTACTATTGGTGATTTATAGCATTTTTAGGTGGTTGTTGATAGGTTATATTTACTCATAAAAACTGCCTCTTCATATCCATTGATCTCTATGCAACTTTTTCCCAGGTCCCTTCCCCTTTCCTCAGTTTCCTCATCTGTAAAATAAAGTGCTTAAATTCTCATTCAGCTTTAAAATTTTGTTTCTACTTTTTTTTTTCCCACCAAACCTTTATCAGTCTCATAAAGAAACCTTGATTCACAAGTTCCTTTTTACAGCCATGAGGAAACAACTTTATCTCTCTGTTTAAAAGCTGTTTCTGTTTTGTTTCAATATGTTCTTTAAAGATTAAATTCTGGTGTAGGCTGAGATTTTGATAATTTCAAGTCCCCATAGAAGAAATTGGGACTGTGTCAGAAGCTAGACTAAAAAAACAACAGACAAATCACAGCCTTTATTCAAGGGAACAATTCTACCATAATATCTGGAGTTCTGATGTGAGAGGGAAACCTGGAAAAACCTAAAGGATGGGGAGCAAAAAATAACCCATGGTAGGAAAAAACATAATCAGAGGAATTCCTGCTGTTTACCTCTAGATGCACAACTTGACCATAATCTATGATCTGTTTCTTTTTTTCTTTCGCTTTGATATTGGAGAAATTGGCAGATTGGGGGGTAAATGTTATAACTCAAATTCCATTTTCATGACTTACATTAGTCCAACTTGTCAAGTCTCAGCTCGGTATTATTTCGACCCTCTGCCTCCTTTGTTCCTACTCATGTCCCACTTAGCAGAAATGGAGAAAGGCATGGAACTGTACTGCCAAGGTCCAAAACAAATTTGTGCTAACCAATCTCAATTGGGTCCTCACATTATATCATCAGGGTCATCATGTAAATTATTCTCAATTCTGCTCATTTCACTCTGTACCAGTTCACCCAAGATTTCCCAAGTATCTTGGTGTTGATTTGTTATATTTGTCATGACTTATATCACAATATTCCATCACATTAATAGACTATTGTTTTTTTCAGTCGCTTGTCAATTGATGGGCCCCCACTTTTGTTTTGTTTTAATTTTTTTGTGACAACAAAGACTACTGCTGTAAATCTGTACCTTTGGGTCCTTTTCTCCAGCCTTTGACCTCTGTAGTCACTACCAAGGAGTAATAGTGTCAAAAGGCAGCCTTTCTACTCTTCCCCAATTAATCCTAAATCCCACTCAGCAGAGTAGCCATTCCATACCTTCTCTTCTCTCCTCAAATCTCACACACATTCCCCTCATGCCCCAACTTTCCTTTATACTTCATACAAAAAAAATTTGAACATTTCCCAAGAGCTCCCTCTTCTTTGTTCCTCATTTCACATCCCTTTGAAACCTTCTCCCGTTATGTTCTTCTTCACTCTAGGCTCTGATGAAGAGGTGGCGTTTCTCTTTTTTTAAGGTCAGCTCTTCTATGTGTATCTTCAAATCCCTGCCCCTCTCTTATCTTTTCTAGAAGATTGTTCTGTTATCCTCCTCCTCATCTTTAATCTATCCATATCTACTGGACCTTTCCTAGTTGCCTACAAACATTTCTAAGTTTCTCCCATCTTAAAAACAAACAAAAAACCCTCACCAGATCTCATCATTTCAGCCAACTATTGTCCTATAATCTTTTCTTTTTTCTTAGCTAAATTCTTTGCTTTTGGGAGGTAGGCAGAAAATATCAGTTAAAAGCTCTACCAAAACATACATTTTCCTTGACGTTTGAAAAACAACATAAAATCTGAGTGACTGTCAAATTTTCTCTTTTACAAATAGTGATGGACGGTAGAGGCAGAAGTCAGGAACAATGGTTCATTCCTTACCAAAGTAGGAAAATATGTATTTCACAAGTTTAACTTTTTTCTTTAAGAGCTTAAAGCTGGGGTTCTTGCTGATCTCCTTGTTAAAGATGACTAGCAGCTCCTCTTCAGATTTATAGTGTTCATTAGTCACTGCGTAGTATTGGGCTAAAACCTTTTTTCCCTTTACTTTTTAATTGATATTTGTCAGGGCTTGTTTCAGAACAGCTTTTGATAGTTCCTTTCAGGTTGAATTTCCCTTTTATAGGGGTTTCAGTCTCTTCAGTCTCCACAGTAATGTCTTCTGTATTCTTCATTTTTAGAATCAGTTTCTTCTGAATGCTTGCTTATGTTTCCTTTTATCTACCGGTGCTTTTGTCTCTTCCTCTGTCATCATTTTAACATGATTCCTATTTCCATTTACTTCTGATTCTGCTGCAGATGCCTTCTTGCTTTTTCTTCTTTTTTACTGTGTTGCTAATTTTTGGCATCAAGTTCTTCTACCTGGCCTCTCTTGCACTTTTTGGATTTCTGATCACTTGAATCTTCTTGGTGGTTTTCTAAGTTCTTTCTTTTCTTTTATCTGTTTTTCTTTTCTGTCATTCTTCCTTGCATTCTCTTTTGCTCTTCTTCCCCTCTGGTTGTCCAATAGTTTTTTACTGATTTCAGTGGGTGTTATTTTAAAAATCATAGTGCTTTGATTTCTTTTTAAATAAAAATTAAATTCTCTTGTAGTTATTGCCTAGAACCTGTTGGTGGCTAAAGACGTATACTTTGGCAGCCAGGCAGTACTCTCTGAATACACACTGGGTTTAAACTCTGGGGTACTACCTCACACCTATCTGATTTGGCTAATATGATAAAAAAAAAAAAGGAAAATGATGAATATTGAAGAGGATGTGGGAAAACTGGGACACTAATGAACTCTTGGTGGAGTTGTGAACTGATCCAACAATTATGGAGTGCAGTTTGGAACTTTGCCCAAAGGACTATAAAACTGTGCATGCCCTTTGATCCAGCAATACCACTACTAGGTCTGTATGCCAAAGAAATTTTTTTTTTAAAGCAGGGAGAGGAAGAAACTATTTACACAAAAATATTTATAGCAGCTCTTTTGGTGGTGGCTAAGAATTGGAAATTGAAGAGTTGCCCATCAACTGGGGAATGGCTGAATAAGTTGTAGTATATTATTATAATGGAATACCATTGTGCTATAAGAAATGACAAGCAGAATAATTTCAGAAAAACCTGGAAAGACTTACATCAACTGATAGAGTGAAGTGAACAGAACTAGGAGAACATTGTACACAGCAACAGCAATATTGTATAATGAACAACTACGAATGACTTAGCTGTTCTCAGCAATACAATGATCCAAGACAATTCCAAATGATGAAAAATGCTGTCTGCCTCCAGAGAAAGAACTGATGGCATCTGGATACAGACTGAAGCATGGTGTTTTTCTTTTTCTTTTCTTCCTCCTTCCTTCCTTCCCTCTTCCTTCTTTCCTTCCTTCTTCCCTTCCTCCCTTTCTCCCTTCTTCCCTTCCTTCCTTCCTTCCTTCTTTCCTTCTTTTCTTCTTCAAGTTTTCTTCCACAAAATGACTAATATGGAAATGTTTTACAGGATTGCACATGTATAACTTATACCATATTGCTTACCGTCTCAAGGAGGGGAGAGAGGAGGGAAGGAGGGATAGAATTTGGAATTCAAAACTTAAAAAAAAATGTTAAAAAATAGTTTTACATGTATTTGGGAAAAATAAAATATTATTTAAAATTAAGTGGCCAGAAGAGAACAGGAATAAATTCAGAAGGAAGCACAAACAAGAAGGATAGTTTTTAAAGTGATGTGTAGAATTTAATAATTTTTAAAAAGCAAGAGGTGTGAAATGGAGATTTACAGTTTCATATAGAATTCTCTTTTTGTGTTCTCCTGAATGAATAGTTCAGAATAAAATATGAAATTTATAAATAGAAGTACAGCTAAGTAAAACAAGTCAACACATTGAAAAAATACACACTGGGTTTAGATTTTATGGATGGATAAAGTGAGCTGTTAAGAGGTAGCAGCCTCTTAGAAATACCAACTACCAGAACTGCCAGTAGGTGGCCAGAGGTGGTAAGGAGCTTCCTAAACAAGCAGGGACAGGCCTAGGCATAACTATGAAGGCAGTCAAGTTTATCTTTAGAATTTTCCTACCTCTTTCAGTTGTACTGCCCGGCCCAGTTCCATTCCCTGTTCTCAGGCTCTTATCCCATATCCCATTCCCATGAAGACTTACTGTGTTTGATTCATTGAGAAATAAGAGAGTAACTAAGGTGTTCAAAACTTATTGCCTTCCGTGGGGTATTTACTTTTTCTTAAGGGAAAAAAAATTCTGGAATAGATTTTAAAATCCAGAGTAATGGATGGGTGAAGTGGCACATGCCTGCATTTCCTCCATCTGGGAAAGCTCTGAAGTTCTGAGCTGCAGTAGGACCAAAGCACACTGAGTATATGCACTAAATCCAGAAGCAACATGGCTCCTTGGAGCAGAGGGTCACTAGGCTGTCTTAGGAGGGATAGACTGGCTCAGGTCAGAAAAACAGAGAAGGTTAGAGCTTCCAGGCTCATCAGTGGAGTGATCAGCCTCTGGAGTGACTGTTACTCTTCTAACTTCAGTAACATAGAGAGATTTAGTCTTAAAAAAACAAACAAATAATAACAACAACTAAAAAACCCCCAAAGATCCAGAGGAATAAAACTTAAGGTAGTATAAGAGGCCATGGGATTAATATTAATTTACAGACCCCTGTGGGGCCACTTTGTCAACTCTGACTCACACTTACCACGTGCCACTCACACCCCCCCCCACTTATTTCCTTATTATTTCCCCCCCCCCCGCTTATTTCCTTATTATTTCACCCCTCAAGGTAATATAAGTCATCCTAAGAGTCATAGCTTTTCACATTGTATCTCCTGAGTCCTCATTGGTATATTTCCTATCATCAATCAGCCAGATGAACTCCATTAGCTTTTATAAAAGGGATTTGCTAAGAAAGCATAGCAGAAACAATTGGTACAAAAACATCTCCCCAAAAGTGGGAACACATTCTCCCCTTGCTCTTAAAAGGATTCTCAGAGAGTTAGGTAGTCTTTGAGAGTTGCTGTGGCTGAAAAAGTCAATATTATGTGGCCTTGATCTTGAAATTGAGATAGATTGGTCTTCAGATGAGATTATAGTCTGTCACTGGGTACCTACTTCAAGAACCCAGTGTCACCATCAGCATTTACTCTACATTTGTTATATGATGTGATAAAATGTGGGTTGGATGGGTAATCATGTGGCTAATTAAAGCTGGTTGAACTTTAAAAAAAAGGATTCTGAGAGAGTTGGTTCAAAATAGCACAAAGATAGTGAGTAATGCATGTAGAGAACACATTTGTCAAAAAGGTACCTCCCACTTCTGGACCTGGAAGTCTTTTTTTCATTGTGTAGAATCCCCATGAAGTTCCCCTTGGGTGTAGTCATTTCTTGGGCTCTGAGAATCAAAGCCTTCCTAGAATCCATTGCTAGCACATCTCTTAGTCATAAGGAGTCAGACTCCCTGAAGTGGCCAACTTCTTTTGTTGACTGTTTTTCTTCATCCACGTTTAGGAGCTCTTTCTGCCATCCTCTATCCTGCTGCACCTGTCACTGCTCCTACTTCTGGCTGTTGATGGGATCCCTGAATCTCCCAAACTTACTGGATCTCCTGGGAACTTATATTTCATGATACTCATTTCCCTAAAATTAGGAAAGATAAGACAAAAGAAATAGAGAAATTATATGCTCATAGACACATAGTGACTGGGTGAGAGGCAGGGCAGTTGCCTTTTACAAAATAGTCATCCTAACTCAAAGCTTCCAAGGAAAAAATATTAAGAGCTCAGCTGGTCAAACCTTTTATATGTATATCTTATTTCTGGCTCAAGCACTATTGAGTCATTCATTCTCTCGGGTCTTTAGCCAATTAGAAGTATTTGTATCATTTCATAGTACTGACATTTGAGTCATCATAGCCAAAGATTTGATCCCAAAGTTTCATGTGTTGGATGAGAACTAGGTAGTGTGTATCTGTGATATTCTGTATAATAGATCATGAAGGGCAAATCTGAGCATTTCCTCTGTCACATTAATATTCTGGGAGCAGAAAGATGTCCCGGTACCTTCTCATATCACACCACCTACTCATGAATCTTCTAGAAGAAGGAAGAAATATACAAAGAGTTTGGGAAACAGATCAAGAACCTGGCACAGATATGTGATATAATAGTTGGGTGGGAGATAGAGTATTTCAATTATCTAGACATCTGTTAAGTGCTCTCTCTGTCAAAGGCAGAAGAGATGATAAAATCTTCACTTTCCTTAATGATATTTTCATTTTTCAAAACACAGAAGAACCAATAAAGGGAACTGCTTGTCCAGCCAAACCTGCCTATTCCTGAGCCTACGTGCTAGTGTTCTCTCTCTTTTGAAATTATTTTGTGTAAATATTATAGTAGATGGGAATAGTCAATGTTGAAGGGGTTGTGGACACACTTATACATGAAAATGCTGTTGCTGAAGCTGTAAATTGGTCCAATCATTCTGGAAAGAATCTAAAATAATTTAGAATTATTCAAAGAAAGTGACTTAAATGTCTATTACCTTTAACTGGGAGAGTTCCAATGTCTATTACCTTTAACTGGGAGAGTTCCATGCTAGGAAAGAGGTTAAAAAAGAAAAAAGAAAAAGAAAGCATCCATATAAAATATTTGTAACAGCACTTTTTAAGTAAATGCCCATTGACTAGAGAATGGCTAAACAAGTTGTAGTAAATGAATGTAATTGAATATTGCTGTGCTATAAGAAATAAAGAACTTGATCAATTTGGAGCAGCAGGGAAAGACATATATGAACTGATGCAAAATTTAGTAAGCAGAACAAGGAAAACAAAGTACAAAGTGATTGCAACAGTGTAAATTTAAAGAAAAAGAAAGAAGAAGAGAAAGAAAAAGAAAAAAACAACCAAGAAGCTGAAACTGAACCCTGTAGTGATTAAGCTTGGCCCTGAAGAGAAGAAAACACAGCTTCTTCCCTCCTTTACAGAGATAGTGAACTATGGGGATTGGAACATTAACTCTACTGTCAAACATTTGATTTGTTAGTTTTAGAGTATGAGGACCCCTTTTGATGCTAAACAACAAAAACAAAACTTTGTGCACATGAGAGTTCCACTGTTTGTACTTTTGGATGGAAAAAATACATGATACGAAAAGCTACTTTTAATTTAGTCTGTTTTAAATGAATTTGCGTTTGATCAATAATGATAATGATGGCATCCATATGCATTTTAAAATAGTAATATGTGTGTGAGGTATAGGTTATTGAAGGTATGATTACTTATTTATGGATCCATAGACCTCTTACAAAAACTTAATAGTCCCCCAAAGGCTCATAGTTGGGGAAATTCTGAGCTAGACAATAGTATAGTTAGCAGGATTTGGAACTGAAAGGCTGACCAGATCCAAGAATAATAATTAATGGGTCAATATCAGGTTTCAGAGAGATCTTTAGTAGAGTTCTTCAAGAATCTGTTCTTGACCCTATTAATGACTGAGATAAAGGCATAGATATGATGCTTATTATATTTGCAAAAGTTTATCCTGCTATCAACAACAAAGTGCCCCCACAATAAAATTTATAACCAGAAGTCTAGCCTCTGAGACCAGGGGCTAAAGCGATTGTATAACAATGCAACCTGAATCATAGATGTGAGAGCAATAAAGGCCTCTAAAAAGTCATCTACATCTGTTCCCTCCCCCCATATATAGATATATATTATAACTATATCTCCATATAGCTGTAATATCTGTCTATATCCTTATGTATCTATTTATGGAGAGAGACAGAGAGCAAGGGAGAGTGAGAGAAAGAGAGAGAGAGAGAGAGAGAGAGAGAGAGAGGGAGAGAGAAACTGAGGCCCATAAAGATAAAATGTGGTAGGTAGTCAATTAGGGTTTAAGCCAGGATCTATAATTCAAACCCAGTGGTGATAGGGCCCTTAAAATCTTCCAGTCCAATCCCTTCCTTTTTACAGATTAAAAAAAAAAAACAAACTAAAGCTCAGAGGTAAAGTGGTTTTCTCAGAGTCAGTCTGATAATGAGGTGACATTCAAATCCAGATCTTATGCCTCTCAATCCCATATCCTTCTGCTTTGCTACATTGCTTCCTCCATCAGACTAACTCACAACAGGTGGATGGGGTGTTGAGGAACACTAGCACCTCAACTTTGAGGTCTTGCCAAGCCCTTTGCAGGGCTGCTCATCCACCTTTGGTGTCCACCTGGCACTGAACTCTCACCTGTGGCTCTAAGAAACTGCAGCATGCTAAGCAGCCACAGCCCATTAGCAGATGAGCTAAACCAGATTGAAGGTAACTGATAAGCCTCAAACCTATCAGTGAATTAAGGGAATGTCTACCCCAAGCATGTGAAGATTTCTCCTGCTGAAATGAGCAAAAGGGAACCATTTGTTCCAATGCCCATCTAGGTGACTGAGGGGGTTGCTGTGGTGCATGTAGAGCCTGGTCAGAAGCTGCCAAGATCATCCCCCTGCACCTCCAGCCAAAACCAGTTGTCTTGACTTTTGTCTTCCCACTGGAGAGAGTGTGGTTAATGACTTTGTGTAACTCTTTCTCACATAACTAATTCATGCATGAATCAAGACATCACCGCTTGATGTTATTGGTCCTCCTTGAAAATGAAGGATGAAAACAACTTAGGACAAGCCTGTTTAGAAGAGCAATAGGTAGGACAAGAGGTTCTCAAACTCTAAAGTTTCTTCTAGCTCCAAGTCTTATGACCCTCTTATGACCCTCTGATGCTCTTGCCTTTCTCTCCTCCAAATCACCCATGCTTGGGGAAACTGTATTAATTTGGCATGTACAGCTTTCCTAGGATATAGGGCCATGTGTTCTAGCAGAAAGGGAACTTACCAGCTATGTGCCTTTGGGGAGGTCACTTCCACGCCCTCAGGCTTATTCTCTTCATCTTTAAAATGAGAGGAGCACTAGATGAACTCTGAGGTTCCTTCTGGTTCTGACTATCTATGTGTGAAAAAATTGGATTTGGTTTCTGAGGACCTGAATTTGAATCTTGGCTCTGTCATTTGCTGCCCCGGTTCTTGATCCTTTAAATGAAGGGATTGTACTGGATAGTCTTTGTGGTCCCTGGTAGTTCTACATTTACAATCCTCTGATCTGGCTCTAAGCATTATGTAATAATAGGCTACCAAACTGAGCCCCAGATGGTCTAGCTAAAGCCGGAGTATGGCTAGTTGAAAGGGCAACAGACAGGGTGGAGAACAGCGAATCTCAGTCAGACGTCCTGAGCAGTTGCCAAACCTAACTTGACCAGGGTGGAGAAGTTGTAAGCTTGGAACAGGAATCCCAGAGTTTCCTTCTGTTTTACAACAATGTAGCGATAACTGATAACATAGTAACATTCACTTCCTGGGGAGACCTCAGGAGTTGGGTAGCTGGATAAAAAGAAAACCAGACTTTCCTATTTTATTCAGGGCATATTTATTTGGAAGGATTCAGAAAAGTTAAAAATAAAGCATTCATATAGTCTCAGATGTCCCTTGGTAGGAAGGCATTAACCAACACTGTCTAGTGATGCACTAAACCAGTATGGGAAGACAAAGAAGAAGGGGTGGTAAAAAAAAGAAAGCATCTTTCATTTTTTTTTCAGTTTAAACAGTAAAATCTTTGGTGTACAGTGATATTAATTACCCGAGGAAAATAATAATAGTAAACTTTCATTAATTCATATTCTATTAATTTGTAATTTTTGGTCATTGGAGCAATCTGGATTTGGAGAAAGATTTTACCTTTTCGCTAAGAAGAAGGGTCTTGCTGAGCAAATCAAATGGCAGGTTTAGGACTTGATAGAAAGTATAGTAATAACTGACATTTCTATAACACTTTAAAGTTTGCAAAATACTCTACATACATTATCTCATTTTAGATTCATTTGTCCAGTTGAATTCCACTGTACAGTGACCCCGTTTGGGGTTTTCTTGGCAGAGATACTAGAATGGTTTATTGTTTTCTTCTCCAACTCATTTTACAGATGAGGAAAATGACTTGTCCAGGTTAACACAGTTAGTAAGTGTCTGCGGACAGATTTGGACAGAGGTCCTCCTGACTGGAAGACTGGCACTAACCACTGCCCTACCTAGCATGGATTTGAACCTGAAAGACCTTAAAAAGTATAATAGTAGCTGACATTTACATAACACTTTAAATGTTTTAGGGGGTTTTTTTCACTTTAAAGTTTTTAAAATACTTTACATACTCATTTTACATTTCTCATTTTAGCCTCACCACAACTTTACAACAAGTATTATTAACCACATTTTATATTTAAGGAAATGAAAGTTCAGAGTGGTTGATTTCACGGTTAGTTTCACACTCAACTTTTCCTGACTCAAGTTCACTATTTTATTCCCTCAGTCAGGCTGAACTTGACTTGCTCCCCACCCCAGCCGCATCAACTCCCCTCTCCTGAGAGGGGAGGCTCACTGACTGGTTTAGGAAAGGCAAACCCACCCAAGAAAAACCAAGCAGGTTAAAGTCTCGGTACTAGCTGCGGAATCAGACCTGAGAGTTATCACTGTACTTCCTTCAGAGAGAGTGGGAGACCAAGTTTCTAAAAGGGGTGGGGGAGGAACCTGAGACAAAACTGTGAGAAACTGAAATTGCCTAAGGCTGCTGCTTCCTAGGAAAACATTCTTTCCACCTTAGTCTGCTCACACCATTTAAAACTATACACACCAGCTCAGACTTTGGTCTAGCCCTGGGGGCTTGGGGGTCGTTTTGTTGTCGTTGTTTCTTTGTTGTTGTTGTTGTGGATCCCTTTGACCATTTGGTAAAACCTATGGATTCCCTCCTCAGAATTATGTTTTTAAATAATTGAAGGAAATACGAATAGTTGTGTGTGTTTGTGTGTGTGTGTGTGTGTGTGTGTATCACATTAAGGTTTACAAAATACTTCACAAATATCTCATTTTATCTTCACAACTTCCCCAGGGTATTAGATGCTATTATTATCCCCATTTTACAGATGAGGAAAAGAGACTGAGATTAGATGATTTACCCAGAGTTACACAGCCATTGAGTGTCTAAGGCCAAATTTGAACTCAGATCTTCCTGATTCCAGGTTTGGTGCTCTCTCTACTGTACCATGTAGCTGCCCCAAATATTAAATTTCAATTGGATATTAATGAAAACAAGGATGTCATTATTTTACTCATGGACTCATTTAACCCTAGGTTAAAAATGGTTGGTCACACAGGTAGGAAACCTTTTATTAAGGGGATATGTTCTATGAGGTTTGGATTCAGTCAAAGCACCACACTTAAGGATCTAGGCCGCAGGTTCCTCACTCCTGGCCAGGGTAATAGTCTAGATTCATTGGACTGATCTTTTCTCTAAGAGTTCTAGAATGTTAGATCACTAAGATTTTCTTTAGGACAAAATCTCTACAATTGCTTTTCTTTTTCTCTCTCTGTCTCTGCCTCTCCTCTCAGAAATCAGTAAATACTACAGATCAGGATTTTGTTTTGTTTTGTTGATTGTCTAGACTTAAGAAAGTAATGGAGAAATTGTTGATCATGCCAACTAAACTTGAAAGTGTATCCTACATTTTCTCCAGAGAGCTGGTTGTTAAACACTTACCAGCAAACTCCTATAAGTATCTCTGCTGGGCAAAATATTGTAAGTGTTGCTTCTTTTTCTACACATCCTTGAAAACATAATAGAGGTTTGACACATGCCTAGATGTCCTAAGATGTCCTCATCCAAATGAGCCTGAGACTTTGGCTTTTTTGTTTGTTCTTTTCCATTCTAGGTAGATCTGCCCAGGCAACTTGAGTTATGGGGAATTGGAAATTTAGGAATGAAGGTCAGATGTTGCAGATAGCCCAGGATTAATGACCTGGGGAGTACAGTCCAGGATCACTAGCCCAACAGAAGCTAATAACATTGGACACCAACTTGGTGGGACTAATGCAATGGAGAAACTGAGTTAGGCTGAGGGCCTAATCCTTCTCCACCCCATTGAGGTGGTTTAGGGAGAATTATGTGCCCAAGGTTCTGGGGAAAATGTATGTTTGTTCTTGCTATATCTTTGAAGTAAATAAGGCTTCATAAAAGATGATGTGATGCTAAGTGGTTAACTAGAACTGGGGTGCCAATCACTGGGGTCATAAAATGGGGGAACACAGCTGGGGAGGGTTTGAGCGGCTGGCAGAAGAAAAAGATTTCCCCAACTCCTTAAGGGTACTAGAGAACCCCTGGGAGATGGGTAGCAGTGGATTAAAATGTAATAGGCCTATCTCCAGGAGCATAGGGCAACACAAGCATGTTACAAAAGAAATAACTTCATTTCTTTTGAAAAATTCAGGAATTCAGACAGTATATTGCTACCACACACACACACACACACACACACACACACACACACACACACACACACACTGGTCTTTCTGAATTAATGAAGGATTATTATCATAGATATTACAATTTTAAAACACTTGAAGTTTACAAACACCAAAAAAGAGAAGAAGACTATTATAAAACTGTCAATATCTCTTTTGTACAGCTTATTTTAAAAAAAACTACATAGTAAATTCTACATATGACTTTCAAAGCTTTCCTGCTTGTCTGTTTTCCTTTCTAAACTTCCTTCTATTCTCTATGCATTTTAACTGCTTTCATGACCCTCTTTCCCTTCTTTTTTTTCTCTTTTGGAGGTGGGGGGGTTTAGGTGTGCAGGAGCCAGCTTGAACTGGTTTGGGAGAGCTGATCGTTAAATTCATCATGAACCCTTTTACCTTAGAAATGGACAGATTGCTACAAATCAGGGCTTGAATATGTATTTTGTTGATTGTCTAGACTTAAGGAAGTGATGTAGAAAATATTAATAGCCTAGATTAAACCTAAAAATATATTGTGGACCCAGTTGTTAAACATTTGGGGGAGGGAGCAGGGAATATAATCTATGGCTAGCTCCTCTCTCTCAAATTCCTCTCTCGCTGAAAAAGATAAAGACATTCATCGTAACAAACATAACCAAGCAAAAGAAATCCATATATTTGCCATTTCCAATAATGTATCTCCTTCTGCATTTTCCATCTAGTACCCCTTTGTCATTTTGTGGGTAACCTGCTTCATTATGGGTCATCTGAAGTAGTGGTTCGTCATTTCAGTGATCAGAGTTCTTAAGTTTTTCTAAATTGTTTTTCCTTATAGTGTTCTTGGTATATAAATTGTCCTTCTGGTTCTTATTATTGCCTTAGCAGCTACTATTTTTCAAAAAATCCTTGTTCTTTCTAACTAATTTTTAAACTTCAACCCTACCTATTTTAGAAGCATTCCATGGGTCCAAACTTTAATACTACAGCTCCATCTTAAGGGACTACTGAACTATCTGCCTCCTACCCATTCCTAACAGATGGAAACTTATGCCTGCTGCTGCTACTGCTGCCATGATGCTTTTCATTCTAGGGAGGAGGCCCCCAAGCTCTCTGGCAACCACTGACTTGTAACAAATGATCTGTAAAAGGTGCTGATTACAGGAAAAAGTGACTAAGGAAGTCTAGGCCTTTAAAAAAGTCAAGAAAGAATCCTTAATATTTTACCAATGAGGGTTTATTTTGTGCCTGTTTGTTTCCACACATAGAAATGGAAATAAATAATTTATTTATTGACTTAATGAGGTGAGGTCTCAGTTTTAACCAGACTGTTGGTTATTTTATATTTGTGTGTCTGCTCCAGGATAACTTTCAAAGGAGTTGACGGGTTTTGACCAGATTTGGCACCATAATGAAGGGTGGTTTGAGTTGGATATAGGGCACAGTCTGCTGTGTTGTCACAAAATGGTAGCCCAGAGAACAGTTTCAAATGAATATATCCTGTAATTTAATATAAATCCACTGTAAAGCAGATTTCACTGAATTATGGTAGCTAGATGGGGAACAGGCTTTTCTAAAAGTCCTTCTCTGGTGCTTTATCATGGCATGGAGGTAACCCTAGGTTCCTAAAAGGTTCATGAGCAGAGCACAAACTCTGGCAGGTTTTCCCATTCTGGAAAGAATGGTTCAAGTCTAGTCCTGGCAATGAACTATGTCTGCTTTCTGAGGACCAGTCTAGAAAGTAAAGTGTATCACCAGTCAACTGGACACATGGTGATGAATTCTTTGACTCTGGCAACCATGAAAGACAAAAATACAAAATGGCCCTTGGTGGTATGTTGCCCCTTTTTGTTTCAGCAAGAACAGTAACAGAATAGTAGAACAGATGTTCTTAACCCTGGAGTCAGGGCTTTGCTGGAGCCAGCTCAAAGGAGAATCAATTGTTAAGCTTTCATTTTGGGCATTACACCTTGGAAATCAGCCAAGGCTACAAATCAGAGCTTGATTTATTGTTTTCTTGATTATGTAGATTTAATCATTCAGATTAAGCTGAAAAATATATTCTTTGTAAAAAAAAAATTTCTCAGAGAGCTGGTTGTTAAACTGTTACCAGCACTCAATTGCCTAGAATTACTGAACTTGTGTGTGGGCACACATACACACACACACACACAACTATATTTCAATAAAACTGTTTTCCTTTGTAATCCAATCGAGTTCTTTTTAATACATTTAAACACATTATTCTGAGAAAGGATCCAGAGGCTTCACCAAACTGGGTGGCAGACAAAAAAAAAAAAGAAAAGAAAAGATTAAGAACCTCTGGGGTAGAGGATACTAAGAATCCCATAATTTTAGACCATCTACAAATAATAACTGAGCCATTAATATCCTAAATATGAGTTCATTTATCTAAATGAGTAGACATATTACTGAAGGGATTATGTCACATAAATCTAGCCTTTTTCCCTATGAGTGAAGCCAAGAAGAGAAGCAATGTAAAGGGCATCAATGGAAAAATGTATAATTATTTTTAAAAGATGGACCATTCGTATCTCAAGAGCATGAGTTCCATTAGTACTCAAAGAATATGGAGGAACCATGAAGAAGATTCTCAACATAATGAGTAAAGATTCATGTTGTGGGAGAATAGGGACAGGAAACTCCCAGGACTGGGAGACATGGATTCCATCAGCATTGTTAGAGGAAGTGCTCACATTAATAAGATCATGGAGTTTTGGTATAAAAAAAATTTGGTATAAAAGGGAAGACAGATGTCTAATCACACTAAGAACAAGCACTGCTGTAGTCAAAGGCAGAGCAGGCTGGTTATTATCTGATGCAGTCCTGGAGCTTAAGTTTGTGATTCCTATTGAAATGGAAATACTGATAGAAGGAGATGACCTTTCAAAATACTATCAGTTATTTTCACCTTCATAAACTTTATGTATGTAATGTGTGTAGATAACATACATACCAAAATAAACCCAGGGGAAATGTAGAGGGAGAATTTCTATCTTTGTTTTATGGCCTTAGGGTAAATATGACCTGAGTTAAAGTGAGTATATACCCTCTTCTTTTCCTTTTTTTCTTTTATTGAGTGTCCTTTATTGACTGACATTCATATTTTTAACATAAACATCACCTAGGTTAAATAACTACCATTGTAATTATTTAACCTTCGTGTGTGTGTGTGTGTGTGTGTGTGTGTGTGTGTGTGGACACATTTATTTTGGCAACATTGCCAATCCCGAGTGCACAATGCATTATGAGTGAGGGCTCCTTAGGAAGAAAATGCATTTATTTTTGTTCTTTTATGAGATGGAGGTAATGAAGAAGACAAAGCTATAGGGATGCCTGCTGCCCATGATGGATAAGCTACTAGTGGGCCTTTGATAAGTTGGTCATCCCCTAGCTCTTTCCGTGTCAGCTTGTGGTCTAGTTGGCAGCTCTAGGATCCTAAGATCAGGAGATAACTCAAGCTCAGAGGGGTAAATGACAGCATCATATAGCAAATAAGTGACAGAGCTAGAATTCAGACTCAGGCACTCTGGCTCCAAATCCACTGCTATTTCTGTTTAATCTTAATGCTTCATTCTGCCCTTCTTTCTAATGTTGTTGTGGAGTCATTTTTCATTCGTGTCAGACAATTTGTGAGCCCATTTGGGGTTTTCTTGGCAAAGATACTGGAGGGGTTTGCCATTTCCTTCTCTAGCTCATTTTATAGATAAGGAAACTGAGGCAAACAGGGTGAAGTGACTTGCCCAGGATCACATAGCTAGTAAGTGACTGAGGTCAGATTTGAACCCGGGAGGATGAGCCTTCCTGACTGCAAGTTTGGCACTCTATCCACTGTGCCATCTAGCTACCCTTGTCTCTGACACACATCTTGAAAAAGACCAATTCCCTGGATCCATCCTTTGTATAGCTGCCTGGATCATCTTCCTAACATCTGAACATATTACTTTCTTACACAAAAATCATCAGTGGCTCCCCCTTGTTTCTAGGGTAAGTGACAAATTCCTTAGTCTGGCTTTTAAGTTTCTCCCCTGTTAGGCTCTAACCTGTGTTTCCAGCCTTATTTCTCTCCTCATTCTTCACTCACTTTTAACTTCTGACCAAACTGGTTTTCTAACTACTCAAACCCAAATGATTTGGAGGATAGCAGTGCCATCAACAGAAAACAGAAAGTTAGGAGGCGGGGAAGGTTTGAGGTGGCGATGGGAGGGGAGGAAGGTCACAAGTTCAGCTTTGAAAGTGTTGAAACATTGGCAGTGCATCCAAGGGCAGGTGCCTAGCAAACAGATGGGGATAAAGGACTGGAACTGGGGTGACAATTTTTATATAGATAGATATAGATATTGTTTTCTTGATAGATAGCTAGGTAGAGGAATAGTCAGTTACACACACACACACACACACACACACACACACACACACACACACACACACACACACACACACAAGCACACTTGCAGCGACAGTAGAGAAGAAAGACTAGCAAAGAGCTTTGGGGGACCACCACACTTGGAAATTGGAAGAGGAGGATGCATCAAGGAAGAAGATAAAAATCATCTAGTTTCTAGAAAATTATTTTACAAATGAGAAAACTGAGACCCAAAGAAATTAATGGACTTGCCTGAGGCCAAACTGATTTGGAACCAACCTCTACTCACTTCTAGTCTTTTGTCTAATCTTCCTTCCACTACTTTCCCACTGTTTCCTCTTTTTTTTTCACCTTCCTCTCCTGCTTCCTCCTTCTCCTCTTCTTCCTCCTCCTCTTTCTCCTCCTCCCCCCTCTTCCTCCTCTTCCTCCTCCTCCACTTCCTTCTCCTTCTCGTCCTCCACTTCCTTCTCCTCCTCCTCCTCCTTTCCACCATCACCCTTGAGACTCAAGAATTAGCCAGTGATTCGATAAACATTTATTAAGCGCCAAGTGTGTGTCACATACTGTGCAAGGAAGGCAAAAGACAGTCCCTGTTCCCCAGGAGCTCACAGTCTAACGGGGGAGAAAACATGCACCAAGTACATGTACAGAATAAATTGAAGATAATCAACAGAGGATAGGGGACTAGCATGAAGGAAGGGACTAGAATTCAGAGAGTTAGGGAACTCTTGTAAAACATAACCCTACCAGAGAATGGACACGAGCGATAGCTACTAAAAATCTTTTTGAGCATTTAAGTCCTTTTTCTATTTCTCTGATCTCTTTCAAGTATTAGGCCTAGCACTGACAGACAAAAACCAGGGAGAGTCAAAACTGAAAAAAGAAATGAAACATACTATAGACCAATATCCCTAATGAATATTAATTGAAAAAACTTTAAATGAAATATGAGCAAAAAGGCTAAAACAACATACAACAAAATTATAGATTATGACCAGATTGGATTTATACCAAGAATGTGGGACTGGATTAATATATTTAATATATTTTTTTATTTTAACCTGTTAACCTTTAACCCTTAACCCTTTTAAAAAACCCTTAACTCTTTTTAAAAAGCACTTAAATAACCATATTAATTGCAGTTGCTCACTTGTTTTTCAGTCAGGTCTAACTCTTCATGATCCCACTTGGGGTTTTCTTGGCAAAGATACTGGAGTGCTTTGCCATTTCCTTCTCCATCTCATTTTACAGATGAGGAAACTGAGGCAAACAAGGTGCAGTGACTTGCCCAGGGTCACATAGCTAGTAAGTGACTGAGGTCAGATTTGAACCCGGGAGGATGAGCCTTCCTGACTGCAAGTTTGGCACTCTATCCACTGTGATACCTGGCTGTCCCAGCCACATTAATAGCTAAATAAAAATAACATGACTGTATCAATAGATCCAGAAAAAGCTTTTTTCAAAATACAGCACCCATTTCTGATCATCAGTCGGCCAGCTAACCAACATTTATCGTTTATGATGTATCAAATTTGATACTAAGCATTGGATATACAAAGAAAGGCAAAAAACAGTCCCTGCTCTCAAGGAGTTGAGTCTAGTGAGGGAGACATAGCCCTGGGCAAGTCACTTAACCTCTGTTTGCCTTAGTTTCTGCATTTGTAAAATGGGCATAATAATAACAGCATCTATCTCCCAGAGTTGTGGGAATCAAATGAGATTTACAATTGTAAAGCACTTGGTAGAGTGTCTGGCACATAGTAAGCTCTATGTAAATGTTAGCTGCTCCTACTAGCTGCTATAGTGCTACCTCTCTCTCTCTCTCTCTCTCTCTCTCTCTCTCTCTCTGTATATATATATAAATTAAAATTTTTAAAATTTTATATATATTGGCTTTTATATATCGGCTTATATATATATATATTGGAATTTATATATATAAAATATATATAAATTAAAATTTTTAAAATTTAAAAATATATGTGTATATATATACACATATACATATACATACATATATATGTATATATATATATATATATATATATATATATACATATATGTAATAAATTGGGAATAGTCTCAGAAGGAAGGCACTAAGATTAAGGAAGACTGGGAAAGGCTTCTTACTGAAGGTGGGACTTAACTGAGACTTGGAAGAAGCCAAGGAACCTAGGTGGCAAAAATGAGGAGGGGGAATCCCAGGCAAGGGGGCCTGTTGTTGATTCTGAAGAAATGTCTTGGGGGAGGAACAGCATGGAGGCCAGTGCCATTGGATCACAGAGTACATAGAGTGGAATAAGGTGTTAGAAGACTGGAAATGTAGGAAGAAGCCAGGTTTGATGGACTTTAAAAATAAAATAGAAGATTTTATATTTGATTATGGAGATACTAAAAAAAATCACTGCACTTTATTGAATGAGGATAGAAGTAGAAAGTGATGTGGTCAGATCTGCCTTAAAAAAAAAAAAAAAAACACTAGAGGGGACAACTAGGTGGTGAAGTGAATAGAGCACTGGCTCTGGAGTCGGGAGGACCTGAGTTCAAATGCGGCCCCAGACACTTAACACAAAACTAGCCGTGTGACCTTGGGCAAGTCACTTAATCCCAATTGCCCTACCCTCCCCCCTCCAAAAAGCAAAAAAACAAAAACGAAAACCATAAGCAAAAAACACTAGAAAATATAAGATTGTATAAATGAATCTTTCCTTAAAATGATAAATAGAACAAATGTAAAACCCAAGAACTACCATTATTTGTTAACAGAGATAAACTAGAATCATTTCTCATAAAATCAGGAGTGAAACAAGGGTGTCCACAATTACCATTCCTATTTGACATAGTACTGCAAATGCTGACTATAGCAACAAGACAGGGAAAAAAAACTGGAGAATAAGCATAGGTAAAGAAAAAATAAAATTTTTACTTTTTTGAAGGTAATATAATGATATACTTAAAGAACCTGTCAACTAAAAAATGAACTAAAATAACAAGTTCAGCAACCTTGCATGATATAAATAATGCACATAAATCATCAGCATTCCCGTACAATATCAATAAAATCCAGCGAGAAGAGCTAGAAAGAGAAATTGCATTTAAAATTGCAACTCTATGTGTGTATGTGTATGTGTCTGTATATGTATATATACGTAAAAACCTTGGGAGTCTACCTGCCAAGATATACACAAGAATTGTCTAAATACGACTATAAACCACTGCTTACAGAAATAGAGACAGCTTTAAACAGTAGGGAAAATACTGAGTACTCGTGTGTGAAATGAGCCAACATAAGACAAATGACAATGCTGCCTAAATTAATTTCCTCGTCCAGTGCTGCACCAGTCAAACGACAAAGGATTACTTTATAGAAATTTTAAAAATAATAAAATACATATGAAAGCAAAAAAAAAGTCAGGAAATTCAAGGGAAATAATGTAATGAAAGAAGATCAAAGAAGGCCGTGCACTACCAGATCTCAGACTATGCTGTTGGTGTTCAGTTGTGTCCTAGTCTTCCTGGTTTGCCATTTCCTCCTCCAGCTCATTTTACAGCCGAGAAAACTAAGGCAAGTAGAGCTAAGTGCCCAAGGTCACTCAGCTAGTAAGTGTCTGAGGCTGGATTTGAACTCCTGAACATGAGTCTTCCTGTCCAGGTCCAGTGCTCTCTATCTTCTGTGCCACCTGGCTGCCTACAAACTATATTACAAAAAGTAATTCTCAATTTGATAAAAACCGCTAGGAAAACTTAGTGGCAACATCGAAGAAATTAGATTCAGATCAACACCTCACACCTTATCGGAGATAAGCTCCAAACACAGACATGCCCCAGATGTAAAAGGTTATAGCATGAACAGATTAGAGAAACATGGAAAGACATTACCTATTTAATCTATGGATGGGGGGCAAAATCATGACCACAAAAAGGGATACAAAGGATCACTGAAGATAAAATGGATAATTTTGGCAACAAAATTTAAAAAGTTTTTGCATAAACAAATCCAGTAAGGCTAAGATTAAAATAGAAACAGTGTGGGAAAATCTTTGCAACAAATTTCTTTGTTAAAGGTCTCATCTTAATGACATATAAGGAACTGATTCAAATTTATGTGAATAAGAGCCATTCCTCAATTGATAAATGGTCTAAGGATATGAACAGACCCAAACGGGGAAAAAAAAACTACCCTAGGCTCTCTAAAACCATATTAAAAATATAGAGAAGGATAAATAATAGCAATTTTGAGATTCTACCTTACTCCCATTAGATGGGCAAAAATGACAAAAAAGGAAAATGATAAATATTGACGAGACTATGGGAAAAACAAGCGTATTGATTCACTGTTTTGTGGACTTGTGGATGAATAACCATTTTGGAATGCAATTTGGAATTACATACAAAAAGTTACTAAACAATGCATCCCTTTGACTCAGCTATAACATTGCTAGGTCTATACCCAAAAGAGATCATTTAAACCTTATGTAGTGAGGCTATTGATTTGACTCACAGGGACACCAGAAGAGATACTTCTCCAACATCTCTTTCCCTGACTCTCTCCAAGGGAAACTTTGATTTCTGCTAAGAAGGGAAGTAGGAGGTTGGGGCCAGAGGATGTTTTATTTTCTGTTCTCCTCTGAGAGAGGGGTACCAGCCTAGAATTATATTTATGTGCTCCCTTAAATATTAATAATTTAGGATAGAAGTGGTAAACTCCTATCCCACATGTGACCTGTAAAACTTCTGAGTGGTCAAAACATAAAAATGTGATGAGGAAATGTTTAACAAAATAAGTAAAAATGCAATAAAACATAGATAATGTTAATTTGTGGTTTTCTAAATTAGTGTGCAGCTCACAGGGATCTGTTTCTATTCAAGCTTGACACCAATGGTCTAAGATATGTAATTTTTAGGTTTAAGCTAAACTCCTTATCACTGTTCCTTAACAGGGAAAGGAGGGCTCCAAGCTCTATAGTTTGTTGTCCCCCATTCTCAAAGAAGACCAAAATGATAACACTATATTGGAGTCAAGGTAGAGTGTGTCTGATTGTGGCTGATCAGACCACAGGTTGAGTACAAATCGTTCCTATGAACATTTGGAGTGGAGATGTCTCTAAATTTGTGCCATCTCATGGGTTTTTTTTGTTTTTGTTGCTTTATTTGTTTGTTTGTTTTGAGCTATTGCAATTCTGCTTCACTCGTAGAACAAAGTGCGTTCTTTGATATGGGCATGCTATGCTGGACAGTCTTGTGCCAGTGTCTCCCATATCTGATAATTGATTCCAAAGTTCTTCAGAGGGACCTTGAGAGTGTCCTTGCCTCCCTTCTTCTGACCTCCATGTGAGCACTTGCCTAGCATGAGTTCTGCGCAGAATAGTCTTTTAGGCAAATATATGTTTGGCATTTGAGCAATGTGACCAATCCATCAGAGTTGCACTCTTTTCAGTAGAGTTTGAATGCTTGGCAGTTCAGCTCGAGAAAAGACTTCGGTGTCCAGTACCTTATCTTGCCAAGTAATCTTCAGAATCTTCCTAAGATAATTCAAATGGAAATTATTCCATTTCCTGGCATGGTGGTGGTATAATGTCCAGGCTTCAAAGGCATACAACAATGAGGTCAACACAATGGCTTTGTAGACTTTCAATTTGGTAGTCTGTCTAATACCTCTTTTTTCTCACACTTTCCTTCAGAGCCTCCCAAATACTGAACTAGCTCTGGCAATGCATGTATCAACCTCATCATCTATGTGTTTATCCCAGGAAAGTATACTGCCAAGGTAAGTGAACTTATCCATAGCCTTCATTTTTCCATATGTTGTAACCAGTGGGTCCACGTATAGATGGTGTGGTGTTGGCTGATGGAGAACCTCTGTTTTCACCTTCTCAGTGCAATATTCTCTATTTTTAGATGCACAAGAGCCCACAAATTCAATAGTGAAGCCATTTAATTAGTGTAAAAAAGAAATGTAAGTAATAAAAGAGAATCAAGTAATAGTACCATTCTCTACCCCTACACAAAGTGTACAATCTCCCATACCTCCTGAAGTGGTGAATGGGATAGAAACCTGCTAGGGAAAATTTATGTAGTATCCCTAATCATATGAGTGAGCAGGTTAAGAAGACTATCAATTGTTTCCCACCCCACCCCCATCCCTTCAATATTCTCTCAGCAGCCAGAATAAAGACCTACTGAAGCCCCATGGGGCTCACTGTTCATGCTCTGGGCTACTAGCTTTCTCCATATGGAATTGATTTCCTGGGTTCCTGTTTGCAAAGTGGACCTTTATTGTTGGCATCTCCAACTCAGTAGACCGTAGACCAAGATATCAGTTGGACTCTCTGGTAATGGCTGCTTAAGCATCCCAGGACTTCCTTTTCCACATGGACCTCTATCTCCTCTTCTTTCTTACTTTCCCAAGGGACTATCCCTTCTTTTTCATATTTTTCCAAAAACATGCTTCCTGATACTATCACTCACTTTAGCACAAGTGACCACAGGAATCTGATGTCTTGGAGTTTTCTTCAGTGGACTGCAATTCCCTTGCCTTGTTCTTGTGGGCACTTGCAGCTGAATTGGAGAGCTCACCACTAAAGGACCAGTTATTGCCAATTATATTTTTAATGAAATATTCAAATGTTAGGTGCTGTCAGAGATCGTTAAGGAAAGGACTTGAATTTCTGGAATTTGGGTACTCTTAAAATTCAATTTTCTCTTTGCTTTTTCAACAGAAATCCTGAGAACAATATCCTCATCTTGTGAATTTTGAGGAAATTGCAACAAGAGATTTGGAATAAAATGTTGTATTTTTGCTACTAGCCATACAAAGCCTGTTCATATTTGCCCTTATTTAATATTTATCTTAGATATAGTCCAGAGACAAGAAGTTCTTCATCTTTGATCCACAGAATGACAACAGCCTATAAATATATCTGAATAGAAAATAATTTTATTTCATCCAAAGTTAAATAGGAGAAAGGAAAGTACATATCTATGCATTATTTTGCTCACTAGAAATCCATGCCAATGAATCACAAACTTGGGATGACTCTTAATGGGAATAACAGTAAATGCAGAGTACATGTTATTTATAAATTGATTTACTCTTTCTGTTTGACTGCCAAGGCTAACTTGAATGTAAGTATGGCGGTCCTATGAATGGAGATGTTGGGCATTGCACAATATTCATTTATTCAACAAATGTTTATTAAGTACTGGCTATATGCTAGGCAGCTAGGTAGTGCAATGGATAGAGCACTGGGCTTGGAGTCTGGAAGATCTGACTTCAAATCTGACCTCAGACACTTACTACCCATGTGACCTTGGGCAAGTCACTTAATCTCTGCCTCAGTTCCTCATCAGTAACTGGCGACACATTGGAAAAGGAAATGGCAAATTACTCCAATATCTTTGCCAAGAAAATCCCCGGAAGTCATGACACAACTGAATGACTGAACAACAATATCCTAGGCACTGCTCTATGTGCTTAGGATACAAAGACAAAAATGAAACCATTCTTGTCCTCACAAAGCTTACACTCTACTGTGGGGAAATGATATGAATATAAATAAATAAAAAGAGATGCCAGGTAAATGTGAGGCAGCATGATGTGGTGCAGTAGTATCACACTCAAATAGGAGGGGGCCACTAAACTGTCAATAGGAATCCCTGCTGCCCCTGTATTGACTTGGAAAACCACAAATTAACGTTGTTGAATCATTGGACTCTGTAACTTATATGGGATTTTCTTGGCAAAGATACTCCAATAGTTTGTTATTTCCCTCTCCAGCTCATTTTACAGATGAGGAAAGTGAAGCAAACAGAGTTAAGTGACTTGGCCAGGGCCACACAGCTAGTACCTAAGGTCAGATTTGAACTCAGGAAGACAAGTCTCCCTGACTCCAGGTGCAGCACTCTATCCATTATACAACCAAGACCTTAAATTGCAAGGCAGGTACACGTTTACATTAGTAAAGGAAATTCCTTACCGTGGGCTTCCTGCTCCCATACTGTCTGGTTGGGGAGGGAGGAAGGGAGATGAAGGAAGGTCACGAGCGAATGAAGTCATCAAAATAGGTCTTGGGTAGGAGATAGGTATGCTGAAGCAGAAGTAAGGAAGAGATACATCCTAGGCATGGGGAACAACCGGTGCAAAGGCAAAGAACTGGGGGACACAATGTTGTTTAGGGGGAACAAGCAGGGTAATTTAGGTGGAATGCAGAATATATGAAGGACAGTGGTGTGCAATAAGGCTGGAAAGGTGGCCAGAAGTGGTTTAGGAAGAACTTGAAATACCAAAGGGAGGAGTTTCTATTTCATCTCAGACACAAGTGAGAACCACTGGAGCTTCATAAGCAGAAGAGAGATATGGTCAGACTTGCCCTTTAGGAATATTGCTTTGGCAGCTACACAAAAGATGAATAGGAGTGGGGAGAACAGTTAGGAAGATATTGTAATAGTCCATGACAGAGTTGAACTAGATTGGTGGCAGCTTGGTGGTACAGTGGATAGAGTGCTGGGCCCAGAGTGAGGAAGACCTGAGTTCAGATTTGGCCTCAGATACTTACTAATGACTTGTGTGACCCTCAGAAGTCACTTAACCACTGTCTGCCTAAGCTTCTTCATCTGTAAAACGAAGTTAATAATAATACCTACCTCCCAGGGTTGTTGTGAGGATCAAATTTGTTTGGTTGGTTGGTTGGGTTGTTTTTTTTTTTTTTGGTTTTTTGCTTTTTGAAGGGGAGAAGGCAGAGCAATTGGGGTTAAATGACTTGCCCAAGTTCACACAGCTAGTAAGTGTTAAGTGTCTGAGGTCACATTTGAACTCAGGTCCTCCTGACTCCAGGGCCAGTGCTCTATTCACTGCGCTACCTAGCCGCCCCATGAGATAATATTTGTAAAAAAAAAAAAAGTGCTTAACGCAGTGTCTGGCCCATAGTAGGTGCTTTATAAATGCTTATGCCCTTCCCCTCCTCTTCCTTTGCCCTTCCTCTTTGTGTAAATGTGAGAGATTTTGTGAAGCTAGCATTGACAAGACTTGGCAACTGATTGAATATGGCGTGGGGGGGTAGGAAATGAAGGAGAGAGAAGAAAGGGAAGAGTGAGGCTCTGAGGCTGTGAGCATGGGTAAAGGGTAGTGATAGACTAGGAATAGCCAGGATAGTGGTAACTTCAATAGCAATAAGGAAATTAGGAAAAGGGAAGAATTTGTGGGGAGAAATAACATCTCGATGGACCTATTGAATTTAATATGCCTACAGGAAATTTGATTGGAAATGTCCAGTTGGTGATGAAGGAATGAAATGTAAGAAAAAAGACTTGAGCTATGTCAGAACTGATGAGATCTTGGAGAGAGACTATAAAGAGAGAAGAGAAGAGAGCCCAGGACAGAGGCTTTGGGTACATTCACATGTTGGGAGCAGGACATGGATGATGATTTAGCCAAATAACCAAATTAGGAGGAAAACCAAGTGGGAACAATGCCACCAAAAACCCAGAGAGGGGAGAATATCCAGGAGGCAGGGATGGTCATCAATGTCAATTGTGTTGTCCAAATGAAGGAGAATGAGAGCTGACACAAGGTCATTAGATCTGGTAATTAAATGATCACAGTTAAGAAATCATTGGTAACTTTGGAGAGCACAGATTCAGATGAATGATGGCTTCAGAAGTCAGACTTCAAGAAAATGTGCAGGCAATGGGTATAGCTTTTTCTGAGAGTTTGGTTGTGAAAAGGAGGAGATACATGGTAGTGTCAAGTGAAGGCTGTTTAAAGGTGGGGAAGACCTGGGCACATTTTAAGGCATCAGGAAAGGAGCTAGTGGATAGGGAAAGGCTGAAAATTAGAGAGAAAGAGGAGGTGATTGTGGGGGCAAGGTACTGGAAGGAATGGGAGCAGTGGGATCAGAGGCACAAATAGAAAGATTGACCTTGGCAAGGAAAAGAGCCACTGATTCTTCTAAGACTCAAGCAAAGGAGAAGAGTAGGAGGTGATATTGAGGTGATTCAAAATGTAGAATTTGAAACCCTCTATTAAGTTAAAAAAGAGATTACAATATGCTATGTGGAGGAAGTACTCAGATATGCAGAGTGAAATTACAGCTCCTTGAAGTATTCAAGTCAGCATCCCAAGGAACCCAATTAGCAGTTGGGGAGTAACTAATGAACCTAGAGAAGATGCTTGACTTCAAAGGCTTTATCTATTCTATTAATGAGGATTGGTAAAACACGGATCTTCAAGGTTTAAAACATACTTTCTTTACAATGATTGTGAGGTGGGTAAAGCAAATGTTGTTAGCTCTGTTTTGCAGAACAGGAAACTGAGATGCTGGTGATTTCCCCACATCACAGAACTTGTAGGTTTCAAAGGTGGTATAACCTGACTTCCAAGTCCAGTTAAAAGACCCAATTATGTCTCTGAAGTGTTTGGATTGTTGTTGTTGCTTTGTTTGTTGTTGCTTTTTCACTTAGGTTTAATTTTCACCACCCTCCTATTTTAATGCCCTTTCTTTTTAACTATTTGAAACTCTGCTTCAGGTTTTCTCCTAATTAAGGCTGGTGTTCTTGGAGGAAGATGGGGGTGGGAGAAGAGAGGGAGAATGATGAAAGGGAGAGAGAGGAACTGACTGGGGTGATGAAGAATGAGGGTGAAGATGGGACTATGGAGAGACTGAAGGAGGGAATTTTAGAGTAGACCATAAAGCAGAAGGAATAGATTTATTTTTTTAAAAGACATAAATAAGTAAGTGAAATATATCTAAGTGGGGGAGAAGGGAGATATGAAGATGGGGAAGCTCAGGAGAGAATTGGAGGATGGCAAGAAAATAGGAAAGGGAGAGTCTGAAAAGACTGAATCCGGAAATGAGGAATAGAGATGGGGAAAGGGAAAGTACAAAGCTGAAGAGAGAAGGGAAAAGCCACCAAAAAAAAAGGCAAAGGATGGAAGGAAGGGAAGAAGCCAAGAGATCGGACCCATGGAGAGCAAAGGGGAACGAGGAGACAAGTCAGTGACACAGACAGGAGGAACTGCAAAGACAGTCTAGAGCACAGATCTGAGGAAAAGAAAACTGGCCAAGAGAAGAGTCGGGGGGGGGGGGGGAGGGAAAGTAAAGGGGGTCGAGGCAGTGCGGGGAGCAGGCCCGAGGGCTGGATGGGTACAAGAGATGGACAAGGGACAGAAGGAGGGATGGGGACTGAGGAGGACAAGAGCCTGGAGGCTGCGGTGGGAATGTAAGAGAGGAAGTGCAGAAAGGTGAGTGGGGGCGCAGGGAGGCGGGAGGACGAGGATGAGGGAGGCGGGCCTGGGGCCGCGTAGGCTAGGCGGGCGGGAGGTGGAGAGAGAGGCCCGGAGGAGGGGCGGGCGGCGCAGAGTAGAGCGCAGCGCAGAGCAGCTTGGCCCGCTTGGCGCGGCGCGGCGCGTTATAGCAGATCCTAGAGCGGCGCGGAGCGGCACAGCCCAGCAAACTTTCTTGCCTGATCCTGGTCCCCTCGGCCCTGCCCCGCGTGTCTACAGCAGTCGCCCGCAGCCGCGGAGCTGACACAGGAAGAACTGGTGGGGGGTCGGGGACTGCAACCCGAAACCTCCCGCCCCTGGAGCAGCGGCGGCGGAGAGAGAGGCAGCAAGCAGGGCAGCTGCGGCCGTGGCGGTGGCGGTGGCGGTGCCGGTGGCCGCAGAAAGGGGAGGTGGAGGTGGAGGTGGGATGGCCCAGCCCTGAGCAGTGGTGGCGGTGGCGGCGGCGGCTCCTCGGCGGTGAGCTCCTAGCACCGGGACGGACGAGAGGACCGGAGGGCTGGGGGGACTGGAGGACTGCTGAGTCCCAGGCCCGGAGGGGAGGAGTTTGGGGGAGACGGAGCGGGTCTGAGCTTCATTGTGCAGAGAGAGAGGAGAAGGAGGAGGAAAAGGAGGAGGTGGCGGTGGCGGCGCGCGGCCTTAGCTGAGACTGGGGGAGCAGGGTGGGCGGTGATGATTTAGGACCTAGCCCCTGAGCCCCCTTCCCCCAGGGCCCCCGGAGACCCTCTGCCTCATCTCTCCCGTACACGCACCCCATCAGCCACTCCTCACTCTCTTTCCTTCGCTAACCCCTTCTTTTATCACTAGCCATCTCTCCCTTCCACCCACCCACCCCCGCGCCCCTTTTTTCTGTGTATGTTAAGGAGAAGCTAGTCTTCTCTTCTTCCTCCTCATTCTTGGGCTTGGGGGATGGGTGCTATTTATGGCACCATGTTCTTGGAGGAGACCCCATCTCTGTACCCCAAGAAGCAGTAAGGGTTTGGGGGCAGCCTTGAAAGGGCCGGTTCCCTTCTGTCTCCAATCCTCCTCTCCCTCTCTCCCCTCTAGGAGCCTCCCCCCCCATCCCTAGGAAGGTTGGTCATGGATGCTGTTGAACTGGCCTCAAGGGGATTGATTTCTGTCCCCGTGCACCCCACAATCCAGTCCATCTCCCTCGGTTTGGCTCGGTGCCCCTACCCCGGGAGAGGGGTGTGGAAAAAAGCAGCCACAGAGCCCATGGATCTCAGAACATCGAGGACAAGGTGAGCAGCATCATCCCTGGGTGTCTAGGGAAACACATGACACCTGCAGCCTTTGGAGGTTCCTAGACTCTTAGAGCTGGAGGAGACTTCCAAACGGTCAGCTGCTGTGCCAGGAGGAGCTACAGCCACATCACCCTCAGGGAGAGAGCAGCATTATCCTTCTGCCGAAAGAGCTTCTTACCCTCCTGGGTAAGTTGGTACTCCTGTGGTCCTTTCAGATACAGCTTCTTTCTTCTATAACTAACCTTTTAGAAAAGGTAACATGTGAGATGACAGAAATTTAGATAACCTGAATATGTTTTGTGGCATTCAGAGAAGTCATCTTCTGTCTAGGCCAATCTTTCTGAAAGTAACCACCAAGGTCTAATTTATTGCTACTGTGTATTAGGTCTTTAGTAGCCTGTGATTTTTTCTTTCCTTTTCTTTAATAGGTATGAACATGCCACCTCATTCCCATACTTTCCAAGAGTACATTTCTCAATTCTACGGCCCAACTAAACCCAAAGATTCTGCTTATAGGATCATGGCATTTAGAGCTGGAAGGAAGTTTAGAGGCAATCTAGTTCAAATCTCCCTCTACACTCTGATTTTACAGATGAAAAAAGATGTAGCCCAAAGAAAAGTAAGTTACCTAGCGATATACAGGGAGGATTCAAACCCAGGTTTTCTGAGTTCAAATCTCCTGTTCTTTAACTGTACCACAAGTCTCCCCCTCTGATTGAAGTAGTTTTCATTTCTATCCCATTTTCCTTTGAAACATAATAGAAGGAAGACAATTTCTTTACATGGGACCACATCAGAAAGGAAATTTCTGAAAGATACTGTTAGATCGCTCACAAAACCTCGTCTAGCTTTCAAGACTCAGAGAAGCTCTGGGGTCTGGTCCTTGGCTTCCAGCTACCCTTTCTATAACTTCCTTCCTTCCTTCCAACTCTTTTCATGCAGTGTTCCATTCATACTTCAAGAGCTCAGCTGTTTTCCTTTTCCCTCTGTACACAGGCACAGATTCTCCAACTTGGCTCAATTTGGTGTCATTTGAGGGCTATCTCCTTCAGCTTTTGACTTTTTTTTAAATTCCTCAATCCATCATCACTGTGATAGTATCAGAGGGAGACCTCTTCTCCTTTTTCTGGACATTAGAAATGATCACATCAAAGTTTCTCTATAAAGTTGTATTAGGGTCCCTGCCATGAGGCTATCTTAGAGATGAGGCTGACTGATAATGAGTTCTTTGTGGCATTTCAGGAACCCATAATTATATCTAGTTCTGCTCTAATTTGATGACTTATCTAGTGGCCTTGAGTGGATTAAAACCCTATTGTTAATCAGTCACCGTTTCTGTTTCTCCTCTGTAAAATGGGGGTATTGCTGGAGAAGGAAATGGCAAAGAACTCCAGTATCTTTGCCAAGAAAAGTCCATGAACAAATGTCCATTGGGTCATGCAGAGTTGGACACAACTGAATAACAACGAAGCATAGCTGGGACTAGAACCCAGGCCTCCTGACTCCAAATTCAGTATTCTCTTCCTTGTGGCCAGTCAGTCTGCCTAGTCACTTTCAGGGACTTCCACTTTCATTCTCCTCAATGACATAATTTTAGCTTTATAATGAGATCTGAGTTTTTGAGGGCAGGAGCTATGAGTTAATCAGAGAGTGGAGTATCAGTTCCACGGAATGGAAGTCAACTAAAGGTGAACTTGTTTTCTCAGAATTCCCATTATCTGACTACTGATGGTCTTGGTGAATGAGGTTTTTAGTCAATCAATAGCATTTAGTGTTATTGACGTTGTTCCTTCATTTTAGTTGTATCTGATTCTTCCTATCTCCATTTGGGGTTTTCTAGGCAAAGATACTGGTGTGGTTTGTCATTTCCTTCTCCAGCTCTTTTTACAGTTGAGGAAACTGAGGCAAACAGGTTTGAGTGACTTGCCCAGCGTCACATGGCTAGTAAGTGTCTGAGGCCAGGTTTGAACTCTAGAAATAGGAGTTTTCCTGACTCCAGGCCTGGCATTCTCTCCATTATACCACCTAACTGCCCTAATAAATGCACCTGTCATTTAGTAGGCACCTACTATGTGTTAGACACTATGCTCAGCTGGGGGTACTAATAGTAATCACTAGTATTTATGAAAGTTTGCAAAATATTATCTTTCAAAATATTATCTCATTTGATTAACCACAACAAACCCAAAGAGGTAGGTGTTATCTTATCCCCATTTTAAAGATGAGGAAACTGAGGCAGACAGAGGCTAAGTGACTTGTCTAGGGTCACACAGCTAGTACATTTCTTAGGTGCAATTTCAACTCAAGTGGTCTTGTCTCCAGATCCAGTACTCTATCCCCTGCACTGCCTAGCGACCTAGTACAAAGAAAGGCAAAATATAGTCCCTGCTCTCAAGGAGCTCATAGTCTAAGGGAGAGGAGGGGAAAACACATTTATTTTTGAGATCATATTCCCTGGAGAGAGCACTTGGCACTGTCCTACCCCTGAAAGGATGTCGGACAGTACTCCACCAATGACTTTCCAGAGCTTTCTGTGCTCTAGGACCTAGAGACAGCATTCTCTTTCTGTATTCTCTGTAGAGCTCAGTAAGCAAAGCAAACATTTTCAGTTTTCAATTTAAATCCAAAGAAAAGTGCTGGGTTTTCATTTGATAGTGGGGATAAGAAGCCTGGCTTGATACTTCTGATCTGATTGGATGGGGATTCAAAGGACTTTCTCCTCCAGCTTCATCAGTGGCCAAGTCCTATCTTTTTTGATCTCTGCAATATCTTTTGCATCTTGCTTTCTCCTTTCCACTCCTACTGCAACTGCTTGAGTTGAGACTTTCATCTCTTCTTATCTCTACTATTGTAATAACCTCCCCCCTACTCTTCTTGCCAAGAGTCTAGCTCTTCTCCAGTCTGTGCTTTGCCTCACCATCTGAGTAATCTTGCTAATGTGCTGCTGTGATGATGTTCTTCATAAACATGGAAACCTTTAGTGACTTCCACTGCCACCAGAATGAAATGTCAGCTCCTCACCCATGTATTCAAGGGCCTTTGGAGCCTAGCTCCAAGTAACTTCTCCAAACTGATTTCATATTCCCCTTCCCATATTCTGCATCCAAGCCAACCTAACCTACTTTCCGTCTGTGCCTTTTTAGATAATATATATGAGAGGAACTCATTCCCTGCTGCCATCTCCTTGAATCAAATGCCCTCCTTCACAGTTCTGCACCTATGCTACCCCTTCATCAGAGCCCTCCCTAAATGAAAGTGCTCTTTACTACCTCAAATATTTATTTATTAAAGCAATTGCCTGCAGCTCGTTCCTTTATATGTATTTTATTTTCCTTTTTCTTATATTTCAATGAATGAAAAAAACATTTATTAAGTGTTTACTATATGCAATGCACTGTGCTAAGAACTGAAGGCACAAATGGAAAAGCGGAGACAGTTCCTGCTTTCGGGCAGCTTACATTCTTTTTGGGGGGGTGGGGGGAGAGCAATTAGAGTTAAGTGACTTACCCAGGGTCTCACAACTAGTAAATGTCTAAGGCTAGATTTGAACTCAGGTCCTCCTGACTCCAGGGCTGGTGCTCTATCCACTATGCCACCTAACTGCCACTAGACTGTGGAAGCCAGTGCTCTTATTATCCCCATTTTACAGTTGAGGAAACTGAGGCAGATAGAGATTAAGTGACTTGCTCAGGATCACACAGCTAATAAGTGTCTGAGGCTGGATTTGAACTTAGGTTTTCCTGACTCCAGGCCCAGAACTCTACCCACTAAGCCAACTAGCTGCCCCTAGCAGGGTGCTCAGGTTCCTCCTCTAGCTCACATTCTAATAGGGGGTGTGACACCTAGAGGAGGTTCAGCTGTGAGTCAGATGGAAAAGCTCTCTTGATCCTTCAGGTACAGCAGCAAAACAGATGGTAAAAGATCTTTCATATCATGTCCACTCATAAAGCCGTTTCCTTTTCTGATGTGAAGTCATTTGATAGTGACGAGAATTCTTTTCAAGGTCTCTAGGTGCTCTGACTAGTTAGTGATTTCTGTACTAGCCCATCTTCCTCCCACATTACATTGTAAACACTTTGAGAACAGGACCTGTGTCTATATTGCCATAGCTCCTAGTGTGATGGCTCAGACAGGATACTTGCTTAATTTTTATTGAATTAAATTGCTGTATAAAAAGGGGTTGGCAGCTAGATGGTGTGGTGGATAGAGCACTGGGTTTGGAATCATGAGTTCAAATCTGGCCTCAGATACTTACTAGATATGTGACCTTGGGCAAGTCACTTAACCCTGTTTGCCTCCGTTTCCTCATCTATAAAATGAGCTGGAGAAGGAAATGGCAAACCACTCCAGTATCTTTGCCAAGAAAACCCTAAATGGGGTCAGGGAAAGTCAGGTATAACTGAAAAATGACTGAACAACAACAAATAAAAAGTGGTCCCTGCCTTCAAAGATCTTACAGTTTGATGAAACACAGCATAGTCAAAAAAGTAACTAATAATATATTGCAACCCTGTGTGTGATAATACTAAATGAGTAATGTGGATAATAAGTGCTTGTGGGAGTTTAGAAGAAAAAGAAGCCACTGTGGTCTATGATGATCAGAGGAGGCTTCATAGAGGAGGCAGAACTGACTTTGAAGAATCTGTGGCATTGAGATATATGGAGAGAGGGATAAGGCCATTCCTGGCAAGGAGGACCAACGGGTAGAGCGTTTGAGAGATGGGTATTTTTTTGTTTTGTTTTGTTTTTCTGTTTTTATTATTAAATAAATTTATTTTCTTGTTTACATCACTCATTTCCATGAGATTTTGAGTTACACATTTTCTCCCTATCTTCCCCTACCCACCACCTCAAAACAGCCATCCCACTGTATAGCCCCTCCCCCAATCTGCTCTCCCCTGTGTCGTCCCCCATCGCCCCTCTAACTTTCCAGTAGGGCAGGATGGGTCTTCCTACCACAGTGCCTATATATCTTGATTCCCAGTTGCATGTAGTTAATAATAATAATTATATATATATATATATTTTTTTTAACATTTGATTATAGAACTTTAAATTCTAGATTCTTTGCCTTCCTCCCTCGTCACCCACCCCCACTGGAAGGACAAGCAATTCAATATAGACTGTGCATGTGTAATTACACAGAACATCTCCACAGTGGACATATCGTGAGAGACTGATTATATGTCCCTCCTTCCTATCCCTCCCCCCCTTGTTCTATTCTCTACCCTGTCCCTATCCCTTTATAGAAGTGTGTACTTCCAGCAACCCTTCCTGCCCCGTGCCCTCTTCCTGTCATCCCACCTCTCATCCCCATCCCTGGGAGATGGGTATTTCAATACAGCCAGAGCAAGGGATTATAGAAAAGTAACAGAAAATCGGGTTGAAAAGCTAGACCAGAGCTAGATTTTAGAGGGCCTTTGAATGCCAAGGGGGTAATTAGTAGAGTTAAGTGTCACTATCTACCTGTGTTGTGAGGGCTAGCTAGACAGTGGATGAATTCATTGATGTTCTGCTCAAGAAACTTGAGTGCTTCAGGAGTGCTGCACCAAAGCTCTTACCATACATTGAAGAAATTGGTTAATAGGAAATGTCTCCATTCTTACTTCTTCTCTAACTCCTAGTCTAGCTGTAAGAGTGAGAAAGAGGGGCCTTCTGAATAAGAAGACATTTCTATTCAAATCCTTACTTTAGGTCTGAACTGAACCAAACTATGAACTCCAGTCTGGAATTCAGCCCAATTCAATAAGCATTAAGTGCCTACTACGTGTAATGTACTGTGCTAGGTGCAGAGAATAACAAGATGAAAAATAACAATCTTCCTTTAAGGAGCTTACAATCTAGTAGAAGGTGAGACGTTTACAAATTACTATAATGCAGGCATGAACATGGCCTAAGTGGGAAGGGGTCAAACAGAGCAGCCTGAGTGATTGAAGGAGCAAGAGAGACCATCCCAGCTCGGGGTAACTGAGATGGTTTCATTGAGGAGATGGCACTGGAGCTGGGTCTTGAATGGGAGGGTGGATTTCAGTAGATGTAGATTGTGGGGTAGGGTGTCCATCCCCAACGTGGATGATGGGAGCAAGGGCACGGAGAGAAGCTAAGCCCAGTAGTCCAGTTCTGATGAAGTGCACAGTGTGTAAGGGGAAATCCGGGAGGCTGGAAAAGAAGGTTGGATTCTAACTTGGAAGACCTCAGAGAGTAGGCTAAGAGTTGACGTTTTTATTCGGCTGGCATTGGGGAAATCTGGAGGGTTTTTAATAAGGGGGTGATGCTGTGTAATAGTAATCTGTTTAGCAGGATACTTAGC
>CM053584.1:49981286-50128748 GCA_028627135.1 Pseudochirops cupreus | reverse complement strand
GTTACATGCTGTCAGGCATGTATATGTATAAAAGATAACTTTCCTAGTGAAGTGAAGGATGAATTATAGTGGTGGCAGGAACTGAAAGACGATCTAGGAAATAGTCTAAATCAGTGGTTCTTAAACATTTTGGACTCGAGACTTCTTTAGACTCTTAAAAAATTATTGAGGACCTCAAAGAGCTTCTGTTTATGTGGGTCATATCTACTGATATTTACCACGTTAGAAATTAAGATGTCTTAGTAGTATTATGAAAAATGGTTTTGGACATTGCAGACTCCCCAAAAAGTCTTAGGGAATGTCAAGGGTCTCTGTACCATACTTTGAGAATTGCTCATCTAGGTGAAAGAGAATATGCACTCCTGAGCAAGGATGGTGATAGTAGAAGTGGGAAAGATGGATGCCATAGCTATTTCAGGGGTAGAATTAACAGACCCTGGGTGAGTCACTTAACTTCTGTTCCTTAGTTTCCTCTTCTGTAAAATAAGGAGGTTGGGCTCAATGGCTTCTAAGGTCCCTTCTAGCTCTAAACCTACAATCTTGTGAACAGCAGTTGGCGGCAGGTTGAGTGGAGTTGAGGGATTTGGAGGAATCAGGAAGGACTCCAAGGGGAATGGGCCGTACTCAGAAGTCATTCATTCATTCAGCAAATAGCTCTTGAAATGCCTTGTATGTGCAAAGCATTCTGTATTTCTCCCTGCCAAAAGAAAAAAAAATTTCAAATGAGAACCAATATACGGCTTTCATAACAATTTTGAAAGGAAATCATAATAGTACGTCAACATATTCCCTGAACTGAGCTTCTATTTCATTTGGTTTGTTTGGATTTGTGACTGGGGTGATGGGAATTTTTGAGGGTGTGACTGCTCCTGGTTTATTGGGAACTGATTTGCCCTGGGCAGGAAAGAGTCCCATCTCTAGGAATCCCTTAGTGCATTGACAGACTCTCCTGCAACCAGCCCAAGGGCTTGTACCATTCATAACTCAGTTGTCAGCCAGTAGGGCCATAGAGATTGATCTTTGCTTGTGAGCTCAAGATCCCTTGGTCTTGAGCTTCAGTCCTTTCCAGAGACTTAGATGACTGGATCATTGGTTTTGTAGTCTATGCAAAAGGCTTTTAGACTGTCAGTGTGTTTGAGGATTAGGCTAGAGGCATGAGGGCAATGAGGAAAGATGGCACAAGTTAGCTATGTTTCTTCTCTGAACTGTGGCCAGCAAAATTTTCCAGTGTCTTTTACTTGATGCATCCTCCTTTCCCTTGGTCCTTTGGGTCTTAACTCTTCCACTATTTGTTTCTGCTAGAAGGAGGAGGTGGGGAAGTAGGTGGAGAATGGGGTGAAATGACAGAGTATTAAGAAGTAAAAATAAAAGGGAAGAGAAAACTTCGAGAAATGATATGGAAAATTTTAGCTTGAAAATTGTCTGAAGGAGAATTACACAAATAGAACCAGGAGGATGAATTAATGGTGTTAATGCGGAAGAAATTACCTTTTTATTTCATAATCCAGCTCCTGAGTCAAGGTTGTGCCATGGCTTAAGATTTTTCATTTATGTACCTTCTATATAAAGAGATCATTGCAGTATGTCAAGGAAAAAGTAATTAGCTTATGATGGAGTTTTAAAGTGCGTTGTGGCATAATAGAGCCATCTACTTACCCAATAAACATAGAGTCCACCTTCTCGATTTCTAACGCAGTCCATGTGTCTTCTGTGGATCCCCTGTTTACTCAACCACAAGGGACTTGGGTGTCATCACATATATGAGTCATGAGGTCAGAAGCAAAGGGGTTGACATCACTTCTTGGTCCTCAGTCATTAGCTTTCAGTAACCCTGCCCACCTCCCCTCCTGCACCTGGGGGGAAGCTGCCCATGGTGCAAAGCCTACGCCACAGGGTAGCCTCTGCTAGAACCAGACATGAGCATAGTTCATCCTTAGATCCAGGGGCAGGCTGCCAATTGAATCACCACCACCAGTTCTTTCAGCTGGGAAAGGTAGACAGAATTCAACCTCCTCTGGGCCCTGACCTGACCTGACCTGCTTTGCTTGCAGGATTTGGCATTCACAGCCTAGGGGAACAATGTTGCAGGCCAGCCACTGAGCTTTCTTCTCACTGTGATGGCTTGTAAAAAGCTGGAGGGTTTTTTATCCCTTCACCCTGGAGGGGTCATGGGGGAAGGAAACAAAAATCACAAAGATTCCAGAGCCTCCCAGGAAGACAGTGGTGGAAGCCTGACTGCCCTGCCTTTCTAGGCCACTTTTCTTCACACCTTTTTTTATCATGAGGCCTGAGAATCTCCCCTGTATGGGTTTTGTCTTTAATATCATACAAAGCTGTTTGTGTGGGGTTTTCTGGGAGAACTGAAACTAATACCACTCCCATTGGTTTTGACTGTGGAAAGCATGAGGGGAACAAAAAGGAGTGTTTTAAAGCTTGAACGAGGTGGTGTGTGAAAAGGAGCTGTTTAGCCTTTCTACATTCCATCTACGGGCTAGTCCTCAGTTGTCCAATGCCCAAGTATCCCCAAAGTCCATTTTCTCTATGGCAAAGTAGGGGAAAAGAAATAGTTTCTTAAGAAAATTTGTACTTTCTTGAACAGCACCATTTTTATAGTGAAGGGCTTTTTATACAACTCAGTGAAGTAGGTAACATAAATATCCCTATGCTCATTTTCTAGGTGAGGTAACTGAGGCAGAGAGAGGTTAAGAGAACTTTGAGGAATTACAGAACATTGGGCAAGCATCATAACTCTTCAAGCAGAACAGCCTTGGGACTAACTACTTCCTTTGAACAAGGTGAGCAACAATTCATTCTGGGCAAACAGTGGAGATGGCTGTAGGACCAAAGATGTAGGATTGGAAGGGACCTTTGGAGGATAACCTTCCTGATATTTCTCATGATTACAGAATTAGGATCATAAGACCATAGAGAAGCAAAGGATCTTGAAGGCTGTCTAAACCAGTCCCCTTACTTTACACATGAGGAAATTGATGTACAGGGAGATTATAAGTGATTCGCTCAATGTCATTCAGGTAGTAAGTGGCTGACATAGAATTCAACCGTAAGTCTTCTGACTCCAAATCCATCCATCTTTCCACTGCTCACCTGCTTCATCCATTTCATTATTCTGTCCCTCTTCTGGTTGAAGGAAGACCAATTTAAGAATAATGTTTATGGTCCTGTATTTTTTCCCCTCTCTTTGTTTCTATATTTTATAGCCTTGTAGAGGTAGGACTCTTAACCTGAGATCTATGAACTTAGCTTCTAAAAAATATTTTGATAATTGTATTTCAGTGTAAACCAATTACATTGTAACCAATTACGTTTGTAATTCTATATATTTTATTTTATTAATTTAAAAACATAATTCTGAGGAGAGGTCATAGACTTTTCCAGTCTGCCTGCCAAAGGGGTCCAGAACACATTTAAAAAAAAAAAAAGGTGAAGAACTGCTGTTTCAGAGTAAGATTACTAGCCTGTAACATTGGAGAAATCCTGTAGATATGCTATTCTGAATTTCAGCCAAGGTATTTGAGAAGGGCTCTAATTATATCTTTGGGGACAAGATTTGAGACACATGGATTGGGTTCACAGAATCTTGGAGTTGGAAGGAATCTCAGCAACCACCTAGCCCAACTTGACCAAGATTCATCACTAAGGCTTTTGTGCATTCAGGCAGATACATTGTTTGAATGATTCAAAATGTGTTGATTAATGTATTATTGTCAGCTGAGAAAAAATCTCTGGCAGTTGCTTTAAACCTCTGACCTTGGCCTTGCCTTTTTCTTGAATTAAGACCTCAGAAAGGTAGTTGGAATAAAGTTAGGAGGAATTACTTATATGCTAGATGACCAAGGCAGTGTGGTGCTGAGGAAAAAGCCCTGGATTTGAAATCAGAACACCTGGGTTTCAATTCCAGCTCTTGTCTCTACAACCCGTCACTTTACATCTCTGGGCCTCAGTTTCCTTATCTTGTAAAAGGGGATGGATTAGATGTCTTTAAACATCTCTTCCGGCTCCTAGTCTGTGATTTGGATCTTCCAGAACCATAAAAGTTGCAGCAGGCTGGAATTGTGAGATAAATTGAACAAAATAATAGAAACATAGCACCTAGAAAGAGGAATGTAATATCCCACTGTATTCTGTGACCATAAGGACCCATCTAGAGTGCTATGTGCCGTTTGGGGCATCATATTGAAAGGGAGACGTTGGCAAATTGAAATGTGTTGAGAGGAGGGTAAGCAGAATGTTGAAAGGTCTAGAAACAGTGTCATGTTCATGCAGTCTACAAATATTTTTGGAATACCTACTATGAGCAGGGCATAGTGAGAGCTACAGAGATTAATAATACATGTTTGCCATCCTTAAAAAGCTAACAATCTTGTGGGGAAGATAACTAGGCAGTAGAAACAAAGCACTTTATTAATTCATCAGAAGGAAACGTTACTTATGATTGGGAATGATGATCACGGAAGGCTTTATGGTTTTACTTGGAAGGTTGTCAAAAGAGGAACTGGGAATGAGCAGAGAAGACTTGGGGAGGGAAGCAATATAATCACAGTCCTCTTTAGATATCTGAAGGGCTAATGTGGTGAAGTAAAGAGATGAATCTTCTCCTGTATGTCTCTAGAGGACAGACTCAAGACCAATGATTAGAAATTTCAGAAGAGCAGATTTGGGTTTATCCCTGGCTTCCTTTAAGACCCAACCCAAATCCTACCTTCTACAGGAAACCTTCACCAACCACTCTTAATTCCTGTACCTTCCTTCTGCTAATCATTGCAAATTTATCTTGAATCTGGCTTATTTGTACGTTTGCTTGCTTGCTGTTTTCCCCATTAGATTGTGAGCTCCTCGAGGGCAGGCTCTGTCTTTTGCATCTTTCCATATCCCCAGTACAGTGCCCAGCACAAATATTTTTTATTAAGCACAAATAGCTTAATAATTGTTTGACTGACCAGCTAAACTTAAAGGAAGAGCTTTCTAGCAATTTGAACTGTCCAAAAAATGGAATGAGTTCTCTTGTACTGAGCTTCCTGTTAGTGGTAGTCTTAGAACAGAAGTTGCATGATAAAATTTTCAGAGATGCCTTATGGGAGATTCCTGTGTTGGACAGCAGGGTGAGGTGGGGGGACTAGCTGATTTCTAAAATTCCTTTCATCCCGATGATCCTGTGTTTTCCAAGGCCACCATCTAGATGGTAGATATGAGTTAATAATAACTTAGCTGGGCTCCACTGATGACTTGCCTTCAGGGCTGGAAGTAATGGAGAGCCAGAGTGCAAAGGGAAAAAGAGAAGAAATTGATACAGGGCAATACAATGTATAAGAAGAATGTGTCTTTTGAGATATTCTTGTGTCATTTATCTCATTTAATCCTAAAAAAAAAAGGAGCAGATATAATTTGATCCCCACTGCACAGCCGAGGAATGTGCTAAATTTCTTAATTTCTAGTCAAACAACTAGGTAGTGGCAGAGTTAGGACTAGACCCTGTGGCATACCTGATAAATGTTAAACAAGTTGCTTCTGTTCTCTGGGAGAAAAAAAGGAAAACAAACATACACACAACACGCTTTTAAGTTTAATCTGCATTATTGTTCTTGTTTGTCCTTCATTCTTGAAGAGGACTACAACATCAGGAAGATGATGCCATAACTTGCAAATGAATTGGATTTAAGTGAGGGAGGGCTGTGCAAGGTCACCAGCCAGGCTTTCTCCTCTGGAGCCATCTGAATCCAGTGGCAAGAAATAGATCAGGATGACTGGAGACAGCCCCCAGTCTGCATTATTAACATTTTCTTAAAGACTAGACAATCAACAAAACAATAAACCAAGCTCTGATTTGTAGCATTTGCCAATTTCCTAGGTGTAGATACTTAAACTGAAAATTTAGCCATTGTGGGAGTCGTGGCTCCAGCAGAATACCAAGCCCCCTTTTTTCATTAAAGTCGGATCGGTGGTCCACGTAGCCGAGGCTCAGAGAGTAATGTCTAGGAGCATTTTACGGAAGAAATGAACTCCTTCCCTTTACCTCCTATGAAAAGTACCCAGGTGATTCAGGAGGGAAATAGAGTTTACTAGAGTTTCTTCCTATAGGTCAATCTCCACAACTCTGCTCTGAGCCTCACTAACATGCATTATTAATCAATCTGTCTTTTTTTAAACAGCTCATTCCTTCTCCCATATGGTGAAATAAAGACAGAATTCTTTGAGCACTGCAGGGCTGAGAGTTTTTCCTTGCTCTCAGAAAATACAGAAGAAAAAGGTTATTTCCAAGTTTGATTTAAATTAACTGGAAAAGATAGCTTAAGGTCTGTCAAATCTTCCCATTAAAGAGTGACTTAGCTGAATTAATGAAATCGGCAGAATATCTTCCTTGTTTATTAAACGCTTCCCCCCCCCCCCCGATGAAATATCACTTGGAAGAATGGGCAAGAGGCCGTGACATACTAAGATACTTAGATTTTGACTTTACTTCCCTTATGTATCCTCAAACAAAGACTTCAGAAGTTATATTCCCTATTAGCTTCAGAAAAAAACCCAACCAACAGATCTCTACATTTTTTCTCTGGCTCTCCCTCTCCCATACAAGGAAAACTTAAGGGATTTTTTTTTTAAGAGAAAGGAAAAAGAGGCAGCTGGAAAGGGTATAGTACTGGTTCCCTTACTGTGATTATCTTGCTCTCCATTTATTTCCTTTTGCTTTGTCTTCATGAAAAACAGCCCCAAGTAGGCACCTCCTGTAGATGTAGAGGGTTTTGCTGAAAGGATTATTGTTTGTAAATGTTATATTTATTGCTACCTTAGGAATTTTTTTTTGGGGGGGGAACCACTTACAAATACCCTTTGTTGAATTAGCAGACTCTGGGAGTAGGTAGTTAGGGGTCTTCCAGCTTTGTGGTAGGGGCCCTTCTGTCTCTAGGGCCCTGTGCTTGGAGAGTAACAGAGCCTATGGTCATACCAGTCATTTCTTTGTGAGAACAGCTTGGAAGTGACTGCTGGGTTGGGAGCCTTGGCAACTGTTTTGAGTACTTGCTGAGAGCTAAGGATTCTGGGATCATGTGCTGGCTCCCTTCCTGACTCCTTGTGTGGCCTGAGGAAATGTTTCCCGCCCTCCATTTCTCTTATTTGTAAAGCAGGCAGTAAAGGCTAAGGAAAAAGCTCCCTGAGCTGGGAAAAAAGGAGATTTGGGTTCTGGTCCCAGCTCTGCCTCTAACTAGCTGAATAGCCCTGAGCTAGTGACTTGAACCTCTCTTAGCCTCATTTTTCTTGTCTGTAAAATGAAACCTTGGCCCTTAAGGATCTCTTTTTTTTTTTTAATCCCTTCTAGGTCTTAAATCCTGTGAATCCATTGTGGTTGCCTTGGGGAGGTGTTATTACTTGAAGTTTCAAAAATGCTTTGAGCTGTTGGGATGAAAAGCCCCAGAGAGCACTGCCAAATAGCATCACAATGATGTACCAGACCCAACCCTATTTATTTGATGTGGTCTTAAGGTTGTTTCCTCTCTAGTAGGATTGGTTTTTTTCCTTCTCTGTTATTCTGTGTGCCAGTCTCTGGAAGTACAAATATGAATTCTCTTTAAAAGAGTCACTCCAGGTACCTAAGTCCCCAGAAATTTTAGTTTAAAGAGGGGGAAGACTCCTGTTGGAATACACGGTTTGCCAACTTTCCTTGCTTAAGAAAAATGAAAATTTTGCTCCGGGGTAGGCCATTGAGATGTAAAATAGTTTGTTTTTCAACCTAATTTAATATTTTTATCTCTGTTAATCTGCTACTTAGTACAATGTGTGGCACACAATAGATGCTTAATAAATATTTACTGACAGTTGACTGTAGGGCAAAATTTTCTATAGGCAGATTTGTCTTGAATCCTATATGCGATGCCAAGATCTAGAGTCAGAAGATATGGGTTCAAATTCTGACTCTGCTATCTAGAGCTTTTGTTGCTGTGGGCAAATTGCTTAACCTCTATGGGCCTTAGTTTTTTTCACCTACAAAATGATAGAGTTAGACCTCAATCATGTTTATGGTCTCTTCCTGCACAAAATCCTAACATTTTATGGTCATATATTGATAGATGTTTAATTTTTGAGAAGCCAAAAAGACCTTTATATCTGACCGCTCCCCAACATAAGCTCATAGAACTTGGGCTGGAAGGAATCACATTGGCCACCTTGTCCAACCCCCTTATTTTATAGCTGAAGATACTAGGGCCCTGGGAGGTTAACCTTGGGCCTTGCCAAAGATGGACCCAAAAGATGGCCCTGTAGCAAGGCTCCAATGCCCTGCTTTTGGGGAATAAAACAGAAAGATGAAGGAACAGGGTAAGGTAGTAGTTGTTGTCTTGTGCACCAGGAGATATCTTGGTGCTAAGTGGCCCCACTTGATGGCAGGACTGCAGGATCTGAGGTAGTAACTACATCTCTTTTTTCCATTTTCATCTCTCTCAAAACAAAATGGGGAGTTTCTCTGACAAGAAAGTAGATGGAATCTAGGGCAAAAAGACTACTTAGGTTTTCAGCCTAAAGTGAGTCTGGAACAGGGCTTCTTAATCTTTTTCCACTCATGACCCCTTCAGTGTTTCTTAAACTGAAGAGTTTAAGAAACTCTGGTCTCGAAAAGCAGTTAAGGTCTAGAACAGCGGTTCTCAACCTGTGGGTTATGTTCAGTTTGTAACAATGAAAATACATCCTGCCTATCAGATGGATTCATAACAGTAGCAAAATTACAGTTATAAAGTAGCAACGAAAATAATTTTATGGGTGGGGGTCACCACAACATGAGGAACTGTATTACAGGGTCGCAGCACTAGGGAGGCTGAGAACCACTGGTCTAGAACAAGGAGAGAGACTGAGAGGGCCAAGGAAGAAAAAGTGCCTGAGGAGTGAGGCTAGACTCCAAGTAGGATAAAAGAACCCAGTGAGGACACGTGCTGAAACCAACCAAACTAAGTAAGTCTGGGTGTGAGAAAGAAAAGCAGGACCTGGTACACACTGACACACAGACACACACTCACACACTCACTGAATCTTCCAGACCAACCATTACCCAATTGATCGTAATGTTTTTTGTCCAGTTTTGCCTTGGCATAATCTACACGTACTTATACCCAGACTCTCTACCAAAATGCAGATGTATTTCTCAGGGGTTTGTTGATTCTTACCTCCAAGACCACGGTGAGTCAGGTCTGATGAAGCATTTCCAGATGGGATGCCTAGTACCTCCATAAAGTAATGAGAATTTTAAAAAGGAAACCTGCTGGAACTTACATGTCCAGGCGCATGTTTTCCTTCCAAGATGTCCCCTTGGGAGGCTATAAGTTTATTCCAAGGATGCTGCCCTTCCTCTAATCATTTTTGGATGACACAGTTTTTGAGCCACACAAGAGAACTAGCCTCATTACTTCATAATCATTCCTTGTTTTTGACCCAAAACAGTATTGCTTGGCTAAATCACCCACCTCATTCATTACACTTGGCTGAGTAACTTTTGGCTGTTCCCAGAAAAATCATGGCCATCTTCAAAGGACCAAGATTTCACACCATTGAGCAATTTGAAAGAAGATGCTGTAGGGTTCAAAAGGAGAACCCAAATCAGCGTGTAACCTGTGAAGGTGAAGACTTTAAAAAGGGACAGTGTTCTTTTGGATGAATAAGTTTTGGGAAGCTCAGTTTAAAATATTAGTTACATTTTTAAAATAATTATAAAATGCATAAAATATCTGGATGCCAGTCTACCAAGACACACTTGATACTTTAAAAAAATTCAGTTAGACAAAAACTCTTTATAGAAATAAAGAATGACTTAAATTTTGGAAAAAAAATCAGTCATATTAGTGTAGAATGTTGATTTCAGGAAGGTGGTATGGAAATGAGCGTGGGTGTTTTAGAAGACTGTGCTCCCTCCTTGAATCCAAATAGCTCAGTAAAGTGATGTGAGTCACAACTTGATTTTGCTTCCTTTCAAAAGACTTTGGGTTGGCAGCTTTGAGGGCATTGTTGGCAGAGAGCCAAGAGGCAGACACCTGATTAGAGCATTCCAATTCCCAACTTTCCTTGTTCTTTGAGATACACCCCCAAGGGATTTGCTGGGGCTTGTGTCTCCCTTGCTCCCCATTGGCAGCAACAGACGCTTCGCATTTCCCAGGTGACTGATTGCCTCCCTTGCCTTCTTGGCCAGGTCCCTCCATCACTGCTGTGGTTGGAAATGAGGTCAACAAGCCATAGTATGGTAGTTTGACTCACCTTACCCAAGAGTGTGGTCTGTATGGATCCACTTTGTGGCTTAAGGGCCAGTGTCTTTTAGTGTCAACATTTCTATTGTAAAATGACAGTGCTTGGCATCTGCATATGATAAAAATTTTTCTGAGATGTATATATACATATGTATGTGTGTGTGTGTATATATATATATATATATATATATATATATATACATATATATATATGTATGTATGTATAATCTGTGCTGATTTAGAAACTTTGATTTCTGGAATGAGTTGATAATTTCCTTTTGATATTTCACATAAATTCCAAGTTTCTTTACAAAGACATAGACATAGAAGGCATGATTATAACATTTGAAGATTGGGGAGGAATTGTTAATATGCCACCAGATGACAGAATCAAGATTGGGAAAGATTTCAACAGACTGGAAACATGGGCCAGATCTAAAAAACTGAAAATTCACAGGAATAATCAGCCACCTCATTCATTAGACTTGGCCAAATGACTTTTAGCCTTTTCCAAAAAAATCAAATCCACCCTCAAAGGGCAATGATTTCCCACCATTGAATCGATTCAGAAAAATGTGGTGCAAATTCCAAGAGAGATCCCAAATAAGGATGTAGCCTCCCAAGGTGACTGCTTTAAAGAGAACAACATTGATTTAACAATTCATTCATCAGAGCCCTGCAGATTGGTACAGAAATCATTTCTACAAGTTCAAGATAGCAGAGATCTGGCTTAGCACCAATTCCTGTGAAAAAGACCTGGGTAAACACCCTGGTTGAGCACTAAGTCACTGTGAGCCAACAGTGCAACAGTGTTGATATCTGGATATGGAATGGGGAAATCACTGTAGCAATGCCTGCCAACCCAGGTGCAACTAGTCCGGAGCTCAGCTAAGTTCCACTGAGTCACTGAAGGCGCATAGTGCTTTAGTGACTTACCCAGGGTCAGATCTGGTTTGTGGTCCTCCTGATACTATTCACTATACCAAGCTGCCTATATTGTCATGTTGGGTCCCATTATAATGGGAAAAATCCCATTATAATATTCTCACAGATTCCACGTTTAGTCCGGGCCACCAGATTTTTAAGAGGGACATTGGCAATATAGATTTCATTTAAAAGAGGTCAAACAAAATGGTTGGAATCTGAAAACTGTCACAAGAATCAAGTGAAGGAGTTTGGAATTTTTACCTAAAAAAGAAAAAGATTCGGAGTGGGTATGATAATAAGAGCTAGCATTGATGTGGTGTATTAAAGTTCATGATTTATCTCATTGGATCCCTACAACAACCCCATTTTACTGGTAAAGGAACTGAGGGACAGTAAGATAAAGTGATTTCAGGTATTGGAAGGTAGTTCAAGGAGCAGTGGGGAGAAATGAAGGGGCAGAATACAGATTTTGACTCATTGCAAGAGAGAACTTTCTAACCATCTGAGCTGCCCCTAAATGAAATGAACTACTTTGTTAGTAGTGGGTTTCCCTATCACTGTATGTGTTCAAACAAAGGCTGAATGGGCATCTTTTAGGGATGTTTTACAAAGGTTTCCAGGGGAGTTAGACAAGATACGCTTTGTGACCTCTTCTAACTCTTAAGATTCTTTATGAGTTATTTCACAAAAGCAGTTTTAGTTCTATTCTTTCTTGATGATTTTTGTCCAGTGGCTTCTGTGTTCTTTTAGGTGGGTGATATGGTCTATTTATTGAAGAACCAATGGGGTTTTTGTTTTTTGTGTTTTTACGGAATTTTCGTGTTAAGAACTTTTGAGATCTGGCAAAGGCAGCTAGTTTAATACAGTGGATACTGTGTTGGACTTGGAGATAGGAAATCTTGAGTTTGAATCCTACCTCAGACATTTCCCACCTCAGTGACTCTGAGCAAGTCACTTAACCTCTTTTGGACTCATATTCCTTATCTGCAAAAAAGTGGAAAATAATGGCACGTAGGATTGTTCTCAGGATTAAATGAAAGAATTTGTGTGAGCTGTTTCACAAACCTTAAATCGCCATAGAAATACCATAATAATAATAGTTGTCATTATTGACCAGGACTGACCTTACTTGGTAGAAACTTCATCTTTTAAAAAATGTAATTTCATTGCTACCTTTCATTTTTATATCACTTACATTTTCCAATTATCCCCTCTCCCATAAAGCCATTCCTTATAGCAAAGAAGAACAAAACAGTTCAGCAAACCAAACCCACATATCAAGAAAGTGTGACGCTGAATTCAGTGCTCCATGCCCGTCGTCCCCAATCTCTGCAAAGAAAGCGAGGAGGCGTCTTCTTTGGGGCCAAGCTTGTTATCAGAATTTCACAACATTCACTTTGGATTGTTTTATTGGTGGTTTAATTTAATATGGTAGGAACTGCATCTTATGAGAAATAAGACCTCAGGCCCCGTGCTGACTGCTCAGGAAAGAGTTTGCCCATTTGTCAAACTCCAGTGGCTCTCTTTTACCTCCAGGATCAAATATAAAATCTTTCTTTGGCTTTGAAAGCCCTTCATAACCTGGTCCCTTCCTACCCTTCCAGTTTCCTTATACCGTACTCCCCTCCATGTATTCTGCAGTATAGGGACACTGGTCTCCTTGCTTTTCCTCACAAAAGACAATCCATCTTCTGACGCTGTACATTTTAACTGGCTATCCCCCATGCCTGGGATTTTTTCTCTCTCCTCAGTTTTGCCTTCTGGCTTCCTTTAAGGCTTATAAAACTTTTCCAAGTCATCTGTAATCTGAGTGCCTACGCTCTGATACTACCTCCAACTTATCATTACATAAACACACACACATATGTGTATGTGTATATTTGTATAGATACATGTGTGTATATATGTATATATTCATATATACTTGTTTACGTGTTGTCTTCCTCATACTGTGAGCTCCTTGAGAGGAGGAATTATTTTTTGCCTTTTTTTGTATCCCCGGTGCTTTTCACAAAGCCTGGCATACAGTAGATGCTTAATATATGCTTGTTGACTGACTAAAACTGATTTTATAATTTGATGACCCCACCCTTTCCAACAAGGGTTCTCTAGAAGTTAGTTGGTGCTAATAATACTTATATTGAATCTTCCCTCAAGAACCTGATAAAATTTCAGACTTCATTCCAGTTATCTCTCTTGGTAGTTCTTTAGGCTAGTGAGAAAGGAGAGCTAGAGGCCTTGGACATCAGTGAAGCCACTGAGTGTAAATATTCAGTCTCTGACTCTAATGCTAGTGCCCTTTGCTACTGGGATGTCCTATTCCTGGATTAGACATGCTTTGGGTCTCTTGGGGGAGAAATTCTAGAGAAACTGGAATATAACCCTCTGGGTTTGGGAGCAAAGGGCTATTTTCTGAGCTAGAGGCATTGTGTGGGAGGTTAAGATTAGATGATCTTTGGAGTATCCCAACTCTGAGAGTCTATCATTCAATGTATTAATATTCTCTCTCTCTTCTTTTTCTCCCTCTTTTCTCTCTCTTCTCTCTCTTCCTCCTCCTCTTCCTCCTCCTTCTCCTTTTCTCTCACTTTCTTTCCCCATCTCCCCACCCTCTTTCTTTCCTTCCTCTTTCCCTCTTCTTCTTTGCTACCCCCTTTATCTCATACTCTGTTCTCTCTCTTCTTCCCCCTTTTTTCCCTCTTCCCCTTCCTCTTCTCCCCTCCTGTTGTCCCTTTGGTGTTCCAGCCATCCAACATGTTCTGCCTGCTCTACCACGTGCCATGCTGACCATGAGCATCAACTCCTCTCTCAGCCCAGGGAAGGAACTGGCCAACCTCCCAGGCCTGGAGGGAGATGACGGGGCGGTCACCATCACCGAGTCTGTTGCCATCATCATCATCGCCATCTTCGTCTGCCTGGGTAACTCGGTGATAGTGTTCACCCTCTACAAGAAGTCCTATCTCTTGACGCTCAGTAACAAATTTGTCTTCAGCCTGACCCTGTCAAACTTCTTGCTGTCTGTGCTGGTGTTGCCCTTTGTGGCAACAAGCTCCATCCGGCGGGAATGGATATTTGGGGTGGTGTGGTGCAACTTCTCTGCTCTCCTGTATCTGCTGATCAGCTCTGCCAGCATGCTTACCCTGGGCGTCATTGCTATTGACCGGTAAGTTCACTTCACGTTTGTAGTCATAGGATTGTTATAATCTGAGAGCTGGAACATGAACTCCTTGAGAAAAGACCACGTTTCTGCCTTTCTTTGTATCCCTGGTTTTCAGCCCAGTGCCTGGCACATGGTAAACGCTTACTGAGTTACCTAGTTATTATCTAACGAGAAAGGAAGTTGAAGGTGATCCAGTCCAATTCTCCTTTTGCAGCTGAAGAACTGAGGCTTGAGGTCCCATAACTAGTTAGAAGCAATTTCTAGGTAGCCTGGTTCCCAGACACTGCTCTTTCCATCTTGTCGTGCTCCCTCCTTGATGTTAGTTTATTTTTAATAGAAACTAAAAACAAGGGTTCTTAACCTGGCAGCTGTAAACTAATTTTAAAAAATATTTTGGTAACTATGTGTCAGCATAATTGGTTTCTTTTTAAAATCCTGTGTATTTTACCTAAAAACATTGTTTAAAAATTTTAAAGCATTATTCTGAGGAATCCATAAATTTCACCAAAATTCTATGCCAGAAGGGTCCCTAACACAGCAAAAGTGAAGGACCCCTGAGCTAGAGGGAAGAACCAAATTCAAGATTGTAAAGACACCTCCCCCTTTCCCTTTCAGAAGATAAAGGTAGCTAAAGGATATTGATAAAAATTGATTCCAGACACATTTATTAAGTAATTTTTGTCAGTAGAAACCTATGTTAGGGAGACACCAAAGTCTATAAAATGTGTCTTGACTTTAATGAGCTTTGATTAAGTGGAATAGGGTACTAGGGTTCAAGGGCAGAAGGATAATATGCTGACAGGGGAAGGAAGTCATGGGATAATGGAGAAAGACTTTAATAGTTTTAAAACAGTGATTCCCTGCCTTGGAATTGGGGTGATGGGATGCCACTAAGCCTTAGTTATGCTACCTGAATATCATTAAACTATAGAGATGATATCAACTCTATACCATTTGTAATCCAAATACCCTCTCACCTGAATGGTTTAATTATATAAGTGAGGGGGGGCTTTGTCAATGCATTTCTGACCTCCTGAGTCCATTCACTCACTCAGGAGGCCAGGAATGTCCAATAGGATTTTGTTGGTAGAGTTCCCCATGTTTACCTGGATTAGAGTTTAGACTGGGAAAGCAAGGCAGTACTGCTGGTAACACCATTCTGAGCAGGTGATACCTCCGACCTGAGGTGAGGCAGGTAATGCTGCCTCTGGAGTCATGAAAAGTTCGCATGATTATATGTAAGCATGGGAATCAGAAAAGGCTAATGCCACTGGGGCCCTCTTACCTCCTCTGTGCTCCCCCCTAGGTTGCCCTTCTCAACATCACTTCACTACACATGAGGAATGAATGACGGCTGTATTGGACAGCAGTCCTCAAGGACTTCTCTGTTGGTCCTCCCCTAGCTCTCTACTGCAGATTAGTTCAGCCCAAAGCAGATTAACTATAATTAGGAAATGTTTAACAAGATAAGTACAAATGCAGTGCAGCATGGATAATGTTAATTTGTGGTTTTCTAAGTTAATACACAGCCCATAGGGATCCCTTTCTATTTGAATTTGACACAAGCGCCCTCATGAACTTTTCCTGTGGTATTGTGTATTGTTCATATATCAGTATTATTGCCTTGTCCCTCTCCAATCCAATTCCATAGTAATTAAGCACCCTCTGTGTTCAAGGAACTATGCTAGACACTTAGATTAGACTAGATTAGATTAGAAAAAAAAAGATGAAAAACTGTCATTACCCTCAGGGAGTTTACTCTCTATGGGGAGGCTTACAGTTCCTCTGAGAGAATGTAAACTGCATGAAAGTAGGGAATGAGTTTTACCTAAACTTTATATAACTTCTGTAGTTAGGCAGATAGAGGGCCGACCTAGAGATAGGAAAATTCATCTTCCTGAATTCAAATCTGACCTCAGACCCTGGGAAAGTCACTTCACTCTGTTTGCCTCAGTTTCCTCATCTGTAAAATGAGCTGGGGAAGGTGGAAATGGCAAACTGTTCCAGTATCTTTGCCAAGAAAACCCCGAATGGGGTCACCAAGAGTCAGACTTGACTGAAAACAAATGAACAACAACTCTAGCACCTAGCTTTGGGCTCTGACCATAATAGGTGCTAAATGAGTGTTGATTATTGGATGAATAAGTACTGTTGGAGCTTCTACAGTAATCATCATGCTCATAATTTTCAATGAATTTTTTAGCCATTGTCTTCCAAGTGCCAGGTGTTCCCGAGGTTTACAGAATAGATCAGGTTAATTGTTTGAAAGGAGGAATTGCGTGTGTTTGTTTTCTGAGTGCCTCTAACATAGCACACAAGAGCACCTCGTTGGGTGTTCAGTAAGTGCTGTTGTGTTACAGCTTTCAAACACTGCAAGTCACTTGTTTGAGCTTTTTGTCTCAAGCAGAGTGAGTTTTAAAATAAGCAGGTGTCTGCATTCTGGTGCCAGAGTGATTTTCCTAAAGTGTAGGTCTCTGCATCCTACTGCCCCACTTCAATAAATTCCAGTGAATCCTCATTACTTCCAGGACAGAATAGAAAGCCCTCAGTCTGGCTTTTAAAGTTCCTCATAACCCAGCCACTTTCCACCATGTTGCTCATTTTGCACCTTATTCTCTGTGCAGCATTCTACAGTACAGCTACATTGGCTGACTTGCTGTTCCTCACACACCACCCTCTGTCACCCATCTCTGTGTCTTGCCTGACTCTTCTCCATGCTTGGAATTCTCTCCCCACTCAATTCCATATCTCAGAATTCCTGGTTTCCTTGAAGACTCTGCTTAAATGTTCCCTTCTGCAGGAGACCTTTTTCAGTACTCCCATGAAGTGACCTTTGTTGCTAAGATCTCCTTCCACTCAGTCTACCTATGGAACTATTATCTTTATAGCTGTCTCTCCCATTAGAATGTAAGCTCTTGGGGACAGCTAGGTGGCACAGTGAATAGAGCACCAGCCCTGGAGTCAGGAGGACCTGAGTTCAAATGTGACCTCAAATACTTAATACTTACTAGCTGTGTGACCTTGGGCAAGTCACTTAACCCCAATTGCCCTTCTTCCCCTCTCCAAAGGGAAAAAAAGACCCAAAAAAAGAATGTAAGCTCCCTGAGGGCAGAGATTGTTTTTACATTTCTTTCTAACTCCGGAACTTAGTATTCTGCCTGGAACATAGTAAGTTATTAACAATAATATAACTAACATTGTTTACATTGACATTAATTGTTAATGTAAACAAGTGCTTATTGATTGATAATCCCCAGCCTACACGCCAAGAAGGCCTTAAACTGACTTCTGAGATTCAAATCTAACCCCTTGCACAGAGCCATTGCTCAGAGTAAGAGCTGAATAAAATGTTTGTTTAATTACATTCGGGTGAACATGTCTCCACAATCCCACCCAAGCACAACTTTCCTCCTCGAACTTCAGGTATAGGGCTCAAGCTAGAATCCACCTGGACCCTTAGAAGTTTGCTGGGGTCCCCAGGAGACAAAGGCATAACTATAGCTAAAAGACTCCTGCCTCCTAGACAAACTGCTTTACCAGGGAAGACAGATGCAAGAATGGAGGAGTTTCCATTACTTGATTGTATTTGGACAACAAGCCCAAAAGAGTGATTTCATTTCAGCTCTGGTTGATTCATTTATTTAATCAAACTTTTATTAAGTACCTACTTATGTGAAAGGCAGCTATATTAGGACAAGAGATGCTAAGATGTGGGGGGGAAATGGCGCAGTGGGGAGCTGATGACCAGTTGGTTGAAGCTTCCAACTGCAGGCATCGGGATGAGCTAAGATAGAATATGATAAGGGAAAATAAGAGATTTAGACAGAGTGCTTTAGTAAAATTCTCTGAGGGAGATCATTCTCAGCTGTAAGTCATAAAAGAAGTCATCTTAGAGGAGGTGGAAACTGTGCTGTACCTTAAAGGAAGGGAAGAATTTCAACATATCTACTTACAATTGAAGAGAACTTATTTTAGGAAGTTTAAGTGAAGAATGCAGAAAGAGATCAATGAAGAAGAACTGCCCAGTTTTGCTGGAATGTCACTAATGGAGGCCACTAGGTGGCGCCATAGTGCACAGAGTGCTGGACCAGGAGTCAGGAACACCTGAGTTCAAATCCAACCTCAGACTTAGCTGTGTGACCCTGCACAAGTCACTTAACCTCTGTTTACTTTAATCCACTGGAGAAGGAAATGGCAAACCACTCCAATATTTTTGCTAAGAAAATTCCATGAACAGTATTGGCATGCTATCTAGTCCATGACATCATAAAGAGTTAGACACAACTGAACAAGAATAATTAAAGAATTATAATGTGAAATTTAGCTGTCAGGGTAGGCTGAAGCCGGATCATGGAGAGCCTTGAATGTTAGGCTAAAGATGTAGTTTTCTTTTAACTTTTTAAAAGATAATTTCATAAAGTGCATTGGCCAGATGCTTAAGATTAAAGCATCTGGACTGACACTATTTCAGTTATTCTAATGAAGGATTTTGTTTTATGGTAACTAGCTACACCCTAAAAAATTGCATGGGAAATCACTAACAACCTGACAAATGAACACGGTCTCTTAATGTACAGAAACATTTAAACAAATTTCTCTCCATTCCCTACCCCTGACATTTTAGGGAAATCAGTTTTTCCTGTTCTTTTTGGAAATTACATTTCCCTCTGTATGCTGAAAACATAAATATCTGACTTGAGAGAGACACATGCAAACACAACCAAGTAAAGGAAGTTACAGTAGGAAGATGAGGAGAAGTGAATAAAAGAGAGAAAAGCAAAATAGAGAAAAGGTTAGAAAGAAGTTCCTGTTTTTCAGTCGTGTCCAACTCTTCCTGACCCCATTTGTGGTTTCCTTGACAAAGATATTAGTGATTTTGCCATTTCCTTCTCCTGCTCATTTTACAGATGAGGAAACTGAGGCAAACAATGACTTGCCCAGGGTCACACAGCTGGTAAGTCTCTGAGGCTGGATTTAAACTTAGGAAGAGGAGTCTTCCTAACTCCAGGCCTGGCACAATATCCACTGTGCCTCCTAGCTGCCCCAGAAAGAGATTATTTGAGGATAAATCAAGAGAGGGGACAGCTGGGATGTTTACAAAATGCCAGAAGAGCTGTCCAGTTAGTTTAATTAGTTTAGCCAAATAAGCAGTTCAGTGAAAGAAATTAGACCAATTGGTTTGACTGAATTGACTTGGTCACTATAGTCAGCATAAACCTTATGGCGGACCTGTGTGAACATAACCAGAAGGAGAACATAAAGAATGCATAGGGTGATGGGATTGAAACTAGCTGTTTAGAAGAAATTAGTCATTTAAATGTCAGTTTCTGAACCGACAAGAATTGTACAGTTGCTAACAGAACAAGATGAATTGGGCACTTGAAAAGTTTCACTGGAAATGAAATAACACAGTCCTAAGGCTAAAACAGCTTAGAAATGAATGTTCTCGGGATCAGTGCCCACGGAAAATGTTTTTCAGAGTCTCATTCCACAGGTTGACAGATGACATTGTTACTAAAAATAGTCTTAACCAAAACCACAGAATAAATTGGGATGACATGTCTGGTTATGCAGAGGATGATGGTGTTTTCCAGAGATTGTCCAATGCACTATGCAATGTTTATCTTGAGGTTGCTGGAGCTGAGCTGTATCTCATTGTTTTTATTATTGTGATCATAATAAAATAGAGGTCCTTGTCAGGGCAGTTGCTGATGTGTCATGAAAGTTAAGCCTCTGAAGACTTCAAAATCCATAAATGCCATTTCCTCACATATAATACATTTTCAAGATTTATCTGTCATGTCAGTTGGTCCACAAGTATGTATTAAGCACTATGCTGGGGACTGGATATACAAGGACAAAGAATGAAACAATTTCTACTTGTAAGAAGATTATGTTCCAATGGAAGAGACAAGTACATATATAAATATGTGTATGTATGTATATGTGTACATATATGCATACACACACATACCTGTGGCTTCAAGAAGCTGTAACATATGCAGTGGCCACACTCTGGTAAAACCATAGTGCACTAAACCAGATTGAAGGTAATTGACAGACCTCAAACCCGTTGATGATTTAGAGGGATGTCTAACCCAAGCATGTGAAGACTTTTCCCAGTAGAACAAGTGGATAAGAACAATTTGTTCTAGTGGCACTGTGGAATGCTTAGAGCTTGGTCAAAGATGCCAAGGTCATCCATTGCATCCTGGACCCTCAGCAGTCAGTCTGACTTTTGTCCTGCTGCTAGACTTTGATGGCTCTGGAAGAGAGAGGGAGGCTGACAACTTTGTGCAACTGTGCCTCACTTAAATCTAATTTGTGGACAAGTCAGGACATCAACCCCATGATGTCATGAGTCCTCTTTGCAAATGAAGGATGAGCAACAATATAAACATATATAACATAGAGTGAATAAAAATTTATACAAAGTGGTCAAATACAAGGTAATTTTGGATGGAGAGCACCTGCTGTTGGGGAGATCATGATATTATTAATTTTAGTGAACATTTCTAAGTGTTTTTCAGGTTTTAAAAAGTTTCCCTTAAAATAACCTAGCAAATTATTAAAACTTATAATTAATCATTAATTTAATAATTTTTAGAAAAAGCGTTTTTACCATCTTGCGATTATTTAACTTATTACATACAAGCATAGCTTTACATTGATATATAAACCGTGCAGTTTTTACCTTGCCTGGCATCAGCTGACAGGCATCATCTCATCATTTTGACTCCCTAACTCTCCTTAGAATAAGCCCAGTGCTATTTTCCATCACCATACACCATTTCCATTTTCCATTTCATTTCTGACTTTCTCTCCCCACATTTCTTTTGCCAGCTACTATGCTGTCCTTTATCCCATGGTGTACCCCATGAAGATCACTGGGAATCGAGCTGTGCTTGCCCTTGTCTACATCTGGCTCCACTCCCTCATTGGCTGCCTCCCTCCCTTGTTTGGTTGGTCATCTGTGGAGTTTGATGAGTTCAAGTGGATGTGTGTAGCTGCCTGGCACCGGGAGGTTGGGTACACGGCCTTTTGGCAAATCTGGTGTGCCTTGTTGCCCTTTGTGGTCATGGTAGTTTGCTACGGCTTCATCTTCCGTGTAGCCAGGGTGAAGGCCCGAAAGGTCCACTGTGGTACAGTGGTCATCGTGGAGGAGGATGCCCAAAGAAATGGGAGAAAAAACTCGAACACTTCTACCTCCTCCTCAGGCAGTAGGAGGAACACTTTCCAAGGCGTGGTCTATTCTGCCAACCAGTGCAAAGCGCTCATCACCATCTTGGTAGTGATTGGTGCATTCGTTGTCACGTGGGGCCCCTACATGGTCGTCATCACTTCTGAGGCCCTCTGGGGGAAGAACAGCGTCTCTCCTGCCTTGGAGACCTTAGCCACATGGTTGTCCTTCACCAGTGCCATCTGCCACCCTCTCATCTACGGACTTTGGAACAAGACAGTGCGCAAAGAACTGTTAGGCATGTGCTTTGGAGACCGGTATTACCGAGAACCATTTGTTCAGCGACCAAGGACTTCCAGACTGTTCAGCATCTCCAACAGGATTACAGGTAACCAGCACTTTGGGTATATGCGAATACCTATCACAGAACTCTAAATGTGTTCTTTGATTCCTTTGCTGACATTGCTCATCTAAAAACCCAGGTCATATGTCTTCGGGAATGGGGACATAGAGTTTAATATAGGTGGGCAACTTAATTGATTATGACCATACATAGCAAAGGATAGCTAGGTGGCACTATAGTGGATAGAATAATGGGCCTGGAGTCAGGAAGACTCATCTTTCCGAGTTCAAATCCAGCCTCAGACACTTCTCAGCTGTGTGACCTTGGGAAAGTCACTTCACCCTGTTTGCTTCAGTTTCCTCATTTATAAAATGAGCTGGAGAAGGAAGTGGCAAACCACTGTAGTATCTTTGCCAAGAAAACCCCAAATGGGTTGACAAAGAGTCGGACATGGTTGAAATGACTGAACAACAACAACAAAATGGATGACAGGTATGGGTTTGGGGATTTTTTGAGCATTAGTTCACATGGCTACTATAGTGGCTGCTACTCCATGTAGACAACTGTAACTAAGTATCACTAAATCTATATTAGAAATGATGCTGGAGGAGACTAGAGTGGAAACATTCAAGATACATTAGGGAATAGATATGGCCAGTATATTGTGGTTTAGGGGAAAGAACAGCAGTTTTTGACTAAGCAGACCTGAGTACAAGTCCTGATTCCAAGATTTACTGACTTTGTGGCCCTGGAAGGGCACGTAAAATTCTCTGATCCTTCTCTGTAAAATGGAGAAAATAAAATAGTATTGTGAGGAAAATGCTTTACAAACTGGAAAGTGCTCTACAAATTGGAGTAGTATTTATTCTGTCCATTAAACATTCATCATTGTTCATCATCTTTAGGGCCTGTGTCTATAATAACAGAATTGCAAGATTAGAAAGGATGTCAAAAATCAGTCAATCAGTCAGCATTTATTAAGTACTTACTGTATTCCAGGCATCTGTGCCAACGCATTTCCATAACAACAAAGCCCTCTACAACATCCTTGGTGAGAGGTCATCCGATCTCCACTCCAAGGCCTCCAGTGACTGGGAATTCACTGCATCTCATTGTAATGCATTCCATTTTTTGAGAAGTTTCAATTGTTGGGAGATGTTTCCTTGTGTTGAACTGAAAGCCAACTCCATGTATTATCTATCCATTGTTCCTAGTTGTTCCCTCTAAAGCAGAGTAGAATGATCCTAATCTCTCTTCCCTATCCCAACTTTTCAAATATTTGAGGATGGCTTAATGCCCACTCCCCATACCATTCGTGCTAAAACATCTCTAGTTCTGTAAATTTGGATGTCATGGCATATTATCAAGTCTCTTCACCATTCTCGTCACCCTGCTATGGGCTAGATCAGGCTTGCAAGGGTCCCTTTTTAACTGTGATGCCCATTGCTGAACATGGTAGCCTGTGGTCTGTCATGTGGGCCTAGTACAACAGTACCATTGCCCTCACTCTGGACACTCTTTTCCATAGTCAACAGATTAATGTAGATTTCTTGGCCACCATATCACACTGCTGACTCATATTAAACTTTCAGTCTACTAAACCCAGAGGTTTGTTTTTTTTAATTTTGTTTTGTTTTTTACTTGAATTGCTTTCTAGCCTGTACTTATAGAGTTTTGGGGTTTTTTTTTAACCAACTAAGGGTTTTGCATTTAATCACCACTAAATTTCATCTTAGTAGAGAGTTATTGAAGAGAGTTGCAGTCATTTTACAACTCCAGGGGTTGGTGGTCCATTTTCCTTATGCCAAAAGTGGCCCTGAAGTAAGATGCTCTTTCACTGGCCAGGGTTGTGGGAAAAGAAGAAGATGCATTTTCTTGGATGATGGAAGACTGTCCCTATTACTTTCTTTATCTTTCTCGGCTTCTGCTCCTACCCTGGAATTCCTGTGGTCCTGCACTGCCAGGTCCCCAAAACTAAGAGAATACTTCCCTGAGCGTGCCAGTGATTTTTTTCTACGCATAGACTAACATGACTGTCTGATTCCCAGCTACAGTTCACAAGGCAGAATTGCTTTCCTCCTCCCATAACAAGGGAGAACTACTCCATCAGTATTCACTTCCTTGTTCCTTAGGAGAAAATGACCACATGAAGATGTGATATATTAATTTGTAAAGGCTACCAAACTTTGGACTCAATGATTTATGGAAAAAGTAATTTAGCAGAACCTAAATGACTATTTATTGGAGATATTGTAGAGAGATTTATATTTTGGACAAGTAGTTGAACTAGATTACCTCTCAAAAGGCCCTTTTAGCTCAGAGAATCCATGCTACTATGAAATTAGGAGGAGAAATTTAATTTGATTCACCTAGGGCTGACCCTAGATTTGAGGAAGTCTGTGAACTTGGGTAGGGAAAAATTTACATCTTTATTTTCACTAGCCTTTAACTGAAATTGAAAAACATTTCCTGCAATGAGGAATGTAGGCATCAAACCATGAATGTGACAAAGGGGTGCCTAGGTTTTAACAGACTTCCAAAGGGGTCGATGACACCAAAAAGTACAAGAAACACTGCCTTGTTCAGCATGTATTTTAGGCTTGTCCTAAATCTTGTCATCTTAAATTCAGCTCCTTTACATTCTGGGAGGGGGATCCTTTGAACGGCCCTATGTGGCAGGGACCCAAGGTACTGTCTCTGTTTTAGAGACAAGGAAACGGTTAGAGAGGCTTTCCCATTGTCACACAATGGGAGATTGTCACTCACACACAAATACACACACACAAACGTAAGGTTGAATCTAGGTCTTCCTTACTCCAGGTTCAACGTTTTATTCACTGTACCACCTTCACTCTTCCTAAGACAATAAGAAATTAATTTATATAGAAAAACTTAGATTTTAAAATTTAACCATTTCCTATTCTTTTTGCCTTATTCCATACCATCCTCCCCTCACCTCCAATCCTAAATTGTATTTAAAATAGAAAGTTACCTTATTCTTTGGGAACACAGTAGAACTGGGTTAAATAGATATGCCAGGTAGGGGATACGCTGCTGAGTCATATAAAAAAATGTGGCTTTTATTGTGTGGTTGCTGCCTTGAGTGGTGTTTTATGAGTACTTCTCCAAAATGAAGTAGAAAAGTGATCTCTTCTACGACTAAAATAGACCTAGCCTAGCTTATTCTGCCCATAAAGCAAAACTTCATTCATTATCTAAATGACATATGAAGTTCTGTCCAAACTGATACAACCCAGATTGCAAAGGGATGGAGGAGACAGAAACAAAGACAGAGAGACTTGCAAAGAGAAGAGGAAGACTTGGAGGTAATGAGAGTCAACACTTTTTAAAAATAATTGAACAGGGAGGAAATAATAAAGAGAGGGCATAGGATTTCAGGGGAGCCTCTTTTTGGACTGGGGGGATCAGAGTGTACTGGAGGCAGATGGGAAGGAGCCAGTGGTGAGGAAATGCTGAAGATACATGAGCCGAGAACTGCTGCAGCAAGACCCTGGGGGAGGTGGAAGAATCGGGGTCAAAAGCATAGAGAGGTGAACCTTGTTGAGTAATAGGGGTGTCTTTTTAGTGACTGGAGGGGAAAGGAAAAGAGATAATGATGATAAGAAATTTTGAGAAAAGGAAGAGGGGAGTGAAGGGAGTTCCTGTCAGATAACCTCCGTTTTCTCTGTGAAGCAGGATGCTAAATCATGTAGGGGATTGAGAAGGAATTGGGACCAAGGAAGAGAAGAAAAAGTTTGAACTAGTCATGAAATGAATGAGAAGATGTGGAGAGAGGAAAAGGATTATCTTGCAGCTGAAGTTGTCTAGCATCCAACTTTAATGGATGAAATTGGCTACCTTTTATAACTTTCTCCAATCTGAAGACTTTATTACTGCCTGGGAGTAGGAGCAGGAAAATCTGATGGTGAGGGTCACTCTGAGCCTAGGAGGTGATCCAGGAGAGTAGGAAATGGTCAAGGAGCTGGAGGTTATGATGGAGTTAGAGAGCAGTTAAGGAAGAGGGAGGAAGGAAGAATGAGAAACTGAACAGAAGTACTTGAATTTCAGAATCTTGGGAGTGATGCAGGTCAGTCAGATGGTGAGATCTAAAGGGTAACCATGCTGGTGAATAACCACAATGGAGTGGAGCAGTATATCTGTATTCCTGAGGTTTGGGTCCTGGCATTAAAGAGATTTCCCATTTCTGAAGTTCCTTTTTCAGTTAAGGTGCCAGTTTATGAAGGACATTGAGGAGCTAGAAGATGACCATCCAGAGGAAGGTGTGGAGAATGGGGAATGACCTGGAGATCATGTCATATGGGCATTGGTTGGAGGAAATGATTATGTATGGCTGGAGAAAGAAGACCTAGGAAAGAAATTGTAGCCACCATATGGAAGGGGAAAAGAGGCTGTTGGGTTGGATCTCAAAGTGCAGAACCCAAAGCAATAAGGAGAATGTTACAAAGAGGCATATTTAGACTTGATACAAGGGAATATTGCCAGAGAGCTGTGCAAGAGTGCAGTGGATTATCTTGGGATTTAGTGGGTTCTCCTTCACTGCAGGTCTTTAAGCAAAGAGAGGATACAGGTATAGGTCAGACTAACATAATGGAGTAGAATCAGAACTAGCTTTGGAGTCAGAGGATGTGGATGCAAATTCTGCCTTTCACATACTACCTGCCTATGTTATCTTGGGAAAATGGATTCACCTCCTTATTTCCTGGTTCTTCAGCTAGAAAAAGGAGGTTGGTCTGAATGACCTCTCAAGTCTCTTTCATCTCTAAATGTATGATTCCCTGATTTCCTCTGAGGTCCCTCCCAACTGAAATTTTGCAATTTTGGATACTCTGCTCACCAATGCAGATTGCAACCCTTCTACCCTAGTAAGTTACTGCAACTAAAAAAAAAATGAAATATTTGATGACCAGATTTTTGCTTGATGATCCTCTAAAAACCCAGCAAAAATGGCCTGTGATGAGACACACACACACACACACACACACACACACACACATATGCACACACACAGAGGGAGAAGAAGAGATTGAGAGACCAACAGACAGAGACACAGAGAAAGAGAGTGAGTGAGTCTGTCTGATTGACTGACAGATGACATTCAATCTATTGCTGTCGGCTCACATTCCACAGTTGTTTGACTCATCTTCTGCTGGATAACTTTCAAGAATCCAGAGTCACTCCTATGCAGAACAGAACAATAGAGTTAGGAATTAAACATATTTCTCAAAAGGAAGTCAAAAATTCATTTCCATGTGAGATAGAAGTGATATTTCGAGATTCTCTCTTGTTGTGGATTACATGTACTGCTCTCCCATCTTCCATCCTCTATTGATACAGAAAACTGGGAGCTGACTACACTAAATTTTTATTGGAAATGTTTCTTCTGGAAAATTTCAATCCAAGAAATTAAAAAAACACACACCAGAATTGTACACCATTCTAAAAACCGCTTTGTGATCCTAAATAAAAATTGAATTTTACAATTGCTTGGAGCTGTCTGGCTGCCTAAAGGATGCCAGGGCTTGTATAAACATGTTCAGGGTGGTATCTAATTGTTAAATAGCTGTAGCTTTCAGCTGGGCCTGCAGATAGCTCCTGGATTTTGTCTGTCCTGATCCATTGGCTCATATACAAATAGTCACATCCCTAAGTGAAGAAAGAGTAAAGCTCAGGTTTTCCCAAAGATGCTAGCTGCACAACAGGGATATTTTAAGTTGCTAGTTCACCTGCTTTACAATTTTGCCACTAGCCAGCTCCACTTAAAAAAAATTTTTTTTTCTGAATACTCTTAACTTAAGTTTTTTGGTTCCATCAGCAGGCCGAGTTTTCATCCAAACCTCATTGCTGAGTTCTTCAGGAAGTTTCTAACTGGCACAAACCCTTCTTCTAGGCAGCATGTTCTTCCACATACCATGAGCTTTCTGGCCCATGGTTGCCTGAACTCTCAGTGCCTTTGCTGTCATCCCTGTGAAAAGGGCACCAAGCACATTGCTCCCAAATGGATGAGGGGAAATTGCTTGATCCGGGAGGATGTGCCAGATAAAGGTGAAGTGCAAGAGCTCCACAAATCTGAACTGACTGAAACGATTTCCTAGCTTGCGGTCATGCTGATATACTGCTGGGAGACTTGGCCTTGTTCTTGGCTCTCGCCACAATCCCTCAGCGAGTGTTCCAGAACTAACTGTGGTTCTAGCCATCTTATTTAACAGAGGATGGTGAGCCAGCCAGTCATCTCCCTCCCTCCAACTCTGGACTGTACCCTTGGAATCCAGTTACCTCTCGGGTGCTAAAGGCCCAAACAAGGATGAGCAAGAGGATAATACTTAGCTATGTCTCTGACCTTCATCCTCTGTACTAGCTCAGTATGGTGTATGAATGCCTTAATCAGAAGCACAAGGGGGATTCGAGAACTCATTGGGATATAAACTCTGCACAAAGGCTACTCATTTACTGAGTGGCTGACCTGGAGTGTCCTCCCCCCCAACCCCATCTCACCCATAAACAATAATGACCTCTTTTGCATGGGGCAAGAGGGGAAGGGGTGCATTACGTCACCAAATACCATCACAGGACACATGGAAACATTAGTATAGAATCTTCTCTTTTAGGACTGATCCTAGAAAGGCGGGTCCAGAAATTAAAGTCTGAGTAACTGAAAAATCTTGGTTCCAGAGAACAGCTAATGAAGTCACTTTCCTCCTGAGACAGAGAGGTGGGAGACGATGAGAGCAGAATGTTGTATCCATCATTGGGTCACGGTGTCCACTGGGGCTGTGTTTGTTTAACTGATGTGTCTTCCATATAAGGGAGGGTTCAGCCTAGGGCTTGGAATGAGGAGGTATTTTCAGAAATCATTGTGATTTTTAAAAAGATATCAATAATGCTTTTTAAAAAGGTAGAGGAGGCAGGATGGCTAGTGGCTCAGTGAATAGAGCCCCGGCTCTGGGGTCAGGAGGACCTGAGTTCAAATCCAGCCTCAGACACTTAACAACAAAAACTAGCCGTATGACCTTGGGCAAGTCACTTAACCCCAACTGCCCTACCTTCCCCCCTCCAAAAAAGGCAAAAAAAAAAAAAAGGTAGAGGAGACAACTAAGTGGTGCATTGAATGGGGCACCTGCTTTGGAGTCAGGACTTGGTTGCAAATCCAGCCTCAGACAAGACTTACTATCTGTGTGACCCTGGGCAATTCACTTAACCCCAGTTCCATCCTGCTCCCCAAAAATAGTTGGAATAGATTACTCTCTAAGAGTTTGGTGACTGTCTCCAAATTTGCTTCTCCACTTACCTGTTAATTCCTGGGATCTGTTATGTTGGTGTTAAAAACCCAACTAGATAGACTAGTATCCATCAGAGCTGGACTTAGAATCATATAGAAAACCTGAGTTTGAATCCTGCCAAAGACACATCCTAACTATGAGCCTCTGGGCAAGTCATTTAATCTTTCTGAGTTCTGGTTTTCTCATCTGTAAAATGGGGAGAAAAACAGCCCCCTCATCAGGGTGCTTGTGAGGATCAGATGCAAATGTGTGTGCACACACATACATACATGTGTATAACACGCTTCGCAGCTACTGTACAAATGGTAGTTAGCATCATCACTAATTTCCTAAAAGTTTTATTTATTCCTTTGAGGAATAAATTTTGTCCCTTAAAAATGCAAAAGCCAAGAGTAAGAGCAATTAATTCTTATACTAATCTACAGTTAACTCTGAATAAATCTATTCAATCTTTTTCCAGGTGCCAAGAACATATTTTCATATGAGGCCCACATGGACATAAGAATGAGGATTCATGAATGGGCAGGGGGACTTAGAAAGTTCTGTCTTGATCCAACCTTGAACTCTTCCCATCTACAAATGCTGCCTTTTGTCTTACAGACCTAGGACTGTCTCCACACCTTACTGCCCTCATGGCAGGAGGGCAGCCATTGGGTCACAGTAGCAGCACCGGGGACACTGGCTTCAGCTGCTCTCAGGATTCAGGTAACCCATTCTGAGTTGGTAGGAAAATCCTTGGCATGGTTGTAAAAGCTGAAAGGAATGAAGGTTGCCTGGGGGGAATGTTGGGAGGTGGGAGGGTGAGGGAGCATATGTGTACTGTAGGGCTTGGAAGGTAGGAGATGGGGTTTCTAACTCTGGCTCTGGCTCGTTTACTATATAACCTCAGGCAAGTTGCATGACTTTTCTGTATTCCATCTTTTACAAAGGATATTAATTTCTATTTCTGCCCAGCAGTGTTGTTTAACCTTTAGGTTAAAAAGTGGTGAAAACATGGGTTGTGAAGTGCTCGATGATGGTGAGGCAGCCATGTGATTATTGGTGTAATCATTCCTAACCTGTGACTTAGGAGAGTATTAGTCCATGCTTAACATTCAGGAGCTGTTTGCCAGGCATTGGGATACAGACAAATGGCAAACAGCCCCTGTCCTCAAGGAGCTTACATTCTAATGAAGGAAATAACATACACACATGTAGGTCTAGATATAACATATGATGCTCCCAAGGGGTGGAGAATGAACTAGCACCTGGAGAGACCAGGAAAGGCAGCACTCAAGCTCAGTCTTGAAGAAAACCAGAGATTCCAAGAGTCAGAGTAGAGACAGGAGCACATCCCAACCAGTGTAAAGTCATGGAGGCAGGAGATAGAATATCATGTGGGAGCAATGGCAAGAAGGCCAGTATGGGTGAACTGAGGGTTACACTAAGGAGGCTGGAAAGGTAAGTTGGGATCTGTTTATGAAGAGTATTAAATACCAAACTGGGCAGGTGGTGACATAGAAAAAGTTCAAGAGACATAATTGCTGGGTAATTAGTAATCAGTTTTTATTAATTATGGCTAGCAGATAATTAATAAGATGATGGTCATTTGGCTATCTCTCATAAACCAAAGATGAATCATGGAGGCTGATCAACTCATATGCCCATGAAAGAGTAGGTATTCCCAACAGGGGGAAATCAAGTCTGATTGGTTAACAATTAATGAGAAAATGTTAGTATTTGGAACTTAAAACTTTAAAAAATGTTTAAAAATTGTTTTAACATGTAATTGGGGAGGAATAAAATATTATATTAAAATATTTTTAAAGAGAGGATGAATATTATAATCAGAGGTGGACTTATTCTAATGAAGGGTTAAGGGGTTGTGACTTTGATTATGTTATTCTTTCTCATCTCTACCCAGACTACCTCCCTTCTCTCAACATAGACAAAAGGATCTACCTTCTGTCTGCCTAAGTAGAACACAATGGGCAAGAATTCACATAGATTAGATTTTCTTCATATGTTTTTTAGTTGGGTGAAATCCCACCCAAGCTAGAAAAGCAAATACCCTAGGATTTGGGCATTCTCATCTATCAGTAATGACCTTCAGAGACTGAATAACCTACTGAGGTTTATTTTTGAATGAAGAAATAGAAAGGGAAAACCTTGATCTCAATTAATAATTGGTTATTAATATAAGAGAGAAATAATCATTTCTCTCAGGGGGTTTTATTGTATACTAGGGATAATAGGAACTACTAGCATTTATTGCCTTATTATTGAATCCTGTAAGCAGGTCTCTGTACCTTGGTTCTTTCTAAAGAAGCTGTTAAAAGCAAACTCCTTCCCTTGTGACACCCTCTCAGATGGCAGAATCTTTTTCTGGGAACTGACTAAAGCTGAGGAATCTTCCTCCCCTTGTTTGCGTCCTGGCTTATTAGTCCTGGGACATTGCACAACCAGCCATAGGTGGGCACAGCACATGAATCTCTCTTGGTCAATAGAACATCCAGATTACTATTTGCTGACTAATAAGAAGAAAGTCCACCAGCATCCCTTCCTGGTTTCTTGTAATGGACTGTGTTGGGGGGAGAAAGGGGAATAGAAATGTGTGATAACTGCAGAAAGCCAGAACCTTATTCAATGAGTTTTGGTTTGCACTTTGTCCCCAAACCCATCTTTCTACTCAATTTCCTCAGTCAGGCCCTTGCTGAAACAGCTACCCAGCATGCTTTTTCCAAAGCAGCTTTGGGTTCTAGTTGACTTTCCTTTTACCAAATGGTAGAGGAGTGGCTACAATAGCCAGGGTTTGCTCTGGTCTAATAGGAACTCCTATTTGGAAAAACTCAACAGTGGCCACTGGATTGGAAAAGATCAGTTTACATCCGAATCCTAAAGAAGGGAAATGCCAAAGTGCTCAAGTTACCAAACAATTGCTCCCATTTCACATACCAGCAAGGCTGTGCATACAATTTTTCCAGCAATATGTTAACTGAGAATTACCAGAAGAGCAGGCTGGTTTTCAAAGAGGCAGAGGAACTGGAGACCAAATTGTCAACATTTGCTGGATTATGGAGAAAGCGAGGGAGTTTCAGAAAAAAAAAAACCATCTGCATTGACTGTGTGGATCACAGCAAAATGCAGCAAGTCCTCAAAGAAATGGGAGTACCAGATCATCTTGCTTGTCTCCTGAGGAAACTGTATACAGGCCAAGAAGCAACAGTTAGAACTAAACATGGAACAACTGATTGGTATAGGACTGGGAAGGGAGTATGATAATGCTATATGTCATCACCTTACTTATTTAACTTATATGCCAAGTACATCTTGCAAAATGCCAGGCTGGATGAATCAGAAACCAGAATAAAGGTGGGGAGAAATATCAGTTGTCTCAGATATGCAGGTGGTACCACTCTGATGGCAGAAAGTGAAGAATTAAGAAACCTCTTGATGAGGGTAAAAGAGGAGAGTGTAAAAGCTGGCTTGAAGCTTAACGTAAAAAGAAAAAAATTAGACCTTGGAAACTGGTGCCAGAGAAAGAAGAAATGGAAATTGTGTCAGATTTTATATTCTTGGATTCAAAGATCGCTGCAGATGGCGACTGTAGCTATGTAATGAGGAGATGCTCACTCCATGGAAGAAAAGCTGTGGCAAATCTAGGAGATAGAAGAGCATGATATGGTCATGGGTCAATGTGACTGAATGACCAAACAGCAACAACCACTAGGAACTCCAGGGAGAAAGAAGAGGCCATGTGGTGAAGAAGAAATGGCTCTGGATTTGAAGTCAAAGACCCTGAGTGCAGATTCAACCTCTGGTTCTTACCTTATCAGGCCTCAGTATTTTCATCTGTTGGATTAGATGGCCTTTAAGGCTACTCCTAAACCTCACTTATTGATCCTATAAGAGTTGGAGGCAGAAACATCTTTTGACTTCTCTTTCCAGGCTCTGCTGAGGACAGATTTCCTTTCCCTCATGAGAATATCCCTGAAGGGGTCAAGCCAGTGGCGTCTTTGTTGTAAAGCAACAACTGTTCTGCAGGTGTTAGCCTTAGAGTTGATTTGCTCATGATTGTATAGTGTATATCAGAAGTAAGACCCGAACCCAGAAGTTCCTTACACTGAGACCTGTTCTCTATTTACTATACCATACTGACTCTGAAGACTTTTATTATTCTCCTCCAAAAAGGAAAGAAAGAGGAAATTCAATGTGAAAAAAAAAGAGATAAAAGTATTTGAAGAGGCAGAAAGGAATCTTGGTCCGAGTTTGATGGTGTTGACTTTTCACACAAAGAAGAAAGAGCTGAGCACAATACTTGGCATCTAGTAAGTGGGAACCGAATGCCCTGAGGAGGGTCCTGTAAGGAATGATTTGGTGACTCCATTGGTATTAATAGATGAGAGATTATTAGATTAGGTCAGGAAAGACAGAAACAAATTGGGGTTGTTCCTCGATGCCCTAAAGGCAGCTAGGTGGCGCCATAGTTCATAGAATCAGGCCTAGAAGATCTCCGTTCATATGTGGCCTCAGACACATTTTAGCAATTTGAACCTGGGCAACTCACTTAGCCTCTGCCTGACTCAGTTTCCTCAACTATGAAATGGGGATAATTTATAGCACCTACTTCTTAGGGTTGTTGTGAGGCCAAAATGAGACAGTGTTTGTAAAGTGCTTAGCAAAGTGCCTGGTACATGGTAGAAACTTAATGAATGTTTCTTTCCTTCTTACAGAAGAGTAAGAAGCAGCAGCTTGATTTTGATATTGAATCAACACCTGATATCAGCACTAGAGAGGTCTGTTGCTTTTGGGGGCCATTTATTAAAAAAATGTAATAGAGCCTCTCAAGGCTAGTTAAGTAAGACTGGTGACTACTGCCCATTTCCAGTGATTCACATAAGGGCTATGATACAGCCAGAAAGGACCTACAGAACTCAGTCAAAGGTCATGAAGTCCTAAGTCAAGAGCCTGAAGGTCCCCAGGACACAGGTGGTGTTTTCATCATTGCCCATAAAATGCAAGAGATATGGAGAAGAGTGGATTTGGGCAGTAAAGGTTAAGAAGATGGTTTTTGAGTTTTGGATTTGAATTTCTAGGCCATAGTTTAAAATATCTGAACCAGGGATGGGGTATACCTAAGATGGGCTGGTAAGAAGGTATGGAGTCTTGAAAAATTAATTAAAAAGACTTTTAATGGAAAAATCTCTGAACAGGAAGGGGGAGGGAAGAACTCTGCCTGTTATAGCCTTTAGCATATTAGATGCCATAGAAAATAGCTACAAGGATAGAAAAAAAAGCATAATTATTCAGATATTTAGAAGCTCACAGAAAATAAAATCCAAAAAAGGAACAGACATGTAGGCACATAGGAGCAAAGTTTAGGTAAACAAAGTGAATTAGACATTCAAATATCAGGTGGCAAATTTGATCTTAAAAGGCATCATCAAGACTTGGTGGGAGGAGACCCATGACTGGAATATAGCTCTGGATGAGATGCTACCTTATCCAAACAAACAGGATAAATGGCAGGGGAAGGATGGGGAGACTGCCATTGGTGGAGAGAACATTTGGGTGAAGATGATCAGGGCAATAAAGGAGTGATTTAGAAATCTGTAAACTATAGACCAATGAGCTTGAATTAGATTCTTGTCCAGATTCTAGAATGTACTATCGAAGAAGATTAGTGAACATTTAGAACATGAAACAGTGATCACAGAGATTGAACATGGCTTCATCAAGAACAGATCAAGGCTATGACTTACAAGAAGGAAAACTAGACATTTTCTCCAATCTTCATGATTTCTTAAGACTCTCCAAAATAATAAGGGCTAAAGTGATTAGATCTCCATAGGCCAAGACACTAAGAACTTTAATGAAGTAACAACCTCATGAACTAACAGCAAAGAAGGCTGCCCTAATGCATTCACTTAGCAACGACTCCCCTATCTGCCCTCCCTGATTGAACTACACAATGGGACCCAAAAGGTTATGATCTGGATTTTCTTGGCAAGGATACTGGAGTGATTTGCCATTTCCTTCTCCAGCTCATTTTACAGATGTAAAAACTGAGGCAAACAGGGCCAAGTGCGTGTGCAGGGTCACATAGCTAGTAAGTGTCTGAGGCTGGATTTAAACTTGGGTCTTTTTGACTCCAGGCCTGGTACTCTATTTACCCACCTAGCTGCCGGTAGAATCTGGACTCAGTAATTTCCTTGCTGCTGTTGCAGTCTCTCTCAGCATGTGTCCCCTGCTCCTGCCTTCACTCCACCATTCTGTGGCATCAGGCAACAGAACTCTGCTCTCTTCCCTCCTTGCCAGCCCACCCCATCCCCAATCCCCTGCCGTTTGGAGGAAGTGGTAATATATACAGAAAAGCACCATCTACTTAGGGTGACAGCACGCTGGTTAAAGTCGTGCTCGGCCAGAGAATAATATAACTCAGGGAGCTGGGTGGGGCAGGGTACCAGCATGTATTTGGGACTAAACCAGGCTTGAAGGAAAGGGGACCAGCATCCAGCTGGGGGTAATTCTAGCCTTCCCTGAAATCACTAAAGCATTTAATAAATGCTTGTTTCCTTGAGGCATAGCCTGAGGCTGTGAAAAGTATATTATCCAAGCTTTGAGATCTAGCCCTGAGGAGACCTGCTATCAAAGGTGAAAGTGAGCAATAAGAGGATATGGGGAAAAGACTGAAATTACCAAAGATCTCAGTAGATAAAGGACTCAGACATCTTGAGCACAAGCAGATAAATCAACAGAGAGATTATCAGTAACAGAAAGATGGCCTTCTGGAAATCTAAATCAGTCCAAATGTCTTTAAAATTATTGCAAGACAAAGGAAAATGAATCAACACCTGAGGAGGTGCAGGACCAAGAGAACCAAGAACCACAGCAGGATGTTCATGAATGGTTCAGGGAAAAAAATAAAAATTATAAAAGCAGAATTTATGGTCTGAACAGTAGGGAAGGTACAAAGGGAAGGGATGAAAGAGGGTAAAACAAAGGGAGAAATCTGGATTCAGTGATGGGAGCATCCCACTGAAGAACATTCTCATAGTAGCTGGAGAAGGAGAAGAGAGATTCTGTAATGGGGTGCTTGTAGATGCCTCTAGCTCTGAGACAGTATTATACCTGTGTGGAGAGAGTATCTTGCCTCAGGAGAAGGAATCAGACATCCTATGGGCAACTAATATCCAGAAGAGTGGAAGGACATGGCCCCAGAAGGAAGATTTCATGTTGAATGAGAGTGGGAGAGGGAGAAGTGATCATGGGAGAGAAGGGGGTGATAATGAACCACTCAGTTGGGGATACAGGAAAATTTCTATAATGTGGTGGTACTTCTGTCCTCTCTATCTCTTGCTGGAATTGATACTTCTAAGAGCAAGGCACCAGGGAAATGAGAAAGGAGTGGGCAAAATCTGCAGTATCCTGATATAGAATCTGTTCAGAAGAGGGGATTCAAAATAGGTGCCTTAGGAGCTTTAATTCTATAAGGAATACAGGATAAATAAGTGTAAGGACCATGAATCAAAAGAATAAAAGTCTAAAATAAATGGAAGACTAAGAGGATGGGGGAAAGGAATCTCTTTTTCCTTTTGAGCACCACTCGTGGTTGGAATGCTCTCCCTTTCCGTTGGCTGGCTGCCTCCTCTAGGAAGCCTTTTAGGATTCCATCGCCCCCATTTCTCCAAAGTCACTCTTCTTCCTCAAGTTTTCCTAGAATTGGTCTTGTCAGGCTCTCCTTTATCCTTATTGCAGCCTACCTTACGTCAAAATTATTTCCATTCATGTTATGGGATTGTGAGCACCCTGAGGGCAGGGACTGTACATAGCACTTTGCACGTAGTAAGTATTTAATAAATATTTTAAAATAAATGGTTTAATCGGGTTAAATGAGGGGTAGCATGGTATAATTGACAGGGCCAGTCAGGAAGAGCTAGGTTCAACTCCTACTTGGTATAATCTAGCTGTCATTTAATCTCTCAGTATTTCAGTAAACTCTAAGCCTCTAAATAACAGATGAGTTGCTAATCAGTGGAGAGAATTTGCACACCAGGATACACTCATGATGAAATCACAAGTCTAGCGTCTCCTTCACCCCCCTTAAAAAAAAAAAAGCTAGATTAAATGAATGAAATGGAGATGGGAAAGAATGGAGAAAGCTAAAGCTCTTGCTAACCCCCAAGAAAAAGGCGTGGTCTTGGCATTTTCTGTTATTTTGACAAATCTGACCTGTGTTTCAGGGACTGATGTGATGCTACTTGAAGATTACAGTTCTGATGACAATCCTCCTTCGAGATGCACTTGCCCTCCCAAGAGACGGAGTTCCGTGACATTTGAAGATGAAGTAGAACAAATGAAAGGTGTGCTCCTGTGTCAGAATTACTCCCAGAAAGGCTCCGGAAATCTGGGGATATTAACCAAGCCTTCTGCCCCAGGCTAGCCTGTGGATAGGGCTCAGTTTGAATTCTTTTTTCTTTCCCACCACCTCCTTCTGACCTGAGCCACACCTTAGTCACAGAGTAAGCTGTACTAGAACACCAAGTTATGTCTGGGCTCCACATTACCCTTTTCAGCCCAAACTAGACCTTTGAAAGACTAGTCTCCTCCTTGAATCTATATCTAACCTAGTCCCATGCCCTTGCTGTGCCTCAGTTTCCTTCTACAGAGGCATCAGAATTAACAAGTCAACAATCCACAAGCATTTTATTAAGCTCAGAAAGAGTAGAAAGAGTTTGGGTTTGGAGTCTCTGCTTCTACAGTTAGTGTGTGACCATAGGCAAATCTCTTAGCCTCTCTGAGCTTTAGCTTTCTCATCTGTAGAATGGAAATAATAATAATAATATACTATCTGTGTCACAGGCGGGTTGTGAAGAAAGTGCTTTATAAATGTGTACTGTTGCTTCGATCTGTAAGATGGACAAACATATCCAATAAAGACACCTCCTTGCCTGTGGCAAAGACTGCCATATGAATCTTCAGCTTTTCTCAGTGCTCCTATGATTGTGATGATGACTCAAGTTTGTAAAGCACTTTGCGTACACTGTCTCATTTGACCCTTACAGCAACCCTATGAGGTAGATAGTTTATTATTTTTATTTTACATATGAGGAAACTGAAGCTTTGAGGCTCAGTGTTTGGCCCAGGATCACAGAGCTTATAAGTGCCTGAGGCAGGATTTGAACTTGCTCCAGGACTTTATCCACTGGACAGGGTGGTCTCTATGGCCATTTTAATTTGTGAGGGCTAAGAAGAGATGCTGTCATGTGATCAGAATATGGTACAGGCCCTTTAAGTGCCTCGTTGGGTTTTAGAAAGACCTCAGTGAGGCTCTTATCCAATTATCACTCTCCTATCATCTGTTGCTCCTTCTTTTAGGTCAGCTCAATCCAACAAATAGCACCCGCTATGTGCAAAGCACTCTGGGGATCCCAAGCTATGTGCAAGGCCGTGGGGATCCTAAAACCAACCAAGTAGCCAACAACCAAGGAAATTGTTTGTCCCCTCAGGGAGCTCATACTGTACTGTGGGATAGAATTCCACACACATGCATATATATGTGTATATGTGTGTATAAATACACACATGTAGGTGCAGTCTATGTATATGCATAGATGTACATATATATACACATGTGCATATACATGCATATTAAAATAATTGTAATAATTTATATTCATACTGTGCTTTAAATTTTCTAAAGTATTTTATGTACATTATTTCATATAAATAGAATATAATTTGAGAAGAGAGAGAAATTAACAATGCTCAAGAAGAATTTTGCCCAGGTGGTGGCACCGGGGCCTCACCCACAAGGGAACTAGAGATTCAAACAGACAGAAGTAAAGATGGAGTACGTTTCAGTTATAGGGGATGCTTTGTGCAAAGGTGTGGAAGACAGGAGTCTGAGAAAAGGTAGACTAGTTGGTTGTTTTTCATCTTTGAATTTCATTCATGCTTCCCTATAGTCAGTCATTGGATCAGAGTGGAGAGTAGAGTAGAAGCTCCACAGTATTTGTAGGAATAGCTTTTGGAGCTTGCAGGCATCATCAGTTCTTTTTTTTTTTATAATTTATTTTTATTTTTTTGCTTTTTGGAGGGCAATTGGGGTTAAGTGACTTGCCCAAGGTCACACGGCTAGTTTTTGTGTTAAGTGTCTGAGGCCGCATTTGAACTCAGGTCCTCCTGATTCCAGAGCCAGTGCTCTATTCACTGCGCCACCTAGCCGCCCCCATCATCAGTTCTTTCCCTCAGATCAGCTCTGCATCCTCCAGCCAAAGTTTTCTGGGACAGTGAGTCAGCAGGGGGAGCATCTGAGAGTTGGGAATGAGCCCCAGTTATTTGTTTAACCTTTTTCTCTCCCTCTCTCACTGTAGAAGCTGCCAAAACCTCTATTCTCCATGTGAAGGCTGAAGTACACAAGTCCCTGGACAGCTACGCAGCCAGCTTGGCCAGAGCCATCGAAGCAGATGCCAAGATTAGCTTGTTTGGGGAGGAAGCTCTGCCTGGAGTACTGCTGGCGACTCGGACCATGCCAGGGGGAAGCTTTGGGGGCCGCAGAGGCAGTAGGACTCACACTAGCCAGAGGCTTCAGCTGCAGAGCATTGAGGAAGGGAACATTTAGCTTTGGGGCCATCAATGAGGGACCAGAGACACCACTCATGGGCAAGGGCTAGAGATGCCATTCCATGTGATGCCAAGAAAGCAAGACCTTTCTCCAAGGAATCTGTGGCCCTGAGTTGGCACAGCTTGGTTTTGAAGGGACTATGTGAAGAGTGGGGGGAATCAGCTGATATATAAGCACCAAGAAGAAAGAAAGAAAGAGGAAAAAAAGAAAGAAAAGACAAGCTTGCTACAGTTGGCAACGAATTTAGGTTCATTGGTACACTGTAGCTACTCTTCTAGGTTCTAGTAACTTTTTATCCCTGAGGGGAGTCAAGGCACATAGAAAAACAGATGTAGCATGGTTCTGCTGTATTTGGAGAGGACAATGTTACCAGGTCCACAAAGCTGGGGCAGAGAAGTCTGAAGGTGGCACCAAGTCACCCTATTGAACAAGCTGCTTTACTCATCACCTTCCTTACCCAGGGACCCTCATAGTGGGCTGGACCAGGAACCTTAGAGAGAGGTAAATGCATTTTGTAGGGAGCGCCTTGTTCCCAAGGGCATCAGTTTGGTGTCTTGTTCTTTGGGTTGGTGTGTGCCCTTTGGTGCTGTGTGCAGTGATTCCAGTCTGTACTAGGAAAAAGGAAAATCAGAGGGTTTGTCTAGCAGAAGGCCCAGCACATGAAGAATTAGAGTCTGAGAGCTGGTGCCCACGTCATTCACCTGTTTGACTTGTGGGTGCTTGTTGCTGAAGTCATAGGCAGACTAAGTCACAGGAAAGGAAAATTGTCCTTGCCAGAGAGCAGATCATTCATTGAGGACCAGGTTAACCTGTTTGATGTTCTCACCCAAGGGTGTTTGTATTTCAAAAGAGGGGGAAAACCACTATTCATAGGAAAGAGGAGGGGTTATAGACCTTGTGTTTTAGATGGAAAACTTTCAGGATAGGTTAATTACAGAGACTCAGTGGGGGGATGCTACTTAGCATAACTATACAACGCAGCTCTCATTTTTATTAGAGGATGAAGTTTTCCTCATAAGAGGACTTCTATTTGTGTTATTATAAGTGATCTTAGAACAGGGTCTTCCTGGGGACTAGGATTAGAAAGGAATTAATGGTCCAAAAAACTAGTCACTGCTTCTCCAGATCTACCCTCCAGAACTCTGTGATCATTTTTCTTTCACATTGAAGAAAAGAATGGACATGGAGTGAGGGAATAGTATTTGTACCTTTTTTTTTTTAAAGTTATGGTATACACAAGGAAGGGACAACTTGGGCATTTTCTCAGTCTACCTTTCCACTTATTGCATAGTCTCCAGTGGAAGACCAGCCAACAGGAAATGTAGGAGGAAAGGGCCTGGATTGTTAAGAATTCTTCAAAGGTACAAAGAACAGTCAGAATCTGTGAACTTTGTAGGGTCAGATTTTTCTTAGCTTTACCTTGGAGGTTTGGGTTGGAGATGACTATAGGGACCCAACTGAACCCAAGATTCCAGAAGAATCTTTTCCTTCCCTATTATCTTCCCTTTGACCTGGATGGGATAACATTATCTTAGGCTAAATAAAATCCATTTGTGATTTGGGGGTTTTGGTTGAATGTGACTGAGTGAGAGGCAGCATGGAATAGTGGATAGAAAGCTGGCCTAGAAACCAAGAAGACTGGATTTTAGTCCTGCTTCTGACACATACTGGTCATGTGACCCTGAACAAGTCACTTCACATCTCTTCATGCTCTAAGCAACCCTTTAAGACTTTAAGTTTCAGCGAAGATGCCATTCTGCATTGGTAGAGGAAATTTCCCATCCCAGGAGTTCCACATACTTAAGAAATCCCAGGTCCAGATTCTATCACTTTGACTAGCTAAGTTTTGAAGTGGGCCAGGTGTGCCTGATTTCAAGTAGCTACTCTCTCAGGTTCTCTGTCCTTGTGACACTTCCATTTGGGATATGGCTAAGTGTGGAAGGTGGAAGCATTACCCTTTTTAGGCATTCATAGTATTCACTCTGTAGAGCAATCATGTAAATAGAAAGCATTTTCAATTGCATTCTGTAAGAGACCTTATGTTATTGGCCCATAGTGTAATCTTGACATTCTCCCATTTCAGAAATTAGGCCATTGTTAACATTTACCAAATTAATACCCTCTTCTGTCAGATGGCAAATGGCAAGAGTACTTCCAAGTGGGAGAGTAGAGTTGAAAGCTCAAAGATGTTGAGCGACCCAGAACCATGGGCTGACTAACAGGATGGAATTGGTTGGGAATCAGTGTGACATGCCACTCTTTGGTTTAAAAAAAGAACGAAGAAATCAGGTGCTTTATGAGGGAGACCTGGCCAGACAAGGGATTTCATGAAGAACAGTCAGAGGATTTAGCAGATGACAAGTCCAGTGTGCCAGTGACATGGCAGCCACAGAAGGCTATTGCATTCACAAACAGCCTCCGGTGAAACCTCATGTCCAAAATGAGGGAGTTCATAAGATCAGAAACCTAGGATTAGCAAGGACTGCAGAAGCTATCTAGGCCATAAGCTTTTTTTACAGATGAGGAAACTGAACCTCAGGGAGCTTAAATGAGTTACCAAAGATCATGTAGTAATAGTCAGAGGTGGAATTTGAACAAAGCCAGAGCTTTGGTGCAGTGCCATTCATAGGTCTACTGTACTCTGCATTGGTCAAGCCACATGTGGAGGCCAGAGTTCAGTTCTGAGTTATGAAGGGCCCTGACAGATTAAGGCAAATCAAGAGGAAGGAGACCAGAATAGTGAGAGGCCATACAATCATTGATTCAAGACCCTAGGGAGAATTTGGGAGGAGAGGAGGCTTTTAGGGAGGACATGACTCTGATAGTCAGGTATAAGGCTGCCATGTTAGAAGAGTAATTATCCTTGTTATCAGCCCCATAGGGCAGAATGATAAGCAACAAGTAGATGCTTCAGAGAAAGATATTTAGGTTTAATGCAAAGAAAAACATTTTGGGCAATTAGAGCTTAACCAAAAATGGAATGGGCTCTGTTAGGAAATAGTGAGCTCCCCATCATTAGAGGTCTCCAAGTAAAAACTGAATGACTTGTTAGAAATGTCATAGAGGAGATTTCTGTTCAAATGACCTCTGCAGTTCCAACTCTGAGGACCTGAAATTCACTTCTAGGTGCAGGGGTGGGTTATACAGATGCATGGCTAAAAGAAATAGATTCCTTTCTTCTCCTGCTCCCATCCCCAAAGAAGAAAGGAAATGAATGGCCAGACCTTTTTGTGGGATTTGAAGATTCATCAGATCTGACTCTCCCGCCCTACCTGTCAGTCTAATTCCTGGTATCAGGAAAAGGTTTCTTTTCTTTCTGAAACTTCCCTGCCCTCATTTCCCCCCAGACTTCACCTGTGACAGTATTTATAAGGGCTATATTTCTGACCAGTCATTAGGGACAAAAAGATGTAACTGGGGCGAGTGACTGAAGATGAGATAGTACCTGACATTTCACCACTGTCCCCCATGTTGAGCTCAGCTGCTGGGGGAGGGAAGGGTGCCAGGGAATAACAGGGCAGAGCATCTGTTGGGGTAACCTTGATTTTTTTTCAGTGCATGAAGAGAAATTTTTGAGGTTGGGTGGTTTAGGATGCCTCTTCCCTGAGTAGCTAAAGCTCTAGGAAAAATGCCTTAGGAAGCTAGCCCCTTCCCATAAGCTGATCTATAGCTAACTGGGTAATATTAAGATTAATCTTGTGAATCACCCTGTCTCCAGGCTTTCAACAATCTGCCAGGTATTTTATTTTGCCTTATAAATTACCTTATACAAGTTTGTTGGGAAAGAGTGTGTTCTAAGGTAAATCCTAACAAATTCCCCTTTTTGTCCAGAAGTATCTGAGCTAAGAGAATTTCACGTAAACCACCGGCTCACCTAGAAGTGTTGTCAAAAACAAAAAGCAATAAGAACCTGTCCCAGTTCATTTGAGATTCCTGGCCACATTAACTCCATCCAAGCTATAGGTGTCACTGCTAGAATGAGAAAATCCGTGTCTAGGAAGAGCGTCATTTGCTGGGGAGTTGTTGGGATCTTTGGGGCAAGCAGTTGCTATCTGAAGGACCTGCTGTCATCCTCACCATCTTAAGCAATAGTTGTTGAAAATTGTTGCTCTGAAAGTTATCACTGTTCTCTTCATTGAAAGAAAGCCTGGGTTTAAGAGGAGAGATTAGGATAGTGGGTGCCATTTTGAGGGATTGTATGCCTTTTCTACAAAAAAATACAAAGAAGACAAGAGTATAGCAAAAATCAACCATGCAGAGAAGTACCAAAAAAAGTGCCCTACTCAAGTTTCCTAGCCTGTTATGGAAAGAATGCAGTTAATATCTTTTAATAATTGTCCTCAATATATGGTTATGGGCTTGGATAGGAGGAAATTTATCAGCCAAGCTATTTGTGCCCAGGCAAATCCATTGACCAGCATGCTTTTTGTTTCATTCCCCCAAGGGACCAGATTACCTGGGGATACTACTCCCTTTGGGAGCTAATGGTTACTTTTTGCTTTAGGAAGGAAAGGCCCAAAATTCAGCACATGAAGTTAGGAAGGAGTGAGGTCCAAAGGCAGGGCCTTCTGTTTGGGTTGCACATCTCAGACCGATGGAACTGGATGAGACTTAGACATCTGGGCTAAGGAGGCTTAACTTTTTGTATGTTATGGACTCTGACCAGTCTGGTGAAGCCTATGGATCCCTTCTCAGAAAAATATTTTTAAAGGCATAAAATAAAATACATAGGATTGCAAAATGAAATCAATTATATTGAAGTAGTTGACAATACTTTTAGAAAACAAGTCCACAAACCCTAAGTTGAGAACTGATTTAGTCCAGCCCCTTCCGTCTTATAGGTAAGAAAACTGTTCTAAGGTCACATAGATAGTAAATGTCAGAGCTGGGATTTGAAGTAAGGTCTAATGACTCAAGATGGATTTGTCTTTCTAGTAGTTTAAGGAGAGGAGGAACCTCTGTGCCACTCAAGAAAGACGGGGAAGCGTTCAAAGGCTTTGATGCCAGAAGAACAAGCAGACTTGACTTTTATACAGAGGGATATTCTTCAGACTTTGGCAAATTGAAGAACATGAGCTCTATGGGGAGTATTTGTTTGTATGACATTAAAACATAAATCCACAGGAGATGGTTGGGATTGGCTCAGAGCACAAACTAAATCTTCACGGATTACAAAGAGCACAACTTTGGCCAGTGTTATGTTTATAGATGTGTATCACAAAGTCACCATGTTCATTTTGCTCAAAGACTCTTAAACCTTTTCCCTGAATAGTGTTAACTAGTAGAGAATTTTAAACCACTTCTGTTCAGTTGTTGGGCATTTTTTTCCCGAGTGTTGGAAAGTACCACAAATCATGGAGAAAGTCAACTCTGTCTCAATGTAGGGCAAAGATGGGGGAAGGTTATGTAGCACCACTGCCATAGGAGAATACTGTAAAGGTTGGAGGTTGCCTTCCTGGGAGGTGTAACGATGTGTCATTCCTTGATGCAGATGCATGATAGAAACAGATCTCTCCTGTGTGTGTACTGAGAACGCAGCTCTGAATCATGTAACGCACCCATCCAGGAACTGGCATTTGCATTAAAGTCGGGGGATTTTTTTAAAGAGTGAGCAAGCAAAGGAAGATTTGAGGTTGTTGTAAATCAGATTTTTATAAGCAAATGAAAGTGTATTTAGAACAGTTTTATTTCTTTAATTAAACATTTGTTTGGGTATGTGTGTATAAGTGTGTAAAATATGAGTGACTGATATGCACAGGCGTGGGGATCTAAGGTGAGTTTCCCATAGGCAAGCCCGATTCCCAGCCTCCTGTTACATTCACACATAGGTACAAAGAGGAGGGAAAAATAGAGAGAGACATAGCATATGCAGAATGCTCTCCAATTTTTCCAGGACCCATTAGGTACCTAAGCATTTATAATAATAATAATGCTTTACTTGTGTGTTACTTTCTAGACTTTTCAAAAGGCTTCCAGCTCCACTATTTCATTTGCTCCTTATGATATCCCTGTGAGGAGATGGAGACACATATTACTCTCTGCATTTTATAGGCGAGGGGTCTGAAGCCCAAAGAGATGGAGTAACTTGCTCATGAGACACCTTGCCTGGTTAGTGACGGCATTAGCACTGGGAGCTGGGGCTCTGGCACTTCCCTATCAGTTTGGTCCACCATTGCCTGTCCTTTACAGCCACTTACCCTGACCCCCAACTATGTTGCTGGTTGGACCATCAGTGATTATTTATGATCCCTTGTCCATGACAATTAGTTTCTCTGACTCCACCTTCCCCTCTTCCACCTTCACATGATCACCCACCCTAATTCAGACTGTCACCACATCTGGCTTGCATTCCTAATTGGTCTTCCTGCTTCCAGTCTGTCTTGTCTCCAGACAGCTGCCAATCCGATATTCCAAAAGCTTGAGTCTGAACACGTAAGTATCCTGATCAAGAAGTTTAAGTGGCTTCCTATGCCTCCAGGATAACATAAAACCCCCTTGGCCTTTTATAATCTGACTCCAGCTTCTATTTCCAAATTGATTTCATGTTTCTCCCTCCCACACACTACATTCCATACAAGCTGGGCTGCTTGGTATTCCCCACACATATTAAATATTCCACCTCCTGTGCCTATGCCTCCCTCTGCACAAAGCTGTTCCACATGCATGGTAATGCTTGCCTCACCTTTGTATCTTGGAGCTCTTAGCTCCCTTCAAGTCTGCCCACATGCCACCTCCTATAAGTGGGCTTTGCTGTTCTACCCCATTGTTATAGTGTATCTACTTTGTATATATTTTGTAATTTATCTGTGTACATGTTTTCTTCCAGTAGGATGTAAGCTCCTTGAGGGCAGGAACTGTCTTGTTTTTGTCTCTCCAGTGCCTAGACAATATCTTGCACATAGTAGGCACTTAATAAATGTTTGTTGAACTGAACTGAATGAGATATATACTATACTCCGCTGTGCCCCATTACAGAACCAGCAGGAACTCTCCATTTCTTCAACAGAATGATCAGCCTTTTCTTGCTGGGTAGAAACTGTCAATCTTTTAGCTAGCTTAACACTTGGTCTCTAAATTAAGCATCCATCTATCTTTTTAAAAATTAAATTTATTTTTTGTCCAACTAACATCTATTTTCTCTTTATCCCTTCTCTCCCAGTGGGGGGAGTGGTGAGAATTCTTGTAACAAATGTGCATAATTAAGCTAAATAAAGTTCCCATATTTGACACGTCCAAAAAAATATGTCTCATTCTTCACTCTGAGTCCGTTACCTCTTGGGAGGGGGTTAGCACATTTCGCCATCCATCTTCTGGAATTTTTGTTAGTCATTGCATTAATCAGAATTCTGAAGTATTTCAAGTTTTTTCTTTACAATGTTGTCATCATACAGGTCATTCTGGTTTTGTTCATTCCGCATCAGTTCATACAAGTCTTTCTAGGTTTCTCTAAAATTCCCTTTGCCATCCATCTCTCTTACTGCACCATTGGGCCTGCTATTTCACACCACAGGGTGGCATTTCCTTGCATTTTGCAAATACAGTAACCCTAAGAAGAATAGGTCCCTTTCACCTCCTCCACCCCATCTCCCATAGATTTGACTTTGGAGACTCAGGAGAAGTGAGCTCATCTGAGGTAGCCTTTAGTCAGTATAGCTATATCAAAAGAAATTTATGTTCTCTCCTGTGAGCTTCTGTGATACTGCTCTTTCCTGGCTCTTCTATCTGTCTGACCATTCCTTCTCAGGCTTCTCCATAGATTCATTGCCTTCTTCCTGTCCACCAAGTGTAGGTTTCCATTAAAGATTTTTCCTGCACCTTCTTCTCTGGGCACAATCTTTCTTTGCAATCTCATCTATTTTCTTTTCTTTTTTTTTTTTTTTTGGTGGCATTCAGGTGTGCCTTAGGGTCACATAGGTAGCAAATGTCTGAGGCTGGATTTGAACTCAAGTCCTTCTGACTCCAGGACTGGTGCTCTATCCACTGAGCCATCTAGCAAGCAGTCTCAGTCTCATCTATTTCCACAACATTGGTTATGACCTCTAGGCAGATCCCCTGCAAGTGCCCATAATCAGTCCTGAGTTCCAGTCCAACATCTACAATTACTTGCTGGTTATCTCTACCCAAATGCCTTGTCAGTTCCACAAATTCAATTCAAGGTCAACATTGCTCTTTGGGGGAATGATTGTTTTTCAGGTTCTAGCTGCTTTCTTGGTTGGTCAATATGCCTTAAAAGGGAATAGAATACCCCAAATTTCTATCTGCAGATGTACCTCCTTCCCACCAAATGTACAAGAAAGGCCATCACAAATAGTGAATAGTGAGTAAACACATTTATCCAAGCAGATAGCAAGTGCAAATCAGAGAAGTTATACAGATTAGAATATCCAGAAAATTTGTTGTTGTTGAGTCATTTTAATCACATCCAAGTCTTTGTGACTCCAATTTGGGGTTTTCTTAGCGAAGATACAAGAGTGGTTTGCCATTTCCTTCTATAGCTCGTTTTATAGATGAAGAAACTGAGGCAAACAGGGTTAAGTGCCTTGCTCAGGGTCAAATAGCTAATAAGTTTCTGAGGCTGGATTTGAATTTTTCAGTTGCCAAGCCCAGTGCTCTATCCACTGTGACACCTAGCTGCCCGTCTAGAAGATATACACAGTGAATAAGCTCTCTCGTTGGAAGCAAGATATTTCAGCTTAATTAAGAAAAAACCTGTGATCTGATCCAACGGGAAATTCTCCAGATTCTCTTAGGAAGGCAAACTGGAAATCAGGGGCAGATTTTCCCCTACATACTCACCTTCTAAAGACATTTGTATGAGTCTGTCCCTGAAAGAGTTTTCTCTCCTTTCTCTAAGAGGACGGAAGAAGAACCTGTCTCCTCTTCCAAGCTCTCACACCAACTCTGCCTCTCATCTAGATACTCAGCATCAGCTCATCATTCTCTACACCAATGAGGAGCTTCTAATGCAAATGTTCTAGGCTTGAGAAATGAGTTATGTCTATTTCCTAATACATTTTAAATTCTAGGATCTTCACCAGGTTTTTGAAAATTTGCCTTGGTATTCTTGCCTCTATGTTTTTCCATATTAATTTTTTATGATTTTATTCACTATCCATTGAAGGACAGTGTGACATAGTAGATAGAGAACTAGCCTCAGAGACAATATGGTCTAAATTCAAGTGTCACCTCTGACACACATTGGCTCTGTGATCCTGAGCAAGTCATTTAACTTCCTAGTGCAGTAGGCATCTCTAATTGAGGGGAAGATATGAACCTGCTTTGGTAGTTTCCTCATCTGGGGAGTTTCCTAACCAATGAAACCACAGAACCAGTTCCTGTGGTTTTATTTGGCTATAATTTTAATTTTCCAAATTTCTATCTTCTTGTGAATTGGGGGATTAATTTAGTAGTCTGGCTCCTTTTAGCCCTCTCATTCAGCTATACTGGATCAGTTACTGTTCAATATTTTTATCATTGCTTTGGATCAAGACAGAAAGCCAAATTTGCCAAATTTAGAGATGATGTAAAACTTGGAGGAGCTAAAATGCTGAATTATATAGTCAGGATCCAAAAAAATCTCAACAAGCTATAGAGGGATGCAAATCAACTGGGACAAAGTGGGACAAATTCAATTTACTGGCATTCAATACACCTTACAACATTTTACATTAAAAAATTATTAAATTAGAACATGCCCTCCTTTTGCAGCAATGATTATTTTACATGATTTGCCATTGAATTCACAAAATCTAGAGATGTATTCTTTAATTCTTCATCATAAAATTATGCTTCTATCACATGGAGCATTAAATCCCTTGGATGAACAGTCTATTTCCCCTGGATCTTGCCTTGATTATAGTCTATATGTTTTCCATGGGGTTTAAATCAAATGAGTTCTCAGGTCATTTAAAGCATGTTTTTCGCTATCTCTTTGGTAAATCACTTTTGTGATGTGCATCATGGTACAAGGTGGTTTTGTAGCATTCCCTCTCCTTTGGAAACTTTTTATAATCCTGGAGCAATTTGGCAGTCATCAAGATCTGGCAGCCAGGTGGCACCATACTACATAGAGTGTGGGCCTGGAGTCAGGAAGACCAGAGTTCAAATTTGACCTCAGACACTTACTAACTATGACCCTGGGCAAGTCACTTAACCTCGGTTTGCTTCTGTTTCCTCATCTATGAAATGGAACTAATAGCATCTACCTCCTGGGGTTGTTGTGAAGATCAAATGAGATAATAAGTATAAAGCACTTAGCACAGTGCTGGCAACTACGTGGGACAGTGGATAGAGCATCAAGTCCTGGAGTCAGGAAAATCTGAGTTCAAATTCAACCTTAAGACACTTACCAGCTGTGTGACAGTGGGTAAGTCACTTTACCCTGATTGCTTCCTCAAATAAATAAATAAATACATAAGTAAAATTGGGACCATTTTCCCTTTGCCAGTTCTGTGGTACTTCTCATTCTCCATGATCATCCAAAGACCATTGACAGTGGTTTAACTATTACATTCATCATTTCTTCCAATATTCTTGGATATTGTTTGTCTGGGTTTGGTGACTTGGTTACTCAAGGAAAGATAGATGCTCACTTACTATTGTCCTCCTTATAACTTAACTTTCTAGGAGCCATTTGATTCATCCTTTCCAGCCCAAAAACCACTCTTTTGGCAGGGGAAACAAGTGAAATAAGAGCTCGGTGTTTGTTTTCTCTCCATCATCCATTATAATTGCTCTCTCAGTTCCAAACTGGCTATCTTCTAAGCATCTTGAGTGTGACTTTTTCAAAATGGAACTCATTCTCTCTCTCCCAGACTCATCCCTCTTCTGAGCTGCCCTATTTCTGTCAACATCTTTCCCAGATTCATACCCTTGACCTCATCCTTGATTCCTTGTTTTCCCTATCCCACATATTAAATTAGTTGCCAAATCTTATTTCTCCTTTCACATTATCCCTTAGACCCATTCCCTTCTCTCCATTCTCATCCCCATCACTCTAGGTCAGGCCTTCCTTACCTTTCTCATCTGAACTATTGCAATAGTCTCTGTAATTGATCTCCCTTTATCAAGTCTCTGCCCATTCCAATCTATTTTCCACAGAGCAGTCAAAATAATATTCCTAAAGAAAAGGTCCATCCATGTTACCCTCCTACTCAATTAACTCCAGTACTTTCCTATTACCTCCAAGATCAAATATAAACTCTTTTGTTTCACATTGAAAGCCATGCATAACCTGGCCCTAACTTATCTTTCTATCATCCTTTTTATGTACTCTATGGTTCAGCCAAACTGGCCTCCATTTCTCCTCTCTGCCTTTGCACTGGCTCTCCCCCATACCTGGAATAAACTTCTTTTTTTTTTTTTGGCTTTTTGGAGGGCAGTTGGGGTTAAGTGACTTGCTCAAGGTCACATGGCTAGGAAGTGTTAAGTGTCGAGGCAGGATTTGAACTCAGGTCCTCCTGACTCCAGGGCTGGTGCTCCATTCACTGTGCCACCTAGCCACCCCTACACTACCCTTTTCTTAAAGTCTTTCCTGATTTACTCTGTTCCCCACCTCCCAACTGCTAGTGCATTCCCTATCAAAATTGCCTAATATTTATTTGGTACATATGCCACATATGCTTATTTAGGTACATTACCCTACCCTGACTCCTCATTAGACTTCCTAAAGCCATTTGCTTGTCTAATCCTGCCACCTGTGAGTTGGGCTACAGGGAGACAAGATCATCACCTGCCCCAAGGTTCTACCTCAAGGGAGAACTTTGAACAGGCTAATCACTGTTTCCTTCACTAAACTTCCGTCCTGTCACTGATTCTCTGCCTAGACCTATTCCTCAGTGATGAGAACACTCCCACCTTTCATACTTTCTTCCTTCATCCTAGTGCAGCGGTTCTCCACCTGTGGGTTATGTTCAATTTAAATACATCCTGCATATCAGATATTTACATTACAATTCATAACAGTAGCAAAATTACAGTTATGAAGTAGCAACGAAAATAATTTTATGGTTGGGGTTCACCACAACATGAGGAACTGTATTAGAGGGTCGCGGCATTAGGAAGGTTGAGAACCACTGTGCTAGTGATTCTGAACTCCTGGATGTCATATAAACCCAGTTCACCATACAGAACTGCCCACTAACTCCTGTGCCTTTCCATCCAACTTTCAAAATACCCCCCTTTAGATCTACTGGGCCCTTCCACTTTGTTCTCTGGAATGCCTATTCCATAAGTTAAGAAACTTGTTTTCATTTAAAATTTTTCATTTCCCATTCCTTCCATCTTCTAGCTCTTGCTGAGACCTGGCTCCTTCCTGGTTTCATGATTCCCTGGATACTCTTTCTAGCACTAGTTACTATATAAATGTTAGTTATTCTTCTTCTTCTTCTTCTTCTTCTTCTTCTTCTTATTATTATTATTATTATTAATGAACTCAGCCTCAGTTTATGGTTTTCTCCAGTTCTTTGAATAAAAACAAAGGCAGCAGATGGTGGAAGTAATCCAGTATTGTGTCTTGACAAGACATAATTAGTAATAGAATAAGGGAGAAAAGGACTCAAGTACAGAGGAGAGTATATCCTAGAGTTTAATTGATTCACTGAGGGGTTGAGATAGGAAAGGAAGGAAAATAATAACCAGTACAAGAGGGATAGCCTGGAAAAGAATTTAGAAGTAGAGGAATTGGAGGTCACAGAGAGGATGAAGACATGTGATGGAGGTAACAATGCAGAGCAAAAGATGGAATGATAAAAGACTACTATGACAAAGGAATTTCAGAGTTCACAAGCATGGAAGTGATGACAAAATCAAGGGTATAACAATCTTTCACTCATATCCCATGACTAACTGGTCATGGCCCTGGTGTCAGAATGCTTGTTGGTCCCTATTGCAAACTCAAGAATCTCCCTCTATTACTATCACTCCCTCCATCACTCAGCTACTTCTCCTCCTTTGAGGCTCATTCAATCCAAATTTATCACTCCATCCAGATTCTGGAAGCTGTTGTCCACCAACCTCCCAGAGCCTTCTTTTTCCTTCTTCAATGTGTTCAGTATTTAGCTCAGAGTCTTTCTCTACCTCCCTTCTTGTCCCCTATGCTAGGTGACTTCAACACAACATTGATACTCCCTCAAACACCCTAACTTCCTAGTTTCTCAATCTGCTCATTGTCCGTGACCTCCATCCCACCTCAGCCACCACACTCACAGTTAGTATAAAGGAGGATTTTTTTTGCTAGCCTGCTTAATAAATGATTATTAATTACCCAGAAACTCTGTTTCAGGCTTTTCATTCATCTCACCAACAATACATTGATTAGCTTCATTTAAGTGATATAAAATCAAAGCACAAAGTATTTTTGCTTGAGTTCATATAGTCAAGAGAATTGTCCTCTCCTTTCTGAGTGGCTTCCACCTTCTCCAGGGATCTATATAATTTTTCAGACTGCTACACTGACATTGCTACTCTAGAGTTGAGGCTCCCCTACAAGGGGAAAGCATTTGAAACTTCTAGAAAGGCAATTCGTTTCTCTCTGGATTGGAACTATTCACACAACAAGCAAGGTCTAGGTTTACTCCTCCATGTCTTGGTCCTTGCTCCCACTGTTCTTCAGCTACAGCTCTTACTGGGTTCAGAAACCTTGTGTTGTCTCAGTCCAGAAATCCCTTCATGATTCTGTCACTTCTATGATTCTGTCACTTTTAGATAATTAAGCTTGGCCAGAGATCTTGTCATTTACCTGCTGCCATTTCTAGGGTCATTCAGGTCCCTGGAGAGGTCACAGATTTCCTTTGAGGTGATCAGTTTTTGTTTACTGGTTTCTGGCTACCTCAGTTCTGGGTCATCTCATATGTCTGCCTTGTCCCTTTTAAAGGCCAAGGCAAGGGATGGTCTTTGAACAGGTCACAAATCAACCAATTATTCTTCATGTGCCATTAGTGACCAACACTATGCAGTATAAAGCAAGCTCACACATTATCAAGGAGCCATCATGAATGTCACAACAAAGGCTCCTTTCCAAAAATTCCTTAAACCTCTTAAGAGTTAAGGGAACCTCACAGCAGGCCTCACTATCCCTGTTTCTCCTCAGTATTAGTAGATAAAAGAGAACTGTTTTTATTTCATGGTCTAGAGGAGAGACTATTGAATAAAACATGAAACTGTCTGTAAAACTTGGCTGTGAGAGGCCTGTGGAGCAGTGAACATGAATTCAAATCTGCCCTTACTTACTAGCTGTTACCTTGGGTAAGTCACTTAACCTTTGTCTGCCTCAGTTTTCACATCTGTAAAAAGGGGAAATAGCCCTAAAAAAAAATAGCACCTTCATTCCAGGGTTGTTGTCAAGATAAAGTGATACTTGTGAAGTGTTCTGCAAATGTTAAAGCACTATGTCAATGCCATTTGCTCACTTACATATTTGTCTGTGTACTTATTCATCTTTTAATTGATTTTTAGCAATCCAGGATCAGTCAGTTAACTACAAGGAGTTAGGATATCTAGCTGTTCATTGAGATTCTGTCATGATCCTGTGAATGAGTGTATATCAAAATCCACAATGAGGAAAAAACGCCTGACAATTTCTCCCTAATTAAGCTGATCATAATTGCTGGCAAAAATGTTGGTATTTATACCATTTAATGGAGAAGAAAGGAGAAAAATGGAGTTATTTCCATAGAAAGATCTTGTCACAGTATCCTTTGATGTTCATAATTCATACCCAAGATAGTCGACACATTTATTACTCATTTTGATATTCCAGTGAGATCTTTAAGCAGGTCAGCACATAGCCACCAAAAGATTCCTCTTCTTAAGGCAGGCAATCTGAGTGAGCAGAAATGTCTTTGGATGTACAATATTGTCAAGAGCAAAGAACTCTCCTGTATCCCTCCTCCACCCCATCCCCCCTTTTTCCTGTGGGAGGACTGAAATGCAGAACATTAGTGATTCACCCAATGGCTGTGCAAGTCAATAGTGGGACCCACAACTTCATCCTTCTTGGCCTAACAGTCCTGGGGGTCAGGCTTTCTTCAGGCCCTCACAGATCCAAATGTGGTACCATATATCTTCAAAGATTAGGAAGAAATAATGGAAATGCTTTCCTACTTTCTCTTCCATTCTTGGCCACCTGTGGGCAGAAGAATCACTATACACAATCTCTGAGTAACAACAGATCACATTTAGGTAGTCACTAGTTTAGTTATTCAAACAAAGAAAAATGAGACTTCAGGGTTAGTACTTCTCATGTAAAACATTTCTAAACCTTTAAAGTAAGAGGACATAAAATCCACGTGGAAGCCTAATCTGAGTGTATGAGGCAGCTCATGTAGCTGCTTTGATTGGGGAGTCCTGGGTGACTTACTCAGCTAAATCTGATGTGCCGCTGGGGCACAGAGCCTCTTGGAATCTAGACATTCACATGTGTGTGTGTGCATGCATACAGATCTATATGTACATACATGTGAATGTATACACAGGTACATGTGTATGCCAGTGCATATATGCATATGCACACGTGGGCACATGCAGTGTAGCATAATACATGCATCATGAATGTATGCACATATATACAGACATCCACATGTATGTGTATATACACATATATACAATGTATTATGCATGTGTGCACATACAGATATGCACGTGTCTGTGTATGTATATGTACATATACCTCTATACAGGGATAGCTAGACGGCACAATGGATAGAGTGCAGGGCCTGGAGTCAGAAGACCCAAGTTCAAATCTGATCTCAGACACTTACAACCCATGGAGCCCTGGACAGGTTACTTAACTTGTTTGCCTGTTTCCTCTTCTATAAAATGAGCTGGAGAAGGAAATGGCAAACCATTCAAGTATTTTTGCCAAGAAAATCCCAGTTAGACATGACTGAAACTGAACAATTATATATAACTATGTGTTTGTGTGTGTGTATATATATATATATATATAAATATTTGTGTGTGGGTATGTATATCTATATGGCTTTTGGTCCACATTTGTCATTTTATTGGTACAGGTAAATTCCTCAACCAAGGCAGATTGCTCCACAATGAAAAGTCCAAGTTGCCTGGGGCACTCAGAGGTTAGGTGACTTGGGCTGTAGGGGGTGGTCATGGGGGTGTGTGTGACACAAGTGTCAGAAGCAAGACTTGAAAATAGGTCTTCTTAGCTCTCTGTGCCGTACTATTTGTGTTTGTATATTGGTTTGGGACCAGACCTGTGATTTCCCTAGTATAGGGAATTATCAATAAGGAAACTCCCTCTACTACAGCAGCTTTGCAATTCTAGACTTTGTGAGGTGCCCAGGGCAGAGAGGATAAATGACATTTGGAGGATCACATAGCCAGTATTTTAGAGGTGGAATCTGAACCCAGATGTTCCTGAGTAAGCTTGAGAAGCTCTTATTCAGCAGATGTAATGCTTGGCATCAGTGCCAACCAAATGTCCACTATTCATTTCTACGTAATGTTGTCTGTCGTCATTTCTCTGGATACTTGTCTACATTTTGGTTCAGATGTAAACAGAGAGGCATCTTGATACCCAGTTCTTGACACAATCATTTTTCAGGTATCAGATTGCAAAGCTAGCAATAGAGATTTGCATCTCTTCAAAATTAATATATATTTGACCTTAAAATGTATTAGATGGGTTCATGGTTCACCTTTTTTGGCTTCAAATCATGTAACAGAAATAAGGATCTGGCTACTTTAAAAAGTCATGTTCATAGGAAAACACAGTAACAGCAACATTTTGTGTGATGATCAACTGTGAGCCACGTAGCTCTTCTCAGCAATACAATGATCCAAGACAATTACAACAGACTCATGATGGAAAATGCTGCCCACATCTAGATAAAGAACCGATGGACTATGAATGCAGATGGATGCATACTATTTTCACTTTACTTTTTTCATGTTTTTTTCCTTTTGGGCTTGTTGCTCTTTCATAGCTGTGACTAATATAGAAATGTTCCACATGATTGCACATATATAACCTATATCAAATTGCTTACCATTTTAAGGAAGAGGGGAGGGAAAGAAAAAAACCTGAAACTCAAAAGTCTTGTATAAATGAATGCTAAAAATTGTCTTTACATATAATTGGAAAAATACTATTAAAAAATTGAAAAGTCACGTTCATAGCCTTCTAGGTGAGAAAAAGGCATCCTCCCTCTCAAAAAATTTGTTTAATAAAACTTTTTAGTTCTAAGTTCCCTCTTTCTCTTTTGCTTCTCCCCACCCCTTGAAAAGGCAAGAAATGTGATATCACTTATACATATGAAATAATACAAAACATATTTCCACATTAGCTATGTTGGGGGGAAAAGCAAAAAAAATCAATTATACCTCAATCTGCACTCAGACTCCATCAGTTCTTTCTCTGGAGGTGGACAGCATTAAGTAGTTCTGAATTGTCTTGGTTCATTGCATTGATCAGAAAAGCCAAATCATTCGGTTTCTCATATGATATCAACATTACCATGTACATTGCTCTGGTTCCACTCACTTCACTTTGCATCAGTTCATTTAAGTCTTCCCAGATTTTTCTGAAAACATTCTGCTTATCATTTCTCATAGCACAATAGTATTCCATCACCAGGATATAACACAATTTGTTTAGCCATTTCCCCATTGATGGGCCTCCCCTCAATTTCCAATTCTTTAGCGCCACAAAAAGAGCTGTTATATTTTTGAACATATAATCTTTTGGGGATATGGACCAAGTAGTGGTATTGCTTGGTCAAAGGGTGTGCAGTTTTATACCGCTTTGGGACAGTTTCAAATTGCTCTCCAAAATAGTTGGATCAGCTCACAACTCCAACAAAGCATTAGTGTCTCAGTTGTCCCACATCCCCTTCAATCTTTGTCATTTTCCTTTTCTGTGATATTAGTCAATCTGATAGGTGTGAAGTGGCACCTAAGAACTGTTTAATTTGCATTTTTCTAATCAATAGTGATTTAAAGCATTTTTCATATGACTATAGATAGCTTTGATTTCTTCTTCTGAAAACTGCCTATTCATATCCTCTGACAACTTATTCAATTAGGGCGTAACTTACATTCATATAAATTTGACTCAGCTTTCTTATATATTTGAGAAACTAAGCCTTTATCAGAGACACTTGATGGAAATTTCCCACCCAGTTTCCTGCTTTCCTTCTGACCTTGGCTTCACTGGTTTTGTTTTGCAAAGTCTTTCTGATTTAATATAATCAAAATTATCCATTTTACTTAAAAGGCCCTTCTTGAGTGCAGTATTGAGTGAGAGAATCAGAAACAAATGACAATGTCCTTAAGGTGATGTTTGCAGTGTAAGAAATAAATATGAAAAATTCAGAGAAACTTTGAAAGATCCGCAGGAAGTGATGCAGAACCAAAAAGACAATTTACAAGACAACTTGGGTAATGAAAAGGAAAACAACCAAAGACTTGACTTTGCGACTCTGATCCAATGCTGTGACGGTGAATGTATCTCTCGCCTTTCAGGAGAGAGGTGGTGGACAACGGGTATGGAATGAGGCATACATTTTCAGAAAGGCCAATGTATTGTTTTGTTTTGTTTGACTGTATTCATTACAAGGGACAGCTTTATGAGGACAGGGTGGAAACCACTGACAAGTGCCGGTGATGTTTAAAAATGAGCATGAAAACAACACTTAAAAGCGAAAACAAAATAATAACTTTACGTACTTTCTCTTTTAAACAGCAGCTTAGTCAGAGCTCCTAGAACAAAAGAGGGCAAAGAATAAGCGCTGGGATTTGGGGCTGTGTGTTCGCAAGCAGCTGAAGGCCGTACAGGGCTGTGGAGCCGGTCAGGTCGGGCACCATCTCTGCAATCTCCCAGGCCTGAAACCTAAGGTGACACTCTCCATCCAACTGGTTACCGAGTCCCGCCAGTTCCGCCTCTGAAATCTCTCCTGTAGACATCCCCTTCTGACAGTACCATCATTTTATACCTGAACCAGATATGGTCTTCCGGTGGTGTCCCTACCTCGAGTCTCTCTGTACTAGAGTCCCTTCTTCCCCTCAGCGACCAAGGTGATCTTCCTAAAGTGAGATCCTTCATCCCCCATCAATAACCCCCAGTACCTCCCTATTACCCCGGGATCAAATATAAAATCCTCTACATAGATTTAAAAGCCCTTCAGAACCTGATCCTTTTCTGTCTTTCCAGTCTTCACACACCCTTCCACATACTCTGTGATCCTGTGACACTGGCTTCCTAGCTATTCCTCAAACAGGACCTTCCATCTCTCAACTCCAGGAATTTTCACGGGTGGCCGCTTTTCTCCCACACCCCCGGTTCTCTCCAATCTCCTCTACATTTCCTACAAAAAGCGTCTCCCTACGTGCTAGGGGGCCTTCCTTCTACTGATTATCTCCAATTTATACAGCAGGTATATTGTTTGTAAAGAGTCACGTATTTGTGTGTGTGAGCTCCTAGAGGGCAGGAACTGTCTTTTGCCTTACTTTTTATCTCAGAATGTAGCACAGTGTTTGGCACAAAGCAGGTGGTGGGGGATGACACAGGGCTGGATAGTTTATTCTGGCAGAATTTACAACTTACTCGAGGAATATTCAGTACTTAAAATAAGCAAAGAAGAGCACAAACAAGGTATTCACACCAGTGATAATATCTAGCAAGGGAACAGAAATTGAGCCAGATAAGTGAAAGCAGTTAAGGACAATCTTTATGGGTGGGGCGGAGAGAGTGGTACGGGTTAGATAAGTATTCATGTTAAAGTGCTAGCCATCGGTAACAGCTGTTTATGTCGTCACTAGAATTTGCGCTTTTGTCTAAACAATGAATCTCTCTCTCTGGGTGCTAGCCCGGCTTTTCTCAGTTATTCATGGCTGAAACACGTCTGAATCACGATGGCCCTCGTCTTAGGAGCTATCATTAGTCATGTCCTAGCAGGTGCCAGAGCTGGGGTGGGATGTTTGTGGAGTAGAAATTTACAAGGTGCTTTTTTTTTTTACTTTAATGACACTTAAGAAAAACAGATCTTAGCTTCAGATTATTTTTTCCCCATCTATGCCGGCATAATAAAAAAAAGATAAATATAATGTAGGAAAATGTCAATCACAATATAATAAGCCAAATTCAGAACACTTTAAAACAACCAATTCCTTTAATTAGAAAGCAACAAACATGCAAATAGCAGGTATAGAAATTTATTTGAACCAATATTTTCACTATAATGAAAATTATTTTTGAACATTGATCCAAGCTCCCTCGTCCGCAGGTTAGGGAAAATATTGCACTCTGTGTCTTCCAGCACCCCTCATATGTGGCAAAAGGTTTTAAAAACATTTTGCTAATTTTTCTCGCACACTCTCCCAAATTCATGCACACAATCGTTCCAAATAAATGTTATGTTATAAAAAAAACCCTTAATATTGTGCTAAAGCTCTGTAAGGAAAAATATAATAAATGTTGTATACAAATTTCAGAACATCTAAGTGCTTGCTGGGTAAAGCTGATTATTCTTCATCTTCATTTTCATTCTCCTGACCCGAGCCTTCTGATCGGTCACCTTCTAAGCGGTCTGCAATCATAAATATGGAATTAGCAAGGGGAATATATATCTAGCTTTACAAACATCAACAGCTTGAAATAGTTTTCATTTTAAAAAAACTACATAATATTCAGCAGGCTGTCATATGCCTCTGAGGACAGGAGCTGTGTTCCTAAAAGAGAAGGGAAAGGGAAGCTGCCATGCTATTAGCTCAGAACGTCACTGGAATAATGCAAACCTGAAGTCCATGAGCTCTGCGTGGCTGAGCAACGCATGAGGAGTTGGAGGGTGTCTCTGGTGACGGAACCCTCCCCCCCCATCTGTCAGTAAAATGGAGAGGATATTATTTCCAGATTAAAGAAGGAAGGGATTTGGAAAATCAGAAGAGAATGATTTCAATAAGCACTAAGTGTTACTATATAGACACGGACTGAAAAGCTTTCAATTTACTATGCAGTAATCTTTTGGAAATATCAGAAACTTTTGGTTACATAAATTTCACAGAAGCTACTTATAAAAAAATCAGGCTATAAAGAAGGAGAAAGAACAAATGATGACACCAGAGTTCTCATTAAATAAACTCCTGGAGGAACAGTCTCAATCAATCAACGAGCATTTATTAAGCACCAATTACATAGCAGGTATTGTCTTTAGCTGCTGAGGGATACAAAGACAAAAATGAAATTCTGTCCGCTAGGAGCTTATGGTCTATATGGAGAGACAACACGGGTACAAATAAAGATGTACAAGATCTATGCAAGGTAACTTTGGGAAGGAGGCACTAGCAACAGGGGAGCAGAAAAGGACTCATCTATGAGGAGCTAAGCTTCAAAGGGGGTGAGGGCTCCAAAAGGTAGAAGCGAGAAATGGGGGAATTACAGCTATGGGGAACGGCCTATGCCAAGGCATGAAGACAATAGTCATTTGGTTGAACTCTGGGAATAGCTGCCAGTCCAGTTTGTCTGGAATATAGAATCTGTGAACAGCATGGAGTCAGTTTGGAAGGGAGGTGACAGACAGACTGTGAGCACAGCTTAAGGAGCTTCTATTCATTCTACAGGCAACAGGGACTCACCGACAATTTCTGAGTACGGGAAGATTAGTGCTTTAGGAACATTATTTTGACATGTGTTGTTGCCAATGAAGAAATATTCTAAATCTATGATTTGGAATTTTGGACAAGTCATTTTCCCTTTTAAAGTCTCTGTCCTGACTGGTGAAAAAGGGATGATCCTAACAACACTAGGATAGGGGATAAATGTGCAAGATGTGAAAAGTTACCGTTCCTATTCCTATGTCAAAGAAAGCAGGACTCCTGGATGCCAGTTTGGGCCATTTACCCCTCCCCTCAATTCAATTCCTCTCAAACCTGAATGTGTAGTCTGTGTGTATTTGAACTTAATTTTTTTCTGTCCTTTCATTTTCCCAAGTCAAGCAATCCCACTCCCAGGTCCCAAAATGAGAAGAAACTATGAAAGGAGGCAGTGTGAAGAAAGTAGAACAAGGACCACATATTAACATAGAGTAAAACAACAGAAGACCTCAACCCAGATGGATTCAATGGCCAGTCTTGTCTTCTGAGGACTGAGGGTGAAACACACTCCCCACTTTTAAGTAGAGAAGCTTCAGGTGAACCCCAGGCACAGAAGGAAGCACATGTTGTCAGACCTGGACAGTGCATCTGTTCAGCTTAAGGGTACTTTGTTGTAAGAAAGGACTCCATTGTGGGGGGGAGGGGAAGAGTCATTGTTAGATTAGAAATGACAACAGTGTAAATAAATAAAAAACAACAAAGAAGTTTCTACAGGACAAAAAGACTAGCATGATTCCCTGGACTCCTACTTTCTTCTATCTTTACCAATAACTAACTGCCTGAGGGGACCAGGCTGGGCAAGAATCTCCACAGAAGAGGAAAGGGAAACCGTTCCTTCCCTGAAGGCTAGGGATGGTTGGGATTCTTCAAGATAGAAGGACAACTCACAACTGGTGAGTGGTCTGAGCTGCCGGAATGGGGACCCACCTGGCCAGTGCCAGTTGAGCAACTCAGCTCATCTCCTCTCCTGTCCCCTTACCTGAGGGTGTTCTGTCCAAAGGAAGATAAATTTTGATGGCCAAAAGCTACCTAGTTAACTTGGGGGTTTACTGGCTAGATTTCTTTCTCAAAGACCAAGTTTTAAACCCAGTTCGCTCCAGATCTCAAGGATTAGACAATAGGTCCCTGCCCAAGTACCCCTTAATGATTGTTTTTTGGGCCCTCTTGGCTCAGAGTGAATGTAAATAGTAATTGTTTCTCTACTGGCCAACAACCCACAGGGTCTCCCCCTTCTCTCCCTTCCCCCGGTTTTTGATTAAAGGGGCCATCTCTTGACTCACTTGTTAAAGAAGACTATTTACTGAATGGGCGTTGCCTCACTCAAAGTGAGAACTTGAAAACACCTTAGCTTAAAAGGGCCAAGGTCTCCCACTGTATCCTGGGCCACCTCTATTCATCCTGCTCTGGCTCCAGAGGGCTCTGGAAGAGAGAGTGAGGCTGGTAACCTTGCACAGCCCTCCCTCACTCAAGTCAAAGTCAACAGTAAGTCATATCATCATCTACCTGGTGTCATGGTCCTCTTTGAGAACCAAGGACAAACCACAACCTGGATAACACCAGCAAAGCCTGCGATGTTGTAGGGTAGGATGTGAATCTAGAACCCTGGGTTCTACTAAGTCTGGGCTCTGTCAATGCCCATGAAAAATAAGTAATCACAGTTCTCATTTCTAGAGAACTTTAAAGTTTATAAAGTCTTTCCTCATTACCCCACAAGGGAGGCAATGTAAATTTTTTATAGATGAGTAAAAATTGACTTTTGAATTTTCCTTATTTTTGTTTCTTTTCCAATAGCAGGATAATGTATAATTGGCTATAAATACATGTGTGAAGGTGGTTTTTAGTTTTCTGAGATGACCTTTCAAAGAAGACAAAAGTGACTGTATTTTTAGTTTCTTAAGAACCTTATGCTCTGCCAAATTCAGTAAAAAAGGAGCTGGTATGAAATACATGACCAATACAGATTCCTAAACATGCTGTGAGGCATTTCTGAGATCAAAGAACAAGAGAATTTGAGAGCTAGAGAGAACCTTGGAGATCACCTAAGCCTAACCTTATTTTACAGATGGAGAAGCTGATGCCCAGAGAGCTGAACTGACTTGCTTCAAGTCACACAGCAAGGTTGTAGACCCAAAGCCAAGACCTCTCATGAAGGGCTTTCCCTACTACACCCTCTCATAAGGCAGAATTAAAGAATTAAGAGGCAGAATGAGGCAGGAAGAAGATTGCTGGCTGAGGAATCCCAAGACCTAGATTTAAGTCCTAGGCTGGACACGACTAACTTTGTAACTATGGACAAGACACTTCACTTCATGTCTTGGATCTCAGTTTGCTCATCCATAAAACGAGGACTGCTATGAATAAAGCACATGGCTAAGGTGCTTCATATAAAACTCGAGCTAACGTTACTCTCATTCTCTGATTGTGTCCACATAAAATGGAGCTGCAAGGTCACAACTTCATTGGCCCAGTGATAACCAATTGTTTTTTAATGTGAAGAGACTGTGGTGGAGCTTGGGATTTTGGAGAGTTCCAAGACAATCTTCTGAGCGATAAATGAAGATGGGAATCTTCCTGCTACATGAGTAAGCATTTCATAAATGCTTCTGTAAGGAGGAAAAAAGAGAACTAGCTCTTTTCCTCAAACTCAACTCTCATTATCCATCACTGCATCCTAGTGTTATCTAGGTCATGAATGCCATTTACAACGTGACAATGAATGAAATCTTGTTCACTGAGTATTACCAATATACACAATATGCCACCACTCTTCTGAGTTATCCAAACTGCAAAAACCAATCTCTTCAAGGATACTCTGGCAACCTTCTAGCTGGCAATTAACAAGAAAAAAGGGAGTTATACCTGCCTTTAAGTGGGAAATAAAACGAATCTGATGCCCCCATACTTTGAGAATTAAAGAAGGGCTTTGAAATTAGAACACTAGGGTGGACATTACCTTTATAAACCATTGTGACCATGTGATGGAATCTTTAAGTAAACATGATCCCAGGATCTGTGGACCAATCAATGGGAACCAATTACCCAGTGAATATCTGAAGGTATACTACTGGGTTTTGGGGACTTGTGGGAAAAAACAGAGGGACGTTAAGGGCCCCTTGAGGAATTCCCAACAGTCTGTCCACAATACCTAACATGAAGCTTAGTGCACAAGGCCTACATGCCTTTGTGATTCAGATACCAAAATTATGCCCACCAATAATACGGAAAAGGCAATGTGGCACTCCTGTGGATGGCCCGTATATCTTCTTGCTGCCATCTGGGCGGTCCATTGGACTCCACCCACTACCCTTCAGAGCTCATTCTGAGAGGACAAATTCAGATTTCAGAGCTGGAAGAGACCTTAGTGGCTCTACTCCAATCCATATAAAATATGCCTGATTTCTGTCATTTATTTTTCTGGAGCTTGGTATCTTCATCTATATAAAGACAGAGTTGGTTCAGAGAACTTCCAAAAGCCTTTCTGACTCTCACATTCTACTCATGGTTCTATGGTTCATTTATCCAGTGTCTGTGTTAGTAGAATTTAATAAGCCAATACATGATTTTTGGGTTCAAACCACTGAACTATTAGTGTTGCCTGATTATTAAGCTGCCAAGGAAAAGAAAAACCATGTTCTAATCCCGAGGTTCTGGTTCTTCTTCTTCCATTTTTTTAAATGTCTCTTACAAAACTTTGGGAATAGTATCCCAAAAAGTCAAAGCAACCCAGTGGAGTTGTGGTTGAACCAGTGAAGGCAAAGGATTCTAGAAAAAAGAAGCTTCCACTCTGGGCATTTTAATTTGAAAACTGGTTTAAAATGATTATTTAAAATGAAAATTTTCCCATTTAGTAGAATCTGGAATATGAACATAATACTTTCATGCATAAATCATTCAAATTAAGTAATGGTTTTAGCCACTAGCGAAGTCTGACCCTGGCTGAAATCTTCTCACTAGATTAAATTTATGGGGACCTTTTTTTCAGAGAAAGGGTCCTTTACTGGCTCCCCGAGAGAATATAATTTGGAATTATGCACTAAAAAGCTATTAAAGCAAGCATCTCCTTTGGACCCAGTTACACTACTGGTGGTCTAACAGATCAATGAAAGAAGAGATGGTCCTATATGTATAAAAATATTTATAAGGTGGTTTTTTTGTTTTGTTTTGGTGAATCCAAAAGAATGGAAAGCTAAAGGATACACATCAATTGGAGAATGGTGGAACAAATTGTGGGACATAAATGTAATGGAATACTACTGGAATATCAATGCTCTAAGAAATGAGGGGAAAGACTATTTCAAAGACACAGAGAAAGACCTATATGAACTAATACAGAGGACAAGTGAATAGAGCTAGAATGACATACTATGTAACACTGATATTATAAAAATGAATCTAAAAAAAACCCCCTCAGATCAACTAAGCAAGCAATCAACCATGATTTCAAAAGACTAAGACTAAAGAAAGAACACTGCCTCCTTCATGACAGAGGATGATGAACTCATAGTAAGAATTTTAAAAAGCACATTTTTTGAAGTGACCAATGTAGATATGTTTTATGTAAGCAAGTGTATGTAATGGGCAAGAGGTGGAGGAGAGGTTCTATATTTCTTTTTTCAGTGTGTAGAGGGAGGTGGAAGGAAGAGAGAAAAAGAAAGCTAAATAAAACTTACCATAAATGTTAAAGAAATGCTTGTTGATGGACGGAATGACCACTAAGAAAACAGTTCCTTGTTTTAGAGTCCTACTCTAGACCCTTAAATATTCTGCCTGTGTTTCTTATTTCTGTGATCTTCACCTTCTTTAGTAATATCAATTTTATGAAGAAGGCACTACAATACTCATTCTACACAAGAAAAAGTGCAGGGTGGGGAGGGGGGAAATTAGAGGGGACAGATGTCACACCTTGTGAAGCTGTTGGTACATATGTGCAACAAGCTTAACCCAGAACCATGAGCCAACGATTCCAAACAATAACGGAGCTACTACCAATCCCGTTTAGCCAGCATCGTGACAACACCCAATGTACGAACAGATTATCTGACTTAGAGCTTGTAAGAGACATAAGAGATCCTCTAGTCCATATGCTCCTTTTACAGATGGGGTCTACAAGATAAAGTCAGTTACCTCCAGGTCACACAAGTAGTAAGTGGCAGAACTTAGATTCAAAACCAAGGTATATTTCCTCCACATTCAGTGCCCTTTCTACTAATTACCTTCTTGCATATAGTATAAAAACAGGTACAGAAATCTTATCTCAAATTGGCTTTGGTTCACAATCACTAACTGGTTGTGAATATGAGTTCCTTTTAAAAATGTTTACTGAATAATAAATATTCAATTCATGATTTAACGATTACTGTAACATATATTTTTGGTTGCATGAGGGCACCAAACCTCATAATTTATCACCTTGAATTTTTCAAGTTGGTTAAATAAAGTTGGTTTCTGGTTCTCCTCTATGGCTTGGTATGCTGTATTTTTTCCTGGTTTTCAACAACAACTTTTCAGAGGAGTTAGCTGGGTCTGACCAAATGTGGTACATTATTGAAAGGTATCACATAATGCACCTTAAGCTTGAATGGCTTGGGTCATTTGAAATGGTAGTTTGTAAAAGCTTTCAAATATACATTTTCTATAATTTTTAATAAATTTCAATAAACTTCTACTCATGAGTAGTTTTTATAGGGACACATGATAGCATGGAACTGAAGACTTAGATGTTAAATCTTTTATTCTGTGACATTATGAAAGCTCCATAAATGTGTTGAGAATGGGTGTGATCTCTTTTATGTCTTGGACAGTATGGTGTTAATAAAATATTTCATAAAGGTGACAGTAAAGACAGGGAGACCCCATCTATGACTCTTACCAGCTCGGATATGATTCAAGGAGGCCAGCATTCGTAACATGAAAGATGCTGGGACAGTGATAGTGTTTCTAGTCTCCTCCAGCATTAACTCATTCCGAGTTATAACCTGTAAGGCAAATGAAATGCTTAAGAGATCAGCGTGACATCAAAAACCTATCAACAGAACTTTAAAAATCATAATGAAATTGGAAAAATAAATCCACAATTACACCTATGATGATTTACAATGAAGCTCGCTGCTTACAGAGAAAATGCCTGCAACTCTTCAGATTAAATTAAAATTATTTCTTCATACCAAAATGCTTCGTGGGAGTAGCAAGGTCAGACACAAACACTCCTTTAAGGAACATAAACAGCCAAGAGCAAAACTCAATTCTTGCGGCTGCTCATACCTACCTGAAGGCAAAACTTAGACCCTCATTTTGTGTAGTTTATTCCCCAAAGGGGACAACATGACGTGCTCTCTGGATCCCAAGCCACAGTTAACACTTTCATGCACACTAGAGCTGAACTATAGTCGTCCTTTCCTAAAACTGTCTTAAGGTGAATGCTTTCTTCCATCTCTGCAACCATGAAATGCCTAGTACATGTATTCTGGCTAAAGAGGAACAGATCTCCAGCAGTCCTTTTCACCCCTTTGCTAACCTGAGCAGGGTATAAACTTCTGATCAACAAGCCTCTACAAGAGAGGTCAGGAATTCTTAAGTCTTGTGTACCACAAATGGGACTAAAGAATATGCCAAAAATGAAAAAAAGGAAGAGGAAAAGCAAAGGGGGTAGAAAAAAAGCAAAGAAGAGAAAAAAGGGGATGATAGAAAGAGGAGGAAGGAGAGAAGTGAATTTGGTGAAGTACACTACCTCAAGCTAACTCTGTTCTAGAGCTTAGTACAAGAAAACTTCATAAAGAGATTATTTCATGACAGAGAAGATTCTTCAAATTTTTCTTGCTAACTATGGTTCCTCTATTTCAAAACAAAAACTTAGAATAAAAAAAACTGGAAAAATTACATTTAAGTAATTAAAAATAACAGCTCATTTACAAAGGCCTCGCACTTAAAATAGCAGATTTTTTTATGGCTTCTTTATTCCAGCAAATGCCTAAAGGCAAAATACAGCAACGTTACATTTGTTAAGGATGTCTGTTTTGATTTTATTGGTCTTTGTTATTAGTTACGGATTTACCTGAATTCTTTTTTCAGCTCAGAAAAAGTCTACTTCCACTAATATACATTAATTGGCCTCATTTTGCTAATTAATAAATGTGCTGCTCAGCCTATTCAAGAGAAAAGAAAAACCAATGGTCTTACTTCATCGGCCAGTTTTCGGTTGAAAATCTTGGATTCTTCAAGTGGTGACCAGATCTTTATGTCGTAATCTATGCCGGATGAGGCCAGAACTACAAATAAATTTACGTATCAGTATAAAACTTGGAAATGAACCTTGTGAATTTTAATTACGCTGAAATTTATACTGAAAATTGTGCTAGTACATTTTACTGATGATTCTCTTCGGATATTTACAGTTTTGAAATTACTGAGGATATAATTTCAAGGTCACATTTAAGTCGCCTAATTATTTTTTTAAATCATCTAGCATTTATCTCCCTCCAGCCTCCTCCCAACTTTTTCCTTTTCCCCCTATCCATAGCTTATTCCTAAAAAGAGAAACTATTTTCCATGAAAGTCAAAAGACGGTTAACTGCTGTCTCATTAGGCTGCATGAAGAGTTATGGAGGCAGAAGTAAGTCTTAAAAGCTCAATCTGGGTGAGTATTTAAAAGCTCAAATATCTGAAAGCTCTTGGAGCCATTAAAACTAGGAATAAATTTAATAAAAGTAAATTCTTCTGCCAGTTTCTCTGTATTTAATATATGTTATTATTATTGTTGTTATTTTCACTTACAGGAAGTTTGGAATATATATCTTATAAAAGATTTCAAGCTCATTAATTAGTCTTTCTGGCAGAGAACTATCTTACTTGGGTCAAATGGATGTGGCTGTAGGCAGTTCACAACGTGATTATCAGCTTCCAAAAGCATCAAATGCTCAGCAGTATGGCGATCCCAAATGAAGATGTGGCCACAATCAGAGCCACTCATTACAAAATTAGTGCCCCAGAAGTTGGCTTCTTTTATCTATGAGTTAAAAAAAAAATATCAATTATATGATGGCAAGGACAAGGAGACCAACATTTAAGCTAATTCCCAAATTAAAAATAAAATGTTGATTTAGAAAAAAAGCATAATAAAATAAAAAGCTGTTTGAGATTTTGCCTGCCTCTCATATTCAAAACCGGGAAGCCATCAGTGGCAGGCAGTCTGATGATAAATCAGGGAGAGAGCTACATAGGCTTCTGGGCTTTCAGCATTATGGGAACGATTTACAAAGATCTTTGCTAGATTTCCAATAAGCTCGTTTTAGTTGATACAGTGCCAGAGACCATTTGTAGGGGAAAAGGACTGACAAGTAATTAATGCTAAGACGGTTTAGAACAACAGTTCCATTTTTATCTGCCTTATCTAGATTGTATCATTTTCTGAGCTACTCAGACACAGAAGCACAGATGGGCATCTTTCGTATTTTTGCTTTATGGTACAAGAACAGACAAAAAGCACCAAACATCTGAGTAGCAGCTGGGTATCTAGAAGACTCAATGGATTAAGGGCTGAGCCTAAAGTCAGGAAAACCTGAGTTCAAGTCTGCCCTCAGATACTTACTAGCTCTGTGACCCTGGGCAAGTCACTTAACTTCTGTTTGCCTTAATCCACTGGAGAAGGAAATGGCAAACTACTCTATTATCTCTGCCAACCCCCCAAAACCCCCCAAAACAACCCATGAACATTACTGGCATGACACAGTCCACAGGGTTATGAAGAGCTGGACACGACTGGATGACCAAATAATAACAATCATTATAGAAAGGAAGTGAAAAAAAAAACCCAAAAAACCAAATTCTTTCATTTCTAAAGCAATGAGATGGAAGCAATATAAAAAATACCAAAAAAGTTATTGAGGTTTTCTTTTTTTTTTAAATCAGCTCAAAAAAGCAACTATGAGCAAACTTCTGCATTCTAGTTCAGAATTCAAAGGACAGTCACAACTTACAAAGGCTAAAATTTAAAAATGTATAAACGTTTCCTTAGGGCAAAAAGTTTTTTTTGAGTCAGCATGATGGACTGGAAAAACAAAAGACTTAAGAGTCAAGAGGTCTGGGTTCAGATTTTGCCTGGTGCTCATGGGTTATACAACTTCGAGCAAGTCATTTAATCACCTTCCTGAGCTTTAGTTTCCTTACTGGTAAACTAAAGATCCCGACACTTTCATTACCCACATCCCAGGGCTGATGTGAGTGAAGGGTGCTGTGAACATTCAAGCGTTGCACATAAATAACTAGTATTACTTTATGAAATATTTCATGCCTACAGAACACATACAGAGGATCACCGAGATGCAGAGGTAGATGGCGCCCCAGAGGCCATCTGGTCCAACCTCCTCATTTTTAAAGATGAGGAAACAGAGCCCCAGGAGATGAAGGGATGTGCCCAGAGCTTCACAGGTAGAGCCACAATGACTCCAAGTTCAGTGGCAAAGTTCCTTTCCCCTAGACTTTGCTGCAACCTCTCCTAAACCCCAGTCAGGACAATCTTTATAGTTTAAACATGCACAAGGTAACAAACTATTTTAATCCAAAACATAAAATTGCCCATCTCTCCAAAGACTCCAATGAGCACTTGGTACCATTGTCCTGGAGTTGCGATGACCCTTATAAACCATCTTTACGAGCGGCCTCCTAATGTTCAGTGTGTCCAGCTCCTCCATCTCTTTTCTTTCCTTCCTCCGCCTGAAGAGTTCCTGAATTCGGGCAACAGCGGATCGTCTACATACATAAAGAAAACAGTGAATGAAGTCCACTGTACAATGGGGGAATACGATAAAATCACAAAACATGTATTTCATAGTACCACAATCACTCACCCTCAAACATAAGCATAAAAAAGCGGACACAAGGGAGACTACACCAGACTAGTTGAGTTACTAAAACCAAATTTTTTAGTTAAAGACATAACTTGGGAGATTTCTGGTATGTGGTTGAAAAAGGGAAATAACATGCGACACACTGGCTTATACAAGATAGTTTTATAAAGACACAACTTGGATGCAGGCAAAATTCATGTGCAGTTTATGTGAAGAGATCCACACTCTAGATAGACAGAGTTTCTTCCACCTGTTCATGTTAGAAAATTAAAGGTATCACATATAAGACACTGAGGGTTACAGAGGGGTCGAGGACTTGGGTCCTGGCCTTTACTACCTGCAGGACCTCAGTAAAATGACAAACTCTACAGACCTGGGTGTTCTTACTTGTCAAATGAGGGGACTGGGCTCCACGGCCTCTCAGGTCCATCCCAGCTCTAGAGCTAAGACCCCTCATAATACAAAAAGTGGGGGGGGACAACCCTGACTCATGTTGGCTTTTTGTGTAGCCCTGGATATTTAAGCATGTTTCATGAAGAGAATCAGCAGATAACAAAAATGGTGAATACATTTTTCTTGGAGTTAATTGCACAATTTATTTTGGGCAAGTCATTTAATCTTCTTGGGCCTTGGTTTCACATCAATAAAACAAGGGGTCTGGAGGTCCCTCCTGGCTCTAATGACTTTCTGATCCTAATGTGGTTCTACATTTTACTGGTTCATGGAGGTGAGAAAGCAGGCTAAGGGTCTGAGCTCAGGAGAGAGACTCTGTATTCACCTTCAGTCTTAGCTTTATCCAGCAGGAGAGATGTCTCTCTAAACATAGCTGTCACAAAACTATTCAAAAGTCTGTTAAAAACTCTATTTTTATGTCTGCTGTTTAAAATGTTATGTTCTACATAAAAGATTCAGGCTCTTTCAATCAAAGGTTCTAATGCTTTTCCCCCTCCTGTTTATACCAAGCTACTGTCTCAAGCTTTTGGTAGCGTAATGCTAATAGAAGTACTACATTTAAATTAAAATTGCATGTAGTTAGCAGTATTCAGCTGGAAAGCTGGTGGGATGGTGGTTGTTTTAATCTTCTCAAAGAGGAAACTCCCCAAATTACTTCCTTCCATTTGGAAGGAACCTAGATGAAGGGGTGGAAGCTGAGGAAATATGTCACGTACATACTTGCATATATGTATATGCATGTGCATGGGTGTGTATATCTGTGTCTATATTTGTATCCTTTAAAATTTGACACATGGAGCTAAAGAGAAAGGAGCCAAGAAGAGAGATGAATGCCAGAAACGGCAACCAAAAGGATTTCTTATAATGAGCACAAAGTAGTCACAGAAAATATTTTCTGTTAAAGAAACCGAAGTTACTGCAATTAAGGAAAACAGTTTGGAGACTTGATGCCAAGATGGCTTAAAGGCCTGGAGGTGTACACATAGCCCAAGGAAAGCTTCAGACACTAAGCTTTTAGGGGGATTTTGAAATACAAACATGAATTAAAGTATCTGTATAAAATTAGAGTTATAGAAATTAAAAGAGTTGATAAAAGGTACTGAATTGTGCCTGGTCATTTCTTTTACACACTTGCTTTCTAACATTATCTACTGTTTATTACTTCTTATAGTTAGCTATTTTAATAGTTATATTTTTGTAAAAAAGTATGACAAATTAATGGTCATATGTATGTATGTATGTATGTATAGCTGAACAAAGTATGTGTTGTAAATTTGGCCAAAACAGCGTCTTTTGGACTACAGGACTGAGGCACCAACTATTTACTAATTTGTGGGTAGTGGATTTTTTTCAATAAGTTTAAGACTTGGTATTTATCCCTGAAAAATTTATATGATCAAATCTGCCTTAAGAGTCTAGTCTGAAGATTTTGAAGGATCCTGAACCTGTCATCTACTATGTTAGCTACCCCTTCCAGCTTTGTGCTGTCTGCAAACATGCTAAGGAGGTTACGTGTGTCTGCACCTAAGATATTGATAAGAATGACAAAGGATCACAAATTGAGGACTAGGAACAGCTCTGGAAGGTAGTGAAACTGAGGCATGGAGAGGGCAAGTGACTTGTCCACAGTGATAAAACTGTTAAGTATCCAGAGCTGGATTTGAACCCAGGACTTCCTGCCCTCGAGGCCCATGCCCCGTGCTGCTTCACTTGTACACTGTCCCAACTCTTACGATCCTGGGAACAAACCTAGGGCCCAGGTGTACACCAGCAGAAACCACCTCCCAAGCTGCCTCTGAACTCGGAATGGCTGCTCTTCAGGCCCGTCATATCACTTCCAAATTCACCAGATTATACTATCGTCTAGAGACTTTATCAAATGTTTTGCTAAATATAAGTAAATATTATTCTCCTGACCTAGCAGTCTAGTAAAACTTTGCGAGGAAAAAAAAAGGAAATTAAATTAGTCTGACAAGTCCTACTCTTGTCAGCTCCCTGTAACATGTACTTTCTTTTCTAGATGTTTGCTATCCCCGAACTAATTAATACAGTCTAGAATTTTGTTAGGAACCCAAGAAAGGCTTACCACCCAGTGGTTTGCAGGTGCTATTCCCTTCCCTTTTTGGAAAGCTACATTTGTGCCATACTGTCACGTTATTAAGAGCTCAACAATATGCTTACAGAATGCTTAGTATGTGCTATTTCACCAGACCTTCCTAACACTCACCATCCTACCTTCTGCCCCCTATATTAAAGACCTCGGCCTCCCATTTACTCCACCTCTTCAACACATATGGTCTGTCTGAAATCTGTTTTAACCTTTCCAAGTGAATTTATCCCAGGGACCTGGGGTACTATGTGAATTTTACATACTGTATGAATTCTACACGCTGTTTATTCTATAGTTAAGTAGAAAAGGCATTATTCTCCCCATTTTATAGATGGGAAAACTGAGACTCAGAAAAGTCAACTGATTCACAGTTACATGTCTTGTAAGTAGTGAAAAACAGGATTAGAACTCAGGTCTTTAAAGTCCAGTGTGATACTAGACTGAGAGTTCAAGGGCATCTGGGTTTCAATTGCACTTCTGGTGTTGACTAGATATGTGACCAAGGCAAGTAAGTTATTTAGCCTCTATCTGCCTCAGTTTCCTCATCTGTAAGATGGGCATAACAGCACATACATCTCAAGGTTGCTTTGAGAATAAAATGATATATGTAAAGTGCTCTGCAAACCTTTAAGAGCTATACAAATGATAATTCTTTTTGTTATTATTAAAATAATAGTAATAATTTAGAATGTTTCTTTCAGGAATCTCAAAGAATGCAATTCTCCAGTCCCACTCCCAATATTTCTTCTATCATTCAAATTTATCTTAGAGATGGAAGCAACAGAGATTTAAATAAATAAAAAAGAAAAGAAAAAGATGAACGTGAAGGGCCCCCAAAAAACTTTCTACATTTCCCCCTGGGTAGAGTCAATAGTAAATGCTTAATAAATGTTTGTGGCTATTGTAACTGAGGGCATAAAAGCAGAAATTCCTAATCTCCTTTTTTGCTTCTTTCCTCTGCCACAGTCTTCATCATCAACTAGATTCTTTTAAAATTATGGCTATGTCCCACATACTTTCAATAACATGTGTTCTATTTTTAATTTTATCATGAATTCATTAAATAATTAGCATCAAACCTCACGAGTTGAGCCCAAAACAAATCAAGGAAACCATATCACTCTTCTTTCAAGAGACTCAGAGGGTATATTTATGCAAATTTAGGAGAGACATTCCCAAATATAAGCAGACATTAATTAGACAGAAGCCTAGGAAACAGGAACCATGGCTTATCCTCTTGTTCTACAGCACTGGCAGGGATTTTCCCAGAATGCTGCATACAGCTGTGGCCACACAATCTAAGAGCAATGGAAATAATTTAAAGGCTGACAAAGAAGGATGAAAAGTTAAGGGACTTAAGCTGAAAATCCTAAGGGATGTTGCTTTATTTCATATTTAAAATATGCCAGGATACATAAAGGACAGTAAGTTGTTAGTTAACCCTTTACAATAATAACAAAGAGGATAATTACTCAGCACTTTATAGGAGCTTTTTTGTATGTGTGGTCTCAATCAACCCTCAACACCTCTGGGAGTTAGGTACTATTATTATCACCATTTTACAGAGAAGGAAACAGAAGCCGAGAGGCTAAGTAATTAGCCCAAGGCCACACAACAAATAAGTGGCTGAGGTTGGATATGAACTCAAGTCTTCCTGACTCCAAGACCAACAATCTCTCTGCGATGCCATCAGGCTGCCTCTACTGGAGACAGAACGAGAAAAAAAAAATCAACTAGAACTATAGCAGGTATTTAAAAAACAGCAGAAATAATTTCTTTACCACAAGATTATAAAAAACTGAAATATGGAAAGTTCTAGAATTTTTCCCCTATTAGTCTAATGATAAAACATTTTGAAAAATTAACTATTCGAATGCAAAATATCATTCATTATTCTTATTCCAGAAATGAGATTTCTGGCAAGATCTGAAAAACGAATTTACATTCTATCCTGAATTCCACAAAATAACCTTTCCTTCCACCTAGAGTTAGAATAATCTGGCCATTCCCTTCTATCTCTACAATCCTATGATTAGTTATTTCCTTAGAAGATAAAATGCCTAAGTTTAATCTGTTCTCCACTGACTGGAGAGTGGTAAGTTCTTGTGAGCTGACGTCAGGAAGGGAAGAAGCTTTTCCACAGTGTCTACTATGTGCCAGGCACTGCGCCAAGGGTTGTTTATCATTATTATCTCATTTAATCCTCACAAGAACCTTGCAACATGGGTAATATTATTATCCTCAGTTTTACAGTTGAGGAAACTGAGACAAGCAGAGGTTAAGAGACTTGCACAGGGTCACATAGCTAGTGTCTGAGGCTGGATGCGAACTCAGGTCTTCTTAACTCCAGATGCAGTGCTATAGGATTCTCTCTCCACATCAGCAGCAGAGAGGTTCCACCACTGCAGCTCAGTATCACACAGCATTATTTGGGGGGAGTGTGTTCAAAACAGCATTAAACTGGTCATGGGAACAGCTAGGTGGCACAGTGGATAGAGCACTGACCCTGGAGTCAGGAGGACCTGAGTTCAAATCCAGCCTCAGACGCGGAACACTTTCTAGCCGTGTGACCTCGGGCAAGTCACTTAACCCTAATTGCCCTGCCCTCCCCCTCCAAAAAGCGAAAAAAAAACCCAAACTGATCATGGGTTAGGAAGGTAGTATAACAATTCCCCCTGGGACAGGAGAAGGAAAAAGAAATGCTGTGGGGCAATCCATGAAAAGAAGAAAAACAGTCATATCTGGGATAAACGCTCTGTTCTAGCCCTGACTAGAACTTTATTTCTTGTATGTGTTTTATATATTTATTGGCTAAAATTTTTCTACTCAGGAACACCTCATCAATTTGGAGCTCACTAAATTCAGAACTTACAATCACCAAGAGAATTTAGACTGATGGTTACCTTTGCATCATCTAAGAAAAGTGCTGAATAAGTAAGTTAGTAGTATAAACATTCTCTTAGAAAGAATGTTTTTAAACTCTCTAGAGAACAAACTGCTTCTAAGTACTTTAGAAAAAAAAACACAGAGTAAAAATGAGGTTAGCTGTGCTTTGTAGCACTTTCCCAAGTAGGAAATAATAGAAATGGGCATTTCTCATAGCCTCAGTGCAGACTGATTTTCCCCAAGTTATGTAGAGAAAAGTATAATCAGGTCCCAGAGGGCAGAGCTGTAACTAGGACTTCTCCTATCAGGGAGGCAATTTCAATTGGGAGAGGGAGTTTAAGGTATCACTATATGCATGGTTGAGGTAGATAGGCAAAAGGTCATGGATTTAAGAGATCAGAATATTTTTAATGAGTGAAAAGGGCTTGGGGCGGGGCAGCTAGGTGGGCAATGGATAGAGCATCTGTGCAACCCTGGGACAAATCACTTAACCCTGAGTGTCTTGCAAAAAAAACAAACAAACCCAAAACAAAAAAACAGAAAAGAAAAGGGTTTAGGTGAAAAAGACTAAGTGACAAACTTATTAGGAGAATGGTGAGTGTCTTGGAGGTACAAAGATGACAACAACAAGGGAATGGATAGAGAAAAACCTCAATAGAGGAGATGGTTTGCAGAGTGATGATGACTGGGGGAGGAAATGCAAGTGGCCATGGAGAATAAGGTGTATGCTGATCCCTCCCTCACCCTAAGTGTCAAAGATGTAGGAGAGAAACAATATAAAGTATAAGTGCTGGAGAGGGTCCCCAGAAACACAGTTATCTTAAGAGAAAGATGGGCTTCAGTGGATACTAGATGCAATATGAATGGAAGAGATATAGTACCATGGACCGAAAGTTAGGAGAGACTTTAGAGGTCATCAGGTTATCTGGTTCAAGCCCTGTTCTCCCATCTTCAGAGTGACCTTCAGATTCCCATCCCTTTCCCTGTCACATGGAAATGTTCCATCAACCAACAAGCCGTTCCAATCAGTGCAAGATCATCTGGGGGACATCAGTGCCAAAGGTGACCAGTGTTGGCTGCACAAGCTGCTGCTACCCTCTACAATCCAACTTCCAAGACAAGCTCAGTCTTACTTTATCCCCCTCTGCCCTCACAATGAAATGATCACTGTAGTAAGAATCAGAGGACTTGAAGTCAAGTGATTTAAAGTTTATGTGATATTATATAAGCTATCTCTTAGGGTCATTTAACCTTAGAGGGAGGTAAAAGCAAGAAAGCAAAAGGAAACAAAACGAGGAAGACCATCTGTTACTTTGAATTCTGACTCATTCATAGTCCTTATTTCCAAACATATATACATACATAAATACACACACAGACATACATTCAGCTGACAAATACTAAGCACTTATTGTGTATGTAATGTGCCACATCCCATAAGGTAGCATAAGATGCAATTCCCAGCATCCTACCATTTAATGGGGGGAGATGAGACCCATTTATGGTCTTAACAGTAGCTATTCACTACCTCCACTGGGTACTCATGGTAATTTTATGAGGCAGATATCAGAGGCATTGTTATCTCCATTTTACCAATGAGGAAAAAGCTATGCCTAGGAGTTGAGTCACTTGCTCATAGTCACAGAGCAGTGGATGAGAGCTGAGGAGTCTTCTGCCCCTTACATCCAGGACTCTTTCCAGGAACTGTCTCTGATACACCGTGCTGTGGATAGAGGCTGAAGCAGAGTGAGATCACCTCTGGCTTGGGTCATCAGAGAAGGCCTCATGGAAGAGGGTAGAATCTGAATGGAGCTTTGAAGGGAAGAAGAGATGGAAGGAAGGAATCAAAGTTCCTCATTCCCCATGACCATTTCGGGCCCTTATCTGGCCACTATCACTCAACAATATCTATCTCCTTCTTACAGTGGACTCCATCCCGCTCAGATCCTTGTTGTCATCTATGATGTACCTCTCAGGCGACAGAACATCAGAAAGGAAAGTTTCCAATACATGAACATTTAGTGTTCTATTTAAAAACCATTCTTTCTCATTCATGATGAATGAAGGCAACATGATGAATTTGGAAATGCTTTTCATGTCTTTACATGTATAATCAATATCATATTGCTTGTCTTCTCAAGGTGAAAAGGAGAGGCAGGACGAAGGGTGAGAATTTAGAACTCAAAATTTTTAAAAACAAATGTTAAAAACTTTAAAAATATAATTGGAAAATATTTAGCAAAATAAAAATATATGTAAAAAAACAGGTCCCTTTTAGGACCTCCTGGTCTCATTTGATTTATTGTACCCTAAGTGAGAGTAATAAGATTCCACTTACTAACTAATGTTCTATGTCATATTTTTTGCTGATTTAGACTAGCTTTCAACCCATTTCTCTTTTACTTCTCAAATGTAAGAAGTAATCTCAAAGTAAAATCATGATGAGTAAACAAATGACTGCACAGGAGCTTATACTTCCTACTAATAATAAGGATTAGCACTTCGCTGAGGGAACTTTTAGCAGATGGAGAAGTGTTAATGAGAGGAAAAGAATGCTTAAAAAAGGGGAAATGGGTAAACAGTAGGAGTGGACATTTCTGCTGTGTCCTCCAGTTCTGGGAGGGTATTTGTGAGAGATCACTTTATTGTCACTGGAAGGATTAATTATGATGTCAAATGGGAATATTTTCAGGACTTCATGAAAGACAAAGGGAACAATATAGTCAAGTGGAAAGGGTATTAGATTTGGAGATAAGGGACCTCTGTTCAAATCATCTGAGACACTGGGTAAATCACTTAAACCCTATGGCCCTCAGTTTCCCCAAGCATACAATGAGGGGGTTGGACTAACTTCAAGCGTCTCCTCCACCTCTAAATCTTATCCTATTCTTCAAGATCCTTTGATCCTGAAGACAGATATCTGGTATCAATCTTAACAGAGGGAAATAGAGGCAAAGATGATCCAAAATAGAGAATAAGAATTTAGTTTTAGAATATATTGTTATTTTGGGTAACAGATTTGTCTAATTATGTTTTATTCAATGAATATTAATATGAATGTGTACTTCCTGAACACATACCTAACTGATGATAGGGAAACCTAATCAGAAGTGTGCTATACATAGAAGGGGAGAAACTGCCCTCAATCAGACACTCATCATAGATAATCCATGTGAGGATAGTTAAGAATGAACTATTTTGGGGAGAGTAGCTGTAGTATTTCTGTCTTTGAGACTGGGTCTCCCTCTTGTGCTCAGAGAAGCTTTACCTTCCTCCACTTTTCCGACCTGGGCCAGTAGACCCTTCCTTTGGTAGTTTGGTGGTCTCCACCTCCCAGAAGCTCAAGATATTTGTGTCAGACTGCCCTACTGCAGCTCAGAACTCTCAGACTCAAGGGATCCACCAGCCTCAGCCTCTCCCAACAGCAGGGACTACAGGCAAGCGTCACCATGCTCAGCAATCGTAGTCTTTTAAAAGAAGATGGTAGGCTAGCCGTAAGCCCTAGCTACACTGAAACTGGTTACTGGTTCATAATCATCTCTGTATGCCTGCTTTATTTTCTCTAAATTTATGTAAAAATATCACAGTTCTTTTAGTTGGATGCTCTTCTGAAAATGCAGGAATTGCTACTTAGTCCACAGTATGAAAGGGAGAAGAAGAAACCAGGGCTGACATATTCTGTCTCACTGCTGCTAATCACAAAGCCACAACAAGCAATCAGTGGAAAATCAGTGAAGACCAAGATACTATTTCAAATCTCTCTTAAGGTACTAACAACCCTAAAACTAGCATAAACAGACATGCAAACCAGTTTGGGGCTTCACAATGCAGATTTTCATGTGGAAAATTCCAGCTTGTGTCTTCCATTGTTATTCCTTCCCTTCCCCACCAGCTCCTCACTTCTGAAGGCTGCTGTTACTCCGAGGAAGTAAAGCAGTCTCTTCTCTCTTACTTTCAATTTATAACCACCTGACTTCTGCCTCTGTTCTGATAGCTGAACTAAGTTTTTGGTAGATGACTGATAGTGATGGAAGTTCACTAGAAAGTACTATTTAAAAAATAAACAAACCTACATAACAGCAATATTTTGTCTGACAGACTTAACATAAAAGAGGTTTGAAGGAAGAAATTCAAGACTTGACATTATGATATCCTAAAGTAATTAGCCATTTTTACCATAAGAAACAACTCTTTAAACACACACACACACACACACACACACACACACACACACACACACACACACCCCTACACAGAAATTATAAAATTTCTTTTTGTCACCGATAAAGTAAATTACATATGTTTGAAGAATGAATTCTGATACATGCTATTTATTATTATTCAAAACCTAGTTTGGAAATTTAAAGGAAACAGTTTTTTTCAAAAAAAAATTAAAAATAAGTATGCTGTTTTTCAAGAACATTTATTTCAAAGTTTCTTTTTCATTCGACATACTAGATAAGTTAACACTGGTTCTATCTACACAAAGTCATTTTTTTTTATTCTATTCCCATGCAGTTCATGCAGCTAAATACAGACGATAAAACAGCCTGTTTTATAAGGTGCAGCATTTAAAGTTCAGTCAGTTTAAACAAAGTACTAACTGTTAATAGGAAAGATGGTTAGCATGGAAAATAAGGACCTAGCAGGTTCATTATAAGGAAGGAAGGAAAAAAGGAAAGAAGGAAGAAGGGAAGGAGGGAAAGAGGGAAGGAAAGAAGATATCGAATTACCTCATTATTCTATCACCTATTGCTGTTCCTCTGACATTAAATCTAGTGAAAGGAACACAAAATGAAATGACTAAAGTCATCCACAAACACCTCAAAGGGTCAAATCTTTAAATTAGCATTAAGTCCTCCATTTGTATGGTCAATTACCTCATTCTAAAAAGACTGTAGTTTCCCCCTATGATTTCGAATAGTAAATAAGTAAGACAATATTTAAAAGTGTATGAGGAAACTAAGACATCGAGAATAACTGAAGGTGGCATGGAGGAAAAGTCACTGGGTCTGGTTCTTCTATTCCCTTAAATAGCACAGTCACAACAATAATGTGTGACCCCATTATAAACTGTAAGGAAATGCACTGAGTCTTCACAAAAAATGCTGCTCTCGGCTACTCAGGTAAGAATTCAAGTACCTCATTCATCAGAGACAGACATGTTTGCAATGGATTTAAGTGTGTATTCATCTTTCTGAAAACATGCTCCACATCTGATTTTTGTTGTGCACAATTCTATGTAGTCCCCAGCCAATATCTAGCTGACCATTCACTGCTACTTTTTAGCTGCAAAACCACATGAACACATGACCACATCAACCACTACAGGAAACTTTAAATATACCTTACCTTTTTTGTAAGGGTTTATAATTTTTCTCTTTCTGATATTGTTTGCTTATTCCTTTTTTATTTTCCACTTATAAGGTCCCTTCCATGGACAAACTTAAGAGAGACCAGATCAAGTGAGGTATTTCACTAGACAGCATAACCTAGTTATTCTCTAAGATTTATTTAATTTACTATGGAGAGTTCCAGGGACATATTTTTAGAGTTAATGGGAGCATTCCATTTAAAATCTCTATGTTAGTTGTTAAAGCCTTTTTCTAAAACATTTTTTTCTCATGCTTGATCTCAGCAAAAAAAAAAATCTGGATCACATTTTCCCAACCAATTAAAAAGAATGAAAATTTCAATCTTACTTTACACTTTAAAGGGGCTGTGTCCTAACCTTGATGGCACACACACAAAACTGGTGTAAATTTTAGTTCCGAAAAAATGGCTTTATTCTAAGTAAGTAAAGAGCTCTCAAAAAAGGTGGGATATTTCAGTCATCACTTAGAAATAGAAGCTTACAGAACAGAAATATGAAGCAGTAGGTAACTATTCATGCTCATCAAAGCATACATCTTATTCTTTATCGACCTAAAGCATTCTAAATTGCAAATCAGTCTCTAGATTCTACCTCTTGCAGGGTGCTGAGAGGAAGCCTGTTAAGATTAATGGGCTTTTACTGTGATTTTTCATCCAAATCTGCAAAGTTCTACCTTGGACAGGGTATCTTGAAGTCTGCCAAATTAAATTATGCGAGTGGAAGTTTCTCAAAGAATAGTTTTGGAATCTTCTCTCCCTGGAAACAGAAATCCTTGAAGATTCTCTAACTGAATATAAATTTATGAAGGTATTTTCTTTATTTTTCTCCCTCTGGAGCAGAAATTTGAGACACCTGTTCCTACAAATTTTGAAACGAAGCTGACTCACTGGATTTTTCTGCTGGAAGATATACATATTAGAAAGTGCATAAATATGTAGGTAGTTCATGTTTACAACAATTGGTTTTTTAGAAAGGGGACAATTATAAAAACTGCTTCTGTTGAAAATGGTCAGAAGAAAGGTATTCTATTATAATAATGTTAGCATTTTTTTGCCCATAATGGAAGGCTTACAAGTTGCATCACTGAAAGAATACCCATGAGGACAATATTATGGTCCTTATGAAATATCCTAGTTGAACAGATTTTAACACAGTTTTAGAAGCTAAGGCTTATATTTAGTCTTAAAAAGAAACTGCTTGTCCAATGTCTGAATCCAAGTCTGTTTTTATAAATTTTGGCACAGTATATGGTAATGAATTGTGCAAATTTGGCAACTCCTAGGAAAATGGAATTTTATTATGAAAGAAGCAGTGTCTAATGGTTGTAGCAATCACTCTATCATCTTATATATATGTACAGCTATAACTAGCCTATTTATGTCTTTTAAGCTTATGTTGCATTTATTTTAGGTGTGTTTTACATTTGTCCTGTAGTCTTCCATTAATTTGTAAGTTTCTTTGGGGTTTTGCTGCTCTTCCTATTTACTACCTACCATTCTCTTATGTAAGCAATACAATTTTGGAGCCTTAAACTGAGAGGGTGACCTGACACCAAAGATCAACCAGAAAGGTAATTCCCCACAGTCAGAGACTGCCTAAATTTGGGATCAACCTTGAATCTATCCTGGTACTTTGTGCATCAATTGAGGTATGAGAAGGTGAGTCTGTTCAAGCATGGAATAATCAAAATTGTCCCCAGTCTAGAGTATAATGGCAATAAAGGACCACCTAATGTTGAGGTGCCTTTCTGGAGTGGGGCTACGTGCCCTCGACTACAGGTACTACATACAGTGAGTTTTCCTTAAATTAGTCCTGAACCCTCGAACAAGAATGATAAATGGAAGAAGAGAATTTCCTGAAGCTGCTCTGTATTCCCATATAATCTAACTAGCTTTAAGACATGCAAAAATGAGCCCTGGAGCTCTTAATTATTACTCTTCTTTTTGTTTTTGCTTCTGGAGTGGACATAGGATTTCACTGCTATGGCACTGGGACATAAAAAAAGTTTGAGAGACAGTTTCTGAGTAATCAATAATTTTATTTATCATACTAGCAATAATTAATAAAAGGGATCAGTGACACCCTCAAATGCCAAAGACCCCTCATGGAATCCACTCAATGCTTTTATGTCCTTGGAAGAATGGGTGTTCCTGAGGGTAGCAATAAATTCTGATTGGCCAACAAATAATGAGAATGAATAGCATAATGAGAGGTGGGCTTATTCTAATCAGGGTTTGGAGGAACTTGACTCTGATCACTCAGTTTTGGTCAGAGACTTACCTATATTCATAACATCCTGCCTAGGGTAATCTAGACAAAAGTGGAATCCACTTTTACCCAGACCTATCTGAGTAACACAATGGGCCAGACTCCATCAATTTACCCAAAATTTCTTTACCTTTTGAAAAGATCTGAATTTTCCCTCTCATTATCAGCCCTGCACTTCAAAGGCTGGCTGAACAACCTATGGGTGCCGATTTCTGAATGAGGAAGTGGAAAAGGTAAAAAACCTTAGTTCCAATTTAATAACTGATTATTAATCCAAGAGAAATAGTCATTTCTCTCAGCAGTGAGGGAGGGTAAGAGTTCTACTTACACACTTGGCACCTAGGTTGCAGTTGAAAAGCTCAGGGAACCTCTTGAGAAGAGGCAAGAGGTGGGACTAGCACCCAGGTCTCCTGACTGCATAGCCTTGCCAGACTCTACTTTTGGATATCAGATTCTGATCTTAAGAAATCAGCATTTACTGGTTATACAATGCTGAGCAAATTATGTAACTTCTTAGTGCCTAAATATTTTCATCTATAAAAATGAGAAGAACCGACCTAGCATAAGTGTTAGAAGTACTAGTAAGACACTAAAATGTGATTTTTTGCAAGCAGGAGTTTGAGAGTCCGAAGATCTGGACATTTCAGTCCTTGGTTTTGTCTTTTTTAATATATATGTTCATACAAACACTTACATACAAGTAGATATACATACACACACACACACATATATATACATACATGTATTTGTGAGTGTATATATACTTGTGTGTATACATATGTACTCACACTCATGTAAACATGGAAAAGTCCAATCTCTTCTGGGGCTGTTTCTTCAAAATGAGGGAGCTAGACTACATGGTATCCAAGGACTCTTCTAGTTTTAAAGTTCTATGATTCTATAACTTTTACCTGTCAAGAAGACACTTATTAAAAGAACTAAAATCTTAGTAAATGTATACCACATTCTACCAAAAATGCTGTATTTAAATCCTATTTTTGTTATGATTTTATCAGTCCTTGGCCATCAGTATCAATAGTAATTTGCTAAATGAAAACTATGGGATATATACAGAAGCAATTAAGTGTGGTCAAAAGATGCTGGGCTGGGAACCCAAAGATCTGGTTTCTGTGTGACCTCAGATAAGTCACTTAACTTCTTGTTTCCTCACCTATAAAATGAGAAGGCTGGAAACAACTGTCACTAAGACATATTTCCAAGCTAAGTTCTAAAGATTTGATCCTATTATTAGATGACCTCTCTGACTACATGATTTTCTATTTTACTTAAATTAACCATATCATAGAATCTGTTTCTTTAACTTCATCTTAAGAAACCATCAACATCTCTTAAAAAATGAATTTCCATTTTAGTCTTTGTACCTTAGAACCTCCTCTGATGGCAATTATGTTTTAAGGAAGGCCTAAATATGAAAAGAAAAGGTAATTGCTGCTTCTCTACAAGAGTGGCAATGTGGGTGCTAAGAGCCAGTGAGAGGCAGCAAGAAGACAGGATGATGAGTAATCTGCCTAGGCCTGACCATGGAGAAAGAGGACTTGCTTTGTATGAAAAAACTTGATGCTCTCTCTCCAGGCAGACCTTAGCTGATCATGACTAAAGAGAGAGGCCAGAATTCTTTTCCTCTTCGGAACCCCCAAGGAGTATAATGTATGATGTCATTTGGAACTTGGGCTCATAGTGCCTCTGCCATAACTTGTTTCCCTGGCTTTTCCCATTCTGGAGCCTTGTGACGTCTGCTAAGTAGGAAGATGAAATGGATTACGAGCTCAACGACAGCTCACTTTTTTTCATTACATGTTGAGTTAAAAGTTTGAAGATTTTGTTCAATAGGAGACTCATGATGAAATGAAATTTCAGTGCTGCTTAAGCTACAACCTAAAAGATAAAACTCGGTTCTGTGAGAAAGAAGGGACAGAGAGATGTTCGCTTGGATGGTGTTATCTGCTGAAACTTTTTTCTGGAAGAGCAAGACAATGACGAATTCAAATGGTCTATCAAATACAGAATGAGAACAAAACAAGTTCTTTCAAAAACTTAACCTTCTGATCTCACTAAATTAGCAGGTGAGGAGCTATGAAAAGGGAATGCAGTAATTTCATTCCTTCTTTACAAGGTTTCAGTCACTGAGCAACATTCCCCCTGCTTCTAATTTGAGCCACTGGGTTCAACAGGAACTAGAGATAAAAATGCTGCTACTCACACAGAAAAATATATCCAAGTCTCCTCAATTAATAGTCACCAGAGAAGTGGCATAAATGTGGTGACAGATGTTTTCTACAAAGCTGGCTACTCCACTTGTAACATGAGCTAAATATAAGCTCAGTGCTCTAAATAGCCAACCCTCTGCCACAGTCTACCTTTGTCTTCCTGTCTCTCCAAGTTTAGACCCATGCTCATGGGTAGAGTTTTGCATCAATGAGAAAATTCTACTCACCTCTCAAAGATATTTCCCCAAAGCATATGATATGTAAATAATTTTTAGTTTTAAAAAGAATATAAGCGTATATGTTAATCAGGTAATCTGTACCCTATTGGGGAAAGTCAAGTGTCAAAAAGTTTAGGTCTCTCCTCGCAAAAATCCAAGATATATCTAGTTTCAAATAATGGCCTATGGATGATACGTATTATAGTCAAAACTGAAGTACATACTGACCTATGCCCTGGTCCTGTTCGATATCTTGCACCTGGGATTAGGACTGGCTCATCATCACTGTCATCGGTTTCTTGGAAAGTGGAGCCCCGAGTCAATGTTTCTTCATGAATAAGTGGCCCTGTGGGTTCTGTCTGGGCCTGAGGCTCATCATGCGTGCCCTCTGCAAGGGCACCTCCCGCCAGACTGGGTTGATCTGAAGGGCCCTGTTCCTGGCCTTTTTCCTCTGGAGCAGATTCTTCTGGAACTTTGCAAGAGTTGTCAAGATTGGGATCATTCTTTTCTTCTGAGCTGCATCCCAAAGGCTCAGAGACAATATCTGATTGTGATCAGAAAATGATGCACGATCAGTTAATCACTGAGTTATCACTAATCATTTGACCTAATTTCAAAGTTGTCAAGGTGATGGAAAGTATACACTTTCAATGGACATTCACTTTTTTTCCATGTTTTGTTACCACAGAAAGTGCTACTATAAATACTTTGGTATATATAGGGCCATCCTCTCTTGTCTTTTCACCTTCATGGGGTACATGCCAGGTAGTTACATCAATGGGTCAAAGGGTATACATCATTTAATTACTTATCTACCAGGATTCCAAATTATCTGAAAATAAATACATTTTCCATCACTATGAGTCTTCCTTTTTGAAGAGAAGAAAAGCAGTTAATCCATCTATCTTGAAATATTCTTGAAAAGAACTTTTGGCATCGAAAATACTTGCAATTATAGTTTTCATTCCCTATTTTTGGGCAATTGTCTAAAAAGAACAAAGCAGCTTACCTGTATCTGTGGGGTTCTGAACTGTTTCTTCTGAGTATTTGCACTCCTGTGTCTTTGTGGTCTCCTCTGATGACTCTTCAGGAGTCACTGGAGTGGAAACATTTAACCATTAATTTGTAAGTAGTTTATAAAAGCAGGCACGAACTTATCAAACCTCTGAATCCTGCCTTTCTTAAGGTTTATCTTCCACAACTTCCTATCCCAATTAACTGGTTTTAAGTAATATTTTATTCGCTGTAGGACATATACAAATATATTAAGACCACTAAACTTTACCTAATATTGGTTCACTGGCTTTGTTTCTTATCTGTTTCAGTTGCTTATCTGAGGGGAAAACAGTCTTTCTGGTTCTTTTTTTTTTTTTTGCTTTTTGGAGGGGGGAATGCAGGGCAATTGGGGTTAAGTGACTTGCCCGAGGTCACATGGCTAGCACGTGTTAAATGTCTGAGGCTGGATTTGAACTCAGTTCCGCCTGACTCCAGGGCCAATGCTCCATTCACTGCGCCACCTAGCCTCCCCCTTTCTGGTTCTTAAATGGACATTTGCTCACCAGCCAGTCATCTTAGGGGATTCTCAAATGCTCAAGCGCCACTTCAGGGAAGTCTCCCGTCCCTACGGAATGGTTACTGTTCCTTCTTTCAAGTTACCTTGTGTTTATTTACCCAAGTGTGTTTTGGGTACATGTTGTATTCCTGATCTGTCCCTTTCACCTTCAATTCCTCTATAAAATATACACCCTCTAAGGTTGAGGCTGGCTTCACTTTTGTCTCTGTATCCCAAAAAACTAACAGTGTCTTGTAGGCACTTAATGTTATATTGAATTGGTTGGACGCTCCTGTGAAGGTTTATATTGTCACATAACACTCTGCCAATTAGTTAGAAATGGGATTCTGAGTAATGCTCATTTAAATGTAGCCATCCCTAAAATCTTAATGCAGATTAATGCTTAATGCTACTTCTTGTTGTTCAGTCATTCAGTTGTGTTCAATTCTGTGACCCTGTGGATCACAGCATGCCAATACTGTCCATTGGGTTTTCTTGGCAAAGATAATAGTTCACTATTTCCTTCTCCAGTGAATTAAGGCAAACAGAAGTTAAGTGACTTGTCCAGGGTCACACAGCTAGTAAGTGTCTGAGGCTGGATTTGAACTTAGGTCTTCCTGACTCTAGGCCTAGAGCTTTATCCACTAAGCCCCAATTTTTAAGCCTACAGCAGATGGTATTCCCACACGGTCTCTCATCCAAGCCCTAAGCGGGCCCGACATTGCTTAGCTTCTGAAATTACAGACACTAGGGATATTCAGGGCGGTATGGTTGTGTAGCTAATAAAGCTCATTAAAACTGCATTAACACTTTGGAGATATTTTAGATTCTAGAAAAGAGCTCAGAAAAAAAATAAACTTAAGTGGCTTTTGATGATATATATATTCTAGTTCTGATTCTGTCCTTCAGAAGCTATGTAACGTTCGCCAAATCACAGGATGTCTCTGAGCCCCAGTTTCCACCTCCACAGTCTTGAATTTCTCAAAGGGCCACTGAAAAGCTCAAATAAGATGTCTATAAAAGCACTTTGAAGATGAGACCTGAAAAAACAGTACAGTCTCCATTTTTGCTCATGAGATACTGGGCTCTCCTCACCCCTTCCCCCCACTGTTCCATATTTTTCTTTCCTCTCTGCCAAGTACCTTGAAAAAAGCCATCTACACTCAGGCCTCCACCAGTTCTCTTTCACTTACTTATCTGACCTCACTACTCAATGAGACAGCTCCTTCCAAAGTCATGAGCGTGATAGCTGCTGGCCTTTTCTCAATCTTTGTCTTCCTTGGCCTCACTGTAGCATGGGAGGCTCCAGACTAGTCTCTCTTCCCAGATGCCCTTCTCTTCTGCTTCTCCCTGTACCTGTCTAACCATGAGTCTCCCCTGCTGGTTCATGATCCATATCCTGCTACACCACTATGGATATCACACAAGGCTTTCTCCTGGACCTATGTCTCTTTTCTCTCTACACTCTCCTAGTGACCTCATAAGCTCCCATGGGTTCAATTATTAATCCTATACAAATGACTGCTAATTCTGCCTGTCCAATCCTGGGTTCTACTCACATATTACCAACTCCTACTGCACATTTCAATATTTCAACCCCCCTACTCTCATCTCATACAGTGACCACTTTGGCTTATGGTCTCATCACCTCTTGCCTGGCCTATTGCAATGGCCTCCTTCTTGGTCTCTCCCCTCCCAAATCTATTCTCCACACAGCTGCCAAGCCTAAAGTACAGGCATGACCATCTTACTCCTTAGCTCAGTAAACTCCAGTGGCCCCCATTACTTTTAGGATAAAATCCACATTCTGGTTGGGCATTTAAAGCCCTTTATAACCTGGCTCCAAATTACCCTTCTAGGTTTATTGTATGTTACTCCTCTTCACACTCTACTAGACGTCTTGCTGTTTGTTCTCCGTGCCCCAGACTTCCATCCCCCATGTCCATGACTGGCACAATCCCTCTTGAGCCTTACCTCTCGCAATTCTAATTGCCTTCAAAGCTCAACTCAAACACCACCTCCCACAGGGGATCCATCCTGATTCCCCTCCTTCCCCAGGTGCTGGTACTTCCCCCTAAATTACATTTGTTTTGTATATGCCTGAATGAAGCGAATGCGTGAAAAAGCACTTATCAAGCACCAACTACGTCCCAAGCTCTGGGGGCACAAACGGAAAAGGCCAGATGGCCCTTGTTCCCAAGGAGCAATGTCTGCAGTGTTCCTCTGGATAAAACCTAAGATCCAGTTTCAGTTCTGTCTTTGTGTCTCCCAAATCTAGCATGGTGCGCAGCAGGTGCTTAACAAATCCTTGGTGATTGGCTGGCTGGAGTATTACTGGAAACTTAAGAGCCAATGGGAAATAACAGGAGGTTCTGGGTTGTTTTAGTTCCCCATTAACTTAAAACCTACAATCATGGACATTTTTCAAAAGAAATGTACACATTTAGGTCATAACTATATACATGGCAGCAACAGTCATGACTCTGTTATATCTTGTTTTGTTCCCTAACCTACCTGATGTAAGAACGGTCTATGCAGATGTTAAGGAGCCCTGATGAAGAGCGGTCAGCAGGCTTTCACAGGCATTCTTCCTAGATCACACCATAATTTATTTTTTTGTCAAGTAACTGAATGGGGTACAGAGCATTTAAGATGTAGCTGCATTTATTAATTTTAATAAAATTATTAACCTGGTAGAGGAAAATTCAGTTTTGAAGGTTCTCTTCAAAGTCTCTCATGTACAGATTATTAAAAAATTAGGGATATGATTATAGAGATAATTTTAACAATAATATACAGACTACTAACATCAAAAGGTGGTAAAGATTTTTTTAAAAGCTCTACACATGTTACAAGAGATAACTTCTATAAAGTAAAAAAAAGGAATTCTTTAATGAAAAGTAAGGGTTGTCATATTTATTTAATATTTTAGGATTTAAGTACTTTTCCTGAAGTGACAGTGAAGTAGAGAGTAGAATTCACACACACACACACACACACACACACACACACACCCACACACCCACACACCCACACACACCCCGACTTATGGTCCAGAAATGAAATGACTTGTTTAGGGTCCCCAGCTAATCAGGGTGAGATCTCCTGTTTGAACCTAGGTCTCCCCTAATGTTTTGTTCCTCACATTTTCTTCTGCACCATTCTCTTTCTCTCTTTCTCTCTCTCTCTCTCTCTGTCTCTCTCCTCTACTTAGGCTAGGATTCTTTGGGACTATGAGTCATGGAACTCCACAATCTCAGAATTCAAATTATAAACAACTGAAAGGGCAATGGAAATTTGCATGGTGGGTGTGTAAGTAGGCTGCAGCATGTTACCAATGACAATTTGTGTGACAGCAGCAGAATAAAATGTTTTTGAGAACCCATATGCTTGGAAAAGGATGTGGGTTGGTCACTTTGGAAGAATATAAGAATAAGAAACCACAGATGAGCAGCCAGAGTAATTCATGTAATATAACTAAGCTTTGGTAACTACACCTGTAAAGTGGGATGAATTATCATTTGCCAGCCTCACAGGGTTGTTGTGAGCAAGGTACTCTGTAGATAATAAAATGTTACACAAATGTAAGCTATTATTACTAAAAGAACAAAAGAAAGGCTCCAGAATGTTGTATAGGCCCAATATGGTATATTTATAAGGAAATGCAGAGAATAATTGTAGGGTAAGATGGGGGAATCCAATATAGATCAGTGGAAGTATTCCAGAAGCTGATGACTTCACGGACCCACCAACCACTACTTACTACTTTAAAAAGTGGTATTTACTGAAAAATGGGTCCAGAAGTAGTACAATATTTACCTAATAGTGGGACCAAAAGGAGGGATGGCCTGGTTCCCTCTATGACAATTCTTAAAGGAATTTATGGTAAGAATGAAGGTGTTACCAGAAGTCTGGAACCAGCTGTCACTTAGGGTTCTTACTCTGGAATTCCTGGTCTGACAGCGATCACTGACAGATGACAACAGAGGGAGCTGGTGTGCTTCCAGATAACCAGCTCTCCAGTATGGGTAACCTGGAGGAGTCATGCACACTCTTGCCACTACAGCACACCCATAGACAGCCACCAACAGCTACAGGGGTTAATCTGATGGATTCAAAGTGTACTCTACAGCAGTGGTGTCAAACTCAGGGCAGCACATTAACTTATCTATGGTCTGCAGTATATTCATTCTCACTGTTCGGCAGTTCCCAATAGCATTTTAGTTTGTCTCTGGCCCTATGAACATTTTGCATCTCAGTATTCCTCCTCTGCTCCACACAAGAGAGGACCTGGGCAGATGGAGAACTCCCAGAAGCTATGGGTCTGCTTTCCCTCAGTCTCAGGTATGACCAAATGACTAACTTGAGGCCTGTCTAAGCAACCCATTCTGTGACCTGGTTGAAAACTTTTAGGACAATTGAAAACATTTCTTACTGGTTTCCCCGCCTGGTGGCTGTGGCTGTGACTGTGACTGTGTCTGTGTCTGTGAGGGGCTTGGGAGACCCCGAGATGCGTCTTGTTCCTCTGGCTTGCTGTGGCTCCCACTTCCTCTAGAACTTGAGGCGGTGCTGCTCCTGCCCCCAGAAGAGATCATAAGTGACTCAAAGGGATGCGATCATAAAGTGTGAAGTACTTTCAAAATTATTTGTAACGTAAGTTACTATAATAGAAACCAAGAGTGTGGAATACAATTGCAAAAAAGGACTCTGTTTTTAAACTAGGCTTAAAAAGGGTAAACTTTCCAAGTTTACTTCTGAGTCTAAATTCTATGATCTAAGCCACATAGCAATAAGAAATGACATAAGTTATTGTAATATTCATTCCCTCCCCCTGCAACTAACTCCCTTGTCAAATCTGAATGACTACATTCCTAGAACCTGTTTTTTTTAAAATCAAATACCAGTTCTTGTGTTTTTATTGGCATTAATGCCTAGATGCATTTTTACTGAATGTGGACATAAAATAATTCAATTATTTTTCTCCCTTCTCCTGTTCCTGGCAAATTGCTCAACCTAGCCATTATTCCTTTGATGTTACAGACTTTAAAAATCACAGTCTTTGTTGTTCCTGGCTGAAGAGTCCCACTGTTCTGAATTGATCTTGGCAGAGATATCCTTATATAATAAGGGCCCTTCTCAGGACCCTCCTCTAGCTTGATTGTTTTTTTTTTTTTTTGAGATAGGACAACCAGGACTATACCAAGTATTTCAGTTGTAAGTTCATCATACTTTTGGGGAAGGAGAGGTTAAGAATCACTATTTTATTACAAATATTCTTCTATTGTTCTTTGATCAGTAAAGTATACTTGGTATTAAGGGATCCATATAATGTTTGAGAATAAAATGAAATATTCCAAAATAATTTGATAATGGATGAGATACAGAATTTTTTTTTGTTTGGAAGTAAATGTGAACAAACAAAAATAGTACAATGAGCTTAGAAACAACTAACGTACATATATTTTAGTTGAAAACTATTGTTTTCATTTTCTGCCAAGTTGTCATAAAAAGATTTTAAATGTAGGAGTTAATTTGACGTGTCTATGTTAATGAAGAACCCTCCTCCAAATATTAAGTTGAATTAGAGACAGAGGTAAAATACTCAGGTGTAAATCACATCTACACATCACTTTTACAATACATCTCACAGTAGCCTTTAGTATCCTCCTTATTTTAGGGCATTTTTAAATCAAGAAAGAGGCCAAGATACTCCAGGTACATCGCGTGATATTGATGCACCCTTTCTCCCCTCCAATTGTAGGCTTCTGTTATTAATTGGGGAAGGCCATTAGCTTTCAATTTCTGGCCCTTATAAACTAAAACGTGGGAACATGTTTCCTTTGTTATCAGACACTTCTGACTTTTCCCTTTGGGAAATTAATCCTTTGTGTTATTCTCAAATCTAGGTTAACCAACAAGCTTAATATGAAGAGATATAAGAAAATAAATTTGGAAATAATTTCAAAGTATCACTTATACAATTACTAAAAGCGACACATGTGTAGCTATTATTACTAAGGTGCTACACATAAACCAATTTTGCAGATATAGGAAGTTTACTTGTTAAGTGTCAACATTTTGGTTACTTTTGTTTTTAATGGAATCTTTCTTAAAATCTTCAATACTTTTCTTGGCTTTCGTCAAGTATGTTCAATATAATTTAACCTTTTCTTGGTGACCTGAGTCATCATTTTGAGCATCAATTATTGTACTCAGAGCTTAGAAAATACATGATCTCTGCTTTTCTAGTTTTTTGTAGCATGGTTTTTAATATTAAGGTCATACATTCTTATGTGGAATAGTATGAGGTGTTGATCTAATCCTAATTTCTGTCAGATGGCTTTCCAGTTTCCCCAGAAGTTTTTAAGAAAATAAGGAGTTTTTTTTCCCAAGTAACTCCTATTTTCTGGTTTATTGAACACTGGGTTATTAAGTTTCATTGTTTCTGATTTTCTCTGTTCCATTGATCTGCCTCTCCAATTTTAATCAGTATCCGATGGTTTTGATAACTATTGCTTTATACAATTTCCCCTTAACCTCTACCTCTTTTCATTATTTCTTTTGAGTGTCTAGATATTTTATTTTCTTCCAAATGGATTGCTATTATTTTATCAAGACAACAATAAGGGAAAATCCTATTCCAAATAACTACAAAATGCATAAATTATCTGAGGACCAATTTTCAAAGCATACAAAATGCCTATATAAATCCAATCACAAAAAGTTCCATCAAGAGTGGATATCTTTGTTTTCCTCCTGTAATTACTAGGAAAGGTTCTGGTAGATGCCCATTGCATACAGTACTTGCTCTTTGGAGTTAGAAATATTTTTCATAATATTAAAAGAGGTCCCTCAAAGCCTTTTATTTGGTAGGGTTTTAAACATAAATAGTTGTGCTTTATCAAAGACCTTTTTCTGCATCTATGGAGATAATCCTGTGGTTTTGGATGTTTTTGTTTTTCATATAATTATGTTGATTATTTTCTAATACTGAACCATCTTTGCATTCATTTTTGGCATCAATCCATCTTGGTTATGCTGAGTCTTTATAGTGTGACAGCACTTATTTTGAAATATTTGAATTTGGTATTCACTAATCATATTGATCTATGGATCTCTTGTGTTTATCCTTTCTTGGTTTAGGTTTTAAGACTATATATTGTTGGATAAAAGGAGCCTGATAGGATGTTATCTTTTTAAATTTTTTTTCCAGCATAAATTGGGTAGAATTATTACCAATTTTTAAAAAAGTTTAATGGACAAGAGAGGTAGGGAAAGAATCTAGAATTTAAAGTTCTAAAATCAAATATTAAAAATATATATATATTATTATTATTATTATTGTTTACATGTAACTGGGAATTAAGATATCCAGGCACTGGGGTAAGGAGATCCATCTTGCCCTACCGGAAAGTCAGAGGGGTGATGGGGGTGGATATAGGAAAGAGCAGATTGGGGGAGGGGGTAAAAAAAAAAGTTTAATGGAATTTTCTTATGAATCCATCAGGATCATCATTTTTCTTCAGTAGTACTGATGTTTATTTTTATTATGTCTCATTTTGTTGTGATTTCAATTTGTTCATTTGCTATTTGATTGATTTAATTTTTGGTTTTTTCATCAGATTGGCTAAAAGTTTATTAATTTTGTAATCCTTTCATAGAGACAGCCTTTAGTTGGATCATTATTCTAGAGCTTTTGTTTCCAGTTTATCTCTTTCTTGTCTAATTTTAAATACCTCCTCTTTTGTGTTTATTTTAGGTTCGCTTATTTGTTGGCTTTCTAATTTTAAAAAATGCACATTCAATTCATTAATCTCTTTTTTTTTCTGGAGGGAGGAAGGTAGGGTAATTGGGTTAAGTGACTTGCCCAAGGTCACACAGCTAGTTTGGTGCCAAGTGTCTGAGGCTGTATTCCAATCTCAGGTCCTCCTGACTCCAGGGCCGGTGCCCTATTCACTGCGCCAGCCCCTCTTTTTTTTTATATTGATGATACATGTTAGCAGGGATATGATTTTTCCCTTGAGGACTCTTTTACCTGTATCACAAATATTTCAGTATGTAATTTTCTTTCATCTAATTATTAACTGATTCTATGATTTGTTTTTTGACCCACTCATTATTTAGGATTACACTGTTAAGTTTTCATTTGGGTATGTGTCTTTTATTTGTGCTTCCTGAACTGATTACTATTTTTGTTATAGTATATAAATGATATGTTTAATATTTCTGCCTTTTTATTCTTGTTTGCAAGGTGGTGTTGAAAAAAACACTTTTTTACAGTTTCATTTAGAAAGCGCTATAAGTCTTTTAGTTCTAGACTCTCCAACAAATTGTTTAACTTTATTTTTGCCCTGTTATTTTTTCTGTTAGACTTATCCAAAGTTGAGAGAGGGACACTGAGACTCCTGTCACTATTGTATTATTACCATCTATGCTTTCTTGTTGTTCAGTCGATTTTTCTTTTATGAATTTAAATGCTAAAGCATCTGGAGCAAAAAAATGTAATATTGATATCGGCTTGTTGTCTATGATTCCTTTTGGCATAATGTAGTTTCCTTGTTAATTCCTTTTCATTTTGCGAATATTTGTTTTTGCTTTGTCTGACAGCATGATTGCAACTCGTATTTTTCAGGATTCACCTGATGAATAATAAATTTGCCCCAGCTCTTTGTTCACATGTCTTTGCTTTATAGGTGTGTTTCTTGTCAGTAATAGATTGCAGGTTGTGTTTTGTTATTCTATTTGGCACTCTTTTTCAATTTACTGGATTATTTAATGCATTCATATTTACAGTGATGAGTTGGGTTTATATTCTTCTCCATTTTTCTCTAATATTTTTTGTTCCTCCAAAATAGGACTACCTCCCCCCTGACTCCCTAATCTTTCCTCTGTAAAGTCAGTATTTTGTTTCTTCAAATTATTTTATCTTAATCTACTTTAAGGCAACCCTTTACTCAAAGGTTCTCTTCCTCTCACCTTAAGTCATCCCTTCCCTTTTGTTATCCTTTCCCCTAGATTTGTTTAACTTATTCATTAATTCCTTTTTTCTACAGTGATTTAATTCCTCCTCTCTTTTTGGAGTCAAAATGCCCCCTCCTCTCTTCCCCTTAAATCTTCATTTTCTGTGTCTTTTTGTAAGAAGGATTTCTTCTTGTCCTTACTCTCTTCATTATCTACTTTCTCTTTCTATTTTTCTAGACATTTATTCTTTGATTCACGGTCCTAATACTAATTTGGTCCTTCTTTAGTCCCCATATTCCTCATGGAACTAAAGCTTTTAAGGTATCCATTTTGGGTTCCCTCTGCTAAAAACGTTTCTATGTTACTGCTTTGTACACTGTAGCCTCTGACACTTTTTTCTGCTGTGCGTTACTCTTAGAAATATTAATTCTTGCAGGAGATAAGGAGGATATTGGACCATAGTAGGAATTTTCCTATGTCTTTGATTCTCAGCTTATTATTAAGCTTTGCCCTTCTCATTGTCATTCTCCCACTACCTCCCAATTTGCCATTCAGTCTCTTCCCTGGAACCACAAGTGTCATCTGCCTCAAGGATGTCTGACTCCGGGTCTCTCTCTACACACTAAAACGCTGCAAATCACACCCACTACAAGGTCTCCATCTTCCCTCACAGAACATCTTTCTCCCTCCATAAGAGCATTCATCAGTAGTACCTTCTCCCAACTCTGAAAAAACACCTTTCCCTTTCTTTCCCCTTTAGCATCCTCTATTATGGAGATAATCGAAATTGCTTTATCTATTTATCTTTATTCATCATCTAACTCCCATTTTGCAGAGTTTTGAAAGATTGTAAGGGTCAAATAAAATTTCTAGACCCTCATCTCAATCACATGACCCAGAAGTTAAGTGATTCTTTTATAAGAAATAAACCTTTTGATTAACTGACACCAAGGTAAAGATGAAGGCAGAAAGCACAGAAAAGAAACTAGAATAAAAATGTTCTGAGGTACAATTTAGGTTTAAAGACAAAGAGTCATGATTTCACATTAGCTTAAACACATTTAAAAACAGTATAAGAACCTAAGAGGAGTCATTTTAAAAATTTTCATTAATATTAGATTTTAACATCTTTTATCACATGAGCTTATGCGATGTACATGCACACACACTAGACCTTTAAAAAAATCCACGGTGAGGCCGCTGACATAGAATAAAATAATGTCCTCTGTGGCTACATGAGGACATAGTGGAAAACCTGAAAAGACTGTCTAGTTCAGTGATATAGTGATGCTCTGGCTGGAACCTGCCTGCACTATCCAAACCACTGACTTAAAAATCTAGAGAAAAAATTCCAAGGTAGAGAAATATGGAATCTCCAGAAACGTTCAATATCTGTGCCATCATATACTATTTGAAAATTTTAAAGCAGAGAACTTGGAGTTGCATATGAACACAGCAGCTAAAGGAATGTTATACTACTACTGCTAAGCATTCTTTGATCACCTCTAGGAGCTTCTTTCCGTCTTTAAAATTGAATACCAGAATTATTCCTTTATTAAATATATCAAATATTTCAAGGATTTGTCAGTGAAGGTACTCCCCTCTCATTGATGAAGATTTCAATTCTTCTACTTTTTAGAAGATAGTCTGAGAGTCTCTGTGGTTGAAAAATTTATTGACCCATGGCCAATCTGGTGAGAATCCTCTCTGAATTGGGGTAGGTTTGTCCCTAGACAAAAGACATCCAGGGTAGCATTGGGCCAGTACTGGAAGGCCTTTCCACTTGGCAGGACCTGCCAGAGCTTGTGTTCCCCTGGCAATAGCCTTTCAGAGAAATTTCTCTGCCATATTAACTATATTATGTCATAGTACAATCAATGATGTTCAAAATACTTAAATACAATTAAATAAATGTGTTCAGCATTAACTATTTGAAAGGCATTGTGGTAGGCACTGTGAAGTATACAAATATGAGTAAGATGGGATTCTTGCCCTCAAGGAGTTTCTTATCAGGTAAAAATAATCATATAGCACAAAATAAGCTATTAAAAGTGCCCTTAAAAAGGCACAAAAAAAGTACAATGGGTAGTTATGGGAAGAAAAGTAACATCTGATTGTAAGAATGTCAGATGGCTTCATAAAAGGAGGTGGTATTTTAGTTAGATGTGATGTGACTTTGATAAGTATATAATTGGGGAGGGAAGGCATTCCAGGCTGAGAGAACAGTATGAGCAAAGGTACAATGGAAGAATATTATTAGACACGCTTATGGAATAATAAGTTAAGTGATACTGACTATGGTGGGAATATTGAAAGATAGTTGTAGAAAAAGAGTTGGGGCCAATATTGTGAAAGACCTTAAATGCTACTGTGCTGAGGAGCTCACACTCTGGGGGCTACAAGGAGTCCCTGTCTGTTTCTAACTGGTAAACGACTTATCAAGATTAGATTAATTGAAAAGGAGTTCCATCAAAAATAGTTAAAATGAAAATGTTCTGGTATGTAGATAGTAAGCTGCAGAAGCCTGGAAATTTTACTTAAAATGAGGTTCTTACAAAGTAATAAAGGAAAACAAAACAAAGACAATTTTGGAAGTCAGTTTTAGAAAACAATTCTTCAGAATGACAAAGAATATTTTTTTTAAAAAGTTAAACTTACCACTCATCTGTGAAGTCCAGCTTTATGGTGCTTGTGGTGGTTCCTTCTGTGCTGTAGTGTAAACTTAAAACTGGCTCACCTGGCCCTGGTCTTGGGCTCAGCTTTTCACTACTGTTATCTGAAAATGGTGTGGGACAATGTTTGAAAAGATTTCTTCAATTTCAATAAAAAGATATCATTTCATAAGAGTTTATATTTATTAAATGAGATTTTTTTTTTGGCACTACCTTTTCACATTTCTTATGGCCCCAAATTCAAATGTGAGAGGAGGGGTCCTATGAGATTAATATTATTGACATTTTCTTAAGATGTAACTATTAGTATTTTGAAATGGCTTTGGGTCAAATTCTACCTTTATATATGGGTACAAAACTCACAGATACTGAAAAGGGAGTCATATGCATCAGATCACGGCATTTGGACCTTAAGGAACTGAACGAAATAAACTGAGAGGCAATGGAAGAAGATATTGGTCTTTTAATATAAATTCTTTTCATTAACTATATGTTTTCATGCTTTAGTTGAGATAAGAACAACTGTATAACAATATACTAATTATAGTGATTTTGGCACTGAATTGATCAGAATTAGCAAACTAGAACATGCAAGAGCATTAGAAAGAAGCTGTTAAGGTATTGAAAAAATGTTACTAATAAATGAATGCTATAAAATTATTCTGACTGTCCTTTCAAATTAAGAGGTTTCGAATTTGAGAAAAGATTTTAAAACTAGTATGCTATTAAAGAAGGAATAAAATTTATTGAACCCTACCATTTCTAAACTCCTATTTGTCTTAGATTGTATTTTTTTTGCACATGAAAAACATATAACACAATCATGATTTAGCCTTCCCAATGATCTGATTATGCAAGGAATATTATAATATTATAATAATTATATAATAATAATTATAATACTATTATAATATTCCTCATATTATGGAAATATCTGTGATGTGAATGACCTGGCATAAAGGTGATTGTTTTGTGTGTGTGTGTGTGTGTGTACTTACACACCTCTATATTCATAGAGATTATCTCTAAATAAATGTACATGCACACACACACACGTATGTACAATTTATCAAATCACCAATAAGTAGAACATTAAAGCAGAGAATTCTTCCTCAAAGCAATTTAAAGCTGACTATTTTTAAAAGTAGAAATTGATCTGTTTCACTTCAAAACCAAAAGGAATGAGCTAGTGGATGTTCAGAAAGAAAATAAAATGCTGCTTGCAAGACCTTCCTTTTATCATGAAGAATCATATTAAGAAACATAGCACTTCACTAGGAAGATAGATAAACAATCAAATCCGATCCAATTTTACAAATGTCTTGCAGCAAGTCTGTCTTTGTGATAACTGTTAAAAAACATCGCAAAGATTAATATAGTAATACAACCAACGAGCTTCTTCTCTCTTTAAAAAAGAACAACATAGGCTTCATGGTTGTGAGCTGTATCTTGTCTCATGATAACAAACTTATGACTTCTTTTTTTCCACTTAAGGATCTTAAAATATTTAAAAGACATTAATGAATGAGATCTCCTAAAACTGTAGCTTTTAGTCCATGAAGAGTTTAGTATCACTACTCCAAAGATGGAATAACTGAAGATGAAAAATGATCTAACTCTGGGAAGTCAAAAGAAGAGCCCAAAACCCAAAACCCTACATTTTTGGATACTGATACTAACTAATGGGAAAATTGCCTTTGATAAATTAATCAAAATAAGCAATAATAAAAACATATTTTAACATTTTTGCTTTTCAGGTATCAATACTGCTGATAGTTAATTTTCAGGTTAGTCTCCAAATAGTGACACCATTTTGTCCCCTACTTCCAAATTTTGGAAGTAGGGGACAGATAAAACTAGAAGCAAACTCTATTATTACTTTCAAGAGAGCAGCTTTATATTTACTGCCCTGGAAAAAGTTCTTTGTCAAATAACATTTTGGATAAATTAACAGACCCAATAGTTGAACACAATACCAAGATTATTGTATTTTTAAAAAGCACTGAACAGAAATTGTGTTTCTAGAACATGGCTAAAAAAAAATGACCCTCTGAACCACATACAAGTTCAAGAATTACCACAAAGCACAAGCACAGAACAGACATTTTAGTCCCTCATGCTCAGCTTTTCCATTTAGTTGAGTCTACTCTGCTGAAACGTATAATCAGAGTCATTGAGTATAAGAGATATGAGATCATTCAGTAGAGCAATCCCACAGTTTTAAGGATGAAGAAACCATGATTGAGAAAGAGCAAGTGATGCATCTAAGGATCACAGGGTGCTGGGCCAAGATAGCATGGCACTAGGATTCAGGCATGCTTCTTTGTTTTTTTATATATCCCACGCTGCCATCCCCAAAACATCAAGCTGCTTAAGTCACTTTCACCCTCAGGCTCTGAGAATGGGTAGGGATAAGAACTAGAAGGACTCAAGAAGTAGCCAAGGCAGCTATATAGGACTGTGTCTTTCTTTGGGCCTGGCAATGCTTTACAGTTATGTATTCATCATTTGATTATGAGAAAAATACACCCTGCCCTTCTAATTTGAAGACATGAAAAAAACAGAATTTTCCTTATTCTGCCATTTTCTCCCTTTCTGGAAAAAAAAAATACATCTTACTAGCACTTTTCTCTAACTTGCAGTATTTCTAAAAAGGTTTTCACCAATGTTAAGACTGAGCACAAAGATACATCATTGATGCCATTTTGCTTAACAAGCCCAGGTTGCGCTTTAACAGTATTCGTTTCTTATAAACACATTTTCTGTAGGTAGAAGTCATAACAGAGGTTTAAGTTTTTCTTATGTAATGAAAATTCCCTTGTATTAATTCACTATGCTCATCTACTCTACCTCCAAAACAAAACAAAACAAAACAAAACACTGGGAGAAGAATTCAGGTCATATAATTCAGCAGCACTGGGACTTAATTTTCTAAAATGAAAAATTCATCTATAATTTTCTTAGCAAGTCCCTAAAGAAATAAAATGGCTTAAATGAGTTATTAGCTTAATTGAGACAACTCAATAATAAATATTGTAATTCACAGAATCATGAAATCTTTGAAAGAGACCCCAGAGGCCACAGAGAACAGTCCCCAATTCTACCATACTGCCAACAAGCAGTCATTTAGTTTCTACTTGGAAATTTCCAATGACAGACTCGTTGCCTAGTGAGATGACCTGTTTGTTTTGTTTTACATTCTTCAGCTTGAGAAGAATGGGCTGAGCAGAACTTATCCACTAGACAATCATTACAATACTTTAAGAAAGCAATCAATTTATTCTGCCCCACAACTGTCTTCTCCATCTAAAGCAAACCATCCCCATTTCCTTTAACCAATCTCATATGCATGGTTTTAAGCCCCCTTATTATTCGGGATGTTGTCCTCTAGAGCAGTGGTTCTTAACATACTATGTACCACAAATGTCTTGTTGGTCATTCTGGTGAAATCTATAAAACCCTTCCCAGAATCATGCTTTTAAATGCATAAAATAAAATATGTGGGATTGCAAAGGAAACCAATTATATGGAAATACAGTTGTCTATAAAAAGTACACAGACCCCCAATAGCTCCTAATCAATATGAACTCTGGCTTGCCAAATTCTTTCTAAAATTCACTAGTCGTAATTGACAATTCTATATGATCAAATAAAACTTATTAGGAAGTTGCTATTTTGAGAGAAGAACTTGGGAAACCAGACCCACCTTCTCTGCTAAAGAATCTATGACAGTGTCTCATATGATACTTTTTGACTGCCTAGTTCTCTTGTTCCTTCCTCTATTAACATACTGTAAAACAGGAATTTACAGTGGTATATCTGAGTATAAGTAGTATGTAAGGAACAAAAATTTATTTTTGTTATATCCTTCACTGACAAATTCTTAAGTGATCTTATGCAGCTCACTAATTGCTGTTTTCAAGCACATCTGATAGAAATGTCCCTTCCTTTCCAAATTTTTATCCATTTTATATTTGGCAGAAAAATTGCTCATAAACATGATAAAAGTAAAGAAAGATTAACACAGTATCAACAGCAGTGCGTGTGCACGTGTGTATACCTGTGATTTCACTGATGCAGAGAAATCTCAGTGAGAAAAACTGTGCCACTACAGACTCTTCAACAACTTATATTATTCGAGTTGCCTAAGGCACAGAAAGAGGTTAAGTGATTGCCCAGGGTCTCACATCCAATATGTGTTTCGAGGTGGGATTTGAAGACAGATCTTCTTAACATCAAAGTTGCCCCTCAGAGTATATGACTTTGCTTCAGAGTTTTGAATACCATCTAAATGTTGACATGAACATTTACATCTTAGGAATGTATATGTACATTCCAAAGCATTGTGTAAAGTATGAGTTCAAACAGAGTAATCAAAGGGCCAGGCTAATATAATATTCCTTCTTTTAAGATACAGAAATAAAAAGACCTCTTTTCTGAATCATCTTGTATGACATTCGCCCAGCTTTGAGTAGTTTTATTTTATCTGTTGAATCAGTAGTAAATCCATTTAGAAAGTGCAGTGTGGTCATCATTATGATAAAAACCACACATTTATTAATCACCTAGAATAGGCTAGATACTATATAAAATACATACAGAGACAACACCCACAAAATTCTCATTCTAAAATTTTTATTTGGCATCATAGTTATTTTTTTGTACCAGGTACCGTAACAGCCCATTAAGCTCTAAATTCAATGAGACTTGTCTTATCTATGATTTCTATCTCCTCTCCTTGCTCTGCAGGTAGCCAAAGCATTTAATGCATACTTAAAGAATTCAATCAAATGCACTCTGCAGCCTTGCACCCATTATCAAACCACAAATGGCTTTTAAGTATTCACTACATACTAGACTGTGGGTTAGGAGACAAAAACAAAAGTCCAACAGCGCCTGCTAAAGAGCTTCCATAGGGGAAGACAGGTGTGTATAAGCATATACAAAATAAATATATACAAAACCACCCAAAGAAAAATTTGGGGGATGGGAGACAGAGAGGCTATCAACGGGGAAATCAGTCAAGTCTTCACATAGGACGTTTTGAGGCGCTTTGAAGAAAATTAGATATTCTAAGAGGCCCAGATGAGGAGGGAGTGAACTCCAGTCATGGGAAGTGGCCTAGGCAAAGGCAAGGAGGTGGGAAATGGCTTACTGTTCACGAAGAATGGCAATTAGGCCAGTTTGGTTGGACTGGAGAGTGTGTGGGAGTAGTAAATAATAAAACTGGAGAGATGATCAGGAGGCAGGTGTGAAGGGAGTTTGTAGTTGACCTTAGAGGGAAAAAGAGGCCCTGAAATTTACTGAGTAGGGGGATGCATAACATGGCTAGGCCTGAGCTTTACAACTTTATCGCTTATACTACTACTATGATAAACTACTAATGCTAACAAAGTATAAAAAAATAAGGTAACAGATACAAGATAGAAATGTTGTAGAGAACTTAGGTCTACTGAGTCTATCACTTCCAAAGATTCTGGATCCTCTAATTAGCTGGGTTTTAAACACCTCCAAAGGGCAGATTTCCCTAGGCTACTTATAATAAATGAGAAGAAATTTTCTCTATTTTCAAGGTAATTTCCAACTCCTTCTGTGTAAACTTTATCTTTTGTTATGAACTACAAGATCTCCATATCTCTCTTAAACTGTATCTGAAAGCAACTGCGGACCCTAATTGGGGAATGCTTCTACTAAGGGGTGAATCTTCATCAGAAGCTAACAGAAAACCTATCACATACATGATAGTCAAAATACACATTTGGCAATGGGAAACAAGGCTCTTGCTGGCTTAATAATGATTACCTGGCCCCCAAAATATTATTGCTAACTATCTTATTTAAATAAATGAATAATACTAGAAGAAAAGCCAAATAAAACAGAGTAGTCAAGAATCCTATTTAATGTGGGCAACTGGAAAAGTTATAGCCTAGAAAGGCAGATATCTAAGGGGAAAAAAAAAAAACCAAAAATCTCCCATCACTTAAAACCCATTTAAAAATCAATTGCTCAATTCAGTTCCATGTCAATTTTACAGCTCAATTTTAAAAACATTTATTAAGTGTCTGCTATGTGCAAAGTCACTCAGAAAGCAACACAGCACAGTGGGTGGAAAGCTAGCCTCAGAGTCAGGAAGACCTGGGTTCAAGGCCCACCTTAGACAAGTCCTGCTTGTGTGATCCTCTCAATAACTACAGGGAACTCTCGGGGATGATAAATTGCAGAACTGTGTGGCTCCTCTGCCTTGGTAGAGGGAGTTTCCTCACTGGGAAGGACCTTACACCAATGAAATAACAGGTCAGGACACAAATGTACAGAATTCTCCATTAGGTTCCAGGACTGAGAAGAGAGAAATAAAACTGTCCTATTCTCATGAAACTCACATGCTGAGGAGAGTGAGGCTAGGAGATCTGTGGGAATGACATGACAAATCCAAGATAACTGGGGGATGGACAAAGTACTAACAACTGGAAGGATTCAAGCAAGACTTGCTGAGGGGGCAGCACCTGTCCTGAGCCATGAAGAGCTCTAAGGATCGTAAGATGTAAAGGTGAGGAGGAAGGAAGTCCATCTCAGAGAGGGGGAGCACCCTGGGGAAAGTCATAGAGACAGAATGCTGACTTGGTGGAAATGGCTGGCAGGTCAGCTTTCCTGGAATACAGAGGGCACCAAAGAGAATAACATGAGACTGTAAGTGGTGCCCAATTTTTCCAAGCCGAGCAGTATAAATTGAACAATAGAAGGTTATGACCAAAGAGCAATTTCAGTATCTAGGATCAAAAAACGGAGTATAATTGTGAGTGCTGATCCAAGGGGATAGTTCTCAATCTGTTTCTACTCATGCCATAACACTACAACATGAAGAATAATAGCACATTCAATGTTTATGTTGATAACAATAACAGGAACAAGAGGTTCATGCATGTGCTTATGATTTTAAGCATGTTTCATGTATGTCAAAGGAGACTGGCACATGAAATTACCAGTATAAATTCCATACAGTTCATTGCATACCTACATCAGAGTGTCATAACATGTTGTTTTAAGAAGGACCAACGTAAGGTTTGATGGCCTGTGCATCCATGAGGCTGAAGACCTGGAAGAAAATCAGCTCTAGGAGGCAGAGCCAAGACAGCAATATAAAGGTAGGGATGAAACTGCACTCTCCAAACAACTTTAAAATAACCCTCAAAATAAATTCTGGCATAGCAAAGCCAACAAAAAGTCAGGATGAAACCATTTTCTAGCCCAAGATAACTCAGAAGATTAGCAGGAAAGGTCTATCTCACTGGGTAAGAGTGGAGCACAGTCTGCCCCCCAATCACAAGCCAGCAGCTGGTGTTGGGGCCACGTGAATCAGTGCAGCACCTTCGGGAGCTTTTAGCCCACAGGCAGTAAGAGAGTCAAACAACTGGTCAGAAGAAGATTACAGGGGACCCTGTGCTGGCACTGGGTACGAGACTCTGTTGCATTGCTCATATGAAGGGACAGGTTACAGTACCAAAGAAATGAGGAGCAGTAGCATATCAGTGCTTGCTGTCCCAGAGAAGAAGGGAACCTGGTCACAGATCCAAGGTGGAAAAAAGTGTTTGTGGTTGCTCAGAGATCAGAGCACAGGACAGGAGAGCAGTAACCACACTGCTTCTTAGATCATAGCACTTTGGAAGAATCAAAAAACTTACAGACTCCCAGAACTAGCTCTGAAAACAGCAGCAAGAAAGGCCTGAAGCTTGGGACAATACCCCCTCCCATCCCAGGAGCAAAGCTCAATTTTAACATAAAGTTAAAAGTCAAGAAATAGGCTGAAAAAATGAGCAAACAAACAAGAAACTGATCATTGAAAGTTACTATGGATCAAGCCACAAACCCAGAAGAAGACAATGAAATGAAAGGAGCTACATGCAAAACCTCAAAGAAAAATGTGAATTGGTTATAGGCCAAAAGGAATTCCTGGAAGAGTTCCAAAGGGATTTTAAAAATCAAATGAGAGGGTTAGAGGAAAAATTGGGAAAAGAAATGACAGTGATGGAAGAAAATCATGAAAAGAGTGTCAATAGCTTGGTAAAGAAGGCACAAAAATCCACTGAAGAGCAGAACTCCTTAAAATTAATAGAATTGGCCAAAAGGAAAAATAGGCACAAAAATTCACTGAAGAAAATAATTCCTTAAAAATAAGAACAGGGCAAGTGGAAACTAATGAATGAATCTATGAAATATTCAGAAACAATATTCAGAATCAAAAGTGATTTGTTGAAATAGAAGAAAATGTGCAATCTCAATGGGAAAATGATTGACTTAGAAAATCAAGAAGAGATAATTTAAGAATTACTGAACTACCTGAAAGTCATGATAAAAAAAAAACCAATATAGACAGCATATTTGAAGAAATTATCAAGAAAAAGTATCCTGATATCTCAGAATAGAGGGTAAAATAGAAACTGAAAAAATACATCAATCATCCCTTAAAAGAGATTCCAAATGAAAACTTCAGGAATATTATAGCCAAATTCCAGAGCTCCCAGGGCAAGGAGAAAATACTGCAAATAGCCAGAAAGAAATAATTCAAATATTGTGGAGCCACAGTCAGGATAACACCAGATTTAGCAGCTTCTACATTAAAGGACTGGAGTGCTTGGAATGTGATATTCCAGAGGGCAAAAAAGCTATGATTACAACCAAGAATCACCTTCCCAGCAAAGCTTAGTATAAATCTTTGGTTGGGGGTGTGGTGAGACGGGGTTGGATATTTAATGAAACAGAGGACTTTCAAGCATTCCTAATGAAAAGACCAGAGCTAAACAGAAAATCTGACTTTCAAATATAAGTTTCAATAGAAGCATAAAAAAGAGAAATCATAAGGGATTCAATGAGGTTAAACTGTTTACTTTCCTATATGGGAAGATGATACTTGTAACTCCTAAGAACTTTAATCATTTTTAGGGCAGTTAGATGTAGTATAGACTAGATGTAGGCATAGACAGAAGGCATGGGTGTTAGGTAACTATGATGAGATGATTTTTGGGGGGGGGAGGGCAATTGGGGTTAAGTGACTTGCCCAAGGTCCCATGGCTAGTTTTTGTGTTAAGTGTCTGAAGTTGGATTTGAACTCAGGTCCTCCTGACTCCTGGGCCGGTGCTCTATTCTCAGTACCACCTAGCTAGCTGCCCATGCTGGGATGATTTTTAAAAAATGAAAGTGTGAGAAAGAGGGATGCACAGAGGAAAGAGGAAGAGAGAGGTAGAATGCAGTAAATTATCTCACATAAAAGGCACGAAAGGAAGAGTGTGGAATGGAAGAGAAGATGGGGGGTGGGCAATACTTGAACCTTGTTCTCATTGGAATTGACTCATACACATTTAGTTGGGTATCTATCTTACCTTATAGGGAAGGCACAGGGCTAACAGAAGGGAGGGCAGATTGGGGGAGAGGGTAGACAGAAGTAAAATACTTTTGAGGAGGAACAGGGTAAAGGAGAGAACGCATAAACAATGAGGAAAAATAGGATAGAGAGAAATACATAGTTAGTAATCATAACTGTGAATGTGAATGGATAAACTCACCCATAAAATGCAAGCAGATAGCAAAATGGATTAAAAATGGATTTAAACCAGGATCTAACAATATTGTTACTTACAAGAAATATACTTGAAGCAGAGAGAAACAGAGTAAAGCAAAGAGGCTGAAGCAGAATCCATTATGCTTCAGATGAAGAACTGGAAGAATACAGTGCTTGAGGAGACATCCATATATATATGAGGCAAGGGATAGGAGGAAGCCTGTAAGATCTCGATCCTGAAATCCGTGAAAAAAGAGGAAGAATGACTTAGAGGCTGGTATATTTATGTAATAAGGATCTGGACAGTGTTATTTAAGATGGAGTAACTCTCAAAGGAAGAGAAATTGTTGAGTGATAGCAGTGGATGGAAGTTTTGCAAAAGATAGAAAGGAATCTGTCAGGTCGGGTAAATATTTACTACTCAGGTCTCCAGTAGCCTGGCTCAACTCACACTTGGCAGCAGTTCCTTGGCTTTTTTCAAGATGGAGGGAGGAGTGATGTACACTAAGAAGATGCTCAGAGTATACACTTGATTACAACTTGGGTCTGAAGACCCTGGTCATGATGTCTGGCACTCAGAGGGCTCAAGTATTTCTCTGATGAAGCAGGGTAGAATAGGTAACATCTTTATATGAGGCCGCAGGTTTTAGAAGCAGCTTTTGGGGAGCAGAGGCCTCCAAATGCAGGCTCTGACAAGTGTCAGGATTAGAGCTTGACCCTCTAGGGGGTAATGAAGGCAGAGAGAAGAAGGTACATCAAAGTCAGTAGGTGGACAATATCAATCCAGGCATTTGGTGATAATAAAGGGCTAGAGTAGTGGTATTTTCTCAGATAGTACACAGAGAAGTAAGCTGTGCCTCCACAGATTACAACCAATATCTATGTACTTGGGGCTCTGTGATAAAGAAAAGTTCAAGTGTTGCTTTTCTCATATGGTTTGATGGTACAGGGCAGAGTTGCTAGTGGCTCCACACCTAGCAACAAGTCCAAACCTGGTCCTAGAGAGTGGGCGGCAGGAGTCCCACACTTCCAGGCATAATGATGGCAAATCAAAGAGCTGCGGCTGAGGCAGGACCCTAGTATTAATGGCACTCTGCCCCTCCCACACTACTCCTTTATTTCTGCACAAACTTGGGTACTTGGTAATCAACAAAAGGATGAATTACTTCTTTCTCAGTTTAATGAATTATTAATGCTTATCTCCTCACTCTTTAAATAATTCTATACCAACTAATCTAAAAAATATACCCCCAGCAAAGATATCCTTGAGTTTATCTTTCTATTTTGTCTTTGTATGCCCCTTGCCAAGCATAAGGCCTTGAATGCAGCAGCTTCTCAAAACATGTTTGTTAGATTGGATTGCACAGAGTACAGTATTTCCTCCACCTTCAGGCAAAGGTCCTGCAGTCAAGAAGTCTTCTAAACTCCATCCCAGAGAGGGAGTTGAAGCTCTGCCTTTACATGGCCATTTATGGGTTGAAATGTAGCAGCCATTTTTATCTGTCACCTAGTGCTTTATACCTAACATCATATACTTATAGTATGCCAAACCTCTTCCTGACCCACTTCCCTCTGACATGAGAAGTATAAAAATAGAAATGGGTAAAATGCCCTTTTTTCAACTTTATACTGAACTCTGCCAAAACCCGTCTCATCTTTCCCCTTCTCAAGGCCGCTTCCTTTGCTAGACACTTTCTGCATGTGATTTAGCAGACAAATAAGTATTGTAAACTGTGGTTTCTACATGCACACTGATGAGGGAAATAGAAGCTTGTGAAATGTGCAGAGCAACTGCCAAGCAAGGCTGCCCCTGCGGATCATCTGCAATTTGGATTCTCTCAGAACTGTGGTGTTCCATGATTTGGAATCTTCTGTTGCCAGAATACTGGCACTCACAAGATGTGCCATCTCATTTGTTATCAGCAAGCAGCTTCAGACCCTTTAAAGTGCCATAGCTTCCCAAAGGCACTCCACATCTTTTTCTCTTCCTTATTTCTCTCCCCTTTTCGCACCTTCTTTGACAAAAACAGGAGTTGGTGAGTAGGTGGGAATGGTATGTTGAAAAAGGTCACGTTTATCAAAGAATCTTGTATACACAAAGCATTCATGAGACATTGTTCGATGGATGACAGCCTTTACAGTTACATTTTGCTCTACTGATTCAAATATTGTTTGGAGGGGGCAATAAAACAATAAACACAGCAGGATCTTGTATTCATTTTCTACTGATTTCAGGCAACTGTGTAACTGTGAAGATATAGTCTGCTTTAGAAAATCATCTCTGAAAGCCTATCTGGTCCTTTCTCCTATCTTCATTAAGGACATCCTTGTTATATGTGTAGATCATTCTCAAGATTTTATAGAAGTGAAAAAGACCAAGACAGATAAATGAAATATAACTAGATTTTGGATACTTCCTATTCTTCAAAATCACATAATTCCTCAAAAGGGAGACAAAGCCTTTCTTCAATCACTAAGTTTTCCAGACTAATTCTGTGCAATGACACATCCTGATCCTCTTGAAGTTATCCTCCTCAATGAAGATTTTTAGTCAGAAAGCAGCTATTTAAAATGCACTTTAAAATCTGCAAAGCATTTTATATACATTATCTGGTTTGATCCTTAACCCCCCTACTTATGGTCATGTCTCATCCACCCCCACCTCCTTCTTTTTGACTTCTATCTAAACTTTATTATCAGGTGCCTGGCTCCTCTTCTGTCTACAATTATGTCCAGATGTTTTCCCTAGATTAGAAAACAAAACTCTTCCCCTGATCATAGCATCCCCCAAGACTACAGGCCTGCATGTCTCCCATCACTTTCACAGCCATACCCCTACTATTGTCTCCAATTTTAACCTCATTTCTTGAACTCATGTAATATGGTTTCCAACTCTACCATTTGACAGAAATTACTCTTTCCATACCACCAATGATCTCTTTATTGATAAATTCAAGGGCATTTTCTTGGTCCTCATTATTCTTAACCTCTCTGCAGTGTCTGACACCCCTTCTCCTTTAGGTCTTTGTGACACTGCTGTCAAAGTTCTCTTCATCTCTAACTAATCCCTGAGTTCTCCTTTGCACAACTGCCATCCACATCTTGTCTTTTTGTGAGGTTCCCTTCTAGGCTGCCTCCTTTTCTTCCTCTACACTCTGGCAGTGCTCTCATCAGCTTCCACTGGCTTAATTATCATCCCTATGTGGAAGACTCTCAAATCTCTACATCCAGTCCTAATATTTTAAAATTGAAATTAAGGCTTTTTGTCTCTCTTTCTCGAGCTCTAGTCCCTCATCTCTGCATCTACTGCTACATATATGCACTCCAATATCAATAAGCATCTTAAACTCAATAGGTCCAAAACTGAAGTTATTACCATAATTATCTACAACCTATCCCTCTCCTAATTTCTCCATTTCTGCTGAAGTCACCATCATTCTTCCAATCATATAGGTTCAAAATCCAGTAGTAATCCGCAACACCTCTCCCTCTCCCTCCCCCCACATACCTAATCTATCTCCAAGTCTTGCCGTTTCTACCTACATGACATCTTTTCCACAAGATCTTTCCACTTTCAGAGCCACTGCCCTAGCTTAGGCCCTCATCAATGTCTATTCCAGATTACTACAATAGCCTCCTTGTATCACATCTTGCCTCTCTCCAATCCATCCGTCTCTCTCCTCCATTACCTGTGTCTGTAAACTGCTCTTTCCTCACCTAGGCCCTGTTTGTAATCTCTCTCCTCTCGAGGCTCAGCTCATGCCTTTTTTAGGAGGTCTTTCCTCATTCCCTGGTCTCCCTCTTCTCTACCAAAATGTGTAAATCTTTCTTTTGTACATATCTTGTTTACACACTTATGAACATATTGCATCCCCTCAGTAGAATGTAAGCTCCTTTATGGCAGAGACCACCTCACTTTTGTATCTGTGATCTGGTGCTTGGCATAATGCATGGCATAGCAGGTGCTTAATAAGTGACTGCTGAATGAGTGATCAAGGTATCTAAAAAAAAGAAAAAATACACCAAAAATGTGGCGAAAAAAAATCAGAGCCCATATTTTTAAATCAAAAACATAAACTAATGACCAACATGCTTACTTTCTCATCTCTGAATATAGGCCATAAAAACTATTAAAGTCAAAAGAATCTGGGAAATGGAAAAAAAAAAGATTTTGAAAATGTTATCACTAGTAAGAACCTAGAAGACTTTTCACATAGGGGAGAGGAACCTTGTTAATGAGTCTTGAAGAATTAAATATGAGGTAATTCTGAGAAAGAGGAGTTTAAAATCAAGTCTGATTTCAGAAATTTTTGCCATTCTCAGATTATAAAAAAATTATTGGGGGAAAAAAAGCCTAATCCTTCAAAATGTTTTATATACTTATAATTTCCAAGCACATAACATCTACCTGTAAAAACATCTGTTGAATGAATAAACAGAAATAAGAAATCATTAAAACTTTAAGTGTTCACTGCCACATTAACTCAGGTCCATTGAACACTCACAATGGAGTGGGAAAACACACTGATGCAATGTGGTCATTATATTACTATTAGAAGTTTTAGGTTTTATGACTAAGTTTTTAGCCTCGACTCAATACATAATTAATATACACCGGGCTATTTTTTTAAATATCTAAGTTATTCCTTGGTAGCTTAGAAATTGGAAAAATTGGGTATTTTGCTTTCTGTGCAGTTAATAACCTGACTTCTGTATGCAAAGACCTCCTTATTAACTTTCAAGAAAAATTGTTCAGGTCTAAGAAAATGTGATACTAAAACAGATAATTATCATTTAAATTTTTTTGTAATTAATCAATGAGGATTTTATATATTTCTTTAAAACTGAAATATTAAGTGACGATAGATGTGTGACTGACTATAAGAACTAGTTCCAAAATAAGCAAAAGGAAACGAGCATTTATTGTATACCTGTCATGTGTTGACACTGTGATAAGCACTTTATAAATATTATATCATTTGAGCCTCAAAACAACTCTGAGAGGTAGGTATTATTATTATTCTCAATTTACAGTTGAGAAAACCAAGACTGCCAAAGCTTAAGTGATTTGCCCAGGGTCACGCAGTATGGGAGTGCCTCAGGTTGGATCTGCACCTAGGTGTTCCTGACTTTAGACCCCCTCTTTATCCACTGTACCATCTAGCTATAAGTTTTAAGCACAACATCATTACCTTTAAGTTCCATTATTATTATAATCAACAGGAGCAGCAGCAACAACAAAAATTATAAAGCAGCAAGTATGAACTACAGAAAAATTCACTTACAAACCTAGAGCAAAATCCTTTTTTGATGGACATATCCAAATCTTTCAAAAAACTTTCACAGATAATACTTTTCCTTTCTTCATAGAAGAAAAGCTATTTAGGAGGAAGTATGCTATTTGTAATTTTTTATGGGATAAAACAAGTGGAAGAGAAAACGATTTGATGGGAGGATTACTTTGGACATCTCCTAAAGAAACCTTGTAAAGGAAAGAAGAAAACAACCAGAGCACATAGGACACTCAAAACTGGGTCATCTCAAGATGAATGGCTGAACTTGTAATGCTTAACCCAGGAAAGTTTAAAAAAGCCCTGCTGAGAGGGGGCATGACAGTCATCTTTAAACAGAAGATATGCACTGGCTTTGGAGCTGCAAGGAATGTGAGAGGTCATTTGGTACACTCTTTCCATCTTACAGATGAGGAAATTAAAGCTCAGACAGATTATATGGTTTGCCTTGGTTCATATAATCAATGAGCAGTAGCACAACACCAGAATCTGTTTTTACTCCAGCATTATCTCTACTAGGTTACACTGCATCTCCAAGGATGATGTGACATGGTAGTAAATTCTGTGTAGCCCCAAAGGGTAGAATTTGGATCAATGGGTAAAAATCAACAGACGGCAGATTTTGCCTCAGTATAAAAATCGAGCTCCCTTCTAATGTGAGCCCTATGAAACTGAAATAGGAACTGTTCGGAGGCAATCAGTTTCCCATTTCCAAAGCTGTACAAGAAGAGACTGAAGACTGGTTCAGTTGGGGTGCTGTAAAAAGCATTCAAACATCCTGCAATGAGCTGGACTATTAAACCTCTAAAATTGTTTCCAAATTTGGGTTCTAAGTTTCTTGTTTCTACTGTAACTAAAGGGATAAATGAAAATCACACTGACTAGACAAAATAGGCTGTACAAATGGGATAACATGCAAAAAGTATACACGAAGCATAGGTGGTTAAGAATTAATTTTTTTTTCAGTCACTTTGGTTTTTATGAGCTAGGATAACAAAAGAATTGTGTGGTAGAGTGGAAAGGGCACGTGATCATAGTGGAGTGGAGAGGTTCAAAGGCTGGTGACATTCACTAGTTATAGCTAGTGGCAGGTAGGTGGTGCCATAGTGCATGGAGTGCTAGACCGTCAGGAAGACCTGAGTTCAAATCCAGTCTCAGATGCTTACTAACTGTGTGACTCTGGGGAATTCACTTAATCTCTATCAGCCTCAGTTTCCTCATGTGCAAAATGGGAATAATAAGAGTACCAACCTCCCAGGATTGTTGTGAGGATAAAATGAAACAAATGTAAAATACTTCGCAAACCTTAAAGCACCAAATACATGCTAACTATTATTACTATTATTATTATCATATCATGCAAGGTTACGTAATCCAAGTCTCAGTTTACTTATTGGTAAAACAGAGAAAAATAGATCTATAATATTTATCTCATTGAATTGTGAGTCTCAAATAAGATAAAGATACAGAGGCTTTTGCAAACTCTCAACGATCACATAAATGTCACCTACTGGGACCACACATGCTAAACTTTCTGGCAAATGCATGATTTACTCATGAAAATGAGTTAAATTTAAAAAATCAATGATCAACGTGCCATTTAGGAGACTGAACGTGTATTTACTGAAGATTACTTTCCTTTAAAAATTCATTCTTATATGGCTAAGTACTTATTCTAACAAAAGAAACTTACACGTTGAAATTCCAACAAATACACTAAAAATCAAAGTTTTACATGCTAACTATCTTTTTCATAATAACACTGAAGTCAACAAGAATTTATTAAGCACTTACTACATTCTAGGCACTGCACTAAGTGCTGGGGATACAAAGAAAGGGAGAAAAATAGCCTCTGCCTTCGAGTTTACATTCCAGTGGGGGAGAAAATATATAAATATCTAGGTAAGACATAGAATAAGTGGGAGATAATCTCAGAGGGAAAGGCACCTCATGGCTCAAAGATGTCCTTAGAAAAAAATAGGAAGTTCAAAAGTCTTTTATGGTGGTAATGACCTAACTGTTTATAGTAGGACTGAAGACACAGTGCTTCTAGCTAACTTAATGAGCCTCCAGCTATTTCAGATGGACACTAAAATTTTGCTTTTTCCATTTTTAACCTATAGGCAATTAATTGTTCACCTGAATAATAATTAACTAATACTTACATGGAATTTTGAAAAAAGCATTTTGCTTTCATTATTTTATTCTCAAAACACTGCAAAGTTAGTGCTACGGTCAGATGGGGAAACTGAGTCATGGAGCAGTTAAATAATGTTCCCAGGGTCACAAAGCCAGTAAGCCTATGAGGGAAAATTCAACCTCAGGTCTTTCTGATTTTGGATCCAACATTTTATCTATTACACCTTGCTGTCTTTCCCAGGTCTCTCTCAAACTTGTTTATGTTGGAAAGCAATTCAGGGCATGATACAAATTATTCAGATGACAGATTCAGAAACTGTAGAGATCCTCTAATTCAATCCCCTCATTTTTAAGATTAGGAAACAGGCCGAGGGATGGTGAATGATTGCCCAAGGTCACCGATCTAAGTAAAAATAGCAGAGCCAGCACATGAATCCAGTTCATTTGACTCTACCAGAAACATTCTTAATACTAGATCCACAGTACTGGTTGTTGTGAACATTAATGCACCAATCTTCTCTACCTTTTTCATTTCTTAGAAAAGGATTTTGTTCAAGGAAAGTAAAAATCTTTGATGCTAACAAGGTACTGTGGTTTTAAATGTTTCTAGCTGCTTGGACTAAATTTAATTCACCTAACATTTTTAAGTGACATTTTAAATTAGAAGATAAATAAGCATGATAATTGCAATCAACAGCAATTCAGTTTGGGGATGGCTCATCAAAGTTCAGATATTTAGAACGATGTAAGACTACTTAATTGGTAATAACAAGAATTATGAAGTTTAATTTAAATTCTTCTAACATATGTATCATTTCATAGTTATTAATAACAACAAAAAGTAATATGTGAAATGCTATTGCTATTTGACAATAAAACTGGCCAAAGTTCCAGAAAATATACTCTATTTTAGTGGTTAGAAACTGGATCCAAGAAACCTAGCAAAACCTAAGAAATTAAAATAAGAGGAAATTTGGAAATGAGATAAAAGGAATTGTTTGCTAATATTCTTACCTGACTAACATGTCAAAATGCAAATGAAACAGATGGTCATACTAAATATATGCCCAAAGCAGTTATTAGCTCAAACAAAACAGACCTTCTTTATATAATGAACTTATGTTTAATCCAATACCACATATTACTGATTCTCTGCTCACAGCATTTTGAATTTGTGTTCATTGTCATAGTCTCTATCAGTATCCTATTTCAGACCCTTGTCATCTCTTAGTCTATCTACTGCACTGCCTTTCTAACTGGTCTCCCCCTCTGTATATCCCCTATTCAACCATAGATAGGATCATAAGTTTAGAGCCAGAAGAAATCTTAGAAGTCTACTAGCCCAACTCCTGTCATTTTGAAAATAAGAAAACCAGCTTAGAGCACCATTCTATACTTATCCTTCTTAATGGATAGCTCTGATTATGTCATTCCCAGCTCAAAAGCTTTTAACAACCCCTTGCTGCTTCCTGAATCAACAAGTATCGTGGCCTCTCATTCATGGCCCTCCACAATCTGGTGTCAGTCTACAATTCTGTACAGTACTACACTCAAAATCAAGCTAGATTAGCCCCCTTAACAAACATGTCCGTGATTCCCTATACCAGTACCATTGCTAAAGTCATTCCTGAAGCCTAGAATGTCTTGCCATCCACCTTTTTCTTCTAAAATTAGATACTTGCTTCGAAGTCCAACTCAAATGCCTCCTCTTCCACAATGCCTTGCCTGATTTCCTACAGCGAGAAATGATGTTTTCTTCCTCTGTATACTCAGATGACTTTGTTTGTTCCTCTTACATACTTGTCACATACTATCTGTAATATCTGCTATTTATGCAAATGATTTTTAAACCTCCATTTCGAGATTTTAATCTTGAAGACAAGAGATTCTCTTTAGCACTAGCACATAGCTGATTCTCAATATGGCAGATTAAAAATCAATCGATTTTTAACTATTTCTATATACCCTTGCCCAGATTCTCAGGACAGAACCTTTTATACAGTAGGTTCTTTTTTGGTTTTTTTGCCTTTTTTTTTTTGGAGGGCAATTGGGGTTAAGTGACTTGGCCCAAGGTCACACGGCTAGTTTTTGTGTTGTGTCTGAGGCCAGATTTGAACTCAGGTCCTCCTGATTCCAGGACCAGTGCTCTATTCACCGCGCCACCTAGCCGCCCCTATACAGTAGATTCTTAATAAATGTTTGCTGAATTTAATTGTCAGAAGTATACTTCCACCTCTAGGCTAAGACCTTTACCACCTCTCTGTAAATTAATGCTAGAGCTGGAAAGTGTGAAGATTCTTTAGAAGCAGAACAAAGAAGAGAAGAAAATGAGTCACCAAAGGATACACCAACTCTGTATCCTAATTTCAAATAATTTTTTTGAACAAGGATTCTTACTCTTTCACAAATACTTGTACCACTTGAAACAAGGCCAGAAAAACATTCCATATGTCTGCATTCATTTAAATTTTGGAAACAAAGATCTCAATGGAGAAAGAGAGGATATATGTACATATATATGTATATATATATATATATATATATATATATATATATATATATATATATATATAAATACACACACACACACACACACACACACACACACACACACACACATCCTCTGTTCTGATAATCACACTTGGCTTCCCAAAGGTTGAGAAAGACTACTGCTCCTATCATAATCTTCCTATTTCCTTTATAGCTATTTCTGAAAGTGACTTAAGCAGATTAATATTACAACAGTATATTTTTATCATAATGAGAATGAATCCCCAATCAACAGGAAAGATCCTGCCTGAACATAAAGATCGAAATAAAAAACTACAATCAGAAACACTAGACAGAAGAGCTTTCACTCCACTAAGAGGAAACTTCCCCCCCCCCCACTATGTTTAGTCACGACATTCCCACTGTTTCTTTGAAAATATAATGCATTTATGCTCACAAGATATTAAGGATATATGCAACCAGAAAAAAATGTCAAGCTGGTCATTTAAAAAAGAGATAACGGCCTAGGGAGTGACACAGTGATATCTCTAAGACATTGAAAGAAAAAAAAATCATTAGAAACCTTGAACAGAGCTCCTTTGGACGATTAATGGAGAAGCGTGAATAAGAGTCATATACAAAGGGGAAGGTTTGAATGCATTGTCATCAGCACTGACAGAGGATGTTCATGGCAAACTTTATACTTTGTAGTAATTAATTCATCACAGAAAAAACTGAAGTGAAAATTTCACTTTCAAATTCAGTGCTCACCAATGAACCTACTTTTGCTCATGAATAACTAGAAAAACAAAACTGGCAAGTTCCAGTTCTGAAGTTAAGACTTAAAGAAAGCCTGATTATTGAACAGCAAACAAAGATTCCGACCATTTAGCAGGGCCAGGCACAGCACAAGTGCTCAGGAAATGGCTTACTGAGTATAGTCCACTGTTCAGCTGAAAATGGTAAGGAAACCCCTAAAACAAAGTATGTCATCAAGGATGAACATCTATTCTTCAATTTTACAAAGACATTTTTACTAAAGTAGTAACTGTACTGAAAATTACTTGGCAACAATGTCAAGATTAGTTGCTTAAGACAAAGAAAAGCTTCTTTACTGCTTATGTAAAACATGCACTTACACAGCTTCCTACTTGACTCTGTACAATCAACACAAAGCCTAAGTTTTACACCTTATGTGGACTATGATACCTAAAGATAGTGAGATGTAGCCAATGGCATACATTGTACCAATAGTAAGGTTTACCAGATTTCCAAGTAAGTCCCTGCATATTCACACATGTGTATGTATGTATTCTGCTCCTGGTAATTTTGCTATGCTTCTGTTTCCATAACTACTATTCCTTTCCCAACATGAAGGTATGTTCTGACAATTAATAAGACAATGTTTATGAGGCCATTTTCTTAAAGAAAAAGATATTAAAATATTTCAAAAACACTTAAACTTAAAAAATCTGATAAGCCATTATTAAAGAACTATGAATAAGCTCTGGCAGTAATCTCTGCGTACTGTAATACTAACATACACAGCAGTCTGGTAAATGAAGTACTATTAATGTTCTGCATAGCTTTGGTAAAATTCACAATCTACAAATATATGAATCTGGCTTCAAATTACCTGGTAATATTGCTCATTGCTTCATACTGATATCTTCATTTGATTATAGTTTCAGCAAAAAAGCCTGATTAATCAGAAAGCATTTTTTGGACAATTTACTATAATTTTCTATTTATGACTATTATGACTTCTCTTGATAATGTTCAGTATTAACACATTACCAATGTCCAAACACATAAAACAAATCTAATTTCTATTACTCAAAATTCATTAATCAAAACATGATTAATTCAATTCTGAAGAGAAGAGAAAAACTATAGGAACCAAAGGTCACCTCTGGCTTATGACTAAAAATTGTTTTTATTTTTAATTGTTTCAAAATGAGTATACAGATATACAATTCACAATTAATTCTGTTTAATGACCTCTTAGACTCTAGGTATTTATGAAGAAAGGTGCTACAATAATGCCTTATATACTCAAATATGAGAGAGATATAAAATATTCCACAGAGGTGAATTTCCTAGCTTTCTGAAGATTAAGAATATCTGAAGATCAACCCCTTTCATCAATTTTAACCATTTTTGGACAGAAATTCTTTAAAAGCATATAGTATGTTTCCCTAAGCAGAGAAACAGAGCTTTGCATGACTCAAGGACTTCATTACGAACATCAATTATTCTCTACTGTAATACTATACTTCCACCTCCTTCTGCCCCACCAACTCAATCCCAGCAAGCCTGTCCTTAAACTAAATGGCCCAAGATGCCTTTGCTCTTTATAGCTTTCTGTCCCTTCTCTCTGCCAGTTGTCCCTTCTTCCTACTCTTCTCCCTCCGTCTGCCTCTAGAAATCCATTCCTCCCAGAGCTTCAGATCTGTGGAAAACCAGGCTCTGTAAAACAGAACCCTTCTTTCATGCACAATTTTAAGTCAAGAGGCTCTGGGGAAGAGCCTAGCATTGGATCTTTTCTTCCCTTTCTAAGACTGATGACATTTTCAGTCTTAAAATACGTGCTTATTATATCTACATACATTTCTTCTTGAATTTTGAGTTGCCCATGTCCCAGAGGTTGTCAGAAGTCTACATACTAAATGGGGTTGCTTTGGAAGAAAAGGAAAGATCTAGATTTCATCAGTTTAGGGCATTCCTAATATGGAAAATCCCTCTACTGATGCAGACTGGCAACCTGTTTATAGCTCATGGTCTGGGACATTGAGAGGTTAAGGGATTTGTCCCTGGTCATGCAGTAAGGAAGTGTCATAAGCAAGGCCAGCCTTTTATCCCCAACATCATACTCCCTCTGCTAGGTAAGGTGTTACTCTAAGAAAAATCAAAGCTGTTATTATTATAGGGAACTACAATTATAATATGTGAAAGGAGTCCTGGGCAAAAGCCCAAATTCACCCTACAAAATGTTTTAAATTGCCTCAAAAGACAAAGAGAAAGATTGTCTATCCTAGTTTTCACCCATACCTATAAGGTTAGCACCAGGGGCAGAGGAACAATTGGTTTTTACCCTCCCTCTGGAGAACATCATTTGTGTAGGAAAGAGACGCTCTTGTGCCCAATCCTATTTAGTGTTATTCGGCTCTATGAAAACGGGCTGTGGCTATTAGTCGTTACAAAAGGTTATAAAAACAGAAAGAGCTTAGTTTATGCATTGCAATGAAACTAGGTGGGCATGGCGCATCTCCAGTTGCACGCACCCTGTTGCTCATCAAGGGACATGGATCCGAGCTGTTTGTTAACCACAGAAGAAGGAGAATCTGAAACAAAAATGAGATTTCAACTTAAAAAAAAGCAGCAGAAAACTGCACAGCAATGTCATGATCATCTACAAGCTTAAAACCAAATGTATAAAGGCAGGGGAAGAGAGGTAAGCGCCGTGGGTATGTTTCCCAAGCGGTGAGTAAGCAGAGCCAAGTGGCCAGATATATTATTCCAGGCAAGCATTTAGTAACCTTGAATATGGACTGAGAACACAGAAAAACTCTTCTTCTAGTTTCATGCCTATACACGTTCCTCCGCATTTCTTCTGGATGAGAAAGAGGTGCTACACAGAGAGATCTATGCATGGAAGTTCATGAAATGGTAGTACATAAACTCATTCAGGTTTTTCTTTAATCAGTTTCTTAAATCCTTGAAGGAGCCACCCAACAAGCTGAAGTGCTCATTGCTTTGTACTGGGATGTTGTTTCCGTCAAATTTGAAATGAACAACAATTTATCAAGAGCACTAGAATCAAACATTTTAGACAAAGTATCTATAGAAGTACTCAAGAAAGCAAATGATACCACAGAACCATGATGAATCTTCTGAAAAGTGGTGTTAATTTACTCTATATAAAGAGGGCACAGTGGGGAGACAGCATAATGTAAAAAGGGCACTGGTCTGAGAATCAGAAGTCTAGAATCTAGTCTTGACTCTGCCAATAAATTAAGTGTATGACCTTAGGCAAGTCACTTAACCTGTCTAGACCTTCGTTTTCTTAACTAAAAAAAAAAAATAAAGGAATTCTTCTGCAACATTTCTGTGGTCTTATGATTCTAATGCTATTATAATACAACACATATAATATAATATGAAACTGAGGACAGAATGGGCCCACTAGTCTTTGTCATAATATGCAGAAATATTTTGGTTATACTTCTGCCCTGTGAGAGGTGCCTCCTGCTTTGTGGCCTTTTGAATTTCTACAGAGATTACCCCCTCATTTCCCTTATAATAAGAGTCACAGAGGATGCTGGGGGAAGAGAGAGGTCATTCTTTCCCTCGATGTACTCAGGGTGGCATTTCTAATGCCCACCAACTTGACATTTTTAACAACCATATTACAGCTTGATTTTTTTTTTCCATTTGAACATGCTAGATATCATTTTTTTTGCCTCTTTTAAATAACTCCTGAGAGTTAGGCCAAGTTTCTTTTCTACCTATTTAAAATCTGTTGTCTTCTAATTTCACCAGTTTTTTTTTCTTGTTCTAGTTTCATGTGTTTGACTGCAACTAGTTATCAAATAAGCATTCTCTCTTCAACTATCCTTATTAATCTCCTCTAAAAATTATCCAAGTCTATTCCTCAGTTTTAACAACATGCTATAAAGGAATAGAGGGACTAATAGTTAATTTAAGTATCATTCTAATCTATCAAGGTTTATGTTTATTTCTATGATTACTTCAGACTAGACATCTGCTTCAGTGCTTTACGTGATTCTTAGGGAATCATTTTTAAAGAAAGGACAACAGTTTGGTCCTTAGAGATGAGAAGTATAATGAGATCCCTTTTAAAATTAAGCAAAAAATGAAATCTGGCTAACAGAAACAACTGCTGGGAAACATTGCAAGAAAGCTCATAGGATATAATGTAATCCTCATTAACTTTTCCTGAGCCATCCGCATTTGTTACAAGACAATCTCAAGATAATATGATACTATAGTTAAGAACAAAAAATAACTACTTAAAAATTATTTTATTTATTTATGACTATTTTTCCAAATATTAAGTCTAAATCCTATAAGAAGCATTACACTGTGTTTAGTATTCTTCTAAGCCACTTAAGATAGAAGAATGAAACCAAATAAAATGTTTTTAAAAAATCTGCACCACCTCCATCAAACTAATCATTTACTATGCTAAAGAAAATTACAAAGTAGAGATATTTTAGGACCTTAAGACAGAAAGAGAACTTAGGAAGGCTGAAATGGTTATTTGCTGCTTCTATTTAAAAAACCAATCTATACTCTCTCGAATCCTAACCTTGAAGACAATTCCTTCCTGGATCATTACTAGAAATCTATTTTTAAACTGAAGTAACAAGAGCAAGGCCAACTGCTCTTTCGGAGAGAATATTCTGGTACCAAAAATATTTTGAATGGCATTTAAAAGATCATGCCAAATTCAAATATGGTAGCAGACTACACATCCATAAATTCAATGTCCATACTGCCATCCTTGTATTTTACCCTGAATTTCCAAAATATTTCCAGTAACTAACATGAGTCTCAATACAGTAGCTGCAATCTAAAAATACTGTCATTATCTTCTTACTAGTGACAGGGAACCACACTTTCCTGAGATGAGGGCATGAAAAAATAAAAATATTGGACTATTGTTCTAAGGGCCAATTCACTGAAGAGGCAAAACTATAAAATACTTCCTCTGACTTTTATCCCAAGCTTATAAATCCCAACATAAATATGGAGTGGGTCTGGATTACATTATTTCTCAAGAGTCAATCATTTAGGGTACAGAAAAATAACCTCACTTTAAATGTGAGTATTTTCCACTTCCAATAGCATAATTCTGCAACATTCCCTTTTGTACGAACTATCTTTTGAGAAACAAGAAAAAAATTCGCTTAAATATCTAGTCTAATGATCAATGACTCTAAAAGGTTTATGACTGAGTAACTTACATTTAGGATTCTATTACTTCCTAAGGTAAAGATAAACTTCAAAACAAAAATTCACCTAGTACTCACAGTCAATGACTAGGTTAAGAGTTCTAAGTTTTGATGGTATATATTTCAATAACTTGCCACTTGGTCCTAAACAAACTACTTAATGTGCTGGCATCACAGTTCCCACATCTGTGAAACAAAAAAAAAGTCATTACTGTCCTAAATTCCAGAAGAGAAATATGTTATTCATCTGCATAATTATATGAAAAAATATGTAATTCCCAAAAGCTACTGTGAAACTTATGTGACATGTTTTATTCTTGAACACTTATTTTACCTACAATCATCGGATGAACTTATCCCATCCAAGGCAGTTTACTAGAGTTACAGAAATGATCTGATAACATCATATTTGATCTACCACACATTTATGTTCTGATGAACCTTTTCCTTTTAATAAGAAATGTACATACAGGAAAAGTTTCTACTTGGACTTACCAAATAAAGGGCTGAGTAACAGATCACAAGGCACTCATAAGTGAAATGGACTATGAATGATATACATCCCCATGAGAACTTGATGCAGGAAAGCAGAGGGTCAAGTATGTGGCCCACAACACTCCTGAGTGTAGCCCAAACCAAATTAAAATGGAAAAAATGCAACAAATTTAAAAGTAATTACAATATTTAAAAAATAAATTAAAAGTATAGTAAAACACAGGTAATACTACAATTTAAAACTAAGTCAATATGCAGCATTATGAATGGATTGGTAGTTCCAGTTTCTATCTGAGCTGGATACCACTACAATAAAGAACTTGCTTACACAGAATCATGTAAGTGCTGATTTTTTCCAATATGGCTCAATTTTTAAAAGTGTTTTTCAAGAGCCACTCACGTTTTATAGCCTAGATGAGGGTATAAAATCTTTTTGAAAAAAAAGTGACAAAACTGTTCCATACAGTAAAAAAATCAGAACCGACCTGACCCCCCCTAAGCTGACTCCATGCTCCTTTGAGGGGGTCTGTGACAGTGGCTGGCCAGTACCAACAGACTCCACAGAGTGTTGTCACTCTGAGCAGGAGCCAGAAATCCATGATTTTACAGGCCTGAAACAGAAGAAAAGAACTGGGCCTAAAATTAATCAAATGCTAAATGTCTTCTGCCTGTTGCTATTTGTAGCACTCATCACACAAATCTGCTCATTAAACTAGCTCCTTAGATACACCGAATGCTACCAAGTTCACACATCTTTGATGTAGGACACTGTGAGGGAATCAATGACATGTCCCAGAACTATACTACAGTATTCCACATTCATAGGCTTCTCTAATAACCTATTACCTAATTCATCCTTATAGCATTCATTGAAACAAGAAAAGATCTTTAGGCCTTAAGGCCTAATTTTATAGATGGCAAACCTCAAATATGGAATAGGGGAACCACTTGCCCTGTTATAAGGCCAGGAATCATATTATAAGGCCAGGCTTTATTATTATATTATAAGGCCAAAAATAGAAGTCAGTTAGTTTACAATCCCAGACAGTGACTAGATGAAGACCAATCTGTCTCTCTGACAATTAGAAAATCCTGAAAGACCCTTGATGTTTCTTGTGTGCTGCCCTAAAAGCCCAGGAGGAGAAAAAAATCTAATGTATTTGAATTTAAATAAAAATATCTTAGATTATATATTCTGACAAGAATTTTCTTAAGGGCTCTGAAAGCTACTTTAAAGACAATTTATATTATTTAGAAAAATACCTGAAACTACGACACTGGTGTCATTCAGCGCCTTGGAATGATTAGTTAAGCCTGCAACTTCTACAAATACCAGTTAACTAAAGAGATGCTGCCCCTAGAGAAGCATTTTGATTTATGGCACTCCATCTGGACTTTCAATAACAAACAAGACAGACCGCCATCATTTCCTCATGCAGCTCCACTGAACATTTCAACTGTAATTATCGTAGAGGTCAAATGGTTAGACATCACTGGTCTAGAGCACTCAGAGGTCAGGTGACTTGCTCAAGGCAACACAGCTAGCATGTGTCAGGTGGGACTTGGACCCCAGCTTCCTGGCTTGCAGGCCAGCCCTGTCTACTAGGTCCACACTGCACAGGAATGGAAAAGATAAATTATGACAGAATTAATAATGGCACTAAGGCCACCTCAGCATAGTTGAGTGGTTCCAGAAGACAATTTGACTTGGTCTCAAAGAATTTACTGCATGCTTACGTAATTTAATTCTTGCTAAGATATTTTATATTCCTTGAAGGTCTAAACCATGTGTTATTAACTTTGTATCTCCTTCAATGCCTAGTAAGTACAGTGTTCTGTCACCCACAGGCACTTTAATAGCGTTCATTGAATTGAACTAGCAAACGGACATTCATTTATTTAATCCTCATTTTCTTCTGGGGAGGCTGCCCCAAAAGAACTAAGTAGTTAAGAATTGATAAAGATAAATAAACATGAGGTGAGGAGCTACAAGGAAAAATAATTTGTTTCATATAGGACAAATAATTAATACATTCTGTGATTCTACAAAATTCTGATGACATTCAAACTGGTAAACTCAATGTGAAAACTTCTATGCCCCAAATGCTCTTCAAATGTCCATTATGCTACAAATGTAGTCACGTACATAAAGATACACTTTTACCTACTTAGGCAATGTTTTACACTCAGCTTTGCTTTAACAACTGTTTTGTCCTGTTAAATTTCAGCATTTTCTTTCTACATACGGTGGCATTTTAGAATTGACTTTCTGTCATACTTCAAGATATGAATAGCTGTCATTTACATAATTAAAGTTTGTATAGTGCTTTACAAATAGTATCTCAATTTGATTCTCACAACAACCCTGTGAGGCAGGTGTTGTTATTATCTTCATTTTGCAGATGAGGAAACTGAGTCGGAGGAAGGTGTAATAGTTTGCCTACGGTTGGTCACACAACTAGTAATTGTCTGAGGCAGGATCTGAATTCAAATCTTCCTGTCTCTAAGTCCAGCACTCCATCCACTGTGTCAGCAATTGCTCATCCTCAAATCATTTTGCCCAAAACTGCTTACAAAGCTAAAAATCTTAAGGAAATATTTGCTATTCAAGGTTTTCCTTCTTGTAAGAAATTTTAAGGGAGAAAAATCTTTTTCCTAAATAAATTCTAGAAACACATACAAAGAACTGTAGCCAAAGCACTCTTTGCTAATAAAATTTAAGCCAAAAATATAATATGGATTAAATATCAGCACGGTACTCTGACTCCACAACATAATTTCTGTATTATGATTGCTTTGAAAGTTCAGATGATTTCATAGGAACGATGCTTCATCTACGAGTGCAGGTGACTCTGGGTTCTCAGAAGTGATATCAGCAAAGCCTAGTTCTGACAGGTCCTCTCAACCTGGAAGAAACTCAAGCAGAGACCCAGTAACAGCCCATGTTTTGTTACTAGACAAGCATGGTAAGTGTGGAGCAAGTTAGCTACAAGGGGACAAATTTTTCTTGGATACAGCAACTCAAGTCTGTCTACTGAGATACATGGAAAGATCTGCATGAGCAGAGGGAGTAACACACTAATGATATTACAGATCTTAGAAATACTGAAATATTTCTGTTGTTGCAGGAATCTATAAAACACATTTAGGAAGCAAAGGAGTAAATAAAGAATAACATAGTCCAAATGGTTTGGAGACCTCCTAGCTACAAAGTAACTTTGTCATAGTTCTCAGAGCAATTAATTTCTGTTTTCATCATTGCTTATCTATTAACCAAAGCCTCACAAACTCATTTGTGGCAGAAACTGGACATATTCTCATCTGTAAAAGAAATGTGAAATTACAATAATTACTGTCTTATTAAATGACATTAACCTGCCATTTTTTTTGTAGTTTCATCATAGAGGGTAACCCTAACGTGTTCCCATGCCTGCCTTAAAGTCTTTCCTGTGATATTAAAATCCTCAAAGGAAAAAAATCACAACTATTAAATATCAGGATTTTACAGGTAATAGAATGAGAATATGGCTAAAGGCTAAATATGTATTTGTTCTCTATATCAGAAACTTGTTACCTCCACAAAAGATCTTGAATTGAAACCTAATTATATAGAAAACAAATGATTAATAAATTCTGTGAAAACTTCTTTTTTATGATAAAATATTACACATATTAACTAAAACTACAAATCCAATATACTATGTGATGGCCAATAATAATTCTCTAATTCTATAAGCAATTCTATAAGCACTTCAATCAAGCACTATGTAATTCACATAAGAATATGCATTAACTTTCAAAGCAAGAGAGAGCTGGAAGCTGAGGTATAGCAGCTTTTTTGTTAGAGGCATTTTCTGCACACTGAGTTCATTCTGAAGCATACAAGTAGAGGTCCTACATTTATTGAACAAACATCACTCTCTCTTAGCCTCTAAGTGGAATGTTTCTGAGGTTTTCTTCTTTCTCTTTACATTCTCTTGCTTGGATATCTCATGGCTTTGCTTAGGATGAACAAATCTATGCTTTCAGCCCCAATTTCTTCCCTAAGCTCAAATACTGTATTTCCAGCTGCTGACTAGGTTTGTCTACTGGATATCCATTCCACTAGTATATGAAAATGCCATACATGCAAAACTAAACTTATCTTCCTCTCAAAACCTATCTTCTCTTCTAATTTTCCTATTCTTGTTTCCACAATCACGTATTTATTCAAAACCTTGGAGATACTTTCAGTTTCCCTCATCTCTCCATATCTAATTACCTGCTAAGTCTTATGAGTTCTAGCTCCTTACTGTCTTGTATATTTGTCTCTTTTTCATCCATCTCCCCCCTCCCCTTTCCCCACCTTGCCAGAATCGGCCTTCATTACCTCTTTTCTGGACCATCAAAATAACCTTTCTACTAACGTCCCTCACTAGTTTTGCCCTTCATTAATCAATTTTCTACACGGCTGCCAAGATAATCTTCCTTAGGATCAGAGATGACCAAATCACATCTCTGCTCACAATACCTGCAGTAGCTCCCATTCTCCATAAGGTATCAGCCTGGTGTCCAAGGTTCTCCATGATCTGCTTCCAGCCTATTTTTCCCAGCCTCACTTCATTCTAGCTCTTCCATTTATTTGATCTTTCCACCAAACGAGACCCTGCCTCGAACCCTGCCACCTTTGTGTCTGCCAAGGTTATACGGACATCATGCTCACAATGAACTCCCTCAACATCTCTACCTGTTGAAATCCATCTCTTTCTTGAATGTCCATCCCAGAGCTTCCTTCCAGCACAAAGTCTCTGCTGATTCTCCCACATGAGCATAGTCACACCCTCTTCAAATACTCTTCTTTCTAATTCTCTTGTTAGATATTTATTTGTGTGCTTGTTTTATTCCTCCACTACACTGTTAAGAGACCCCGCCCTTGACAATGGGGACTGTGGTGTTTTTTTCTTTTCACCTTTGCATCCCCAGTACCTAATATAGTCCATTGCACATAGAAGGCACCAGAAGAATGCCAGCTGAATTTGGATAAAGTGAACGATTCCTCCTCACCCCCATATATTAAAAATACAGGAACAATTTTTTGTGTACATCTAGGGTACGCTATTGTAATGCACTGTCTATTTCACCATGTGATGATTAATACCATCATGTGCAAGGAAGGGATAAGCAGCAGCAGTGCATTAGCTCTATCTCGTGTCAGGGAAATGTAGAAGGAAGCATCTCAGCAAACATCAGCAACATCCACAACCAGCTCTAGCAGCTAAGCTGCTGCAGAACACTTGGTATGTAGAACCTGAAGGATGAGGGCCCTGCGAGGAGCCCTCAGGGGAGGGCTGCTCACAAGTGGAGGGCTGTCGTGGCACGGCCTCAGCTAACTCTTGTTGCCTCTGTTGCTCAGCTCTCTTAAGCCGCAGTTGTTGCAGGCCCTTACGAAGCAGAGCTATCTCAGGCCCCCTTAAAAATTCTGACACAGACAGGAAAAAAAGGGTGTAAAAGAACAGGGAAATAAAACATATCATAGCATCCAAAAACATCAAAGAGAAGAAAGGTTAAGAAACATATCTATTAGGAGAAAAAGCAAGCTGCTTATTTACATAAGAAAATATGGATTACTCATGATGGAATTAGGATAGCCCCCCCTTGCATAGGCTTTACCCTTTATATATATGTGTATACTGGAATTTTCATATTTTAATCTTATTGCTTTTAGAATGTTTATATAATTAAATGAAATGCAAATAAAATACACAGAACAATTCATTTTGAAAAATCCTTCCAGTTAGTCTTTCCGTACTAAAATGACAGACTGAAATGTGAAAAATTTATTCACATCAGTACTATTTAACCTCACATAAACAAACTGCAGTAACTTTACTGACTTGTAAATAATTCACTACTGTCTGTTTACATCTAACTGCCAAAACAGTTTTCAGCCCATCCTATAGAGATTTTAAGGGTGATTTCTCAATAATAATTCTGATCCCTTGTTTTGCTGTTTCTTTAGTGACTTGACAAAAAAAGAAACTCAGTAAATAATTCCACAGGATCTCATTGTAATTTCTAGATAAAGACCTTTCTTTCAAATACTGGGGTAGGTCTGGATACTTGCTGACACCTAACATTTCATGCTTAGTAACAACATTTTTCCCCTTTTGGATACGTGTAATCTTTTTATGTGCAACATAGTAAATAAAAATATATCTAATAAAATGAAACAAAGTATCATTTTACAATCACAAAATAAACATCCTGCACAGAAAAGAAGGAAATCTACTTAAGCAAAAACAGCAGGGAATTGTTAAGACTACAGAGTAAATTTGTAACAACTCAAAGAGACTACTGGGAAATATATTTGAAAACTACCCTGCTGGCCTGGGACTCTAACCCCTATGAGCCCCATAAGCCCTGAATTATCTGAGTGGAGAGTTCCCAAACGAACACTGGTAATCTGTAGTTCAGCAAATCAAGAGCTGACCATAATAATCTTAAGAACCATACATTTAGGATTTTCATTAGTTTTCAAAGACTTCATTAAGTAGGTGTCATTATCCACAGGATATTTTACATTTGTTTTTTCTCCAGGTTGAAAAAAAATGTGTCCTCAAAAGTAAAGTTACAAGTGATATTCTCACTAAAGAATATCAGAATATCAGAATCTTGACCTGTTAACTTCAATTTGAAATTTCAGTTTATACTCTGTGAGACGGTGAAATAAAAGTAACAAAACTAAAGAAAAATATGTACATACATATTCACAAATGTGTTTGTGCATATATAAAACAAATCTTTATGAAAAACATAAGCTAGATATAGCCCACATACCAATTGCTGATGAGCAGTGTGAACTTCAGAAGGTCATTTAAGATCACTTAAAACTTAACAGTAGTGTCAACACTAGCAGAACCTAAAGTCTATAGTTATGCCAACGTAAATACGTGCCTCTGTGCTGAGCAACAAGAGAATGTGGCAGGAAATTTACTACTTGAATTCCTAAATGGCTTACCTTGCAAATCACCAGGGGGATCTCATTCAGGGATTGGCAGGAGGAATAAAAGGAGTCAGAGAAAAGTACCTTCTACCAGCTCCTAGTTGACCTCCCTCCCTCCACTTGTCTCCAAGTCTACCTTGAAATCTGATCTCTTTCCCAAGCACAGTTCTGATCATACTGCACCTCCTGCTCCCTCAAAAATGTCTAGTGGTTCCCTATTGCCTATCAAATCAAGGCCAGATAGATTCCTTACCTTAATATTAAATCCTTTTCCCTTTCTCTGCCTTATTCAGAGAACAATGTCCTAAGAGTTAGGTAAAATGAAGTTTGTATAAAACGTGGTCCCTAACCTAGTGAAGAGGGATATGACACATACACAAATAATCATATAATAATAAGTAAGTAGGAAAAAAGTTAAAGTACTATGTGACATCTAAGGGAAAAGTCATTACCAATTTGGGATGGGAGAGAGGGAAGGCTTCAGTGAGTTATTATTTGGTTCTAATTTTAACGTATGAATACGTATTCACCAAACAAACAGGGGTGGTATTCCAGGAACAAGGGACAGCAGCAGTACAGTGACCCACCCCTCTCTGTGCATGCTGCAGAAAGACAGGCTAAGAAGAGAGGCATTATTTCAAATTGTCTAGGGTATGAGATAAGGGTGGAAGAATAAGGCAGTGCCTGGTTGTGGAAGGCCAAAGAGTTTGAAACAGGCAGAACTGACAGGACCCCATAACGGCTTGACTATGAGAGGAGAGAGAGAAGAATGAGCTGGATGTAAACTAATTAACTTCTCCCAAACACACTCTTCATTTTCCCACAAGGAGCTTTGCTCTTACCATTTCCTAGGCCTGAGAGGTCCTCTGTTTGCACCTCAACTATTTGATGTCCTCCCCACCCTTTAAGGTCCAGTTCAAATGCTACCCATTCAAAGAGCTTTCTCAAGTGGCCAGAAAGTGATCCCTTCTTCTACCTTTTACCAATCCTTGTGGTTGCCTTCAATCTTCTTCAGTGACTATAGAACTTAATTTGGCTTGCCTTCTTCCTCTGACTCTCCTATTGTTGATGTAAATATTCACAGTGATGACCCTTCTGGTACCCAGGCCTCTTAGGGACTCCACAGAACTTCCATTCCCACACGTTCTGTGCCTCCATTCTACCCAGGTCAGTCACAGTGAGGTAAGACATAATCTCCAGCTACTGCTCTACCCTCCAGATTCCAACCTAAAATCCTCTTCTCTGATCACAATCTCCCATCTTCCTGCCTCCCCTCTCCTGAGCCTGTTTGTTTTGCACCCTCATTGCAAACTCCCTTAGCCCCTTCCTAGTCAGTTGAGGGTGATTTTAGGACTTATTTCTGTCTGCCAAGCTTTTTGCCAGTCAATTTAATGATGCACTTTCTTTGACCCCGTTAAGTCTGGAGGCCCCAGGTCTTGACCCTCTCTCTCTACTCTTTCCACAGGTTTGAGCAGAGCAGTAGTCTCCAACTACTGCCTCTACTTCCTCACTAAATATTCTCCAGCTCTTTGCTGTCTAACTTGACAACGACCACATCTCTACTCAAACTGATCTTCAAGGTCCCCAGTGATGTCTCTGTTGCTCAAGCCAATGGTTTTTTCTCAGGTGTTATCAGCCAGAATATTTCTGCATCATCTGATTCAGGGGACTATCTGATCCACTCCCCATCACTGACTTTTAAGAGAAGAGCAGAAAAGTGAAGTAGAAAAACAGAGTTGAAAAATCTGGGTCTGAATTCCATTTCTGGTCATGTCAAAGTACTGTATAAATGTGAGCAGTTATGACTACAATTTGAAGAGACCAGGCTCTCCTGAATGTCTTATTTTTCTGACTGCAATTCCTTGGTTTTGGGTTTGCTCCACTGGTTCCTCTCCCTCCTTCTGGTCCCTAATACTAGGCATTGCCCCAAGGTGTCTCCTTGGTCCTCTTCTTGGTCTATACACACTCTCTCTTTCCATGTCATTTACTTTCATGGCTTCCCTTATCATCACCACACTAAACATACCCAAAACCATATATCTGACTGTGTTTCAGTTTCACATTTCAGACTATATTTAAAAGATATCTACACCAGAATTTTCTGTTCATTTATCAAACTCAAAACTGAACTCATCAGCTTCCCCCTTCCTACTTCGACCTACAACTTGTCCTTGCTCTAATCTCTTTATTTCTGTTTATGGCACCACAATAATTTCATTTATCAAGGCTTAAAACAATTGTCACTTTGCTTCTCTTTCAACTACCATCTACTGAAATGTCAGTTCCTGTGTTTCTACCTTGGTCCTGTCTCCCTCAACTGTCCCCTCCCTCCCACTCATGTTATCATTACCTAATTCAAGCCTCCATTACCTCTCACATAGCTAACTCACAATAATTGCTTCCTAAATGAGTCCTCTCCTCTCCAGCCTCCAATACACTCTTCACAGTTGTCAAAATAAGCTTTATTTTTTTTTTTTTGTTTTTTGGAGGGGGGAGGGCAGGGCAATTGGGATTAAGTGACTTGCCCAAGGTCACACAGATAGTAAGTGTTAAGTGTCTGAGGCTGGATTTGAACTCAGGTCCTCCTGACTCCAGGGCTGGAGCTCTATTCACTGTGCCACCTAGCCTCCCCAAATTAGGTTATTTTGTTTTGTTTTTTTGCTTTTTGGAGGGGGGAAGACAGGGCAGTTGGGGTTAAGTGACTTGCCCAAGGTCACACAGCTGGTAAGTGTTAAGTGTCTGAGGCCAGATTTGAACTCAGGGCCTCCTGACTCCAGGGCTAGTGCTCTATTCACTGCACCACCTAGCTGCCCCAGAATAAGCTTTTTAATACTGAGGTTTAATTCTACCACTTTTCTGATCAAAAGCTTTCATGGATCCCCAATGACTGCAGGACAAAATAAAAGGACCACACGTTAAAGACCCTCCATAATGCAGCTCCAACCTCCCTTTCCAGGCTTTTTTATGCTAGTCTATTTCATCCCCCCAATGGGATTACTTGCCAGTAATCCACCAAAGAAGATTCACATTTCTTCCCTTCACTACCTCACAAGGTTGTACTAAGGATTCAGTGAATCAATGTGTGTAAAAGTGCATGGTACATAATAAAGTATTATGCAAATGTGCAAGTGCAATGAATTCTAGGAGTCCCTTCTTCCCCTGATCTTTCCCTGTCCTCTCCCACCTCCAGATATTTGCACAAACTGTCCTCAATTCCTGGAGTTCAGCATCTCCTCCTGCTAAAATTGTTCACTGTCTTCAAGACCTTGCAGACACTCCCTCTTTCACAAAGCTTTCCCTGATTCTACCATCTCAAAGTACACTTACTCCTTGGATCTCTCAGCTTGTATATATTAATCTCATTCAAATATGTGTGAGTTTTTTATGCACATGTTTATACCTTTTGATGTAAGCAGCTTCATAGTAGGGAATATATTTTTTTCTAATTCCTTATCTCTAGGGCCATACACATAACAAGCATTTAATAAATGTTTGACTAAACTGATAATCCTGAAAGACAAAGTTCCTACTTGGTTGGAGGGGTTTGTTTTACTGAAGTGCTATAGCTATACTTTTATGAATATTATGTAGGAGATACAATGATTGGATTTTGAGTGGTTCATATAATACATTATATATAATCATTAAATGTTTTATGAATATTTAAATGTTATTTATAAAGCTAATATATTTGCTTACTGATTCAGATATGGTCAATTGACCCAAATTATCTGTGTGCCCTTTCCAATCACAGGTTATAAATATTAAAGGAAAAGTTTCTCTAGATTAGAAATGAAAATGAGCCAAATAAATTATAATACAGTACCTTGCTCTTTCATCTAAATATTCTGGACTGCAGGGAAAAAGAAACAACTACATTCACTTTTCTTTCTACTTCCTTTTCATTATTTCTCTCTTTTCAACAAAAGAAACTTTCTAAAACAGATAAAATCACACCAATCATTTCTTGGATTATTTTGAGAGGTGGCAATTAGACTACATTTCTGGCCGTTAAATTCTACTCTGCATACTGATGGAAAAAGAAGTTACCAGTATAGTCACATAACTAGTTTTGAATAAAATATATTATAATAAATTTATGTTGTTATTGGTCCAGAACTATGATTCCATGAATCTGGTATGGAAATTCTTTTCACTGATTCAGGTCAGTAATTTGCCAGTAACATTGCTTTATAGAGTTGTCCAAGCTTACTATCAGATTTAATGATAGTCAACCATGGTCACAAACCTAGCACTTAAGGCAGTATCTGAAACCAGGTCTTCCTGACCTCAAATATGGATCTCTGGCCACTACACCAAATAAGCCTTTCTAAGTGAATTTAAATACATCACAAACACCTTTTACAGAGATTTAATTTTAACTTGCATTATTTTAACTCAATATTTCCCTATTTCTTTTACATATAGAATATGGCTTTTATAACCTAAGAAGATAGTTTGTTTTAAAGTTTTAAGGAAAACAATTATGTATAATAGCTACATTGACTCAAGACTTTGGGATGTGTAGGCAAGAATGGTTTGAATACTTAGATCAGCGGTTCTCAACCTTCCTAATGCCACGACCCTTTAATAGTCATATGTGGGCATGTCTGCATGTGGGAGGACCCGCCTGGAGATGGATAGAAAAGGTTCCTATGAGCATCAGAAATATGTGTTTTCCAATGGTCTTAGGCAACCCCTGTGACCCCTGTGAAAGGGTCGTTCAACCCCAAAGGGGTTAGGTTGAGAACCGCTGACTTAGATGATAGAGACTTCTGAGGGAGAACAAAGTTGATAAAATAAATGACAGTGACTGAACATGTGGCATTTAATCAATTTTCCATGATACCAGTCACAATATGGTTTGAATGATCCAAATGGGTATTTAGAAGCAAATTTCACTCTTAACCCGTGCCCAGTAAAGGGTACATAAGAGATAAATACTTGACTGATTAGCAAAATGCCCTGAATCCTAGGGGAGGTAAAGGGAGAAGGGAGAGACGAAGTCATAAAGGAACCCAGGAGCTTTGAATTAGGACTTAAGCTACACCACGAGACAGGCTTTAGAAATTCTTACTTACCTAAAGAAGAACTCTTAAGGGATTGTCTCTTGGACCCATACCTGTCTTGATTCTAATTTGGGCTGATAAGGGTAGGAGGTGGCTGGCACCCAGAGAGACTCAGAACTTGTATGTGCTTGCCATTTTGATTTCTCCTCTCCACAAATCCATCTGAATTTAGATGGGATGGGAATGGAGAAAGGAAAGCACAAACATAAGGGGTCTTCCTGTTGGAACCTAGGCCTTTGTGCTCATTCAAGATCTTAAGTTTTATCAAGTGACTTACAGGCAGTTTAGATTGTACTCCTTATTGTAGGGAAACAATATATAGGCTCTTGGTGTCCTAGTAAAGTTATTTTATGACTGTTTTAGCTGACCAAAAATGCTTTGTTTTTTTCTAACTTTCTATGTGATTTTATGTTGAAAGATTATCTTAAATAATAATTTTAAAATAATGAAGATTATTTCATCACAAAGATTACATATTAACATAGTAAATACTTCAAAGTGAAAAGTGATTTATCAATATAACTGATAGCAACGTTTTAAATACATATAACTAAAAATTAAAATTCAAAGGGATTTTTAAAAAATTGCAGAAGCATTAATAGAAAACCTCCTCTAAAGTCCTACTCGCAAGTCTTATATTCTTATAAAAATTACCTCAGATTACCTCAGGTTCTTAAAGGCTGTTCAGGTTATGGCAGGTTCCATATCAAACTAGAAAAGCTTGAATAAAGGCCCAGTAAGAGACTAAGAGACTATGTGTCTTGTCATCTGAGAGCCTGCCTAGCTAAAATCGGCAAGTCCAATCATCTGATCAACAGGCAATGGGGGGAGGAGGGCAGGAAGACAATGCACAGTGTAGCACTGCAATTAATGAAGATCATCCCCTAAAGAATAAAGACAACTGCAATCCATGTTGGTGGAAGGCATGCCTGAAGCAATGAAATCAAGAATGCTTGAATAATTAAATTAAATAATTAAGTTGGGGGGCACTATTCAGTAAACAGCCAAATCCCTAGACTGTATAATCTCCTTGATAGATTACCCTGACAATATATTACTGAGCATAAGCTATTTAATACTGCTTCAGAATGTCACTTACTTTTAATTTTAAAATGTTTTGTATGACTGACAAGTTTTTTTTTAACAAGTGTGGAAATCTGTTCTGAAAAATAAACTTTACAGAACTTTTTATTTTTAGAAAACTTTTTATTTTATTCCTTTAAATTAAAAACGTAAGTAGATTGTACTCTGCTGAAAATTTGATTTTGGAGAATGCCTTTGTGGTCTACAGATAGATAACACCAACAAGAAATCTAACAAACAGTTTCTACAAATGGTTCTGGCTTCTATTTCCGTGGAAACTGACATTAAATCACCAAAAAGGGGATACTGATGAAAGAGAATTTATTTTAAAATACCCCATTTTTTGTGATCTGGTATCAGTTTCTACGGAAGCAAGAATAAAAGTGGCATCACACAGCTGAGATGTTAAGAATTTTATTAAATTTTAACTTGTGCCCGAAATTCTGAATAAACATTTTATTTGCTTTTAAAACGAATAGTTTAAAACATAAACAACACATGGGGCATAACTGTACTAAATATAGAAATGTTCTCAGAAAATGCTTTAACACGTACTTATCTATTTGACGGTTTGATTTTGGTTTTTTTGGTGGGGATGTTGGGGAGGAGTAAGGTTAAAAAAAAAAAAAGCTGTGATACTGAAGATGACCAAGAAAACCTATGGTATAAAGGAAATAATGTGGCACATTTTGATAGAGTCTGGTAGTACACCTGTTTTCTGACATCAGATACTAATAAAACAAGCATTTATTCCAACACAGTTAAAGTGAAGAAAGGGTAAAATAATCTTTAAGTAGATTGTATAAATTATTTTCAAGAGGAAATATTATAATACATTGGTAAGTAACTATAAAACAATGCCATAAAATGTCATTCTTTTAAGGACAATAATTAGATTTGTAAAAATACATCAAGTTTAAAAGAATGGGCCACTATCTCTTTTATAGAGAATGAAGATAAAACCAAGGATGATGCTGTGAGAAAACATCTGGATTTATAGCAACCTTTGAGTAAAACACTTCTAAAATTATACTAGCATTCTTGCTACCTTGTGACACCTGTTGTACTTGGTAGCATTACCTTCATAAAAATGGAAAATTTCTGCCTTTTGTTACAGACAATGGAAATTAGGTACACTGTGCTACGGTAGCCTTCAGTCAGACCTGTCCTACTCAACTAAGAGAAAAAAGTAGTAGTGGTAGTTTTATTTCTCAAATGGGGATATTAGTTTTCTATAATTAAATTTATTTTAGAATTTTACTATTAAAAAGTACCTTCTTTCTACAGATTAAAATGATTAAGGAAACAGATACATGTACACACATTTAACTTAAAGAATCACAATCTCTGTGAAGTAATATGTACACACATATACCTGTCATTCTGGCCAATTATTCTAGCAAGTATTGGTAAAAATTTTTAGCATCTTCTAAATATATCCTAAAATAGAGAAATTCTCATTAGCAGAAAACATGATAAATCACTGTCTACTTAGAGTATATTGTTCTCACCAGACTGATGATGTGCATGGTGCCCAGAAGCTTCTAAGGACAGTCTCTGTTCAGTGTCTGGAGAGGAAAGCAAAGATGTTGAACGAGGGCTTTCTGCAGAGGATGAGGTGGAAGGCGCCTGAGCTGACATAGTAGAAGATGAAGATGACTGAAGAAACTGTTCTACAGGAGCATCCACTTCCATTGCAGTCTCACCCACTTCTAATTCAGCACTTGATGGGCCAGTAGGAACAGCAGGAACGTCTGACTGATTTGTCCCTCCTTCAATAAACACATATTCAATGCAGATTTAAATTAAAAATTATCTTTCTGAAGCTAGAAACTATACCGTGATATCAGGAAATAGAAGATGGGTGGAAAAAAAGAGTACTATTGTTTACAAGATGAAAAAACCTTCAGTTGGTTGGATCAGTTTACTAAAATTGATCAATTTAGTAGAAACAAATTCAGTCTAACTGGCCCAAGGCAGACAGTTCAAATGATTGCCTCAGTCTAACTGGCCCAATGCAGACAGTTCAAATGATTGCCTCAAATTAACATGAGAACTAATCTGTAGTGTGTTGGTCCAACAGTTTTAACAGTAGAGAGACAGATTTACAGTGATACAGCCCTAAATTATTAGCAAATACCCCTTGTGACCAGTGGCTTCTAACTGTTAATCATTAAACTGTGCTCAAAAGTACAATCACTTGAGGTCACAGCCTCCTGGTCTTGCTCTGCCCCCAGTCAGCTACTGGAGCTTGGGCAACTCAGCTGATTTCAATGAGCATCAGGCTCCTCATCTGCACAACGAGGGTGTTGGATCGAATAAGCTCTAAGGTCCCTTACAACTCTATAGGTAGGATCCTATGGCTAAATGATGTCCATACTCTCTGTTGGTTCTGATGCTGTAATTAGTTTACATTTTGTAGCCCAAAAGCCCCAAATACCATCAAACACACGGTCCCAAATTTTCTAGAATTGAATAATTAGGTAATCCAGCTATTAACAACTCAACAAACCTTAAGAGGTTAAGAATATGTGTAGTCACATGGACAAAACAAATCTGAAAAGGATGCTGCTTCGTTTGTTTTCTAAATCTCAATTTGATGGGAAAAATCTAGAGGGAAGGTTGGTTCACAAATTATAGAGAATCAGAATCTAGAGCTGGAATCTTTGAGATTATCTAGTCTAAGCCTCTAATTTTATAGAAGAAGAAATTGAATCTCATGGAGGTGAAGTGATTTATCCAGACACACAGGTGTAAGTGGTAGAACCAGGCTCCTCTAAGTCCCGTTCAGGGCTCTTTTCAACTTTTTCCATAACAAATATGCACATGAGTACCAGTAACATCTCCACAATTAATTTTCATTTTAATATTCACACTGGTTGCGGCTTTTTTTGGGGGGGAGTTTGGTTTTTGGAGGGGGGAAGGCAAGGCACTTGGGGTTAAATGACTTGCCCAAGGTCACATAGCTAGTAAGTATTAACTGTCTGAGACTGGATTTGAACTCGGGTCCTTCTGACTCCAGGGCCAGTGTTCTATTTACTTTGCCACCTAGCTGCCCCTCAATTTATTCTTTTTTTTTTTGGTTTATTAATATTCATTCTGGACACTATCTCAATGTCTATGATATAAATATTCCACTGTTTAAGCACAGGTATACACAGATCCTAAACTAACTTAGCACTCACAGAATTAAAAAAATTAGACAATTAAATGACCAGCTTATTTAAAAGATAAGCAGTATAAAATTGAGCTATATTTTCTGCCTGTTTCAGGATTTGAATAATCTGAACTAACTAAAGAAGAGAAACTACGAAGCCACGGAAGGTACAGCTGTGGCGAAGGAGCGTTTGCGCCCCCCACTTCTTACAGAAGGGCTCACGCTGGGAGGGCTCAGACTTTTCCGCTGCTCTTTGAAGAGAGGGAAAAGGACTAGAGAAGTCAGTAAGCAAAAGGCGGCATCTCTTCCCCTCCCCGGTTAGCGCTTCGGAATCGCAGGCGATGCGGTGCCAATAAAAATGCGTCGCTGTAGACCTGCCTCTCCGCTTATCAATACAGTTTTATTATTCTTCACCTTGACAGTTTCTCTTCGGGAATTTTTTAAAATATGCGATAAAAAAACATTCACCTCTAGACCGTGATCGTCCTCGTCCTCTGTTGCTTTGAGCAACTTCACTAGCTTCTTCAAACCATCTCGATAGCATATCAGACATCCTCTGCATCAATGATACATTAGGACTTTGCTCTCCTATAATGACAAAGTATTTCTAAATCATTCTTTCAACATAATTACCACTAGGAATTCCTAGGGGAATTTTCAAATGTAAAAGGAACCATGAATACGTTGTATGGAAAAAAATACATTCTTTCACTTAGAGAATCAGTGAAACAATAAGACATATTTTTATTAAATTTTACCATAAGAAAGCAACTAATAAAAACAAGTATTTAGTAATACGTAACTAAACCTTATTTGTATTTGAGGTATATAAATTCCATAGAGTTATCAACTAATGTTAAAGAACTGGTACTACTGTTTCCTTTTCTTTACAACTGAATTTGAGGGCTTAGAAATAGTATGTCCAATGTCCTAATACAGTGGCAGAAATTACTTTCTTCCTAGTCTTAATTAATCTTTATCCCTTCCATACTGTACTGATACTAAAAAATATATATAAAATATAAAGTTCCAGGCGATAACATTATCTATGTTTATCACAGTTCAAATTTGTATACCATTTATTGTTTATAAAGAAAGTTACTTACTGCAAATCTATGAGGCACATAGAACAAATATTACTCCCATACTACAGATGTAGAAACTTTCAGAGATAAAGTCACTTGTCCAAATCACATGGGAAATAATGGCACATGAGGACTTGAATCTAGGTCCTCTAATTCCAAGTCCAGAGCTCACGTTATATATGATGCTGTCATTCAAGTTCATAAGTACTATAAAAATGGTGCAGCAATTTTAAATAGAAACTCATTTACTGGAACACACTTTGGTGCTTTAAAGTCTATCACTAAACAGTATCCCATTGTAACTATTCTGGCTTTGCAGGTGTGCTACATAACAGATGAAAAATGTTTTAGTTAAAAAAGAAAAGGAAAAAACACAGTCTATATTTCTTATTATTAGTGTATGTTAGATATTTCTGCTATATGCTTTCTTGTTTCTTCTCCCTAAGAATCCATACTATTAATATGACAAAACACCAAGGTTCTCATCATGCTTTCAAAAGTGGAACAAATTACAAGAGAAACTGTCATTCCATATATGGTTCTTATCAACAAAAAGGAAGAAGTTGGAACAAGGAACATCATACCATTTTGGAGACTGGGAGAAAAAAGGAGAAGAAAACTTTTCTTGGGTTAACATGAACCAAAACCCTCAGTTTTATGAGAACTGATTTCAAAGGCTTCAGAGTAAGGATGAGTAAGATCTAACGATACAATCTTTTTCAAGGAAGTCAGTCCAAGGAGGATGGAAAGCTATTAATGAAATTCTGAAGACGGAAGCCAAAATAACTCTAACGAGTAAGAAAAAAGGGAGCTGCCTAAAGAGACTGAAATAGAGGCACAGAGAGCTCGAATTCAAAGACATTTACATAACAGGGAAACAAGCTCAAATGACCAGGAATGAATGCAATAGAGGAATGCAACAGACCACTATTAAGACTGCTGAAGTACAGAATAAGCAGGAGCTGACGAAAAATGCTGAAATCAACAGAAGGCTATTTTTATTTTTTCAGTTACTTGGGAAGCAAAGAACAAGGACCAGCGCTTAGGGTCAACAGCAAATTGACTCTTCTTTTGTTTCCATTTTCTCTTCCAAGGAGAGTGGTTTTGGGACTGGGAAGGGAAAAACACAAACAGCAGGAAGCAGAAAAGCAAGATACAGGAGGATTTAGTCAAGTGGTATCTGTCAGCTTCAAATTACCAGATCTGGATGAACAACATCATAGAGTACTGAAAAAATAGAGGCTACAATTGCTGATCTGCTGTGATCAATCTCTGAAAGAGCCTAAAGAATGGAAGATAGGGTGCAAGCTAGCAGAAGGGCAAATGTCTGAATTTTCAAGAAGTGGAAGGTGGAATCTACTAATTACAGACTAGTAAAGATTGATACTGGTAGAATTCTAGGAACCCATACTAAGCATTCAGAAATGGAAACAGTGACTACTAGAAGTCAACATACTATAGTTTCATCATGAACAGGTCACCTCAGATTAATTTCATTTCTTTTTTTGACAGGCTTTTGATTAAGGGACTGCTAGAGATACAGTATGTTTATGTTAGAGCATATTATTTAACAAAGTATTTAGTATTTAACAAAGTGTGTCTCATGCTAGGCTTGTGGGTAAGATGGCCATACACAGTCAGGGAGATTGAGAACTAGTTGAATAATGGAAGCACAGTAATCAATGGCTTTTTGTCCACTTGGAAGGTTCCTAGGAGTGCCCTAAGGATCGATCCTTGGCTCTGTGATATTTAATATCAATGACTTGGTAGAAAGCATGGAAAGTTTATCCTTATTAAATCTGCCTCTGACAAAATATTTGAAAGGCCAGCTAACATGTCACATGACAGATCTCTAAATCTAGAGATCTAGAATGATGAGTCAAAGCAAGCAAAGCGAAATTTAACAGAGATAAAGGTTAAATTTTACACACAGATTAAAAAAAACCCAACTTCAGAAATACAAGATGGAGTAGGTATGACTAGATAACAGTTTTTGTCAAAAAGATCCAGGTATTTTAGTGCACTAAAAGTTAAATGAGTCAACAATCTTATGTGGCAATGCTACCATCTCAGAGGCTTAAAAGAAACATTGTGTCCAGAACAAAGGAGCTAACAGTTTTTTACTCTGTCTTGATTTGGCCATACCTGGAAGACAGGTGAGGATGGCGAGAATACTAGACAACATACTATACAAAGACTGGTTGAAAGTATTAGGAATATTTACCTTTTGGCTCTAAAAGACACTAATTCTTGGCTATTGTTGCTTAACGCTCAAATGAGATAAATACATTTGTAAAAATCATATTCAGCCCCCCCCAAAAAAAATCACAAAAGGATACATCTTGTTTTAAATATCATTATAACTTGAAAGGAAAATATAATGAACATATTTTAATGTGAAATAACAGTTGCAAAGAACAATGGCATGTAGCAATTACACATATCTGGTATAATTTCACTCATATTATCAATTGTAAACTCTAGTGAACACAGAAACCAACTTGATCTCGTTAACTTTTTCAATAATATCAAAGTGGACAAATTCTCATTTATTCTTTGTAATCCAAAAATACCGGATCTCAAAAATTCAAAATATAATTACCATCTCGTTCTCGCTCACTCTCAGGCCGAGCTCTTGGTCCAGTGTCTGACCAGTCACCACGAAGTCTCAAACGTTTAACTGGAGGCTGTCGTAACTAGGAAGGTAAGGAGGTCACTGAACAAATCTCAAATCTTTATAAAAGGAAAATTACTTATTTCATCCCAAACCACTTGTTAACTGTAAGAAATAATTATCTAGCTTGCTCCCTTATTGTCAACCTACTAAAATCGTTCATAGATGAATAAGTATCTGATGACCTCACACGTTAGAAGATGCTGATCAAATGTTATAAAGGAGACTGAAGAAACAAAAAGTTGAAAAGCCCAAAGCAGCACATATAACTCTGGTGATAATAAGTACATACTGAGATGCTTCAACTACAATTTCCAACCAATTAACTTAGCATCCTGTTCATTATCTACATGGACTTGGGCAACACATGGCCAAGGCTAGGTAAGAACTTAAAATCTCTAGCCTCTGCCCTAATGACATTCAGAGCATTAGTATTTTCCTGAGTTAACCCACTTGAACTACAAGATTTGTGACCTCAACTTTAAGGTTTCATTCACTTTTGTTGTCCCCCATTTCTACTATATGCCATCTAGGAAAATTCTCCTGACAAATGGACAACTCTTTAGTATTTGTCCATTTTATCACTAAATAGTCAAAAGCTATTTGCCTTTCCTGGAAAACTCTCCACTTAGCTTTCTTTCTGAAATATCTTTTTTTCAACTGCTCCCAGCTGTGCTCACAAAGGTGTGTAGCAGGTCTCATTAAGTGGTCATTGAATGCAGCTCTCTGCTCTTTGGCTGCTTTGCCTACTTACTGCCTGACACTTTCTGTGCCCCCTCAGTAGTCTGACTGGCTGGTCATCAATACCCTTTCTTCCATAACTTCTATGGCTTTATGAGATAGTCCTATCTCTATTGCCCACCCTCCACCCTTTCTCCCAAACTTCTACCAACACCAATGATGCTCATGTTCTTCTCTCGACTTCTGATGACACTGAGCACACTATGTCCTTAATAGCCTATTTCATCTTTATCATTCTTAAAACTGAAAGAAAGTAGTTTAGTAGCTTATTAGGCACATATATAACGCAGCTTCCTAGTCTTAAGGGAGAAGAGACTCAAAGCTCAAAGAGAAGCAGGACTAATTAATTAGGACCCTCAAATTAAGAGTGACTACATTTTTACTTCTTCGAGATGTGTCTCCATGTGGAATGGGTTGCCTCTGGAAGTGGTGGGCTTTCCATCCTTACAGGTCTTTCAGCATGAGCTAGATAACCATTTGTCAGGTATGTTATGAGTGGGCATTCTATTTATGTATAATTTGAACAAAATGACTGCCAAAGTTCCTTCCAACTCTCAAATTCTGTGATTCTATACTTTGGAATTAATGAGGAAAAGGCATTCACTTGGTTATGGCCTCATAATTGTTGAAAAGAAGAAAGACTAGACTAGGATCAGAATGAAAAACTGTGATGGGTTACATGGGGAACCGAAGAACTAACTGATTCTACTAGTAGATAGGCAAAAATGAGTCCCTTTGCAATCTTTACTTCCACCCATATATATTTACAAAAACATTTCGCTATCGGGGGGTGGAGCCAAGATGGC
>CM053584.1:49958542-49980786 GCA_028627135.1 Pseudochirops cupreus | reverse complement strand
AGGGACAGGGTCAAAGTAGAAAACAGAATAAGTGGGGGGCAGGATAGGATGGAGGGAAACACAGTCAGTCTTTCACAATATATCCACTATGGAAATGTTTGGAGTAACTACACCTGCACAACCTATATGGAATTGCTTATCTTCCCAGTAAGGGTGGGTGACGAGGGAAGAAGGGAAAGAATCTGGAATCCAAAGTTTTAAAAGCAAATGTTTAAATATATTATTATTATTATCATTATTGTTATTATTTTTTACATGCAACTGGGAAATCAGACGTACAATCACTGAGGTACAGAGACCCATTCTGCCCTACTGGAAAGTCGGAGGGGCAATGGGGAAGGATGCAGGAGACAGCAGATTGGGGGAGGGGGTATTCAATGGGATCGCTGCTTTGGGGTGGTGGGTAGGGGAGAAAATTTGTAACTCAAAATCTTGTGGAAATGAATGTTATAAACTAAAAATAAACAAAATTTAATTTAAAATTTAATACAATGACAAACTTGAAATATAACACTCTATTTACACAATAAGCTCTTATTCAATAGGCAAATTAAGCTAAATATTCTCACATCATCTTTGGAACCAGGAAAATATATTGGAGAGAATTAAAATACCTCTAATAAAATGTTAATACCATTGGGAAAAAGGTTTAAATTGGGAAAAAAAGTTTTATTAGAAGTATTTTCCCCCTAGTAAACGGAAGTCTTTTACATTAAATAACAGAAACATTCAAATAAATTCTTCAATCATACTGATGTCACCATCTAAACACTGACAAAATTTTAAACACATTTTATCTTTAATAAATAAGGCGAAGGGATATGGGTATGAGTAAACCCAAGTATCACAAACATTCATGAAGCACCAAAGTTTGAGGACATTTTGGTAAAGAACTTTTAGCATGTTCTGATGCCTTAATTAGAAAACAGTGACTGAGCAGGTTCTCAAAGAAACCTTCCTTCTCTGAATATTTGGACCAAGTCATTACTTTACATCCAGAACCAATCTGCCAAAAAGCTCTTCCAAACTTAACTAGCTTTGCTCTCAGGTCACAGAATCACATGAATGGGCTGCCAAAGACCAGAGCTGAATCTTTAAAAAAATGTTAGAACCTACAAGAACTGGCTTTCTACTGGGTCACCTCCATGCCACAATGCGGCATTAGAGTAAACTCTCAGTGGAGAACCTCCAACTATAATGGATTTTGTTACAAACCAAAGCAACCATGAAATTTTCAAAAATACCACAAACCAGGAAGCTGCAAAACTAAAGCTATCTTATCAAAAGTTTACTGTTCTGTATCTAATTTACATATCTTACCTGTGGCTCTCGTGCCAAGCATTCGCCGATCATATATTCGTACAGAGCTATCAGAACAGCCAACAGCAAGATAATATGGTATTGGGGGACAAATAGCTACAGAAGTAGCAGCACGTCGGCAGTTAATTAAAATATCCTTTAAAAAAGGCAAAATAACAGGACTTAATAAAATGTTTGTCAATAGGAACAAAATTATATTAAAAAAAAAAACACATTCCCTGTTCCTAAAACAAAATTTGCTTTTTCAGACACTTTAATTCAGCACAACAGAAAAAAGGACAATTCAGATACCTTAAAAATGAATTGGACTGATACTATCATAAAATGCTTCTAACTTTTTCATACCCAGCACTGGAATATACATTTGCTTAGCTTATTTCCTATGCTGTCATATTTTATTTTTCCAAAGAATTTTATTCAAAAATTTTTTGACATTCATACTAAAACTAATTTCAAACTAAAACGAATGTGATGCATATAATTTCCAATGCAATAAATTTAAATGAAAAAAGTAAATGTGCATTGAAAAACAGCAACAGTTGCTTACATTTATGTAACAGTTTATGGTTATAAAGTGTTTTATGTACATTATATAGCTGAGGTAAGGCAAGCACTATTGTATCTCTATACAATTAAGAAAACTAAGCCTCAGAGAAGTTAAGTGACGTGGCCTAAAATCACATTGCTGGTAAATGGCAATGAGGACAGAACTCGGCTCTTCTAGCTATGAATGCAATGCTCTTTATAGTATCTTGCTGTTTGCTCACTAGAACAATGAGATTAAAATGTAAAAAAACAAAACCAAACCAAACCCTAAACATTTGGTTTTGATGTAGGAAAAGAATTCTGCAGACAAAGGAAGAAAAAAGTCATTCAAATTTAAGCAGATTGTGTTGACTCAGATGGAGTTAAGAAAAAATTACTTATTACAATTGATAGAAATCCCTTAGAAAAAAGTCTCCTCATACTAGCTGTTAACAAGAAAGTTATTGTTACTGACATGGTTACTAAAAAGCACTTATTGCATTCTTTAGCCATGCATATATAGTTCTAGAATCATTTAACAGACAGTGGTCTTGAAATATCTTGTCAATTATGCAAAAAACTAAGAAAAATATATGGTCTACACACCACTCTAACAATGAGGGTAGATGTATAACAATCTGCCCTTAGAGATGTTCTTGGTTGCCTCAGACGAAGCATAATGATAATTTTAAATAGTGCTTATAACATTTTAACTGTCCATATATTAAAAGATAAGATACTGTACCATTAATTTAGCCTTATTTCCTACTGTATTCTCTCCATCTGAAAAAATTCTTCCTAGTTCACGAAACCATATCTTTAGAAGATACCATTACTTATTACTATTCAAATACAACAATAATAACGTTATACTAAAATTCAATATTAATTCCTGAAGAAGATGTCTCTAAAGCACATTCATCTAATTATTGCCCATATTTCACTGATTCCTTTGGTCTTTTACTAACCTGGTATATTCACATTTTCCTTGGAAAAATTAATTTCCTTAGTTATTCTGACTCCTTGTCCTCATGATACTTCTTACTAAACTCATTAAGCAATTATTTTTCATGATTCTTAACTCTCAATAACTGTTATTTCTACAGTTTTTACTTTATTTTTCCTCTCACTGTGAAACTAACTACACTTCACTTTTTTGTGTGTAAAATAATAAAAAAGTGACCAACAAATAATTGGGGCATACTGATCTATTTACCTTATGTTTCCTCAGTTTCTATTGGTCTTCAAACAGAAATGATCCTAAGTTATATAGCTTTTTAAGTCTTTGCAGTATATTGTGTGTCCCAAATTTTCTTACAGACTTCTTTAAAAAGAAATTAGGTGATAATTAAACACTCCTTCAATGAGATTCACCATCGGTTATTTTTTGAAAGCTAGTACCTATGTTGCATTTAAAATATGACCCAATTTACAAAATCTGATTTACACATAATTTTTCTAGATTCATCTATTAACTGGTGTACAACCTTTAATTGCAATAGCAACATGGAAAGGTATCCCAGTAGTGAAGACGGGACAATATTCTAGGAGTGGTAAGCCAACTGGGAAGAAGGAGAGAGATTTTTTAAAAATTTAGTTATTTTATTCTGAACTTGAGAAATAAAACAAATATTTCCATAACAAAGTGGGATAGAAAAACAGGATTACACTTGAAATTGGAAAGATCCATTATGTTCAACTTGCTATTCCTTTCAAATATACAACAAAGCTGTCATATAACCTTCTTTTTATTTTCCCTTCCTCCCTCTCCCCCCACTTCGAGATGGATACAAATTTGTATATGTCTGTATATATACATGGTGTGTATGTATATATACACAGAAACATATCTACATCACACATACACACACACACACACACACATATCACTTCTTTCTGGATTCAAATAGCATCTTCCTAGGATTTTTGAAGTTAATTTGGGTATTTATAATAAAATGACTTGTTCAAAGTGGTTCTTAAAACAATACTGCTGTTACTGTATACAGTGTTCTCTTAGTTCTACTCATTTAACTCTTCATTATTTCGTGGAAGTCTCTCCAAGCTTTTCTAAAATCACTGAGCTCATCATTTCTTATAGCAGAGTAATATTCCATCATAAACACATACCATGATTTGTTTAGCCATTCCCCACCTGACTGGCATCCCACCACAAAGCAAGCTGCTATAAACAATTCAGAACATATGTTCTTTTTCTTTTTCCCTGATCATCTTGGGAAACACAACTAATAGTGGTATTGCTACATCAAAGGGTATATAGGCAGTTTATTAATTCTTTGGGTATAATTCCAAATCTCTCTCCAAAATGGCTAGATCAGCTCAAAGATCCACCAACAATGAATTAAAGTCTCAATTATTCCATATACCCTTCAACATCTGTCACTTTTTCTTTCTATCATTTTAGTCAACCTGCGAAGTGTAAAAGGGTATCTCAAGGTTGTTTTAATTTGTAATTCTCTAATCAATAATGATTTAGATCATTTTTTCATATGACTACAAATTGTTTTTATCTCTTCATCGGAAAGCTGCCTGTTCATATCCTTTGACCACTTATCAACTGGGGAATGATTCATTTTCTTATAGATTTGACAAAGTTCTTTATATATGTGAGATATGAGACCTTACCTGAGAAATTGTCTATAAATTTTTCCCCCAGTTTTCTATCTTCCCTCTATTCTTGGCAACATTTGTTTTATTTATACAAAAACTTCTTAGTTAAATGTAATCAAAATTATCCATTTTACATCTCACAATGGTTCTCTATCTCCTGTTCATAAATCATTTACCTTAAGTCTGATAGGTAATATCATATTCTTCAGATTTTCTTGTAATAGCTCCCATCGTATCTAGGTCATGTATCCATTATGACCATATTATCTTGGTAAATGGTGTAAGATATTGAGCTATGACCAATTTCTGCCAGACTGCTTTCCAGCTTTCCCATTTTTTTTTTTTACCAAATAATGAATTCTTAGCCCCAAAACTTAAGTCTTTACACTTGTCAAACACTAGGTTACTATATTCATTTGCTGCTATAGATTTTATGTCTGCTCTATTCAAATGATCTACCTTTCTGCTTCTTAGTCAATACTAGAAAATTTTGATAATTACTGCCTTATACTATAGTTTAAGATCTGGTACTACTAAACCTCCTTCCTTTACATTTCTTCCCATTAATTCCTTTGATGTTCTTGACCTTCAATTAACTTTTTAGTTGTGTCTTTAGGATTTTCCCAGTATATCATATCATCTACAAAAGAGAGAATTTTATCATCTCATTCCCTATTCTAATTCCTTCTATGTCTTTTTCTTCTCTTATTGCTATTGGTAGGATTTCCAATATAATACTGAATAATCCTGACGACAGAGGGCATTCTTGTTTCACATCTGATCTCATTAGGAAAGCTTGCAGCTTATTCCTATTACAATTAATGCTTGCTGATGGTTTTAGGTAAATGCTTCTTACTGATTTAAGGAAAAGTCCATTTATGCCTACACTTTTAAGTGCTTTTGATAAAAATGAGTGTTGTACTTTATCAAATACTTTTTCTGTATCAATTGATATTATCATACTGTTCTTGATATTTCTGTTATTGATATAATCAGTAATTATTTCTTGTTACTCATAATATTTTCTCCTTAATCTGGGGGTTTTGAAACTTAGGTTTGATATTCCTGTAGGTTTTCATCCTAGGATCTTTCTTAGATAGTGATTGGTGAATTTTTTCTATTTCTAATTTCCTCTCTTGTTCTAATACATCAGGGTAATTTTCTTTAATTATTTCTCTTTTTTTTACATAATTTTTTGGTAATTTTATTTATTTTTAGTTTTCAACATTCATTTCCACAAGATTTTTTTTTTTTTGCTTTTCTCTTTTTGGAGGGGGCAAGGCAGGGCAATTGAGGTTAAGTGACTTGCCCAAGGTTACACAGCTAGTAAGTGTTAAGTATCTGAGGTTGGATTTGAACTCAGGTCCTTCTGACTCCAGGGCTGGTGCTCTATTCACTATGCCCACTAGCCACCCTGACAAGATTTTGAGTTATAAATTTTCTCCCTGTCTTTTCCCTTCTCCCCACCCCCAGATAGCAAGTCTACTGAATAACCCTTCCCCCAATCAGCTCTCTCTTATATCCTCCCCTATCCCTCCCTCTAACTTTCTAGTAGAACAAGATGGATTTCTATACCCTAATGCCTGTAAAAAAAACACTTTTTTTAAACATTTGTTTTTAAAACTTTGAATTTCAAATCCCTTCCCTTCTTCCCTCCTTATCCACTCCCACTGGGAAGACAAGCAATTCAATATAAGTTGTACATGTATAGTTATGCAAAACGTTTCCATAGTAGGTATATTGTGAAAGACTGTATTTCCCTCCATCCTATCTCACCCCCCACTTAATCTATTTTCTGCTTTGACCCTGTCCCTTTTCAAAAGTGTGTGCTTCTAATTGCCCTCTCCCCCAGTCTGCCCTGCCTTCTATCATCCCTGCTCTTATCCCCTTCTCCCCTACTTTCCTATAGGGTAAGATACCCAAATGAATATGTATGTTATTCCCTCCTTATGCCAAACTCAATGAGACTAAGGTTGACCTATTCCCTTTCACGTTCCTGCTCTTCCCCTCCATTGTAACAGTTTTCTCTTGCCTCTTTTATATGAAATAATTTACCCTATTCTACCTCTCCCTTTCTCCTTCTCTCATTATATTCCTCTCTCACCTCTGAATTTTTTTTTAGATATTATCCCTTCCTATTCAACTGATCCTGCGCCCTCTGTCTATGTATACACGTACACACATATGCACACACTCACTTATGAATTTATACACCAATACACCCTCCTATACATACTTTAATTCTCTCTTATAATACTGTATCAAGGTTCTTGTTTTTGGGCACAGCTTTCAGGCAGTCCAATAATTGGTATGTTTTCTCCTCTTGATCTGTTCTCCAAATCAGCTGTTTTTCTTATGTTTCATATTCTATTTTTTCACTCTTTTGGTTTTGTTTTATTATTTCTTGGTATCATATGACATCATTCACTTCCCCTTACCCAATTCTAGTTTTAAAGGAGTTGTTTTCCTCCTTAATATTCTGAATCTCTTCTTCCAGATGGTTGACTTTCTTTTCATAATTTTCTTGTTCTTATTTTTTTTCTAAGTTTTCCTCAATCTCTCTTATTTGATTTTTGAAATCCTTTTACAATTCTTCCAAGAGGACTTTAAGTTCTTCTTTTTGGGCAGTGGCCATTTGACATTGCTCTTTGGGGTAGGAAAGGCTTATTTTGTTTCAGTATTCTTCTCTGAAAATGAATCCAGGTCCCCTCTATCCTCACAGTAACTGTCTATGACTGGGTTCTCTCTCCTTTGCTTACTTATCTTTATTTTGTTTTTTAATTTTTATCAGATTGTTATTTCTAGTCCAGTGCTGTAGAGGGTGCGTTTGGCCACAGGTCCCTCTCACTGTTATTTTCTGAGATTCATCCAGGGCCCAACCTTGGCACTCCTCTCCCCCTCTAAGCCACAGCCAAGTCCCCCAGGAACATTATGCTGGAAATGCTCTTGTTCCCTGATGACCTTCCAGTGGCTGAAACCTGCAATTCTCCCCACTGGCCTGGAACTGCAACCAGGAACTCAGCTCTCCTGTAAGTGCCCACAGTCAACAGTGTCCCTGCCCCACTGCTTCTGTACTCTCTGGGTGTATGCTAGTGCCTTCTCACTTTTAACCTCAGCCCAAGACCACGTAGTGGCAGCACAGCTGGGTCTGGCATCCCTGGGCAGCAGAGGTTCCTTCAATCTTCCCCTGCTCATATGTCTGACCCCACATACAGTCTGTGAGGTGAGAATTCCTGTGGCTGAGGCTGGGGCTACCTCCCAACACAGCTGCCCCCAAGGCTTGTTGTTTTAGCAGAGGGAGATAGCCTGGAGGTTTTTGCACTCCACTCATGCTCAAACCTCTGTACCTGGAGTCTTTCCTTGGATCTTCTCCAGTTATCCTATGAAGACCACCACTCTGCCCCAACTCTTATTTACTTTTGCTGCTCTACATTCACCCATAAATCTGGAGAACTTGGAATTTTCTAACCTATTCTACCATCTTCCCCAGGACAGAGGAGATTTTGCTTCAACTGAGGGGCGGTAGTAGGGGGAACCTTCTCCCCTATAATCCACAAGGCAGATAATTGAAAATTGACTATAAATTAGTTCTGTGCTATAAATGACCAATCCTATTGAATTATAAAGCATCTTTAACAAAAAAAAATACTAAATAAAGCCCCCAAAGCAAGATTTCTTTTGTTCTTTTGTCACATTTGCCAGAGGAAGGCTAATTTAAAATGACAGGCATTATTCCCCGCCCCCTCCCCAAATGAATCTACTATACCAAATGAGAGAACCTGAACCACATTTTTAAAATGTGCTCCCCAAACTGACAAATTTCAGTTAGTCTTATGTCATAGTCTAGCTTTAGGTATAGGCTTCCTAATATATGTAGGAAAAACAAGATAATGCTGCTTTCTGTCCTGATACTAAGAAATGCGTGTGTGGCAAAACAGAGGCAAGAGTACTAAAAGTATTGTCCTGAGCTGCCACCGATTATTAGGTCATCTTGGTCTAGTCAATTAACATCTCTGGGTCTCAATTTCCTCATTTGTAAAAAGTGGGAGTGGTATTTATAAGGCATATATAATTTTAGAGACTTACCCTTCTGACAAGAGCAATACATTACTAGAACATCTGATTCCTAAGTGTTTAAAACCACTGTAATATCTTGCTCATGCTTTGTCATCTCTAATTGTTGGATTTCAACTATGTCAGTGAACTGAACCAAGGAAAGAATAACAAGTAAAGACAGCTAATTTCCATAATTCTTTAAAACAGATGTAAATGCAGTATCTGTTAACTAATTTTAAAAATCTGTTATTTCTATAATCTTTTCACTTAAATTTGATTCTTACATCTTTGCAATCTTCTTTTGTACAACTCGTCTTGATGCGGGTATCAAACCACCTAACAGTCCCATCTTCACCACAAGAAAGGAAAGTATAGGGATCATTTGGTACTGTCATAATCTGAAATTTAAAAAGAACACACAGATATTTACTTATGCATAGTCACTTGTAATAGATTCTATTACCATACCTGTAGGAGGATTTACTGCTAAAATCATTCCAGATAAAACTTTATCATATTTTATATCTTAAAAGAAGCTGATTCTTCCCAGATTACCCCTGAATAATATGGGAAGATTTTTTTCCTTGTTATTTTCTTTACTAGCGTGAATTTAATTAGATGCCCTTCATTTATTTAAATTAATGAGTCCCCTTATTTGGTTTGATAAAAGCAACATCAAATGGGATTTCATGAGGTGTGACTTTGAAGATATGACAAAAGAGGATCTTGGACCTGGGAGGACCTGTCAGAGCTCCAACTTGGTCTAGACTTAAAGGCAGTCATCCAAGATTTCTAGTGTCAAAAAGTAGGCTATATTAGGAATGGCTGAAAGAGTAGTGAGTGTTTGTCACCTTGGAAGGAGAGGTCCAGTGGAGGGACTCAGAGATGTGTGCATTAGCCCTGCGCTATTTAACATTTTTTATAAGTGTCTTTGAATAAGGCACTGGCAGCATGCTTACCCAATTTGCAGATTTATTGGAGAATGAATGAATTAAAGTAGCATTTATTATGTTAATATATTTCAAGCACTTTACCAAGTGCTAGAATTACACAACCAAGATCATCCTTATCTCAAGGAACTTCTGTCATCGCTCTGGAATGGCTAAAGGAGTGCTTTGGTCTGTAAAATCACAGATATGATGAATGTTGTCATTGGAGAGTTTATAAACAGCAGCAATGATAGTATTTATTTGATTATGTTTCTCAGAGCAAGATACATGGTATATGGAGGTGGCAGGGAAGATGGCAATAAGGTGGCCAGGAGGGAGGGTTACAAGTATGATACAGTGGTCTGGGTTAAAATAAAGTGGTCTGTGGTAGCTTGTAGTCACTGACTAGTCAACTGGGACCACTTGACCCCAAAGCAGGAATTAAGCTTAATTGTACTAAGTCTCCCAGAATATGATCTCTGAATATCTGCAGGGTCTAGCAACAGGATAGGGCCCCTCATTTTCATTTTTGCATCTCCAGTGCCTAGCACAGAGCCTGGTACATAGGAGACACCTTATAAATGATGGAATTAAATAACACTAAGCTTGGAGGGATAGTTAATACACTATATAACAGAGTTAAGATCCAAACCCTGGGCCAAATAAAATAAGATTAAATTTAATCAGTATAAATAGCTTTTAAAAAATCTCTTTCAGAATCTGGAATCTGGAGTTCCATAATCAAATGTTATGAATGTGTATCTATCTATCTATTTATCTATATATATATGCAATTATTATTATTATTATTATTATTATTGACTACATCCAACTGGAACTTGAGATACACAGGCACTGCAGTTGGGAGATCCATCCTGCCCTACCAAAAAGTGACATAGGAGAGAACAGACTGGGGGAGGGGGGACACACTGGGATGGCTGTTTTGGGGCGGTGGGCGGGGGAAAGACAGGGAGAAAATATGTAACTCAAAAAAATTATAAAAAATAAAAAAAAAATAAAAATAAAAATAAAAAATCTCTTTCAAAAGTACAAAATAGGGAAAGTTTTGTTAGACAGCAATTGACCTGAAGAAGTACTAGAAGTTTTAGTCAATTAAAAACTCAATATTATTCAACAGTGTAAAAATGTGCCGTCAGAGAAAGATGAGTTTAAGCAAGGCATAATATCCAGGGATAGAGTAACTGGGTAGATTTTAGAGGGCATAAATTCTGTGTGTAAGTACTTTAAGGACGGTCATTTGGAAAAGACACTGGACTTGCTCTGCTCAGTCCAAGAGGACAGAACTTTGAATAATGGATAGAACTGGCAGAAACAAATTTAGGCTTGCTCAAACAAATAACTTTCTAACAATGAGAGCTCTCCAAAAATGGTATAGCTGTCTCAAAAAGCAGTTGGCTCCCCTTCACTTGAGATCTTCGAGCCAAAGTTGGCTAGGTATGGGCTGGTTTAGATGGCATTCCAACTGTGGGATTATGTAATTAAGACTAGCAGTAGAATCTTTTCCATTTGCTCCAATCTAATTTTGAAGGAATTATTCTCTTCAGTGAGTTTTTGAAATTCCTTTTCCATCTGGCCAATTCAGCTTTTTAAGATATTCTTCTCCTCATTGGCTTTTTGGGACTCTTTTGCCATTTCTGTAGACTCATTTTTCATTATTTTCTTGCATCACTCTCATTTCTCTTCCCAACTTTTCCTCCACTTCTCTTACTTGATTTTCAAAATCCTTCTTGAGCTGCTCCATGGTCTGTAACCAATTCATATTTTTCTTGGAAGCTTTTGATGCAGGAGTTTTGACTTTGTTGACTTATTCTGGTTCCATGTTTTGATCCTTTTTGTCTCCCAAAAAAGTATTTTATGGTCTGACTGTGCTTCCTTTGCTTGCTCATCTTGCCAACCAATTACAACTTTTGAACTCTTTGCCACGGTAGAATTCTGCTTCCAGAATGAAGCTTTGTCCCAAATTGCTGGGGTTTTTACAAATGTTGTCAGAGATCTGTGGAGGGTACCTGCCAGAGCCACCACAAGCTCTGGCCCACTGGCCATACACCCCAGGACCACTGCCCAAGACAGTGGTCCAGATCCAAGCAGGTCAAAGCAAGAGTGATCACCCTCTGAATGGTCACTTGGTCCCCCTATGATCTGCAGGCCAAGAGCTCCAGAGGCAGCCACATGGTGGCAGCAGCTGCAGCCACCGGGCCTTTGCCATCTCTCACCCTGGGGACAGGAGTCAGACTGAACTCTTCTGTCACCCAATTCCAACAGAGTTCCCCACTGATCTTTTACTTTCTGTTGGGTGTTTATGGGTTGAAAAGTCTGGAAACCCCCATAGCAACTGGTGATTCACTCTCCTGAAGTCTGCTCTGGCTGATCTGGGCTGCCCAGGGTTGGGGCTGGCATGGCTCATGCAGGACTGTACTTGGCTCCCAGCTCAGGTGCGACAGACCTTTCCTGTCAGCCTGCCAGACGGCCTTCAATGGGAGATTTGTTTCTCTCTGTCACTTTGTGGGTTCTGCAGCTCTAAAATTTGTTTAGAGTCATATTTTACAGGTATTGGAGGTGGTTTGTGTGGGAGCTCACGTGATTTCCTGTTTCTATTCTGCCCCCCAGAAACTTTTTATTCTATAGAAAAATAAGTAGTTTTATTTTCCCAGTTGCTGAGAAGACTCAATATGAATAAGTTTGGACAAGTTTCCAGGTTTAGGTCTTGAAAGAGTCTCTCTACCCTTAATGCTTTGAAATAACACCAAAAAATTTTACACACACACACAGTATGTGTGTGATATATATATGTGTGTGATGTATATATGTGTGTATACATACATATATCCATATATATGTATAGATATATATAGAGCTCTAATAAAAGGTTAAAAGTTTGAAATTATCTGAACTCAGAATTTTTGTACATGTACAAGGAGTAATCAAACAGTTCAATTAGCTTTTAACATGAAAGGGAGGTTGGTCAAGGGAGTTTGTCAGATCAATCTGATTAGTATAACTTTCCACCTATACATATGGACATATCCATAGATACCTTAAGAGGACAAAAACAACTTCTGATTGGTTTGCAATGACTAGGATGTCGTTTAAAATGATTGGTTGCTTAAGACTCTTAAGCGGACCAATAAAACTCTTACTGAAGGTGTTACCTTCATGCCAAGCCCGCAAATGAAAGCTGGCAGACCAATCTTTCATTTTTCTTCTAGATTGCAACTGCTAGAAGGAGGAATCTTCAGTTAATGTTGTTTTGGAGCAGAAGCACATGGCTTGCCAAGATACAAGAGCAGAGTTCCTGAGAGTGGATGTTACCATCAAAAGACAAAGGAGCAGTTAAAGCAGTATCATAAGTTTTTGCAGAAGCACTTGGCAAAAACAGAAATAGAAAAGGAACTCTTAGAGATAATCTAGTCTAATTCTCTCATTTTACAAATAAGAAAATGGAGGCCCATAGAGGTTAAAGGACTTGCCCAGGGTCACATAGGCAGTAATCATTAGAAGTGGGATTTGAACCTAGATTCTGACACCAAAGCCAGTGCTCTTTCCTAGACACAATGAAGATGTACAACTAGGTACAACTACATAGGCTGAGAGGAGAGTTCATGGACAATTTTCCTGTATCCTAACCTCCTTTGTAGAATGAGGGAATCTTTACTTTTAAGGCTATGTTTTGCCAGAGTTGAGCTTTCTGGCAAACAAGTGATGCTTATGTGGGCAGCACTAACCCCAAGGATCACCTCTTGAGTAACTCCAAATTTGAGAATTTGGGGAGTTGGCTGCTTGAGAGAGAAGGGAAGTTCCTAAGGAATGTACTCTTAGAGAAGAAGGATCATTTCTACGGTCCCCTTAACTAAAGATTTCTCTAGTTCTATGCCTCATAGAAGCATAAACCATATTGTGTCTTCCCATAACCAACGAGACATAATAACTAAAAGGCATTAGATCAATGGTTCTCAACCTTCCTAATGCCACAACCCTTTAATACAGTTCCTCATGTTGTGGTGACCCCCAACCATAAAATTATTTTCGTTGCTACTTCATAACTGTAATTTTGCTACTGTTATGAATCATAATGTAAATATCTGATATGCAAGATGTATTTTCATTGTTACAAATTGAACATAACCCACAGGTTAAGAACTGTTGCTTTAGACAGTCATAAAAAGCCCACCATTAATTGCTAAAAAGCCACTCAAAAGCTGACGTGGGGAAGTCAGCATAGATCAAGACCTTGCAATCTTCCTGCTATTGTTATAATTTACTCTCAAACTGTGGATCTGATCATGAAGGAGGCATATAACCAGTAGCTCCAAAGTATATCTGTGGGCAACTTCAAGTCTAGGAGAAACTTGGTAGGCCTGTGGGAGAGAGGTCAAATAACTGTTCTGATGGCAAGTCCAGGTTCGTTTCCTTTCCGAAGGGAGGTTACTGGCTACCATGAGTGCTTGTGAGGGCTTTGTGTACTTTCTGTAACTATTTATAGAATGTATATGCACTTACTACCTTGAGTTCTATGGGTAGATAGAGATAGTTATGCCCTCATTTGTAAAAGTCTACAGATGAGCCTATTCAGACTTTTTCCAGACTCTTGGTGAAAGCTTACAATACAAAGGGGGGAAAATGACCTTTTCTGGTCAGTCCCCGCGAGCATACATTCACCAAGTAATCCCAGAGCTTGGAGAGGTAAGGGTAGGGACAGAGGTCCTAAGCCCTTGGATACATACAAAAGCACTGAACAAGGAGAGATAGCTAGAATATAAAAGCAATACAAAATGAAGTCCTACAAGATATGGCACGGCAAAATGCTTTTCTGAAAGGCATTCCAAATAGAATGGATGTGCTAGAGGAATGGTGAGCAAGCTTGAGTCATCTTTTACTATCAATTTCTTCATCACAAATTCTTTCCTGGGATTTAAGGCCAAGGTCTGTGCCATTTTTTTCATCTAATTATACCTAGAGCAATAGGAAGCAGCTAAGTGGCTAAATGGATAGAGTGTCAGTCCTAGAGTCAGGAAAACCTGAGTTCAAATCTGACCTTACTTATTAGCTATGTGACCTTAGGCAAGTCACTTAACCCCGTTTGCTTCAGTGTCCTCACCTGTAAAATGAGCTGGAGAAGGAAATGGCAAACCACTCCAATATCTCTGCCAAGAGAACCCCATGGGTAGTATAATCCCTGGGGTCATGAAGAGTTGGACATGACTGGGCAAATGAACAACGACACACCTAGCTGAGCATGTTGCATAGCAAGAAAGCATTTAAAAATATATGTTTATTATAACAACTAAAATCATCTAAGAGTTTTTATTTCTTCGTAGATTTTAAAATCGAGTGTAAGGAGTCTGTTGTTTTGTGAAGAGGTTAGGTTTTGTTTCTTTTTCTCAAAGCAGATATTCCCTGTTCTCACTTCTTCCCTTTCTCCCCACTTCAGGGAACCTCAAGGGCCCCTGGAAAACGAGTGCCAGGTCTCTTCACAACTGGGGTCTGAGGTATCTAAGCAGCCATTCCAACCCTATTATAATATCCAGTCTAAAGATAAGATGAAACTTTTAGGGTACAAACTTTTAGAGTGCACAAGGATGTGGGATGTATCTACTCCTAAGGTCATTGCGGCTTTCAACCTTTGTTTTGCACATTATTTCATGTGAAGTCCTGTTTCCACAGATGCAGTTCAAGTTATCAGGTGAGTATACCTAGACTGTCTCTTATTTCTTTTGCCACAATTTCTTTTTGCATACTTGCATTTTCCATAAAACTTTCCGCAAGTACACAGTTAAGAAGCTGTGAATTCTTCTGAACTCCACCATGAATACAAAACTGCCTTCCTCCCAAACTATAATCATGAAATAGAATTATCCTTTTGTTTGAACACAATATAAATGCTCGATTACTTTAACTAGGATCCCGAATTTACTCTACCAATTATTGTTGTTCTTCAGTCATTTCAGTAGTGTTGGACTCTTCGTGACACCATTTGGGTTTTCTTGACAAGATACTTGAGTGATATGCCATTTCCTTCCCCACTGGATTAAGGCAAACAAAGGTTAAGTGACTTGCCCAGGATCACACAGCTAACAAGTGTCTGAGGCTGGATTTGAACTCAGATCTTCCTGATACCAGGTCCAGCATTCTATCCACTGAGCCAGATAGCTAATTCCTCATGTAACAATCCAATAATGATGAATATTAAAGAATCATGAGTTCATAGCAAACTAATATACAAATGAAGGAATCCAGATGAGATAAAAAGATACAACTTCCTATCTATGAAAAGACAGACAACCTCTGTCTTTCTGGAGCTTAGTAGGTTATACCTTAGTAGGGGCATAGAAAGAATTATAGTTAACACATGAAGGTCAAAATAATAGACACTATATGCATTAGAGATGAATCAATCAATAAACATTATTAAGGGCATACTCTATGCCAGGTACTATGCTAAGCTATGGGAAACAAAGTATTGTGTGAGGCTTGAGAGGAAAAAGGTCATTACCAACCAGGGCAAAATGGGAAAGGAACGCCAGGAATTAAATAGAAAGGAAGGGGGAAACCATTCCAGGCTCAGGGAACAATGAGTAAAGACAACAGTCAGCAAAGCCCACGGCAGGTCTGGGGAGCACAGAGGGCAGTCAGCTTTACTTGGGCATGGAAAGAACTGTTAAGCGTTTAATTTCCTAAACAAAAAATAATTATAAAACGTAACTTTTGGGAAATAATGCAAAACTGAGGAAAAACCCAGAACAGCTGGTCGGTGTTTCTAATTTCTCAGACAATAATAATCTTTCCATGCTAACATTCTTCCCGTATTAGACTAAATCTGTACTTTCATATAACCATAACGCAATACTGTACCTCATAGGTAGTTCCATAATGGCACGTAAATTGGCATTGTCTGTTAGTATCTGCGTCTTGATCAACATTAGTATAAAAAATAACTCCATCTCCAGAACAGGATACAATCTGTTTGTCATTGGTGCAGGGTAAGAATTTTGCACTAAATATATTTGCTCTGTGTCCTGAGCGAATTGTAGTCAAGACCTAGAACACAAAAAGAAAAGCCTCCTGTAAATTCTTCCTAAAAATTTTTTATAGCTGTTCTCATAATGATGGAAGTTAAGATTAACATTCCCATGCCAAATTCACATTAATGTTTTACATCTGAGGTATTAATTTTATTCTAATAAATACAAATAAAGCACAATAATTGCATAAAACCAGAGATGTTAAACAGGTAAAATCTTTTCCCCTGAACAGAAAACAGCCCCTGGTCTGCTGCTAAGTCTGGCTTCTCCCTTCAGATACTGCACATGCCCTTTTCTTACTCACCCAGTTGCCATCCTGGAGCAGGCTCGATCACCATGCTTGGACTACACCAACAGCTTTCTGGTTGGTCTCCCCCCTCAAGTCTGTCCCCACTCCAGCCCATCTTCCACTCAGCTGTGAAAGTGATGTTAGTAAAGCACAGTTCTGACCATGTCACTTCTCTCCTCCACTCAATACAATTCAGTGGCTCCCTATTACCTCCAAACCCTCTAGCTTTTAAAGACCTTCACAAGTTGGCCCCTTCCTACTTTTCCAATATTCTTGCACTTTACTCCCCTCCACACTCTCTATGATCCACTCCTTAATCTTTTCACTAGCTGTCTCCCATGCCTGGAATATTCTTCCTCCTAACCTCTACCTCCTGGCTTCCTTCAAATCCTGCCTGCAGGAAGACATACCCCTCAATCTCACCTAACTCAGACACTAACTTGCAGCGTGATCATGGGAAGGTCACTTATGCTCCCAGCCTTTGTTTCCTTATCTGTCAAACAGGGATAAAAATAACACCTTTGCAGGGTTGTCATGAGGATCAAAAGAGAATGTGGAAAGTAACCCTTCCATTTATACTGTAAAAATCACGGACACTGCTTGTAGTTGTTTGCATGTTGATCCTCATTAGAATATGAGTTCCTCTATCTGCCTTCCTTTGAATGCGAAGGCTTATCATATAGTAAGGGTTCAATATAGGCTTGCTGACTGTCTTAAACTTGAGAGGTTGGCAACCTTTTAGAAGTGTAACATGACCTCATTCATTCACTCCCCAGTTCTTTGCCCCCTAATAGAAGTACATTAAGAAACTACAAGCGTTTCTACAGCCTGCCTAGCTCATATCATGGGATCCCCTTCTACCTCAGTTCCCAGGGGTTAAAGAGACACTCAAGAGGGATCGTCCAAATTCCCAGTCACAGGCCTTTCCTATATTCTCTAACATGTCCAGAACTAGCACTATAACTTCACAAAGGTGTTTTAAAGGTATTTCCATCTTAAGACTAGTCTTATACATGTAAATAACTTTTATAAAGTGTTTTATGGTTTACAAAGTACTTAAAAATATTTTTAAAACAATTTCTCTTGATTAAAGCAGTTAGATGGTATCACAGTGCACAGAGCAGTGGACCTGGAATCAAGAAGACCCAAGTTCAAATCTAGCATCAGATATTAGCTGTGTGACCCCTGGCCAAATCATTTAACCTCTGTTAGCCTCAGTTTTCTCATCCATAAAATAGGAATAATACACCAACCTCACAGAGTTGTTTTGAGGATAAAATGAGAAAACACATACAAAGTGCTTTGAAAACTATAAAGTAATAATGCTGCTGCTACTGAAACAAGGGCTAAGAGATATTAGTGACCTGTCAAAATTGTACAGCTAGTAGCTGTCTGAAATAAGATTCAAATTCAGGCCTTCCTGACTTTAGGCCCAGCGCTCTAGTCACTCTAACAGGCTCCTTCTATTCCGTAAAAAGTAATAATACCATAGGTCACTTTGATTCAGCTAGAACCTTAATTATTATTGCATTAGCAACTTTTAAGTGATGACCAACTAAAATGGGATGGGACATAAGATGATGGCTTCAGTGGGAAAAGATCCTAAGGGAGGGAAGCTGATGGGTAAAAACAGGAGGCCAGAAAGAGAGGCTCATACAGGACTCAATTGAATGTAACAAGCATTTATTAAATTCCTGATATATTCTGGACACTGTGCTAGGCCCTGGGGACAACGAGAAAAAATGAAACAATTTCTGGCCTCGAGTTTTTTTGGGGGGGGAGGCAGAAAACAGAATTAATCAACAAGAATTTTTTTTTAAATCCTATTTGCCAGAGATGGCTAAACTTTGGAGATACAAAAAGAAAAGAAAGAGTCCTTGTCTTCAAGTAATACATTTTATCTGGGGACCTAAGATGTGCCTATATAAGCATATACACATCTAGGTACATATAAATCATGTACAAAACTGTTAACTTTGGGGGAAGGGGTAGCACTATTAGGAAACGCCTTGTGTACAATGTGGATCCTGAGATAAACCCTGACGAAAATGTTGGGTTCCATGAGGGAGTGGTAGGCAGGGAGTAAATTTTAGGCATGGGGAACAAGGCCAAAGCCTAACAGTAGCAACAGTCAGTTGAACTGAACCCTGAGTACATGGGGAGAGTAAAGTTCAATAAGACTGGAAAGGCAGGATGAGGCCAGATTGAGAAGAGCTTTAAATGCTGACAGAGAAATGTCTATTTGATCCTAGAGGCTAGTAAAGTTTACTGGATTGTGGGGTTGGGAGGTGGCAGAAGAGGGATGAAATGCTCAGAAGTCACTTTTAGGAAAATCACAGTGGCTGTGTGCCTGATACACAGTACATGCTTTATAAGTGTTTTATCTATGTATCCACCTATTTAGAAGATTAATAATAAACGTTACGATGGTCAATAGAACTATCGTTATGTGATGCCCTAAGATTTGCAAAGTGCTTTATGACTATGACCTCATTTCATCCCCCCAACAACCCTGTAAAGTAGGAGCTATTTTTGCCTCCATTTCACAGAGGAAGAAACTGAGACTGAAGGTAGAGTCTCACAGTAGGTGCCTAAAGCAGGATTTGAATTTGGGTGTTCCTGACGATCAAGTAGCAGCCCAATTATGGTCAGAGATGATAAGGACCAAAACTAGGGTAGTGCCAATGTGAGTAGAGAGGAGATGGATGCAAGAGATGTGCAGAAATAACAAGATACAACTGACTGAATATGCCAGGTGAGTAAGAGTAAAAAACGGAAGATTCTTGACTCTACTAAACTAGGAGATTACTACTAGTGAACTGGGTTACTAGAATCCTGGTAGTCCCTTAAAAACTCTGGAAATTGTATAATTTGAGGTGGAGGGGGGAGGAATAGTGAATTCTGTTTTGGCTATGCTGAGTTTGAGATGTCTAGGAGACATCTAATTAGAAGTAAACAATATGCAGCTGGTCAAGTGGGACTGGAAAGAAGGGGATATATATAAGAGCTGTGCAGGTAGACAGAAAAAGATGTTGTAACAGACTGAATACGGGGAACACATAGGGCATTACCTCATGTGTTATACGAAAAATGTTGACCCACTTAACATCTCTGGTTGTTTTATGAAATTCAATGACTTTCACAATATCAGAATGAAGTAATATTACAGCTGAGCTGACAAATTTCAATTCCCAGTTATCTGCTTATATTTACTAAACCATCCCTCCTATGGCACATTTAGAAAGGATGATTCTTTTAGCATTTCTTTTCAACTGCCTGTTTATGCTGTAACTCCAATTGCCATTGTCATGGATAAGAAAAACTCATAATACTCATGCACAAATTTTGTATAAACATAAACAGTTCTTTGATTTTATTATTTTAAGAACAGAAGTCATCTGAATTTGAATAAGGATAAAGCTAAAAACTCTGCAGGGAAAAAAGTTATTTCTGGGCCTCAACTACTTATTTTAAGACTTGAATTATAGAAGTTACTGGAATAAATGAGAGAAAATACATTTATTAAGTATTTACTGTGTGAAAAAATACATTTATTAAGTACTTACTATGTGAAAAGCACTGTGCTGCATGCTGGGGACACAAACACAAAATCAAGATATCTCATCATAGAGGAAACAACATATACTAGGCTTCATGTTTAAGAAGATAAATCTAACTCCCAAAATTATGTAACACATTTGAAAATCAAATATAAGTGAAGAGGAACAACGGGATGGAGGAAGCAGCACAGGACGGTTTCCCTCCACTACTACTGCTGCACAAAGACCTAAATATACCAGATTAAATCCTGATCAGAAAATCCCAGGAAAAATCATAGTGTTTCTTTTTTGTAGCCCAGATCTGCCTTGAGAGACAGAAGTCTATAGCCAAGAGCATGTGGGATGGAGCCTTCAGGACAGAGCCTGACCTGGCACTTGCTGTTGAGCTTTGGGTAAGAAAAAGCCTTTGTTACATCCAGCAATGAGGGGTCGGATGCCGTGAAGGAAGCAGGAACAGAGGCCAAACCGCAGCTCCGTCACTTATACTCCAGAACTTGGTCTCATATTCAGGGTGGAGTCAGAAGAGAATCTACACTCATGAGGGGGTGGGAGGAGAGTTATGATGAAGGAAAGGAACAGCTGTGGGCCTAAAGCTGTGTACTGGACAAAGAGCAGAAACAGAAGAGAACAACAACTGTGTGGCTCTGAGTCCAGGAATGGAGTAGGGTCTGAGATCCAATTTCTAGTCCAATGTGAAGCCTATAGTGGAATAACCCCAGGACAGGAAGCCTAGACCTCAAAGAAGAGTCTACAATTCTATGATTCTGAACCTGGAGAGTCTTCCAGCTCACTGATGAGGAATGGATCCAGATGCAGTCTAATGAAGCTCCAACCAGAGGCAATCCCCATAGCTGTGTGCCTCAGACCAAAAGCCAGGTCAGCAGCTTGAAAAACTCAGACTGCTCTAGGTATACTAAAAGCTTGTAGGGCTTTTGCAGGGAGCAGAGCCAAGATGGCAGCATAGCAGCAGCAAGGTTCCACAGCTCCCACATAGTCACCTCAAATACCCATTAAAAATAATTCTAAACAAATTTTAGGGATCCAAAACTCACAAAAATACACAAAAACATAAGTCCTGCTGAAGGCAGCTCGGCAGGAAGGGCTCATCACAGCATGCTGGGAGCCAAAACCAGCCGAGCCTGAAACCGCGGCTTGGCCCCAGGGTAGCCAGGACAAGCCGCAGCTGGAGCCTTCAGGAGAGTGGATCAGCGGCAGCCATGGCAGTTTCCAGAATTATCAAGCCATAAAAAGCAAAGACAAAGTGAAAGGTCAGTGGAACTCAGCTAAATTTGGGGGAGAAAAGCAGTCTGGCTGAACTGCCTCTAGGTCAAGGAAGTGGCACACACAGCGGCCCTGCAGTCATTTCCATGTGGCTGCTTCAGAGCTCCCGGCCTGCAGACTGCAGGGGGGCCAAGTGATTGTTCAGAGGAAAAGTGCTCTTGCATTGAATGGCTTGGATCCTGATCATGGTCTTGGGTGGTGGTCCTGGGATGCGTTTTCAGTGAGCCAAAGCTGGTGGGGGCTGCAAAAAAATGTTGACCTCCCAATAGCTCTGGCAGCTGCAAAAACCCCAGCGATTTGGGACACAGCTTTCCCCTCTGGAAGCAGAGTTCCACAGAGCTAAAAAGCCAAGTAATTGACTGGCAAGATGAGCAGGCAAAGGAAGCAAAGTAAGAACAGTAATCAAACTCTAGATTCCTTCTTGGCAGACAGAAAGGATCAAGGCATGGAGCAGGGGGGAAGACAACGCAGTCAGAACTCCCACACCAAAAGCTTCCAAGAAACATGAAGACTTCCTACAAGCCATAGATCAACTTCAGAAGGATTTTGAAAACCAAATAAGAGAAGTGGAGGAAAAATTGGGAAGAGAAATGAGAATGATGCAAGAAAATCATGA
>CM053584.1:49928662-49958042 GCA_028627135.1 Pseudochirops cupreus | reverse complement strand
CCCACCCCCACTGGAAGGACAAGCAATCAAATACAGGCTGAACATGTGAAATTATGCAGAACCTCTCCATAGTGAGCACACTGTGAGAGTCTGATTAAATGTCCTTTCTTCCTATCCTGCCCCCCCATCCACTCTCCACCCTGTCCCTCTCCCTCTACAGAAATGTGAATATAAAAGATTTATTTCTAGAAATGAAATTACAAGAAACCAATTCTACAGGAAAAAATAATAGCAGCTTTAGGGTTTGCAAAGCACAAATATCATCTCATTTGATCCCCACAACCACCATGGGAAGTAAGTACTATTATTGTCCCTATTTTTTATCCCTATTTTATAGATGAAGAAATTAAGACTAAGAGAAATTACACGACTTGCCTCAGGATCATAAAGCCAAAAAGTGTTTGAGGAAGGATTTGAACTCAGAGGTCTTCCTGACTCCAAGTCCAGTGCTCTATCCACTGAACCAAATAGCTACCTTTAAACTGAACCAATGACTAAGTTTGGAGGATTTCCTTCCCCATAATAATCTTGACAAATGAAATAGCTTATAATTTTTTAAAAGAAGGAAGTATAATATCAAATACACTTACATACACACACATGAAATTGTTACTTTTGCTCACTGAAGTCTTGCTTTCACATGTGGCCAGCTATGCAAAATATTTTGCTAAAAATGATTCATTCATTCACATTCAAAAAAAGAGTGAAAAAAGTTTCTCTTTCTTTAGGATAACTCAGAAATGCTATTTATTTGTCAAGGGTCAGAGGAGGCATACATATAGCTAGTACTATGTAAGCTATCATATCATAAATGAAATGAGAAGTCTTGCTGATAGAGCAGATACATGTAAACAATTATAATTATACCATTTAAAAAATATTAATAATCACAATATAGAATATACCACATATATATATTTTGTTTTGGAACTGTGCCTGTTCAGTATAAAAGATGTTACATTTTTTGTACTACTTTAGAGCACTGTAAGAGATGTCACTAATTAGTTTTAAAAATGTAGAGAATTATCTAAGCTTTTCATTTAATGCTTTTATTTTCTTATAACTTCAAACCGTTTTAGGAAATACTGCTCCATCAGGCCCTCACAGCTATAAAAGAAAACAAAGTTGGGATTACTACCTTTAAATGCATGCCATAATTCTTTGTTTTCATGAACAGCCAAACTTAAGAAAATGGATATGAAATTTTAAAGCTTGAGTTTAAATGAGTGCTTAAAACATTCACAAAATGTGTAATGTTTCAAGGTTTGAAAAGGCACTGTGGTTTAAATAATGCCTGAGAAATTAAAATTTTAAAACTGCACTGTGACTCACCCATATAGTTCTCCCCCTACTGAGGAGGACAGCAGGCAAAAGTTTAGGACAGAAGAGGTCTGTGAGTAAGGTGCACAGGGCTGCAGCCAATCTGACAGCTCTGCTCCTTCCCTGTAGACCAGAGTGGCACCAAGTCCTGGGGCAGGTGGAAAACAAAGGCAATGGTCACCAATGACACTTACCCATGTGACACTTACTTATCTGACTTTAGGAATAGTTAGTATTGAGGTTTAAACTAATTCAGAATGGGTTGCATTGGGAGTTAGTGAGTTCTGCATCCTAGGAGCTGTCAAAGCAGTAGCCAGATGACCACCTGCCAGGAGTGTAGTGATGGAGACTCGTGCTTCTCTAAGGAGTGAGAATAGATGAACTTCATAGTCCCTTACAAATCTGGAATTTTATGAATCCTATCTTTCATCTAGGTTAAGAACAAAACAAAACAAAACACAGGGTTTGTCCAAATGACTATACTGTATTGGGAATAAGAAGTACAGGATGCTTCTTCTGAATGATGAAAAAGAGAAACCTATAGGTGGGATCAAAGGTGTGAAATAGTTCCAATGTTTTTGGTATGTAGAAAATGCTATAAAAATTAGTTACTACGATGCCCAGGTACTTTGAAACTTTCATAAGTTAAAAAAAGTATTCAGGTTAAAAAAGATCAAATTTAAATGAATTTTTTTTCTCAAAGATTCATGCTACCAATTTAAAAGCTAACTCTTTTGTCATTTCAAAGTGCTGCCTTTCTAAATCAGAGGAATCTTTGAAATAACTTTCATCTAATTTAACTGGTGGATGTAGATTAAGTAGTATATCAATGTAAGTAATTCAACTTTAGGATGAAATAGTAAACAAGCTTGTGAGGAAGCCATTTAAATATTTAAGTTATGTTTACATACTTAACAGGAAGAAAGTTTATACCTTTAACAAAGGCAACTATTAAGAAATTTTGCTTTGAAACTGCTGCTGGAAGCAGGTAGAAGTTATGAAATAGTTTGTTTTTTTAAGAAATTCTTTGTGTGTCTTAACTGTTAGAACAAAGAGGGAACATAAGGGAGTGAGAAAACAGAGAAGACAAGACTATAAAGAAACAATCTACATGGATTACAAGTTTGGGGAGATTTCCTCTATTTTGGCCAAGGAAGGGAAGGATAAAAAGAAAAAATTGCACTTTGGTGAAAAGACACAGAAAAAAAGGATCATGGAACCATATTAAAGTCAGAGCAGAAGGGGACTTTGCAGTTCATCTAAGTTACAGAATCATAGAATGTTACACCTGGAAAGAACCTCAAAGATCACCTATTTCAACCTCCTCCTTGATTGATAAGGAAACAAGTTCAGGGCTCAAGTGACTTGTCTACCATCATACCAATTAGTTTTAGAGAGTCATGGCAAAGACTGGAGGAAAGCTTATGCTCTAAGCTCCAAGATAAAGAGGATCTCAGATAATGCAGCAATTCAAATAAACATGTATTAAGCTCCTCCTATATGCAAACTATGCTAGGTGGTGGAAATAACTTGAAAAAAGCTTAAATCTAATAGAGGGAATATGAAATGTATACAAATAGAATGGAAGGTATAGCATGATAACAAAAAAGATGATCTGAGGTAGGTGATATCTATTATTTCCACCTGTGTGGAAAGGCTTAATGAAGGAAGAGGCACCTGAAACAGACTTGACCTAAGGCAGACATTCTTAATGTTTTTTGTATCCCAAATCACTCTGGGAGTCTGGTGATGCCTCTGGACTCTTCAGAATATCATTTTAACATGCATAAAACAAAATACATAGGATTACAAGGAAAATCAAAGGTTAGCATAAACCAATGGTTCTCAACCTTCCTAATACTGCAACCCTTTAATACTGGTATTGTGGGCATATCTGCATGTGGGCGGACCCACCTGGAGACAGATAGAGGAGTGGTATCTCGGTTCCTATGACCATTGGAAATATATGTGTTTTCTGATGGTCTTAGGCAGCCCCGTTTGACCCCCACAGGGGTCACAACCCACAGGTTGAGAGCCGCCAGTATAAACAAAGATGTCATTTTTTTCTTCATCCAAGTTTATAAGGCCTTGAAATCTATCCATTGACCCTAGGTTAAGAATCTCTGATATAAGGGATGGATTCAAAGAGTTCCGTAGAAATATGAAGGGATGGGGGGAAGCCAACATAAATACACTAAGGCTAGAGAGATCAGTTTAAAATTGAGGAATTGATAGTAAATTCTGTTTAAAATGTGTGAAGCAAAGATGGTGAAATAAGTCCTTAAGGCAAGTCAGAAGCAGATTATAGAAGGCACACATATTAGTACAAGTAGGGTCTTACCCTTTTTTGACCTTTCTTCAGAATTGTACTTTTAAATGCATAAAATATATAGGGTTACAAAGGAGACCAATCTTGAAAGCTATCCAAATATTTTTTAAAAAAAGTTTGTAGACTCAAAGTGAAGAATTTGCATGTTATCAGAATGGGGAGTATACATTTCATCCTACAAGCAACCAGGAGGTAATTTAAGTTTTTGAGCAGGACTGAGATGGTTAGTTGTGTTTCTCAGATGTAACAGTTGAGGGTATGGGAGGAGAGAGCAGAGACAAGAGGAAGAGGACTGGCTAGACTACTACAATGATTCAAGAAGAGTTAAACAGACCTTGAAAGAGAAGGGTCAAAGTGAAAAAGGAGAGGTCAGTACGAAAGAGACTGCAAAGGTAAAAACAGTTAAGACTTGGTAAATGATTTGATGTTGGAGAGTAAAAGAGAGGGAATAATCAAAGGTGACTTCAAAGAAGCCACCAAAATCAACCAAGAATGGGTAATGTGAGAGGAAGGACAGTTTTGGGGGCAAGAGGAGGTTCTCAGGAGGACATTCAAATGTAGATATGTATCTAACAGAAAACTCCCAGAAAACTGGGAGACTGGAAAAGAAGGAGGAGATGAAGGCTGGATAAACCGATTTGGGGGACACTTGTGTATATTTCAATGGGTCCATGATTTCACTGATGTTAAGTATTCTTAATTGGTGCAGATAGCTGTCCATCAATTTCTTTTCATCCTCTTTGATTTCTGTCCATATTCTCCCAAAGAGTCTTCAGAGATCTTACTCAACTTGTTAAAAGGTCTTCCCTTAAGGTTTTTTTTTAACCTTTCATGGGAACCATAACAAAATATGGGTGGTACAGAGTCATAGAAATATCAGAATTAAAAGGGCCTCTCTAAGGCCATCTAGTGCAACCCATATCTGAACAAGAATTCCCTCTACAACATCTCCTTGCTAGACATTGAGCCAGATGACCTTCAGAGAGGGAGAAGAAGACCACTACCATCTAAGGGTACAAATTTCACTTTGGAATGGCTCAAATTGCCAGAAAGTACACTATAACTGGTACCCACTGCTCTTACTTAGTTCTGCCCACTGGAGCTGAGAACAAGTCTCACTCTCTTCTACAGGACAGGCCCTTCCAGTACTGGAAGGTACCTACCCTCTCCCTCCTCTCTCTTCTCTAAGCCAAATATCCAAAATTTCCCTCATCAAATCTCAAACAACTTTTCCATCTAGTTCATCTGCCTCTGGATGGTCTCTACATTGTCAGTGTCCTGAAAATAGGGGACCCAGAATTCAACATGATACTCCAGATATGGTTTCACCATGGCAGAGAAAAAAACAAACAAACAAACAATCGTCTCCTTAGGACTAGACACTATTCCTTTGTTAATGCAGCCTAAAACTTCATTACCACATCTTATAGTCTATTGCTTTCCTTACTCTTGCTCCCTTTTTTCTGATCTTTCATTCTTTGGATATATCACACAAATTTCCTTTGAGAGAAACTCAAACTTTCTGCATACAGTTTACCTGTGCAGAACTGGCATTGCTCTACTGGGTTTCCTCCAATTTTGATTCTAAGAGACTGTGATAATAATCCATGTTGTCCAACCATATAATAACCACAAGCTTTTAACACTGATATTAAAAAAAAGGGATTTCTCTGTCAGGAAGGAGCTTGGAATGGTTGATAGCACTGTGTAATTTCCCCAAAACAATCCAAACAGTTCTCTGTCTCCTATTTGCTTCTGGCCCAGCCCATCTTACACTTGCAGGGACTGCCCTAGCTACATGTATATGAATGTATTTGGCTCAACAGATGATTCATCCAACTATATAACACATTTTGGACACCAGGATTGTCTAAATACCTCCACAAATATTGAGGGTATCCATGACGATAAGTATAAAAAGGAAAGAGGTAGGCTTTCTCTGACAATTTTTATAACAAGACCTCTTCAATCACAAATTTTAATGATAAGCATAATGAACCCAAATCCAACTGTGCTTATGACTGCTGAATACAAAAAAATAAAATTAATAAAACTCCATAAACATTTATAGCATCTCACAAGTAAGCCACAATTTTGAAGACTGCCTTACAACAAGTATTCACTCATGTATATGTTAAGACAGAGGTGAGAAGGGAAGGCATCTAAGGGGTGATGGATAGCTCCTACAAAACACGGAGACGAGAGGTAGAAGGGGAAGTCTGGGGAACAGCAAGTAGGTCAGCTTGGCTGAAAGGTAAAATGTGTCAAGGAAGAATGTGAAGTAAGTATGAAAGGTGGGCTGGAAGCAGAAGGATTTTAGATTCTAGACTCAGAAATCTGGATTTCATCCTAGAGCCACTAAGGAATCACTGAAGATGTGTGATGGGGCATGGGCGACACTGCTGATTGCATCAGGCCTCAGAACATTATGGGTCTTCATAACAAGATCCATGATTAACTACTCAAAAGAGACCAGCCTAAAAACCTGCACAGGAAGAACCAAATGGATGAGAATTTAAACAATAAGGATGGGTAAGCTCACCAAATGAGAAGGTACCTAGAAATAAGAAGGCTGCTAAGGACAGGGCCGTGGGCAGCATACACTATTAGGGGTCAGAGAAGAAGGAAAGTAGTAACTCAGTAAAGGAGACCTAAAAAGGAGACTCCAAAAGGAAGGTGAAGCAGGAGAAAGCAGCATCATCACAGAAGTTGAGGAAGAAGTGAAGAGTAAGACATGAGCTAGAGTGGTTAACAGTTTCAAATGAAGATGAAAAGTCAAACAGGATGAAGAGTGAAACAAGGTTTCTGGCTTCCATAATTAACCTGGGAGAGAGATGTTCTAGGAAAATGGTGATGAAAGCCAGAGTCTGAACAGTTAAGGAGGAAGAGGACAGGGAGGAAAAGAAATAGTGAAGATTCCTTTCCTACATTCTACCCTGGGGATGCGACATGTACAATATGATTTCACAAGTTAGTGAACACTAATAACTAGGAGGAGAGATTAAGAAAGTCTTACCAGAGAAGGTGGTACCCGAGGTAAGGCTTGAAAGAAAATAAAAATTCAGAGACAGAGCCGAGGGCCTGAGTATTTAAGGTATGGGAGATGGCTCATGCATGGAGGTGGGGTATGAACAGTTTGAGTGTGGGGACCAGTCAGCAGCCCAGTTTGGCCAGAATGCAGATCTCAGAGAGGAGCGTCAGGGGAAACAAAGCTAGAAGAGTAGGCTGAAGTCAGGCTGAGGAGTCTGTATTTTATGCTAGAGACAATGAGGGAATCATAGCAAGTGCTGGAGGAGAGCAATGATTTGGTCAGAGCTGTGCCTAGAAAGATGAATTATCAGGTTTGTGCAGTGGTGGAGAAAGAGGGGGAAAGCTTGGAGGCAAGGACCCCAGTTAGGAAGCTGTGGAAACAGTCTGCACAAGATATTTCGAAGGCCTGGATGAGGGGGGAGCTTTCCAGCTCTGAATTAACATTTATGATAAAATCAGAATTCAATTAGAAGTTTAAAAAATTTATTCACAATTCTCTTACCACCATGCTACAAAAAATTTTTTAAATTAAAAATGGGCTTGTTTTTATACAAAAGATATTGTGGAGGCAAACCTGACAAGACTTGGCAACTGGATGATGTATATGATGCCAGGAGAAAGAAAAGAATCAAGGATAAATCTGAAGTTAAAAACCTGGACAACTTAGAAAGGAAGGTGACTGGGGATATACACCTTAGAATTCTAATTCTATGTTCTTAGTTATGGTTAAGTATCACATATAGAGAACATTACAATAAATTATGGAAGCTGAAAGTTCAGAGATATGATCACTAATTTTTTGATAATAACAGACTCATGATTTCAAAATTTGAGGAAATTCAAGCTAAAGAGATGCCTTTGAAACAGAAATATTTCAGAAGTTGATGTTAAAAAAACGCCCACATAGCAAAATGGCCAACTTATAGCTTTATCAGAGCTTCTTTCTACGAACAAAGAAAAACTATTAAAATAACAGTAAAAAACTTAATTTCCCAAAGAGGAAAAGAGAGGAGAAGAAACGCTGACAATGTTATTTAACCATCAGATGGAATTTGTAACGGAAAACAAATCCTCTTTTAAAGTCAAATAATCAGGAGGTTCTGACAACCACCGAGCAGGATTTTCAAAGGGAATGTGAATTAAGAAAGTGAAGCCAGATCTGTAAAGTTGAAATACAGAGGGCAAGAAGACATTTGGAGTGAAGCACAGCAAAAACAAACAGCAATTCTCAGAACAGAGAATCCAGCAATAATGCCACAAAGCTTAAGAAAAGAAGAAGTTGAAGCAGCACAAATTAATTTGAAATCATGAAGATGGCGACTTTCCTATGAGGAGACTGGAGAGTTAGGCAGCCTTGGGAGCCACCTCATCTCCAGGTCCCTGGTCTACTTGCCCACAACAAGGTAGAAACACATCAAGATGACTGCTTATCACCCACAATGCCATGGCCAAGGAAAAGGACTTAATATGTGAGAAGGAAATAATTCAAACATACCTGTATAATCATCTCTGCTCATGTATGGAAGAAAGGTGAGAGGAAGAACTGGAAAGTTTAACTGGAAACCTAAAAAGGGCAACTTTCAAGTATATAACCTTAGTCATAAAGAGAGCTAAGAAGAAGGGGAGTGAAATATGTGCTCTGATACAAAAACACACATGGGAAAAGGATACTACATCATATTTACTGATTGCTTTTGTCAGCCAACTACTCCCCACAAATTTGTATAATTTTTAGAAAAATACTTACTTTTCGGCTGTAGGGATTACTGATTACTAGATTAGTGTCATCTGAACCAGACAAAATATATTCTCCAGTGTCATTCCAACAGATTGTATTCACCTATAATAGCAAATAGAATTGTTTTAAAAACAGTGACATTAAAAGAAAAAAGTTAGCTAATCATTACCTTAAAATTTTGAAAATGTACATATTTTACAATAAAATTAGAATTCGATAAGAAGTTTAAACAATATATTCAAAAATCTCTCCCCATCACACAGCATAGATGTTTTTCTTTATGAAAAATGGGCTTGTTTTATGGATTTCAGATCTGAAATGCTACAAATAAAGCCTAACATCATTGAAAAGAAAAAGAAAGGAGGAAAAATAACTAGAATTTAAAAATTAATATTTCACAGAAACCAAGAGTTTCTCAGAGACCTCAGAGGTCTTTGGTCTAACTCAATCTGATCAAAAATGCTGTCTACAAATAGAACTCTAGACTTCTACTTAAAGGCCTCAAGCAAGTCATTCCACTTCTGAGAAGCTCTAATTGTTAGGAAGCTTTTCTCTGAATCAAATCTAAATCTGACTCTGCAACTAGAGTTCTTCACTGTGGGAGACAAGAGAAACAAGTTCAGTCCTTCTATGTGACCGCCCTTGGAAATACTTGGAAACAGCTATTGTGCTTACACAGGCTCAAGTGTTCCCAGTTCCTTCAACTGATCCTCAGGAGACTCCAGTATTTCCAGAAAGATATATTAAATTCCATCCAATTACAATCAGTCAGAATGCTGGGTCAAATCTAACAAAATGCAATTTAAAAGGAATAAAATGTCCCATACTTTTTCCCCTCCTTTCCCTTTTTCCCCTCTCCCCCCACCGAGAACCTTCTCTGTGTTCCCTGGCCTATCCAATCACAAGCAAGCCTTCCAATCCACTGCCTCTGTCACTGGTTCCTTGGAAATCAAGGGTTAGCTAAAGGAGCTGACCTACTTTGTAGGTAAGAAGCACAGGCAGTGGAAGCTAGTGGACTTTCTCCAGGAGAATGCTCTTTATAAAGAGATGAGGCTGCTGGTATGGGAGCTGAAGGTCATCCCAGACACATAATGGAACACACGCACTAGGGGAATGGTAAGTATTTGCTGGAGGAAAGAGTAGGACACCCTACATTGTACTGCATCTAGCCCACGCAACAAACTCTGACAAAGAATTCAGTTCTCCCTCGTAAATTCTTCCCAGCCCTGAAGGGCCCTGGCACCAATTTCTATACCAATACCATATCCTTCTGTCAGTTCTCAACCCATATCCTTCTAGTTCTGCCCCTCATATACCTTTCCCTTTCTCTGAACATCTATCACCTTCCTCCTCTGCCCTAAACCCCCATACTTTCTTTTTCCCCTTCCTCTGTGACCCCAGAGGATCTGAATCCTCTCTCCCTCTAACTCCCAAATTCTCTCCATCTGATGCTGACCCTCCATCCTCTAACCTCCATCCTCCCCTTGCTCCTAAGACCTTAGAAATGATACTTTCCTATTCTCTGACCCCAGACTCTCCATTCTCACTTTCACTGCTACTATGTTAATTACCAGAAAGTCTTACCCTGATTTTTTCGTCATGGCATGGAGGTGACCCTTCTTCTTGAAGCTCAGTGCTCAAGCTGTGGAAGGTTTCACCATGTTAAAAAAGATGTGAGTATGACCCCCTACAAGAGTTTCCAAGGACCAGACTAAGTACAGACAGATTGGCTAGGCATGTGGTGATGAACCATTTGGTTATGGCAACCCATGAAACAAACAAAAATAAAAAAAGGTCCTTAGTTCTACATGTCCACTTTCCACTTCTGTACTGACAGTACAGAATTTTTCATGGGGGGAATACTACTAAAGGAAATGAATGCTATCACTCTTGACTTTCTTTTTATAAAAGAAAAAAGAAGGAAGTTGCATAAAAATGTAAGACTCATATGCTCTTTTAGAGGGAAAAAATGAGGAGTTTGGTTTTATCATACACCCAATATGAACAAGAATCATCATTTGACAGTATAGTTATCTAGTATTAAAGTAGATACAATACAGTATTTGCAAAAAGAAAACTAGGAAAATTACAGCAACTTATACCCCAACATCTGTTGCAGAGGATGAAGAGGCAGAAAAATTCTACCAAGAACTTGGTAAGATCCTTCAAATTAAATCAACATATATTTCGATACTCTTGTGTTTTTAATTCAAAAATGGAAATATGACAATAAGAAAACATGGATTAGGAATACGATAGGAGAGATAAAAAACTTGGTAGACCAATGGTGTCAAACTTAAATAGAAACATTTCTGTGGGCCATAACACTGATTTAGAAAACCACAAATTAACATTACTTATATTGTACTTTTGTTAAAAATTACCAGTTACATTTTAATTTGGTTCAGACAGTACTGGGGACTTTTGCAGGAGTTTTACAACCTGAACTACAGGTTCCAACTTCTGAGGCCAGAACAGTCTTTATAAATACAGTGCCTTCCATTTCATTTTTATTTTTCTTTCCAACACTGTTAGTCATTACGTATGTTATTTTCCTGGTTTTGCTCAGTTTGGTCTGAAATACTGCATATGAATCTTCTCGGGTTTCCAATTCTTTCTATTTGTCATCTCTTACAGAAATAATATTCCATTGTATTCATGTACAACTTTTTTTTTAGCCATTCTCTAATCAATGGATATCTAACTATTTCCAATCCTTTACTACCACAAAAGAATGCCACTATAAGAGTCTTTGATATCTTTGGGATAATGTATCTAAGAGTATAATTTCTGGGTCAAAGGGCATGGACTTTTCAGTTCCTTTTTTTTATCCTCATTTCAAAGAGCTCTCCAGAGTAGTTGAATAAATTCAGAGCTCCACCAATGGTGTACTAGTGCACCAACTCTGCTGATTTGCTCAGTGTGAGAAGAAACTTCAGAGTTTACATATCCAGAGCCCAAAGCACTCTCCAAAAATCTAACCCCCTCCTTTTTTTTTTACAGCTAAAACTGAGGCCCACAGATCTTAAGTGATCTGTTCAAGGTAAAATAGGTAATAAGTAACAAAAGAGGGATTTGCATTTGTCTTATTAAGGATTTAGAGAAATCTTTCTTATGGTTAACAGTTGGCAAGCTTTCTTTTCAGAATTATTTGTTCATGACTATTTATCCATTGGGAAACGGATTTTAAACTCATCTTTTTGTATTAGTTCTCACTATATCTTGAATTTCAGACCCTTATCAGCAACATTTGCTGCAAAAATTATCCCCCCAATCAATAGTTTCTCTTCTTATGCTAGTGGCAATAATTTTGTTCCCTGCAAAGATTCTTTATCATACACTTTTTTCAACATGAATAGTGATGCTACCATATTTTGATTTGGGAGAGTGGCCAGAAATACACCAGACAGAATTAAGATTGAAAAGCAGACCACTATTCAAAGGGAAGAACCACGTTTGTGACAATAAAATTATCAAGGCTTAAAAAAACATCTTTTTAAAGAGATCTGAAATTGTGTGAAACTGGGCAACTTGGACATAATAACAGCCCTGAAGTATGGGAGCTGAATACCCCAGTCTTAAGAGAAATACCCGAGTTTTGCTGCTAGTTGACTTCCAACAGAACAGAACTGTCTATTTAACCTGGAGGGGGAAGAAGGGAAGAATCAATGATAGGTGACAGTATGAGGAACCAATCAAATGGAAACAGGGGATTTGGGGAAAAGACTTTTGCAGAGACTAAACTAAGAACAGTTGCCCATCTGCACTGGTAGAGAGCATTTCCCCAGTGAGAGTTTCCTACAGTAGGATGGCCCAGTGGATACGGCATTGGACTTGGAGTAAAAAGTTAAATCCCACCTCAAACATTAGCTATGTGACCCTAGACAAGTCACACAACTGCTATGTACCTCAAGTTCCTCACAGAGAGTCCAGACTTGATGGCCTCTAATATCTTCTGTAGATCTCATAGGATCCTATGATACTATAAGTAAAGAAATCACAGACTTGGGTAAAAAAAAAAGTGATAATGCCAGAAGAAGAGAAAGTATAGCTAATTTTTTTCTTCTTTAAGAATGCCAACCTCCAGAAGGTTGTACAATCCATCTTCCAAGACTAATGGAAAAGTGCTGAGTCCTAGTGCAACAAAAAAAAGGGCAAGGACAATTAATTAGAACCTGGACTGGGAATCTCAGGAGCCAGATCTTCTCTAACAGACTAGAAATCAGTAAGACAATAGCCCTGAATTTTCAAGATGATAAATTAAGCCCACAGATCAAGAAAGCAATAAGTTGATGACCTCTGCTGAAAAGTTTTTTAAATACATGTATTTGTCTCTTTTCTTGTGTTCTCTAAGCAGCTAAGTGGCATGTTAACCCAACAGCTCAGCTGTAAATAGGGCTGCTTTAAAAAGGCTAAAGGTGAGAGCTTTGCTATCACTTGCTGGATGTTTTATGTAAGCATGCCACATCTGAGATTTTTAAGAACCCTACAGTATTGGCTCTTCCCAGTTATTGGCAGGATGGCAACCTGTGTGATGATAAGGCAGTACAGTAGAAAGACAAGTGGCTTTTTTTTTTTGGCCAAGGAGCTAGATGCAGGAGCAGGAAGAGGAGCCACCTGAGGAACAAAAAGCAGGGGACCTTTTCCCCACGACTGAGGGAAAGAATACCCACCAAACCCAGGGCTAAGGAGTAAAAAACACAAACAAGAAGTGGGTGACAGGGCTGAGGCCAATGGGGAAGTGGGGAGGGATTGGTGTGACTATTATAGTGGATGTGGTTAAAACTTATGTTATTATAGGATAGTAACTGCTGTGGAATACATCTATATTTTAATTTTGAGGAGAGGGTTAGATGATGGAACGTCAAGAATGTAAAGTTAACTTCCTGTTATCCAAGTGTGTATTTCATTAGATATTAAAGTAATACATAGTACTTAAACAATTTCTTCACAATAACCCTGTGAAGGAGGTCTGCAAGTATCATTAATTCCATTTAACAGCTAAGAAAACTTAAAAGAGATGCAGAGAGATTAAGTGACCTGCCCAGGGCCACAAGCCCTGACATGCAGAGAGTGCAAGTCTTAAACATATACTTCATATGTCCAGGGACCCAAAGCAAACATCAATCTACCAACAGTGAGTCAGAAGACTTCCACTGGCGGGGCGGAGCCAGTAAAAGCAGGAACTTGCTTAAGCTCCTGCACCAACCACTTCCAATACCTGTAAAATATGACTTTAAACAAATTTCAGAACTACAGAACCAATAAAGTGACAGAAAGAAACAAATCTCCCACTGAAGGCTGCCTGGAAGGCTGACAGGAAAGATCTATCACACCTGAGCTGGGAGCCAAACACAGTCCTGCATGAGCCACGCCAGCCCCGACCCTGGGCAGCCCAGACCAGCCACAGCAGACTTCAGGAGAGTGAATCACCAGCAGCTGTGGTGGTTTCCAGACTTCTCAACCCATCAACACCAAACAGAAAGTAAAAGGTCAGTGGGGGACTCTGTTGGAACTGGGTGACAGAAGAGCTCAGTCTGACTCCTGTCCCCAGGGTGAGAGGTGGCAGAGGTCTGGTGGCTGCAGCTGCTGCCACCATGTGGCTGCCTCTGGAGCTCTTGGCCTGCAGATCATAGGGGGACCAAGTGACCATTCAGAGGGTAATCATTCTTGCTCTGACCTGCTCGGATCTGAATCGCTGTCTTGGGCAGTGGTCCTGGGGTGTGTGCCAGTATGCCAGAGCTTGTGGTGGCTATAGAGAGGTTGCCCTCCTCAGACCTCTGACAATATCTGTGAAAACCCCAGCAATTTGGGACAAAGCTCTCTCCACTCTGGAAGCAGAGTTCTACCATGGCAAAGAGCTCAAAAGTCAAGTAATTGGCTGCCGAGATGAGCAAGCAGAGGAAGCACAATCAGATCATAGAATCCTTTTTTGGGGACAAAAAGGATCAAAACATGGAACCAGAAAGACAACAAAGTCAAAACTCTTCCATCAAAAGCTTCCAAGAAAAATATAAACCTGTTACAGGCCATGGAGAAGCTCAAGAAGGATTTTGAAAATCAAGTAAGGAGGAGAAAAATTGGGAAGAGAAATTAGAATGATACAAGAAAATCATGAAAAACAAGCCAAGAGCCTGCTAAAGGAAACCCCAAAATATACTGAAGAAAATAACACCTTAAAAAAATAGACTAATTCAAATGGCAACAGAGGTCCAAAAAGCCAATGAGGACAATACCTTAAAAAGCAGAATTGGCCAGATGGAAAAGAAATTTAAAAAACTCACTGAAGAGAATAATTCCTTCAAAATTAGACTGGAGCAAATGGAAGTGAATGAATTCATGAGAAATCAAGATACTATAAAACAGATCCAAACAAATGAAAAAACAGAAGGCAATGTGAAATATCTCATTGGAAAATAGATCCAGGAGAGATAATTTTAAAATTATTGGACTACCTGAAAGCCATGCTCAAAAAAAAGAACCTAGAAAGCATCCTTCAAGAAATTCTCAAGGAAAATTGCCTTGATATTTTAGAACCAAAGGGCAAAATAGAACTTGAAAGAATTCACCAATCACCTCTTGAAAAAGATCCCAAAAAGAAAATTCCTAGGAATGTCACAGCCAAATTCCAGAGTTCCTAGGTCAAGAAGAAAATATTACAAGCTGTCGGGAAGAAACAATTTGAATATTGTGGAAACACAATCAGGATAACACAAGACCTAGCAGCTTCTACATTAAGGAATTAGAGGGCTTAGAATATGATATTCCGGAGGTCAAAGGAGCCAGGATTAAAACCAAGAATCACCTACCCAGCAAAACTGAGTATAATGTTTCAGGGGAAAATATGGTCATTCAATGAAATAGAGGACTTTCAAGTATTATTGATGAAAAAAAAAGCAGAGCTGAACAGAAAATTTGACTTTCCAATACAAGAAGCAAGAGAAGCATGGAAACGTAAACAGGAAAAAGAAATCATAAGAAACTTATTAAAGTTGAACTATTTACATTCCTACATGGAAAAACGAGAATTATAACTTTTGAGACTTTTCTCAGGATGACGATAGCCAAAGGGATTATATATACGCATATATATGTACATATCCATATATATGTATGTATAGGAGGGTGTATGTGTGTATAAATACATGTGAGACTGTGTGTATATGTGTGTACATGTATACATAGACAGAAGGCACAGGATTAGTTGAATAGGAAGGGATGATATCTAAAAAATAAAATTAAGAGGTGAGATAGGAATATAATGAGAGAAAGAGAAAGGGAGAGATAGAATAAGGTTATTTATATATCTTATTTTATAAGAATAAAATTATCTCATACAAAAGAGGCAAGAGAAAACTGTTACAATGGAGGGGAAGAGCAGGAAGGTGAAACGGAATGGGTCAACCTTGCTCTCATTGAATTTGGCTTCAGAAGGAATAACATACACATTCAATTGGTATCTTACCCAAAACAAGAAAGTAGAGGGAAAGGGGATAAGAGGGGGATGATAGAAGGGAGGGCAGATTAGAGGAGAGGGTAGTTAGAAGCACATACTTTTCAAAATGGACAGGGTCAAAGTAGAAAATAGAATAAGTGGGAAGAGGGATAGGATGGAGGGAAATATAGTTAGTCTTTCACAATATACCTACTATGGAAACGTTTTGTGTAACTACACATGTACAACCTATATTGAATTGTTTATCTTCCCAGTGGGGATGAGCAAGGAGGGAAGAAAGCAAAGAATCTGGAAATCAAAGTTTTAAAAACAAATGTCTAAAAAAATTGGTTTTTACATGCAACTGGGAAATAAGATATACAGGCACTGAGGTACAGAAATCCATCTTGCACTGCTAGAAAGTTGGGGGAGGGATAGGGGAGGATATAAGAGAGAACAAATTAGGGGAAGGGTATTCAGTAGCCTTGCTATCTGGGGGTGGGGGATAGGGGGAAGATGGAGAAAATCTGTAACTCAAAATCTTGTGGAAATTAATGTTGAAAACTAAAACTAAATAAATAAAAGATTAAAAAAAAAAGACTTCCACCGCAATCCAGTTCTCCTACTAATTACCATGGTGACCTTAAGCAAGTCACTTAACTCCTCTAAGCATATTCCATCATCTGTGAAATGAGGAAGTTGTACCAGAGGATCCTAAGGACCCTCCCAGTTCTAGAATCTCTAGTGTCCCTTCTGACTCTGGCTCCTTGGAGCCTTCCTCAAACCCTGCCATAGCATCCCTAGCAGTGCCTCCTACCCTTGCCCCTTGTCTACTATTTTAACCCAGGGTCATACTTTAGGTTCACAAATAACAAACCAAATGTTCTTAATGGAGGAAGTACCGACACATCAACATCATCAAGTCTGGACAAAAAACAAAAAAGCAAGATCGCCTAAATATTATGACATTAGTAACATTTCCAGATAAATCAATAGACGTAAAATATCTAAGCCACTTTTGCACTACTGGGTCAGTTAAACTGAGGTTTAAAACATTCCATGCCACTGTTCCCAATGCAGGTTTGCTGCTAAGGTTTCAAAGCATTAGTGTGTCCCTTTCCAACTGTCACCATATTCAGTACCTTCAGTCTATTGGCATTGGGGCTAAGCTCTTGAACTTCAGGGTTTGAGTAACAGGATACAAACACTCCTGACCTACACTCTCATGTCACCAGCTGCCTGTTAGACAGATCACAGGATTTACAGCTATAAAGGGACTTAATTGTCATATCATCTAATCCTTTTTATTTTACAGATGAGTAAACTGAGCCTTAGAGAAGTGACTTACCCAAAGTCAAAAAGGTACTGTGAAAATCAGGATTTGAACTCACATCACGTATCCAAATTCAGACTTTTTGGCCAGTCTACCTTACTTTTGTTGCTATTCAGCCATTCAATCATGTCTAAGTCTTTGTGACCCCATTTGGCGTTTTCTTGGCCAAGATACTGAAGAAGTTTTCCATTACCTTTTTCTTAAGGCAAACAGGATTAAGTTACCTGCCCAGGCTCACACAGCAAGTGTCTGAGGCTGAATTTGAATTGAGGTCTTCCTGATGTTGGGCCCAGTGCTCAATCCACTGAGTCTTCTAGCTGCCTCTAGCCTACTTGCTGGTATAGTAAGAGTCCTGGATTTAAGAGTCAGAGGAAACCTGGGTTCAAATCCTCCCTGTAACATTATCTGGCTGTGTGATCAATAGCAAATCACTTAATCTAAGCTTCCATTTCCTTATCTGTAAATGGGGATAACACTAACCTCACAAAAACGTAAGGATAAAAGGAAATAATGTATGTGAAGTGTTTGGCAAGCCTATAAGTACTATATAAATGTGAGTTACCATTATCCATTCCTTTAATCCCAGACAGAGTCACCATTTTTAGAGCCTTTTTTCTCTAAGGGAAGAAGGTTCTCTCAGATCCCCAGGGCCCATCTTTTGGTTTCTGTATGATGACTACCTTTTATCAAGTCAGCTTCTGTTCCTACCTCTTATCCTAGAAGATACTGTCTTCACCATTACCTTTTTTTGTTTTGTTTTGTTTTTCTATTCTATGCCATTCGGGGCATCATTCATTTTCTATGTATAAGGTGATAGAAAGTTCCCTGCTGTTCCACCAAAGTCCTGGTTTCCATTACATATCTTTTTTATGGCTTCAGTGTATTTTAAAAATATAGACATTTAAAAGGAACATCTGTAAATTTCCTCTACATTTCATAAAGACCTCAAGAGTCTAAATTTATATTTTAACTCAAATAGCTTTGTGTCCTGTTCCTCTCTTCTTCTACTATATGTTTAAATTAACTACATTTTATTCTACTTTCCGAAAACTAAATTTGAATCTTTTAGAGATGATAACAAGTTAACACTTACACAGCCATCATGCACATTCAGTGTTGCTTCAAGTTTTAATCTTTGGATGAATTCTCTTCTTCCTGTTTAAAAAAAGAAATCAAATTTTAAAAAATATGCCACTATTCTATAGATTTTGGGGACGGGAGGAAGACAATTTCTTTCAACTGATACTGTATTTTTTGGTACTTAAATTCATGGGGTTTGCTTATGACAGGACTTTCCTCAGTCACCTAGATTAATATTAAGAAAATTGGAAGGGTAGGGAGTTTCTGGTTGGGTACATCAGGGAGAGGAACAAAAGCAGTAAGGACAGAGACAAACTGCCAGTTTGTAGGTGGATGTGATTGGGGAGGTAGGATCAAAAGTTAAAAAGAAGTTTAAAAAAATGAAAGGGTAGATATAAAACTACAGAATCAGGTATTAAGGGAATGGCTTGAGCCCAAGAAGCATACAAAAATCAGGATTCAAAACGGAGATCTACCATTAGCTCATTCCACACTAAGTTCCATTTAAAAAGAACTAAAGAATTAATAGCTGTTCCCAAATTCAACATGTCCTCTCCCACCCCTGTGCCTTGAATGTATTCCCTCCTTGCTTGCCCTAAGGCTTAAGTTAGGTGACACCTCAGTCAGTGAAGCAGAGTGGTGTTTACTTCTGCCCCAAATATTAAAAAGAACCTGGTGACCCATCTGCCTGTATGTTAGGAGTTTCTCTGCCTGTCTTAATAAGACAGTGGTATATTAACAGCCAGTTGTTATGATTCTAAACTGACTCCTCTGGAAAGGGAAACCATCAGTTTTGGTCTAGCAGGTGTTTGGAGTCTCTTGATTCTAAATGACTCTCTTTGGAAAAAGAACACCATGTCCACTAACCTTGCAGAGCTTAGCAGATAAAAGATTATTGACCTCAGAGGAGCTGAGGAGGGTGATCACATCCCAGCAAGAAAATACATTACTAGAAATAAGTGACCTGACTGGGTGAGCAGTTATAGGTGGGGCTTCCATTCAAGGACTTTGCTCCATCTCTTTCTTGCTGACCATAAGCACAGTGGTCTGCAGCTAAGCAGGGCCTCTCTTGTCTTCTGGAAGATGAAGTAGTAGAGAACAATGTGGCTATTTAAGTTTTCTGTGGGTGGAGGTACACTAATGGGCAATGATTCTGGCAGACAAAAGAGAGACCACCAGTGTTATTCTTTCCTTTTCTCATTCTTCTCCTGTCCCTTCCTGGAAATCTGTCTGACCTCACATAAAGGTAGGCCCTCCTGGGCCTAGGACAGGGATGAATTGTTAATCTGTCATTCTCTTTACAGAAAAAAAAATGTACATCTTTTACTTTTCAGGATTGTTAAGGATATTCTATTTTCATTATATAATAGTCTCTTCAACTTCCCAACCTTAACTCATCAGTATATATGTTATATCCTCCTAGTATGAGCCTCTAGAGCAGAAGTAAAGAACCTGCAGCCTCAAGGCAACATGTGGCCTTCTAAGTGCTTGGGTATGGCCTTTTGGCTGAGTCCAAGTTTTACAGAATAAATCCTTTTATTCAGGGGATTTGTTCAATGAAGTTTAGATTCAAAGGGCCTCCCCTGAGGACCTAGACGGGCATATGGGACCTTGAGGTCAAAGGTTCCCCACTCCTCCTCTAGAAGGTAGGAACTGCTTTGGGGTGTTGGGTTTCTCATTTTGTTTTTCTATTATCAGAGCCTAACAGTTCATTACACATAGAATTCTTGGACATGGCCAGTCCATGGTCTGTACATAGAAATAGGTCATGTAACCTCCTTAAGAGTGGGGAGTGCGCAATCTGAAATGAAGGCAGATTGTTGTCAGAAAATCATAATTGTCTAGGATCATCAACCAGGCCAGTATTCAATTAAGAAGCCAGATGCTAGTCTCGATCTATGACAGGTTCAATAGCGAGCGCTTTTTATGAACACGTGCATAAAGCAATTTTATTAGTTTTTATGTATCTAAATATTACTAGTATTATCAAAATGACCCATCATAAAATACATAAGAATTATACAAAAGCCAATCTAAAATACTGTCTAAATTGGACAATCTGCTTAAATCTGTAAAAACCAAATTCAAAGTTCAGTTTGTTATAGTAATGTAATGCCATGAACAAGCAGCTTTCCAGAAGAATGCTACTGTGAACAGCTTTTAAGGTTCTGATTACACAGTATAGTGAACACTCTATTTATTCCATAACATATGAGAGCAAAAACACTGACAGTAAATCAAGGTATGGCATTCACAATGTTACAACTTATCACAGAAAATCAAAATACAGCATTCAAACATACTTATCACTAAGATGGACACATAGTTTTTACCACAGTAGTCACAAAGTTTTCAACAAAGAACAATATTTTAGTAACTCAAGCATTCAATCACCTCAATCATTCAATCATCCTTAAGGAGGTTTGCCTCCCTAAGGGACACAAAGTACAATAGTCAAAATTCTCCACCCATGGGACACGATAAGTTACAAATCAGTCACTTATTCAGTCATTAATCACTAAGTACAATCATTTAGTCAATCAATCATTCAATCAACTCATTCAATCATCCTTCATCATTCACTATTCAATCATCAGAAAATACACAGACTCTCCACCCCTAGGTCACTAGTAAATTATAATTTCTCAGTTGGTACACAGTATCCAAGTAAAATCTTCTTTCAGCTTGACTTGGGGTGGTCTCTCGGATTCCCTGGATCGCCTTCCATGGTCCCAGATCCTACCTGGATTCACCAAACAGTCACCTGGGTTCAAAGGCAGACGACTCCCAGGTCCTTGTCCAGCTCTCTGTGCAGGCCCTGCTTCACACTGAAGTTCACAGTGTCTAGTCCACCTTAAATCCTTCACAGTCTCTGCACCAGGGAAGTCAAGGCTTAACAAAGGCACAAACAGGTTCATACAAAGTACCAGCATCACAGTCATGCTTCTTCAGTCTTTGGCAGCTCTAGCTGGCCCTCGGACTCAGCAGAAGTTTCAGCTGGTTCCCAGAATCAAAATCACTCCATCCAGATTTTCAAAATCAAAATCATTCTCTCCAGCCTGGGGAGGGGGCTTTCCTCTTCAGCCTCCATGGCAGCAGCAGCAGCTTCTGCCTCCACAGAGCTTGCTTCAAGAAGATCTGTCTGACCCAGCAGGGGTTTCTCTTTATATACATACAACATTAGCTTCTTCCTGTTTCAGCCATCCCCTTCCTGTTATATCAGCAACAGGGATTCATACCTTGTGTTTCTTTAACAGAGGCTTGATTAATTACTAAGTGCTAAGTACCTGTTAACTTCGCTACTACAAAGGACCTTACAAGTAATTTTGGGGGCATTTTAATCTTTGTAATTTAGTGATACTCTAGAAGTTAATGACTGCACACATTTTAAAAGGCAGTGGGGAACAACGGGAAAAGGATCAGAGTTGGACTCACAGGACTCAGCCTATGTGATAACAAGTGTCACCTCTAGAAGCCTCACCTTCCTCATCTGGACAATGAGGGGTTTCAACTAGATGACTTTAGAGTTGCTTCTGACTCTATGCATACAGGATTACCATCAATGTATGCATAGCATTCTTTTTTTTCTCCCGTTTACTAAACTCCCCCATCCACTGGGGGGGGAGGGGAGGAGGAGGAGGGAAAGGTGAAATACGGCACCTTTGAATTACATAAACTGGTCAGCAAAATAAATTTCCACAACGGTCACATCCAAAAATATTTCTTATTCTGCATATCAGTCTACCTTCTTTCTGTCAGGCAGAATTTTTTATCAATCCTTTGTAATCATGGTTGATCATTTACTTGATCAAAGTTCTAATGTTTTTCAGAATTGCTAGTTTTTACAATGCCAATGTTCAAGTATAAATTGTTCTGATCCCCCTCTTTATCAGTTCATTTAGATTTTTCTATGTCTCTTTGAAATGTTCTTTTTCATCATTTATTACAGCACAATCGCATTGCATTGTCTTTATATACCACAATTTGTTCAGCCATTCCTCAACTGATAGGTACTTCTCTTAGTTTTCAATTTTTTGCCACTGCAAAAAATGTTAATATAAACATTCTAGTGTAGAAACTCCACCAATGCAGATCAAGACACTAAAATTTAAAATCATACCTGAGCACTGAGGGGCAAAATGATCTGCCCACAATAACATTGCTAGTATGTGTCTGGAGAGTATTTTAACCCTTGTCTTCCTAACTCCAGGGCCAATAATTGCTCCATCATACTATGCTAGCTCTCAATTTTTAATAATCAAGTTTTTGTTAAACATACCTTGGCAATATTAGGGAAGAAACTTCTTTGTTTATAAAATACTCTTAAAAATAAGTACAACCTATGGCTTATGAACAAAGCTCTGAGCTCAGAAGGGTTGGTTCAATCTTGGAGGCTTCTCAATAATTAATTGCTTTTTGGTTCATGCCCCCAGCCCAGGATTTCCACTGGGAATAGAATTTCACCAGTATCTAATGGCCCTACAAGTCTATGGAAGAACTTAGGCTAACAAAACATCTAATACCATTCCCGTTTTGCTTTCCCATAGGCCTCTGTCTTCCTCTGGGACCTAATCTACTCCTCCAGACTGTAATCAATCAATAAACATTTATTAACTGCTAATGTGCCCAATACTGTGCTAAATGCTGAGGATACAAAAAAAGGCAAAAGACAGTCCCTACCCTCAATTAGCTAACAATCAAATGGAGGAGACAACATGTGTGAGAGAGAGTGAGAGTGAGTGAGAGAGAATTAAAAAGGATTGGGAAAGGCTTCCTGTAAAAGTGAAACTTGAATTGGGACTTAAAAAGAAGCCAGGGAAGTCATTAATCAGACAGGAGGAGGGAGAGATGGTTCTAGGCATGGAAGGTAAGTCAGAGAAAATGCCTGAAGCTGGGAGATGGAGTGTCTTGTTTGTGGAATAGCCAAGAAGCCAGTGTTTAAACTGAAGAATACACATGGGGAGTAAGACATAAGAAGACTGGAAAGTTAAGAGAGGGCTAGGTTATAAAGGGCTTTAGATGCCAGAGCATGTTGTATTCGATTCTGGACGCAATGCACTTTAGGAAAATCACTTCAGTGGCCAAATGGAGGATGGACTGGATTGGAGACTTGAGACAAGCAGACCTACCAGCAGGCTACTGAAATAGTCCAGTTATGAGGTAATGAGGACTGGGGTTTGGAAAGGGGAAGCTTAGAGAAGATGAGGAAAGATGGTGAGGCAAGCACTTAAAGTCACTGAGGAAAGAAAAGCCCTATCCTAGGAGTCAGCAGACAACAGCTAGAAAACTACCCTGTGAAGAGCTTCCCCGCAAAGGTGAAAACACAGGTCTGCTAGGCAATCCAGAGCCCTATAATTGAAGTAGCTGTACCAGTACAGGGATAAATAAGCTTCCTGTAAGTAGCAGGTCTTTGCAATCCTTCTTTCCCCTTATCACAGCTCCTTCCCCACCTTCAGGTCTCTGAATTCCTGTGTTTGACTTTTTATTTTGCACTGCCACCTGGCAGAAGTTGAAGGTGGATGTAGTACAAGCTTCTCCCTGGAACACCAAGTCCCAGCCTGTGTTTAGCATCTTTCCTCTGCTCAATTTTCCGGTAAATTGTCTACTTTCTTTTTGTTTCTCATTGTTGTTATATGTTTTCAAATATCCCCTTCATTACCAAAAACATATTCCTTTCCTCTGCCTTTCTTAGCAAGCTATCCCTTGTAATAAAATAAAAAGGAAGACTGGGGAAGAGAGGAAGCAGTTCAGTAAAACCAACCAAGTCTAACACCACACATACAACTTTCTGCACCTATAGACGCCTTTCCTCTGCAAAGTAAGGACAATGATTCCTTTCTACAACTCGGCTCTAGGGTCAAGCTTAGCCATTCTTTTTAAAGTGTTCTGTTTCTTTTACGATACTCTGCATTTAAACTGTTGTTACTGTCAGTGTTGTTTCTATGGCTCAGTTTAATTTACTCTTTACTCAGCATCAACTCATATCTTCTAATGCTTCTATGAGTACATTCATCATTTCTTTTTAAAAATTTTGTTTAAAACTTAAATACAAAATGAGGAGAAAAAACAACACACAGCCATGTACACTGCAAACCATGAGCGGATTCAATATAAAACAATTAATTTCCATTTCATGAAAACCTATATAATAAATGATACCCACTGATCTCAAAGCTTCCTTGTTGGTTTTCTTCTGTTCTCTGCTGTGCACTTTTTACTTTATTTTTCTCCCTCCTACCCCCACCCCCCAAATAAGGCTATAATTAAGCATATATGTATATATATATATATATATATATATATATATATATATGTGTATGTATATATATATATACATACACATACATATAACATTAACATATGCTCTCATATGTAAGACCATACTATGCCTCTTTCCTCTATCATCTGCTTCTCTGAAGGTGGACAGCCTCTTTCTTCACTCATCCAAGTCTTTCCATGTTTTCCTAAATCAACCAGCTCATCATTTCCTGCACCACAGCAATATTCCAAAGCAATTACATCCTATCTGAGAGATTGTCTATGAAAGTTCTTTTTCCCGAACTTTTGCATTCCTTCTGTTTTTGGCTTCATAAGTTTTATTTATACAAGAATATTTTAATTTGATTTGTTGTTTGGTTTGGGGTTTTTTTTGCTTTTTGGAGGGCAATTGGGGTTAAGTGACTTGCCCAAAGTCACACCACTAGTAAGTGTGTCAACTGTCTGAGGCCAGATTTGAACTCAGGTCCTCCTGACTCCAGGGCCAGTGCTCTATTCACTGGGCCACCTAGCCTCCCCAAATATTTTAATTTGAAGTAGTTGAAATTATCCTTTTTACATTTCAACAATGCTCTTGCCTTGTCATTTGTTTAAGATCTGATATTGCTGAATCTACTTCCTTTACATCTTTTTAACAAAATTATATTGGCTTTACCTACCCGTGAACAACAAATATTACTTCAAATTATTTAGATCTGAATTTATTTGTATAAAAAATTTTGTGTTCATGTTCATATAGTTTCTGTGTCTGTTCTGAGAGGTGAATGCTCAGGTATTTTATACTATCTAGGTATTTTAAATGGTATAAGACAATAACGAATAATATTGCTGAAATAGTATAGTTTGTTTTTCACTTTTCATTAAGTCTGTTCTAATTTTAACTTTGTCTGAGATCATGATTACTATCCTTGCTTTTTTTACATGCTAAATACATACATTTCTAAATTTTTACATACTGAATTCTAAATTTTACATACTAAATTACACATATACACATTCTTCCCTTTTACCTTTGTGTAAGTCCCTCAGTTCTGTTTCCTGAAAGCAACATACTGTTGAATTCAAATTTCTAATCTGCTCTCTGATTCCATTTTTTGGGTAATTCGTCTCATTCACATTCTAAGCTACAATTACTTGTGTGTTTTCCTCCTATTTTTCCTCACTATTCTTCTCACCCTATTTACCCTATTCCTCCTCACCTTTCTGCTTTACTTCTACCCACTACCTTGCCCTGCTATTCCTTAGGCTACACACTCTTCTAAGAGCCCCTCCCTTATCCTCTCTCCCTACCCCATACTCTTGCCCTCATTTCTTTCTGAACTTAGAAGACTTTTATACCCTTCTAAATATGTTTCCTCTTTAACCCATTCCCGATGAGAGTAACATTGCAGCACTACCCACCCTCCCCCCTAATTTCCTCCATTATCAATTTTTCCTTTTATGCCTCATTTGTATGAGATAATTCCTCCTTTTTATCTTCCCCTACATTGTTTTATTTTTTAGAATCACCCCATCATACTCCATTCAGTCCATGCCCTTCTTTCAAACTACCCTAATGACAATCATAAGAATACTGCTAATATTTTCACATATACGTAGTAAATAATTTGATCTTATTGAGTCCCTTATAATTGTTCTTTAATGTTTACCTTATATTTACCTCATATTTCTCCTGGATGTTATATATCAAATTTCCCCTTAAATTCTGGGGGTTTTATCACAAAAATCCGAAAGTCTTTGAGTTCATTAAACGCCCATTTTTTTTTCCCATTCAGGATTATGTTTAACTTTGCTGGGTAAATTATTCTTGGTCATAATCCCAGCTCTTTTGCTCTACAGAATATAGTTATTCCAAGACCGACAGTCCTTCAACGTAGAAGCTGCTAGATCTTGGGTTATCCTTATTGTAGCTCCATGATACTTAAATTGTTTTTTTCTTGTTGCTTCTAATATTTTCTCCTTAACCTGGGAACTTTGAAAGTTGGCTATGATAATCCTGTCAATTTTCTTCCTGGGATTTCTTTCAGGTAGTGATCAGTGGATTTTTTTCTATTTCTACTTTGCCTTCTTGTTCTAGAACTTCGGGGCAATTTTCCTTGATAGTTTCTTATAATATTGTATCAAGATTTTTTTTTAATACTAATTTTCAGGTAATCCAACTATTCTTACATTACTTTTTCCTCAATGTGTTCTCCAGATTGGTTGTTTTGCTAATGAGACATTTCGCTTTCTCTTCTATTTTTTCATTATTTTGATTTTGTTTTTATGAGTTCTTCGTGTCTTAGAATGTCATTAGCTTTCTGTAAGGGCCCCTTACAGCTACCTAGATGTCTGACCTCGGTCAGTGTGCCCTTGCTAACAAGGAAAACCTGAGGCGGGTTAGAGGGATCCAGGTGTGTACTCTGCCTCAATGGCTGCAAGTCAAACATGGGGGCATTGAGCATGCACCATCAATGGAGAAGCACTCCCCACCTATCAGGATCCTGTTGTTGGGACACCTGACAAAAGGGCAGACAGAAAGGGAATAAAAGGGGCAGGCGAATAAGGCTTGGGGGGCAGCAGCAAGAGGAGATTTGTAAGACAATAAAGACGCTTGGCCATTCCACTGAGGTGTGTCAGACTATTCTGTCCACATCTGGAGTTCTACTCTGAAGAGTCGTCAGGGCGACTGAGAGCACTTGCAGGGTCGTTGGGGCAACCGTGCGCAACTGCGGGGCTACAGTAGGTACTTTGGGACCCCTGGAATTCCCAAGTCCGGCTGGCCTGGACAGATGGCACCCCAGATAGGACTTGAGTACTAAGGGACAGATAGCCGCTTAAAAAGCGGGGCGGTTGAGGCCAGGAGAGTGTAGAGGCACTCGTGATGGAGAGTGATTTTAGCTTCCCCATTGTGACACCGTCCTTGGTGGAGGTGTATGGCAGACAAGTCTATTAAACTAGCAAAAAAACAAGGAATGGAGGTACATATCAAGCAGTGCCGTAAATTTGTCAGTAATCTTCTTGTTGTGTCCCCCTGGGTGGAATATGCAGGGCTCCACCCAGAGAAAATAGACATCATTGGTCATCAAATGACCTCATTTGAGGAAACCTCCCCTGGGCTGCTGAGGGACTTAGATTTCACTCTTTTTGGTATAGTGAAAGCAGCCCTGCATGGAGTTCCTCGTTGCCCTCTGACTTGTACTGCACAGACTCAGACAGGGGACTCATTGGGGGAGGAGAGTGACGGGGGAAGCAGGCCAGAGAAGAAGGAGCCAAAAACTTTATATCCGACTCTCCCGCCTTATTCCTCCTCCTCTCCCGCTGCTCCATCTGCTCCTCCAGGATTTGCGTCTACGGAAGAAAAACTAGAGAGTTTGGAGCATTGTTTGTTACAGCTATCCCAACAGATTTGTAACTTAAAGTTGAAAAATGCCCTGCTACCTCCACCTAGCAGAGGGAAAGAAGAATTGACCGTACCAACCCTTCTTTCCGGGGTACGGGCCAAACCCGCCCAACCCTTTAAGTCCCCAGTGCAGGCAGCTCTGCAAGCAGCCATAGAAGCTGGGGAGTGGGAATGGAGCAAGGAAATAGAAGCCTGTCCAGTTGAAACAGATCCCTTGACCAGAGCCCGGCAATATAATCCTATACCATTCAAATTCCTGAAGGAGTTAAAATCCTCTCGTGCTACTTACGGTCCTAATTCTCCTTTTGTGCTGCAAATGCTTAACCACATTACTAGAAACACCGCTTTTTATCCAGAATGATTGGCACTCAGTAGCGAGCACCTGCTTAACACCAGAACAAGCAGTAATGTGGGAAGCCTTCTGGACTAAGGAGGTCAACAATTGGCTGAAGCATAATCCCCAGCAAGACAATACAGCAGCAAAAAACCTTCTGTTAGGGGTGGGTCCTTACTTGGCCACCAACACCCAAGCCTGATTAGACCCAGGTGTTTTCGTGGTTGTAGCAGAATGCACTATTAAGGCTTGGGGCTCTCTTGAACCCACCGGCACACCACACAAAAAATTGAGCACCTTAAAACAAGGCCCTCGTGAATCCAGGGCAGATTTCATTGCAAGGGTCAGGGAGGCTTGTGAAAAGACTTTAGGAAAAGGTCCTGGCTCTGATTCTGGTAAGGGCAGCCCAAGCAGAGATCCATCCCTGGAGAGAGAGAGTGAGTGGCCTCAGCCATCCGACCTGTTTGTAGATCTTTGTATCCTCTCTCAACTTTAGCCATACATGATACCAGGCAAGGCAGAGAACATGAACAGCTTGGTAGTACGGAGGAGGGGTGGTGGAGGCAAGAGAAAAAGCGAGAGGGATGTGAAGTGTCATTGAATAGCCATTTACCAGAATTCTTGGAATGTTGTCCCTTTTTGACAATTTGGGAACCAGCCACGAGAGAGAGGAGTGATGGGCTAATGGAAGAGGGACTCCAGTATTTCCCAGTTTCTGCCTTTTTTCTATGGAATATACTAATGATATGTTTAACATCAGCAATGAAAGTGCCAGCACAAACACTTTAGTGTGATGCAGCTGTTTCTAATGTTATCAAATAAGTTTCACCTGGCTTTCATTACTATCTGGAGAGATAGCAACTTTAAAAAAAAAATTTTTTTTTCAGGAGATCTCCTATAAATTCTATGTGAAGCTTTTGGATCCATTTTGTTTATTTGTGTCTCTCTGTTTTGTCTTTATGTCTTTATGTGAGTGAGTGTGTGAGAGTCATTTGTCATTTTGTCAAAAAAGGTGTGCAAAGGTGTAAAAATCTCCTTCCCTTCACCCCACTCTGGCCAAGTGGAGTGAGGAGAAGGCTAGGAGAAAGGGAGGGGATCTTTTCCCTCAAAATAAAGGGGATTT
>CM053584.1:49910670-49928162 GCA_028627135.1 Pseudochirops cupreus | reverse complement strand
AAAAAAAAAAAGAAAAGAAAAGAAAAGCAGATCTAAGAATCTGTGCTAGCAGCCACCCTGGGTATGTTAGGGTGCTTGCTGCTACAACAGCCAGTCAAATCCACATGTCATCCAAAGATCTGATGTCTCACAGTTAATGACAATATGCTGGGTAACCCTCCTATCCTACATCAAATAAATTTGACATCATTCACCTGGACTGCTCTTCTTTCTTCTCATCATTCAGTCATCTTCCCCCATTATTTCCTTTCTCCTTCCCAAAGCCAACCACTCAACACATATCTTTTGATCTTATCCCCTTGAAATATTATACTACCATATTAATAACTAATTATTAATTTGTGATCCATCCTTTTCCTTTTATTTCTTTTAAGGTCCCAATTCTTCAAAAGGTCAGTCAAGTGTTTGAAGGGTATGGCTGAATGATGAAATTGCTCCTAGCCCCCAAAACACATGTTCAAGGGATCCCATACAACCAGGAAACCTAATTTCTATTTAAAGCATAACCAGAATCCAGTCTAGGTGAGCCTTTGCCTGGGGGAAGAACCCTTGATCTCCATTAGAGATCCATTAGAGTTTAAGGCAATCCAGCTCATGAATGAGAAAACTAACTAGAGAGATTCAGGTGGAAATGGCTTCCTTGAGGCTGGTAAGTCTCATGATCATACTATATTCTCAGCAGGAGGAGCTAAAGATTATTGATTACCCAGAAACTATGTCTCTTGGAGTTTTTTATTCATCACACTCTCCAAATTTCTCCAGCAGACTGCTCCCACCATTATTCCCACTCTCTAATTTTTAATTTCTCCCTATGCTTTCAATGCTACCTTTCCAACCATCCCCACTATCATCATCTGCTTCTTCTCGCCTTCTCAACTAAACTCTTTGAGAAAATCATTTCCACTAAGCACCCCACTTCCCTTCCTCTCACTCTCTTCTAAGACCTCTACAATTTGGCTTCCAATTTCATCATTCAACAGATACTGCCATATCCAAAGTTACAAATGATCTCTTAATTGACAAATCTAATGGCCTTTCCTCAATCTTCATACTCCTTGACCTCTCAGATACTCTCTAAGTTCTTGTGACAATGTTCTCTCGTGAATCTCCTTTCTGAACTGCTCCTTCTAAAGCTCCTTTGCTGATTCTTTATTCAGGTTACACTTACATGAACATACATACCAAGCCTTTGTCCTGTGCCCTTTTCTTTTTCCAGTCTATACTTTCTCACTTGTGATTTCACAGTTCCCATAAGTTCACTTATTATCTCTTTGTGGGATGATTTCCAGATCTATGTATGTAACAGTAGCCTCTCTCAAGTTACAGTCATGTATCACCAACCACCTTTTGAACATCAAAAATGGGATGTCCTATAAGCATCTCAAACCCTACATGTCCAAAACAGAACTTATTATCTTTATCTACAAACCCTCTTTCTCTGAACTTACCTATCAGTAGAGGAAACCACCACCCTCTCAGTCACCTAGGCTCAAAACTTCATTGGTATCCCTGACTCCTCACTGGCAATGACCCTGCAATATCCAATCTGTTGCCAAATTTGGCCATTTCTACCTTGATAACATTGCTCATATAAGTCCCCTCCCAGCTATGCTCCTGACTTTCTGGACTTTGCTACCATGCTATATAGCTGCCATTATTTCCCTGCACCTTCCTTCAGTGCCTGAGGCCTTCTCATCCTAGATTACTCTGCCATGCTTGCCTTCAATTCCTGAGATCTTCCAGCGGCCTCCATTTTAGGGAGGGACTCAGGCTAGCTAAGCTTCATAACTCTCCTGGCTCTAGTTCTAACTTTTGGGACTACATAAAAACCCCAACATGCAGTATTTTCTCACTCTCCCCTTTTCAGCTCTCTTGTGTGTTTTCCGACATCAGAATATAAGCTCCTTGAGGATAAAGACATACATTCACTTTCTCTCTCTTTCTCTCTCTCTCTCTCTCTCTCTCTCTCTCTCTCTCTCTCTCTCTCTCTCACATACACACACTCTTTAAAAAGAACTGAAAAAATATATAAAACGATGTCACTCTTCTCACTACATTTCTTGCTTTGGAAAATGAGTTTTTGTGTTTTTTTTATGTTAACATATAACACAGTGGTTCTCAACCTTCCTAATGCCGCGATGCTTTAAAGCTCGTATGTGGGTGTATCTGCATGTGGGAGGACCCTCCTGGAGAAGGATAGAGGAGCAGTGTCTCAGTTCCTAAGACCATGGGAAATATGAGTTTTCTGATGGTCTTAGGTGACCCCTGTGACCCCCGTGAAAGAGTCGTTCTACCCCCAAAAGGGTCGTGACCTACAGGTTGAGAATCACTGATATCACAGGTTTATTACTGTTATTTCTCAAATTAATAAATTTTTTTTTAATTTCCCCTATGCAAAATATCAATAGCTATAACTGACATAAACAAAAGAAACAAAACCCTCCTCACTAGGGGTCCTCAGTTTTTAAGAGCATAAAGGGGTCCGCAAAAAATTTTAAGTGTGCAACAGGCTCCTGGGACCAAAAAGTCTGAGAACTACTGAGTTAGATCATATATCCCAAGAACATTACAGATAAAACTGAAAGCATAACAAATTGTCAAAGACCAGAACAGATTTGGTAGTAATTTTATACAGATCTATTTTCATCATTAATGACCAAAGAATGATCAAATCTGTATTGTATGCAACATTAATTTATTAAGCATCTACCATGTACAAGTCCCTAGTGATGCCTGACTATGCTAGGGGACATAAATGCAGAAATAAAAGCTAGTAGCTGTTTTCAAGGTTATACCTGGGAGGTAATAAATAAGCAAAAAGATAATACTAGCTAGGGTAATTAGAAAAGGTCACATGAGATGGTACATAAGCTGAGCCTTGAACAAAGCTAGAGTCTAAGGTCACAGACATAACTGGCATAGCCACAGAAGCCACATGTCCTCTCACTGAAAACCCAGCACCTTTCCATCACAACATACCAATAACCAAGAGGTTTTATTTTACTGTGACTGATGTTACATACAGCTAAAGTTTAAAATGTCACTGACTTAAAAAAAGCTCTATGACTCATCCACATGGCGGCTGCATCTCATATACCTGTATCTGCAGCACATTCTAATTTACTTCTTATGGATCCAGATTATACTAAGTGAGTTATTTTTCTTTGCTCTAGGTTCAACCAGCCTGCAGGCTCTCCAGGCCTATAATTTAGAGAAATGATGTTTGTAGAAGGGCAGAGAGCAAGCCTACAGAAATGAAACCCCAAAATTCTAAGTGTGGTTTTTGGTCTGTCCACAGGACTCTTTCAGGGTATCCAAGAGGTCAAAACTATTACTAATATATTGCCTTTTTAAATACTCCTTTCTTTTCCAATTCCATATCTGTGTGAGGATGGGTTTTCTTCATATACTTCAACCAAAACAAGACAATGAATGCAGAAGCAGATAGGAGAATTAAATCAAAGAGGCAGAGAAAGAGGTAAAATGACTCCGAATAATATGGGGGAGTCTGGGTGGTGAGGGCCCTCCTCTTTGTAGGTAGGAGGATGAGAATGACATAGATAGTTTTAATTTCCTCAAACTAAACAAAAAAAGATTTGAGGGAGTTGAGTTGAATCTTTACTTAAAAACTTACTCAGTACATAATCATCCTGTGGTTCCTCATTTCTCTCATCCTTTTGGGTTTTCCATTCATCAACAACTTTTACTGTCATCATTCTTTTGGCTACAGTTCCCATCAAAGCCAGACTATTATCTTGTGACTGTATATGAGCCAGTTAGGTTCTATTTGAGAGGGACCAGAGCACATAGAGTACATCTCAAACCCAATGTCATAACTCATTCTCTTTGCCCCAAACCATGGCTCCCCCTTCTCAATTTTCCTATTTCTGTCCTAAACAATGAGTCACTGAAGCGTATAACCTCAGGGTCATCCTCAACTCCATTCTCACTAATTCTATGTAGTTGATGTGTTTTCAATCCTATTATTTTTACCTTTACAACTTCTCTCATATGTTACTTCTCCACTAACATGGCCACAATTCTGGTATAAGCCCTCATGACTTCACATAACGGACTTACTGCAAAAGCCTTCGGGTTGGTCTCCCTACCTCAAGTCTCTCTACAATTCAACCTCCACTCAGCTAACAAAGTGATCTTCCTAAAGCATAGGTCTGACTGACCATGTGATCCCTGTACTCAATAAACGCCATTGGCTCCCTATTTTCTCCAGCATCAAATATAAAATCCTGTTATTTATAGCCCTTCACATTTTGAACATTTCCTTCTTTTCCAGTCTTCTTACACTTGACTTTCTTCCACATACTCTATCATAAACTGCTCTCAACTTCCCACCCTAGGCTTTTTTGCACTGTTGGGGCACAGGGGCCAGCAAAGTCCTACTGTAGAAGATGAGACTTGAGCTGAAGGGAAGGGAACAGGTGGAGACTACGAGGGAGCATTGTGTATAGTGTATTTGGGAAAGGCTGGCACCTCTGGTGTGAGGTTTACTAAGGCCTTTTCAGGGCTGCTCAATCACATCTGCTGTCCACCTGGTACCCAACTCTCACCTGTGGCTCCAAAAAGCTATAGCACGGGCAGCCACACCCCAGTAAAACCATATGAACAGACAGGCTAAACCACTGTGATGGTAACCAACAGACATCTAGTATATACTTATCAGTGAACATGAAGTGTTTCAAGGAAGTGGTAAGTAAGGCAAGTGTATCTGGATCATAACACCATGAAACCAAGTGAGGCTGGAAGTAAAAGCAGTAGCCTCATATTACAGATGAAAAAGGTGAGGCCTTAATGAGGGTAACTTGTCCATTATCCCTTCACTAAGTAACTATCTAAAGGAAAGAGTCAAATCCCAGTGTCCTGACCAAGTACAGCCTGAAATTTATTATCCTATGAGATATTTTTCACTATTCTGTTATCTTTTATTGCCCCAAACTCAGCTGAGTAACTTGCACATCTCTGAAGATCTGCCACTTCAGGGTGGGTGCTTCCTTTAGTAATGTAGATCACAACTCCTGTAACTTGACGGACACTCTCCTATCTCTGTGCCTTAGCTTACCTTTTCTCTGTACAATGTTATGTGCATGTTGTCTCCCCCATTAGACTGTGAGCTGCTCAAGGGGAGGACCTTCAGCCTTTCTTTGTCCCCAGCACTTAGCACAGTGCCTGGCATGTCCATGTTTACTGACTGGCTCTTTCTTCATGTGCTGAATTTCTATCCACTCTAACTCCCAGCTGAAATGTCACCTCCTTCCTGAATTCTCTAGGTAGTTGTTTGCCTGTTATCCTTCATTCTCACATAGGGCATTCTGTTGTTAATGTAATTCATTTCTGTATTATGACTAGCTGAATATGTGTCTTAGCCACATACCAGACTGTAAACCCCATGAGCAGAAACCATATTTTAGATAAACATTCCATCTCCTGCTTTGCCTAGTATATGCTCAACAAATAACAGGCATTTAATAAATATCTGAACTGAATTCAGTTTATACAACATCTTTTTAAGAAGCTAAACAAGCTCTATTATTTCACAGAAATACCATGAGTGAGAAAAGTCAAGAAAAAATTTTCAACTAATGTAATTATAACTATTCAGTTTATTAAATATTTATCAAGTGCTTACTGTATTAAAAGCACTTGCTGATACCAGGTTTCAAAAAAGTATGGTTTCTGCCTAACGTAGCTAACAGTCAAGGGGGGTTGGAAGGAAGGGGACTGGGGACAGAAACACCCAAATAAGTCATCTATAACAAGCACATTAGAGAGAAGCACCATCATGCTCCATGTACAGTTTGAAGGAGTAAAGGTCATTAGCAACTGGAAGGACTGGAGGAGGCAGTATTTAAGCCAGCCTTTTTTAAATGGGTAGGAATTCAGTAAGTAAGCAAAGAAAAGGAGCAAAGCCATTCCATAGGGAAGGGGGTGAGCAAAGGCACAAAGAGGAAAATGAAGGGTGTTTTCAAGTAATAAGCAGTTCAATTTGGCTTAGATCCTAGAGAACACGAAAGTGACAGAGATAAGGCTAGAAAAGCAAGGTGGTGCCAAATTGCAGATGGCACTGAATTTGAACTTTGCTCAATGGCAAAACATTCTTGAGCACAGCAATGACATGACCAGCTTTTTGTAGAAGGAATTGTCTAGCAGTAGTATGAAGAGTCATTTGGAAAGGGGAGGGAATATAGGGGGCAAACTCATTGGGAAGATTAGTAACAATGGAAATAAATGAATGAATGAAAAAGTATTTATTTAATAACGAAGTGTGGATGTGAGAGAAAAGTGGCAGGATCTCACAAATGGCTACATATCACACCTGGTAAGCTGGATGATTGGTGACAGGATTAGCCAAGTCAGAAAAAACAGATTTAAGGAAGGAAGAAAGATAAGCTTGGTTTAACATGTTTAGTCAGAGGAATATCCTGGTAGAGGTGCCCTGTAAGCAGTCAGATATGGGTCCTGTAGCTCCAGAAAGGAGCAATGCAAAACTACAAGATTCAGAAGCTGTCTGCAGAAGGGTCACAGGTGAAGGTAAATAAAGAGAATGAAGGACAGACCTTTGGGTAACATGTAAGGCTCAAAGTGTCAAAAAGAAAATGAGAACTACTTAAAGAGATTTCTAGAACCAGAGCCATATAGTGCTTCTGAAGCCAACAAACAAGACGGGATAGTAAAAATGGCACTATAACTTATCTTACTAAAATTAAAATACCCAGCAGTTAGACAGTAATCACCACATAGCATGAACAATGTCAACAACTTGATAAAGGCCAATGTTTTAAATGGTGAATGTTGCCATAGCTTCCAAGAGTATAAGAACATATCTTTCCAACAGCCCAATGAAGCCATTCAGCCAGCAGCCAGGGATCTGTGTCGTCCTTAGTCTTCAAACCCCATCAATCAGAAGCTGAATATTGTCTCTAGAGATAGGCTAGAAGAGCAGACTAAGAATCTTAGCTAAAGGCAGTAGGAGACATCAGCCTGAGCACTGAATCTTAGACTGGCACAAATGGTCTTGTTATATCTATAGCTTTCCAACTCATGTTACATAATAACATATGAGTTATATGATAATACATGTATTTTTGAGTTCCAAATAAAAGCTCTGAAAACGTGAAGGAGTATGAGCGTTACTTTCAGTTATCAGGTACAGAGGAAGAAGCAGTTAACTCTGGAGCCAGAGGAGAGGGCTCAGGTTCATATCCCACTTCAGATGACCACTATCTCTGCTGTGACCAGAAGCAGTCACTTACCCTACCTGTGGCTTCCTTCTATCTGTAAAATGAAGAGTTGACTAGGTGGCCTCTCTGGCCCTTCCAGGCCCAGATCTATGATCCTACAATACTCCCTTACTAAAGTGATGCACTAACATAATGACTTGTACTTTAAAATAATTACATCTTTAACAAATTTCATCTTGCCCACTTAGACCACTATTCTAAAGCTACAGTATTTAGACTTTTAAAAAAAAGTTGTTATTGAGTATGAAACCATTTCGCAAATATAAGTTCTGGTTAGTTAATGAATGTATAAACTGAAGACCATTTTTACCTAAATTATAAACTTAAAAGCTTATAACTTAATATAAACTTGTTATAAACTTACAAGTTTACAACATCTGGGCATCAGTTCACTCTTCTGAAAATGAGGTTGGACTAGAGCATCTCTAAGTCATTTTCCAACATTCTGAGCTATACAGTTTCTTTTAAAGTATCCTACAACTTAAATTGCCTTTTTTTTCCCCCTCCTTCCTTCATTCTCTCTCCTCCCCTTAATAATCCAGGGAAAGAGAACCAGAAATAATTATAAAAACTTAGTGGAAAACCCTTTCACCAAACACACACAAGTGCGCACACACACACATATATAACATATATACACACATACATAAAACACTAAACAAATCACGTATATCTAAGTATACAGAGTTGACAAATTTTATTAAGCCACATATAAAATTGATTTCTACATGATACTACAAGATACATGATACAGTTTCAGTAACTGAACATTAACTTAAAAGCACCACAATAAGTACTTTTAAAAATTATTAATTTTACTCAACCCTAGCCACTAGAAATAATCTCTGGCTCTTCGATTCTACTGCCCCAACACATATTTACTTCGAAGTTCAGGCCAGTATGTCAATAACCTGTAACTCAGCTGGCAAGAGCAGAGATTCAGGCAAAGAACTTTATTATAAATAGCATTATTTGGTTTATTATACTTTCGAAACATACTATAATTTCTCCGTAAAGACAACAGAGCAGGAAAAGACGACTCCGGCTTAAAGCCCGAACTTTGAAGGCGCTGTGTATATCCTTAAGGTCTCCCTGAACAGTTGAACAAAACACGAGGCCTGAGCAGCCCAGAGAACCCCAGTGCCGAGGGTCACCAAACGGAGGGAGGGCGCGGGGGTGTAACCAGAGCTATTTCGGGTTGCTCCGAGCCCAGCCTAACGGGAAGTGCTCCGTGCCGAGGGTTTCACAAAGGGGGCAGAGAAGGGGCTGGCCCAGCCAACACCATCTTAAAGCTGTCAAAATGACAAGAAACGCGGCGTGCCCGGAGGGGGAGGGGGCCGAGTTCAGCTGTCACTTTCGGACCCGGCTTTTCGCCTCCCGGGAGTAAGGGCAGACCCCGTCCAGTCCTAGGAAGCTCCCGAGGGCGGGTTCGGTTCCGAGTCCGGGCAAGGGTGGGTGGGGGGCACGAATAAAAACTGTGGCAGGTTCGGTGGGCGGGTGGCGGGGAGGAAGAGAAAAGAGACAACTTTTCCGCCCAATCCGGCCGCTCGCTCGGGCTTGAGAGGGGGGGCGCATGCAGCCGCGCAGGGGGACCCCCCCAGGACCCCACCTCGCCTGCCCCTCGCCCACCTGGAGGGGACCGAGGCTACACGGTGGGGGCGCTCCGCGACCCGCGGGACCCCCTGGCGTCCCCAGCCCAACAGCCGGGGCCGGCGGCCGCCCCCTCCCCCCCACGCCGCCGCCGCCCCCCGGCCGGAGCCGCCCCGAAGCCCCCTCCCCGGGCCTCCCACTCACCCAGGTAGCGGCTCCGCAGGCGGGACGGGTCCTCCAGCCCCAGGGACCGCTTCCTCACGTCCCACAGCAGGTGTGGGCAGCAGCCACCCCGAGACATGGCGCGGAGGGAGGCGGGGAGACCCCGGGGTGGGGGGAGGGGTGGAGGAGGGGGAGGGAGGAAGAAAGGAGGGAGGCCAGGGAAGGGGGGGCGGGGGGGAAGAGGGCGGGAGGACGGGGCGTGCACGCGGAGGCTCTGCTCGAGCCGCGCGCGCCGAGTCTGGCTGTGGTGCCCGGGCTCCCTCCGACACGATACCCAGGCTGTGTATCGGCCAGAGATCGTCTCATGCTCTCCCAGAGCTCCGCTGCTGTCTCCTCCCTCACCCCCTTCAAGAAGTTGGAGGAGAAGGAGGAGGAGAAGGCGGGCGGCTCCACCCCCTCCTCCGCCCCCTCTGACACGTTCCCCACCCAGACCTTCTCGCGAGATGACTACTACCCCCGCCCGAACGATAGGGGTCAGAGCTCCTCCCATACAGCATCTCCTCCTTTATGGCCGCTCTAGCTCAATCCTGGATCTCCATGGACAAAAAAGGGGCGGGGCGGGGCGGGGCGGGGCGGGGCGGGGGAGGCAGAACCAGTACTGATTCTTCTCACACAGTTCCATTTCAAAAGACTAGGGGAAAAGTTGGGGAGCTCCATCTTTATTTCGGGCATGGAAGCCACAGAGGTCCCATCTTGAAAGTATATTTAGTCCCAAATCCAGAAAGAGAAAGGAAACCGGGAAGAGGGCGTAGCTTCTTCTGCCCTTCTCCAACATGGGCTCTAAAGCCGGAAGACTGAAATGACTGGTGGGCTCTTTCCTGGGTAACCCGCCCTTCCCCCAAGGAGGCCAATCGCTGAGAAGGGAGTTGCGTGACGTAGGAGGTGCCGGCTGTTGCCATGACTCCTCCTCCTCCCCGGTACCTTCCTCCTCTTCCTCCTCCTCCCCGGTCCCCTCCGCCCACGGGCAGGGGGTGGGCCCGGGGTGGGCCAAGGCGGAGCCTCCTCCTCCTCGGCCTCCTCTCCGCCCTGGGGCCGCTCCGGCGCTGTGGTAGGAGGGGCGGTGCCATTCAGCGAGAAGGGCACCCTGGGGGAGCGAGCGGAGGAAGCCGGTGACTGAGGCAAGGAAAGGTTACAAGCTGCCCTTGGTCGGCTAGTGGAGCGGGTGCACCGTGTCTCGGCCGTGAGGATGGCCGCCCATGGAGTCCGAGGCCTGCGGGCCACTTACCACCGCTTGCTCGACAAGGTGGAGCTGATGCTGCCCCCGAAGCTGAGGCCCCTCTACAACCACCCGGCAGGTAACGGCCGCCTGTATCCTCCGCCTCCTCTTCCTCCCAAAGACTTAACTGGCCCACCTTGACCTCCCTTGCGGAAGTCAGGCTTCCCCCCCTCAAGAAAACGTCTGGCCCCTTTTTCACCTGACACTCCTCCCCCAAAACATCCTACGACCCCCACACTTCCCCGCACCCCCGCTCCGCAGACGTCCCGGGTCGTGCCTCGCTTCCCACCCCGCACCCCCGAGGTTCCCCCGCTCCCCTGCTGTCGTCGTCGTTGTCCGCATCCCCGACCTTCTCTTTCTCTCGCCTCCCCTCCCCCACTCCGCTGCGAAGTGGGACTTTAAGGCCGGTGGCCGGACTCGCCGACGCCGCAGGGTGTTGTGTGTTGCCTTGACCCTGGCTGGGGCAGGGGGTGCGGGGAGGGCCGCCACGGGACTGTCACCGCGGCCGAGGCGACGTGCCCCTAGTCCCCAGGCCGGCCCGGCCTGCGGGAAGCCAGCCCCTCGGCCGGAGCTCGAGGGCCTGGAGGCGGCTCCGGGGGTGTCGGCTCCGCCGGCCCGCGCAGCCAAGTCCTTGGCCCGCTCGAGGGGCTCGGGTGGTGGTTTAAATTGCCGGTGCGGATGATCCGCCGAACGTGGTTTGGACTCCCTGGCGCCTCGGAAGCATCCCTATTACCCTCTCTGTTATTGGTTACATTGGCTTGTACCTGGAGGGCCCGGACTCTATCGGATGAGCCACAGTGCCGGGGTTCTGCCGATGGAAATGCAGGAAAAACCGAGTTCGAGTCCAGCCAAGTCTGCACCGACATGGCCTGCGGCCCTGGGCAAGTCCCTTAGCCTCAGTCTCCTCCACTGCAAAATGGGAGGGAGGATAATAGCACCTTGAGATCGTGTTTGTAAAAGCGCTCAGCTATGGGTGGCAGAGTGCTATGGGTGGCAGACTTCCACTCTGTTGCTTTGAGTTTTGTGCCAGCCTTAAAGATCCTGCTCCGCAACCTTCTGAAGAAATGACAGCCTTGAAATGTGCCTAATTTGGGAACCACATTGGGACCGATGCCCCGTTTGCTACGATGTGGAAAAAGCAGCATAGCCTAGTAGCGGACCGGGCTTGTCTATGAAGCAGGCAGAGCTGCTTTCTAAGCCCCGCCTCAGTCACCCGCTGGCTCCGTTACCAACCCCTCCATTCCCCAAGCTGGTGACCAGCTTCAGCTGCCTTGTGCATAAGTAGAGATGGTTTCCGTAACCCGGGTTTCTTAGACCAGCGATGTTGGATCCCTGCGGGCTACCAGGATGTTGACTTAGGAAACCACAAATTAACGTTATCTGTGTTAAGTTGTATTTTTAGGGGGCAGCTAGGTGGTGCAGTGAATAGAGCACTGGCCCTGCACTCAGAAGGACCTGAGTTCAAATTCGGCCTCAGACATTTAACACAAAAACTAGCCATGTGACCTTGGGCAAGTCACTTAATGCCAATTGCCCTACCCTCCCTCTTCCAAAAAAAGAAGAAAAAAATTGTATTTTTATTTATTTTGTTAAGCATTTTTCAGTTACATTTTAATCTGGTTCCCACTGCACTCAGGACTTTTGCAAACTTGATATCTCTGCCTTACACCAATGAAATTACAGGTCTAGATTAGGACAAAATGAATGGCTTACGACCTAAGGAGAATGTACTGTACAGTTCGATAATATTTAACAGCAACTTAACTGACTGATGTGACTAATAGTAACAGTTAATCTGGGATCCACTATGAAACTTTAAGATATAGTCATTATAGATGGAGAATTTTCTTTTAATTTGGCTCCTTTTTTCCCTTCATGTACCCTACCGTCGAGGTCAGTGGAAAAACACTGGCTCTGGAGTCTTCTGACCTGAGTTCAGAACCCACATTTACTACCTCTTTGATCTTTGGACAAGTTATTTAACACCCCTCCTCCCTCCCTTTCTTCCTCTGTAAATTTGAGGGGATTGAACTGGAGATCTCATTCAGTTCTAGATTTTGATCTGTTCTGTCAACAACTTTTACTATATTCTAAGCTTGCTGTGCTTTGTGACCTCCCAAGTCACCATTTGTTCCATCGAAGCAGATAAAATAATGGTCTACTCTGTAACATAAGGGAACTTGTACCCACTTGAATGACAGTAGCACTTTTATGAATTTTTGTTTTTAAGTCAAACTAAAATGTTTCAGACTCAGAATATTTATTCTTTTTCAACCTTATGTCATTTGTAATTATTTTGGAACTATATCATTCAAGGTCTTATTCTTTTCAGATGAAGAATTTCATTAAATTGGGAAAGTGAATTTTATCTATGTTCCTCTTGATTTGCCTCAGTATTCTCCACAACAGTCTTTTGGACTTTATTGTTTTAAAATAATGAAGATTCCAGCAAGTTTATTTCAAGCATGAACCACTAGAGTAATATATATAATCAGTGAAACAATAGTGTGATACACTAGAAAGAACACAGGACTTGGAAAACAACCTAGTTTTAAGTCCTTATTTTGTAACTGACCCTTGCTGATCTTGTGTTCTCATCTGTAAAATACCTGAACTGTCTGCCTTCTAGGGTTGTTGTGAGTAAAGTTCTTTGTAAACCTGAAAGTGATTCATAAATGTAAGGTATTCCAGGAGGAGTTTACCTCCTAATTCCCCTCTACCTCCAAACCTGCTCTTCCTGTGAATAACTTATTTCTGTTTAGTGTTTACTGTTTCTACCAAGAAACTTGATTATTGTTGGGTAAAAGAGAAGTCCATTATTTTTCATGCCTCGTATGTTCTAGGTCTTCTTAGTAGGGTCTTAATAAATAAATGTTTGATTGAATTTAATTTCTCATATTTGTCCCATTTCTCTATTCCCACTCTCTCCATCATTCTAGTGACAATTCTTATTACCTCATACCTGACTGTTATTGTTCAGCCTTTTTCTCGTAGGGGACAATGACCTTGACTTGCTTGTGATTTGGATTTAAGTGAGTCAGAGCTTCGAAAAGTAATCAGCCTCCGTCTTCTAGAGTCATCGAAGTCCAATAGCAAGACAAAAGTCAAGATAACTGATGATGACGCTGGATGCAGTGGGTGACCTTGGTCTGTCTAAATTAAGGTCTTTCCCAGGTCTCAGTTTGTCTGAGGAAACTGTTCAGTGACTAAGAGCTAGGTAAGAATTCAGAGAAAAGATGACCTAACTTCCTGACCCCTTACAAAAATATCAGTCTGGGTTTCTGGGCTGAGCAGAAAACCTTTGATATTTACACTAATTATAAGCCTACACAATGAACCATTGAGACTTGGGCTAGGGGCTATTAATGGCCATTCAGTGAAAGCCTGAGTAATTTGGATTTATAAGTATAGTCAAGTAGCTCCATTTGAAACACAGTGGTTTGGTACATTATTTTTTTAAGCCTGTTTTTTCCGAACTTATTTAAAGAAATTATTAATGGAAACTGCACAGAACAAAAAGTAAATTGTCCCAGTTTTTAGAGAAAAAGATCCAGCCCCCTCAACCCCAAAATATCTTACAAAATAAAAGCAACCAAAAATTATATTCCTGTGGAAGAGCATGTATGGATACGGCGCCCCTAGTGGAGAGAGGGGCTATATGTGGCAAGGAGCTGTAGTTGTGAGTGGCTGCCAAGGAAGCAGAACAGGTATGTCTAGCCTGATCTCCCCTACACTTCTCCAAGAGAGACTGTATTCCCACATTTTTCAGGGCTGGTTCTGGGTTTCTGCAAGCCCTCAGTTCTTCCAAGAGAAGCTGTCTCACTTGTGCCAAACAAAGGATTTTCAAGAATTACTGAAAGAAAAACAATGAAGAAACACCAACAACATTTTTTTTAAGAATTAGTCAGATTTTTTAATTTTTAATTTGGTGTGAGAGATTAATGAGGTAATTGGAATTTTAAGTATATTCCACAAAGTTTTCCTTTAAAGATAAGATTGGGTGATGTTATATGCATGTGTGAGAGAATGTGTTATGAGTCCAGAAAAGTGTTTAGAAGTGGAGGAAATAAATATTATATGTACTGTCAACAAATTTTAGTGATTTAGTGATAGCCTTTTATCATCAGCAAAACCAAAATGAAATATTAAGGAAAATGGTGTCATGTTAGAAATGGGAATAGAAGTGTTTTCTGGACCTGACTGAGGCCAGTCCCCTGATTGTCTGGGTTTGATATTGGAACAAAAATGAGACACTTGGAGGTCTTTCAACAACTGGAAAAAAAAAACCGTTGGCACAGGTGAAACCAATTCAGTTGCATTTAGTAGGTTAACTTGGGTAGGGAAATGTTTTTGCAGCATGTTTCTGTATCTCTTCAGGAAGTTCATTCCAATGTCTAAGAGCAAAAGACCCGTCCCCAGCAGACAAATGGTAACAGGATATGAACAGGAAGTTTTCAAAGGAAAAAAATCCAAACTATCAGCAATCATTTGAAAAATTGTTGGAGTTGTTGGTAGTTAGAGAAATGTATATTAAAACAGCTCTGAGGCTCTACCTCTCGCCTAACAGATCGGTGGAGATGACAAACATGGGGGAAGAGGCTGCTCACTAATGTACTGCTTGCTGGTGAAGCTGTGAAGCAGTCCGGCGTTCTGGAAGGGCACAAAACTGTATGCCCTTTGACCTAGCAATATCACTACTACATAAGCACAGAAGGAAAAGATCCGGATGTGCCAGAACATTTATAGCAGCTCTTGCCGTAGTGGCAAAGAAGTACACACTGGGTTTGCCCATCAGTTGGAGAATGACTAAACAAGTAATGGTTTGTGATAGGATGTTATTGCACTGTAAGAACTTATGGAAGGGGTGTTTACAGAGAAACCTTGAAAGATCTGTATGAATTGATGATGCAGTGCCCAATGAGCAGAACCTGAAGAATGACTTTCATACTTAAAACAACCTTGAAAGACTTAACTTTGTTCAGCGCAGTGACCAACCGGAGGACCAGTGAGGAAGCATGCTATCCTACCTCCTGACTGAGAAATGTGATAGATTCTGGGTGTACCACAAGACATACATTTTCAGACTTGGCCAGTGTGAGGATTTGTTTTGCCCAACTATGGATATTTTTCACAAGAGTTGTGCTTCTATTTTTTTTCTCAGTGGGAGGGAACAGAGAAGGCTAACAGTGGGTTACCAGAGTAAGTCATTAAAGCATTTAAACCTGTTAAATTTAGTGTGCTGATCTGTTTGGAGTTTATTGTGTGACATATGGTGAAAGATACTGTTCTAAACTTAATTTCTGACAGACTATTTCCAGGTTACCAGTAGTTTAGAAACTTTCCTCAAATAAATAACCTGTGTTCTTGGGTTTGCTGCATACTGTATAATAATTGGGTACTTACATATATATGATAGTTTATGAAAATGGTAGAAACAAAAACTATTATATGAAGTACTTTACTTCTTTCTCTAACTTAATAAATTGTTGCCCATTTTTATTTGTTACTCTTAGGCTTAACATCAAACCTTTACAACTGAACATAAGGTTGACTAGCTGATAATGACAGTAACAGGACTTTAGACTTTAGCTCTAAAATGCATAGACTAAGTAATAGCTGTTATATGCCAGGCACTGTGCTAGACACTGGGAATAGCAAGACAAAAGTGCAGCATTTCCTGGCTTCAATCCATTTGGAAAGGTAACATGCGCATATAGAAGAATGCACAAGAAACATACCAGGCAAACATAAGATAACCTTGGCTGGGAAGGCCATAGCTCAGGGGACAGGTGGAGAGGCCTGCAAAAAATTATACTTGAGTCAAGCCTTGAGAGGAGGCAGGGACTCCAACAAGTGCAGTTTAGGAGGAAGAGCATTTTAGGCAGTGCTGTATGTAAGGACTGGTCAGTAAGCTAGTCTGGCTAAATTCCAGTGTGTGAAGGGTGATAATTTTAAGGAGATTTGAGAGGTCAGAAGGAGCAAGTTGTGAAGTATTAAATGTGAAACAGAACGATTTTTATTTTATTCTAAAAGCTATGAGGCACCTCTGGAGTTTATTAAGCAAGGAAGGTGGCATAGTCCTATCTGAAAATTATTTTGGCAGCAGAATGGGTGTTTTTTAAAGAACATTAGGGGCCTGGTAGGTCCGATGGCCAGCCGGTGGCTAGCTGCCTTCTGATTTCTTCAAAGTTGACTGAAGAATTTCTTCAAACTTTGTAAATGGGTAATAAAGTGTAGATACTTTTTTGGTCTTAGACTTTAACATCTTATCTTCCTCTGCCCCTTATAGACTATAATTTCATAATCTCAAGTAGGCTGGGGGGAAATCAATTGACCCATAGTGTTTTGATCAATTCCCCACTACTTATTCATATATACTTTTTTTTTTTTGCTTTTTGGAGGGGGGAATATAGTGTAGTTGGGGGCGACTTGCCCAAGGTCACACGGCTAGTAACTGTTAAGTGTCTGAGGCCACATTTGAACTCAGGTCCTCCTCTCTCCAGGGCAGGTACTCTGTTTACTGCACCACCTAACCACCCTACACGTATACATTTATGTGATTGTATGTGTGTGTGTATGTGTGTGTGTGTGTGTGTGTGTGTGTGGCTATATATAAGCATGATATAGATATACATTATCCAAACTAATTCCTTTTGCCTATAACTTATGTATTTCCTTTTGTCTCTCTTCAGAGGACATAATTTGAAGTTAAATACTGTAATTGAAACTCCATATTTACTGTGCTACATATCAGTCCATAAACACACAGTCTTTTAAAGTATAGCTGTAGGAAGTTTTTTCAGATTTCTTTCCTCTCCTCTTATTTGTCCTTCATTTTCAAAGAGGACCATGACATCAGGGAGGTGACACCATCACATGCAAGTGAGGCAGGGCTTTGCCAAGTCATCAGCCTCACTTTCTCCTCTGGAGCTATCTGGATCCAGTGGCAGATACAGATCCTCCTCTCTAAATAATAAGTGACCTTTTTTCCTGCAGATGTTACATAGCATTTAGTTGGACCACCCATATTTCACTTGCATATTATTAGTTAACTTCTATCTACCTTCTTTTTGAGTTACATATTTTCTCCCCGTCTTTCCCCCGCCCACCACCCCAAAACAGCCATCCCAGTGTGTCCCCCCTCCCCCAGTCTATTCTCTCCTATGTCACTTTTTGGTAGGGCAGGGTGGATCTCCCAACTGCAGTGC
>CM053584.1:49817369-49910170 GCA_028627135.1 Pseudochirops cupreus | reverse complement strand
AGCTGACTTTAGTGGGAAGTATCTTTGTGTGTGTTTTAGAGTTCTAGGATTGGTTTAGAGTCCTGTTTCATGGGTATTTTGGGGTGGCTATGTGAGAGCTGCGATATGTTGCTGCTGCTACGCCGCCATCTTGGCTCTGCCCCTTCTCTCTACCTTCTTAAGGAAATGTTCTATAACAAGTAGGTGAAACAACTGGAGAGAGGAAACAATTAATTAAAAGGCATTTATTAAAACCTTACTGTGTTGTGTGCCAAGCTCTCTGCTAAATACTGGGGGTACAGAACAAAAGAATATCTCTATCCTCAAGGAATTTATAATCCAACAGAAGCAGAAATAAGAAAGTGATTAGAGGACAGGGAAAAGGTCCCAAATGATTTTGTCACAGAAGCAACGGTAAGAATTCAGATCTAGAGCAGAGATGTCAGCATCCCAGGTGTGACTGTGGAACCAGATGAAAATATATTGGAAATATTTAATAAAAATACGATGCCACATGGATAATTTCTGCTTTTCTAAATCAATATGCACCTGCAGGGATCTATTTGTATTTGAGTTTGACACCACTGTTCTGGAGAATATAGTAAAAAATGATGAGAGACAGAAATTGACAGGATGATTTTACAGTATCAGGCTTTAAAAACTAACATTCCCTTTCAGTACTGTAGCAAAAATGTATATGGACTGAAACCAAGCTCAATATCTTTCTCCCTATACCTGCTCTTCCCTTTGACATGTCAGTTTACTTTTGTGGCATCACCATTTACCTTGTTTCTCTAGTTCCTTCCATTTCCACTTCCCACAATATCTCAGACATGTGTTCTCCCATGCTCACCTTTCTAGGAAGGGCCTTTAAGACAACCCCCAGAACTAGCACTGAAAAAAGCACATGCTTAGGCATCTCTACCTCCATTCTTTCCCCTTCCCCGTTGCCAGAGTAATGTAATGTGAGTCCTCACTCAATTAGATGGGCCCCCTCTTGCTTTCCTGGTAGAGATGAGCCCCCCTAGCCTAAGCCTTTAGCCTTCAGCTGCCACAGACTGGTGGAATCCCTCTTCTCAGTCCTCCTTCACTTTGCTATAATCCATCAAACCATATTACTTTGTGCTTCCCAAATGAGCCTTTTTGTATCTCTTACACAAAAGTGGTTAGAATAATGTTTTCTGTATTAAAAATGCCAAATAAAAAGTTAGACAGTCCTTCCTTCTTAAAAGGCTGTTTTGGTATATAAGCATAGCTATCCTTGCTTCGTTATTAACACTACCCAGTGTGTTTTTACCACTTGTAAAAACAGATAAATATATCTGTAACTGTAGGTACTACTATGAAATATTATTTAGTAATAGTCAAGAAAGCACATAATGCTTCATTTTTATCCTTTTTTTAACTGATCTGCATTCTGTCATTCTAGGGATCATCTAGTGAGGGACTTCACTACTAAGGAAGATGAGCACTTCCTCTTGAACTTACAACTTAGATTTATGAGTCTTGCTGATCGATTGCAAGGCTACATCTCATCATCCATTGGGCCACACTGCAGCATATTATACGGAGGGAAAATGTGTTACAGTTGATGCTGTTTGAGACATTGAGGTTTTGTGGATGAACAATTTTTCTAGGCAAATTATTCTAAGTTATAGCAGAATTTAGAATTGAGGGGACTTCAGAGTTTGCTGAGAGGCATCTGTAGAATAATGAATAAGAAAGTTGCCTTTGGATTCGAGAAGGCCTGGGTTTAAACACCACCTCTGACCCATTCTGCCTGTGTGACCCCAGGCAAGTCAGGTGTCCTGGATTACCAGTGCCCTAGGTACAAGTAAGGAGAGAAGGTGCCCTTACCCTTGTTAAAGAGTATCTTCCTCTGAGAGTTATTTGTATCGTGGAAATCACAGATCCAGCCCTCACTGCTAATGCCAGGTGGCTGTAAGCCAAATACTTTTCTTTTCACTTTGTTCAATTTCTGATTAACATAGTGCCTTATACAAATATTCACTTTTATTTATTAAGGAATATATCTACTTGATTTGGAGTATGTGCACACATACATAAAGCAGCAAATGTGATGTTATGTGTTATACTAAATACGCCAGTCGAATTTTAAATCCTGATTGATGAAGTTCCTTTCAGTTGTCTTATTATACCTCCAGGGAGTCAAAATACATGAGTATCATTTGTCATCAATTGCTTTTTGTTCAGGAATCAACCATCTTTTATATATTTACTTCAAGTAAACTGATATTATCACATTGTCCTATTAAAATATAAAATTAGTTGATTTCCAGAAAATTACCACAGGTCACTTTACTAAATTCTGCAACTTGCAATTTCTTGCTAAACTAGTGTATGCTATCATATCAGTATGAAACTACAAAAGGAGCATTAACTAAGCAAAGGATAATCACATGTGTATTTTTAAACCAAGATTGCCTCCATTATACTGTGGTTAACCTTTAAAAATTTAAGAGGAGAAAAAATGGCTGGAGGAGTGATGGAGAGGGAAGATAAAAGAAGTCTTAGGCAATGTAGAAAAAGATCGATAAAAATCTGTTATTGTAAACTTATGAGAAGTCAAATGATTGACTTAAATGGATCAAAATATAACCTAGTATTAACTGTCATTCAAGTAACAATTTATAATAGGTCTAAACTTACTTCTATATTGTTTATAGAGAGGCAGCCTAGCACAGTAGTAAAAGCAAAGATCTGAGAGACCAAAGGTCTCAGTCACTAGTTCTGTGACCTTAGACAAGTTACTTGCCTAGTCTAAACTTCAGTTATTAGAAACTTCAGTTTCTTCATCTGTAAAATTTAAGTAATATTGCATAATGGGTTGTTGTAAGGAAAATATTTATAAAAATTTCAAGAACTATGGAAATCATAGTAAAGGAGACAAAAATCAAAAGATCTTAGTTCTTAGCTGGTGATAAATTTTATAAGTTACTAAAAGTTAAGAAATGGATTCCCAGATATTTGACTTTGGTCCTTGAATGTGTATGTATAGTGTATGGTGTGCATTTTATATAAAATGCTGGTTTTTATGTCTTACTTTTTCTTTTTAGGTCCTAGAACTGTGTTTTTCTGGGCACCAATTATGAAATGGGTGAGTTTGACTTTGGGCAAATAATAAGAAATATCTGGATGCCTAAACCCTTATTTTGAAACAATGAAGTAGCTCATCAGGATCAAATGACTTTGTAAATAAAAATATATATTCTTTGTATGCCTTAAAATTACTTTATAGTAAATATTCTCATCATTATCATGCTGAGCTGTGTGTGAAAAACTTAAAGATAAAGGAATTCAAACTGAGAATATTGGTGGCCTCAGGAAAAAATAAAATGTTAGTTCTTCCCAGTTCTGGTCCTGTGTCTTGAGGACCACACCAGTTAACTAGTTTAACTTAAATAAAAAGCCTTTGTCGGGCATTTTTAATTGTTAAAAATCTTACATTGCAGGTGTTAAAATATTAAAACTAATTTCTACCCCAAAGTTAATTTTTTTTTATTTTAACATGAGAGCTAGAGTTAAAGGGAGCTTGGCTCAGTGTTTATTTCATAAGATATTTTGGTTTTTAATTTTAGATATTCTGTGCCACAGTATAGTTCATCGTGTTGAAATCTAGATGTTTTCGCTTTTCTATATTGTTGCTTCTTAGATTGTGTTGTAGCAGATCATGATAGTACTAACCATAAGCATAGCACTAACTATTCCTGTGACAGATAAGATAGAAAACTTATAGAACCTGGTAAAAAATAATAACAGATCATTGGGAAAAATAAAAGACCTGGATCTACGCTATCAAGGGAAACGATAACAAGAGTTAGGAATGAGGGGGCAGTAGTACTTCCAGATCTCAAACTGCGGTATGAAGCATCAGTCATCAAAACTATCTAATATTGGTTAAGAAATAGAGAGGCTAGTGGAACAGACTAGACAATAGTCAACAGAGCCTGAACTAGGGGGTGGCTGTGTGAGTGAGTTGGTAAGGGAGGTAGGTGGTACAGTAGATAGAGCCCAGGACTTGGATTCAGGAATATCTGAATTCAGATCCAGCCTCAGACACTTATGTAAGCTGTGTGAACCTGGGCAAGTCACTTAACCTGTCTGCCTCTGTTTAGGAATAGGGAAGTTAAGAGCAGAAGGTAGGTTCTAGAGGAAGGTTTTTTTGGGGGTACATCTACTTAGAGTTAATCCAGTTGGTAGTTTGTAATGAGGGAACTCTGGAGAAAGATAAGGCCTGGATTTGGGGAGGATCATCCACATAGACATTGAGCCCTAGAGAATTCATGAGATTCCTGAGGGAAGGAGAAGAGAAGAAGGGGTTGAGTGAGAAAAGAGACCTGGACCAGAGCCCTTGGGTAAATCCACATATTGAGCAGAATGTGGATGATTTAAACAGGTAAGAGGAGAAAGCGGTGTCATAAAAATCCAGGTGGCAGGAGGCTGGTTGACAGTGTTACACGCTGAACAGAGGTGAAGGATTAAGAGATTGTTGGTGCCTTTGGAAAGAGCAGTTTCAGTTGAGCAATAGGTTACTAAAAATTGTGCTATGACTGTGAGGGGAGGTAGTGGAAACAATGAAGATCTATTTACAGGTTTTTCTAGGCATTTAACTATGAAAAGGAGGAGAGATTAGAGACAATAGGGCAAAGTAAAGGGTTTGTTTGGTTTTTTTTTTTAGACAAAACTATTGATCAAAAACACATTATATGTCACATACGTTTTTTTAAAACAGAAATGTGTGTAAAAAATGTGAGGCCACCATATAGCATTACGGTAGGTTGCACAGTGGATGGAGCCCAGCTGGGGTCTGGGAGACCTGGGTTCACTTTCAGCTCGAAGCGCTTACTCTGTGTGATCCCAGCAGGTTTTAACCTGTCTGCTTCACATTCCTCATCTGTAAAATGGGAATAATAGCACACGCCTCCCGGACTTGTGAGTACGAGGGGAGGCATTGTTTGTAAAAGCATTTTTGCAAACCTTAAAGTGCTATGAAAATGCTGTTAGCATTTATATGTTCTTTTCCTACGTGATAATTCATCCAAAAAGTAAGGAAAGCTGTTTTTTTCTTTTAATTTGTTGACTTGTAAGAACTACTTCTAGAGCCCTGCTCGGATGCCTCCGCGTGGCACGGAGGTAGCCCTGAGTTAGCAAAGTTCATGGCCTGCTAAGCCCCACCAGAGTAGGATGTCTGAGTACAGGGGCCTTGTGGTGTTAAGACTATGTCTGCTGTCAGAGATGCTCATCTTTAGGTTGGCCTTGGGACAAATTGAGTGATTGGCCATAGCCATTCTCAAAGACTGTCGGTAAGGTTGTAAAGGTATTGCTCTCTGCATTGCCAGAGGAAGCACCACACATAAGTTTATCTTATGGAAGAAAATGAGGTGGAGAAAATAGATTGAGATAGTTTCACTACTGCGTTGTGGGATGTTAAGTCTCCTCTAGATTTCAAGTAGTATACATTTATAGCTCAGAGATTTTGTGAATTAGCTGATAAAAATCAAAATTTGCTTTTCTATATAATTTTGACCCGTTGGTACTTGTACAATTAATCACAGGATCACAAATATGGTGCTTTTTCATTGTAATCCTAGGGTCACAGATACAAGAGCTAGAAGAGATAAAATAATTTATATTTAGAGGATTGATTCATTCTTTTGTATTTGTACACCCACAACCTGGCATAGTACCTGGCACCCAGGCACATAATAAATGCTGAGTTGTTTGACTGATAAATTACTTTCACATATACATTATGTCATTTGATATTGTGATGTCAAATCTTCAAAATAATTTTTATACTATGATTATTTACTGAAATTTAGACCTACATGTAAGTAGGTTTGGATTCAAACAAAGGATTAAAGGAAATGGAGATCCTTTGCCTTCTCCCAAAGTCTAGGCCATTTGTCATATGAATAGAGGAAATACACAGACTTCCTGGAAATGGGAGTTAATAAGCAATGTGAGGGCAATCCCAGTTTATTGCCACCATTCCCTAGGAAAGAGGGAGGAAAAAAATGAAAAATTGTTACCAAGTGCTGCCATCTTGCAGACTCAATGCCAGGGCCATCACAGATACTCAACTAATTTATTTTCTTCTTTTGTTTCATAGTTTGTTCAATTTGGCTTTCTTAAAAGCTGAGTGTTGTTTCTAAATGTTTATTGGATGATTTTTGTTTATGGTTATTAAATTTCAAATCATTTTTAAAAAACTATTCTGCTAACCTCTATATAACACAAGCCCCAAAATAGAGCCCCTCTGCCTTCTTTTTACCTGCAATCTGATTGTGTGCCCATGTTGTGGGAGAGGTAGAGCAAGGCCGGGGAAAAAGAAACAGGAAAATGAAAGCATAGAAGAGAGAGAAAGAGTGAGGTAAATTGTAGGATGGAGGATCAAGGTAAAGAAAAGGTTAAACTTGTCACTGTAGACCTCTAATTATACTTCTATATTTCATATTGAAACTGGTTGATATGATTAATTGAAAATTATTTAATTACTTGATTAAAACTTAATGTGCTTTTATAGATATTTTTGTCATCTAGATCAATCTGATTGTTTACTATGTCTCAGCGTGCACAGGCAATATCTAACAGAATTTCTCAGGAAAATCACAGATCAAAAATAAATAGCTTTTTTAAAGTACATGCTTCAAATTCTAAAGCAGCTTGTCTCTAGAAATATATTGAAGACATGACTCCACTTTCTGAATGAGGCTAAGACATGTTTGCTACACTTGTGACATTTCCTTGAATAAATCATGTTGAAGGTATGGAATGTATTTGGAGAAGTGGCCTGTGCTTTGATACTCGAGCACTATAATACAAACATATTTAGTTTGTTATTCTGAAATAAAACTTTTCCTGTATTATTTTTTCAAAGAAAAGTAATAGTATAGAAAAACGGAAGAATGGAAAGGAAGACATTAGTATCATTACTTTAAAAGCAATTTTCACACGTACATACACACATACATATATAATTAATTTTGGATTATGGTTTGTGTCTTTTCCAGGGGCTGGTTTGCGCTGGATTGGCTGACATGGCCAGGCCTGCAGAAAAACTCAGCACAGCACAGTCTGCTGTATTAATGGCTACAGGTGAGTGTTTCAGATCTTCCATTATGCTGTCCATTTTTATTTTAAACTTATTTTATTTTTTTATTTGATAATATATGTACAAATATATAAAATAAAAACAAATAAAAAACTTTATTTTAAACTTAAAGGGCAGCATGGCATAGTGCAGAGAGTGCCAGCTTTGGGGTTCAGTAAGATCTGGTCTCTTGATAATTACTAGCTTAAGTGACCATGGTTAAAGTAATTTTATTTCCCATGCACCTCAGGTAATTTTCTAGGACTATCAGGTTGCAGATGGGTTGACCCTCTGCCTCTAGTAGAGGAGGAGTTTCAACATCATGAGGTCGTTACACCAAAGAAATTACAGATCTGGACCCCAAAAAATTATTTAGCTGTGTATGAGTTTTTAATAGAGTCAAGTGAATCACATATATCTCTTTTTTTAAGGTAGAGGAGGAGATAGTTTTCCTTTTTGAATATTTCGGAAAGCTTATTTTGCATCAACTGCATATGGACCTCTTAATGACAACTAAAGTTTAGGGGGAAAATCATGATATCACATTACCATCTCACTTTTGTGGTCTTTTAAAATTTCTTACCATTTAATGCTAAAAACTGAATAATTAAACTATAACAGTGCAGCAGTAGTTAAGCTTTTCCCCCCACACTTTATTTCCTTTTTGTTTCAACAGGGTTAATTTGGTCAAGATACTCCCTTGTTATTATTCCCAAAAACTGGAGTCTGTTTGCTGTTAATTTTTTTGTTGGTGCTGCAGGAGGCTCTCAGCTCTTTCGTATATGGAGGTATGCCTGTTAATATAAGCATATATACTTCCAAAGAAGTTCATGTTGTGATAAATGTTATTTTTATATGAGATGAATCTACAGACCCGGTAGTATTTTCTCAAGTAATATTTTAAAGTAACCATTGCTGATATGTTACAACTAAGCCACATTATATTGCAATTTCACTGAATTTTGTGTTTTTGTGGACCCATTTAATGAATAATAGGGTGTGTAATGGTACAGTGCTTTAACTAGAGGGGTGTGTGTGTGTGTGTGTGTGTGTGTGTGTGTGTGTGTAAGGAAAGTGACCCATGTTAATAAATGCCTAGAAGAAAGGAGTTCACAAATTGTATAATCAAAGTCATGAAAATTAGAGTTGGAATAAATTTATTCAAACATATTTTCCATGTGTCTCCACTACTACCAAAATATTCTTTCCATATTTGCACAATTTTTGCACTAATTTACCATTAAATCATCATTAAATAATGGTGATTATTCTGTTTTCAAAGAAAATTCAGTAAACATTTATTAAGTGCCAGCTTAGGTGCCAGGCACATTCTAAGCACTGGGAATGCAAATAAGAAAAAGAAAGACACTTCCTGCCCTCAGGGAGTTTTTGTTGTATTGGGGGAAGACCACCCACTAAAGAAAACTGGAAAGTGGGGGGTGGGGTGTGAAGACCAGGCAGAGCTGCTGCTACTAGATGGAGTGAATTGCAAAATCCAAGTCCTACCCTCTATGGAGGAAAGCTTTAGGTAGTGTTTAATGCTCCATCCTCCGAGGAGAGGAGGCTGAGGGAAGTGGGAAGGTGTTGAATATCACAAATTCCAGAGTTTCATATAGTATTCATTCAATATCATAATAGACTAAAGTTAAAAGGAGTATCAGAAATCATCATATTCCAAATATAACCCAGCAGTCCTGTACAATTGTTCATCTCGTTGCCTTTTGACCTCCAGCGAGAAGGAACTTGCTTTAAGGGGCAGTGCAGTCCAGTTTCAGACAGTTTTAATTGTTATGAAATTTTTCTTCTTTCTTCTAAAATCTTCTGTTTTATAACTTCTACCCACTGGATGTAATTCTACCCTCCAGGATCAAGCAGAACAAATGTCACCATGTAATTCTCCTCTTACATGGAAACTTCAAATATTCTACTGCCTTTGGGCAAGTCTTCCCTTCCTCAGGTTAAATATCCTCAGTTGCTTCAATTGATCATCACGTAGCACACAAGGTTCAAATCCCCTTAAATATTGGTCTCCTGGATACATTCCAACTTATCGATATCTTTTTTTTTTTTAAGGTTTTCAATAGAACACCAACCCTGGAGTCAGTCGGACCTGAGTTCAGCCTCAGACACTTAACTCTTACTAACTTGTGACCTTGGGCAAATCACTTAACTTCAATTGGCCTGCATTCCCCATTCCAGAAAGAAAAAAAGAACAAAGGACCAACCACGGTGATAACAACAGAGGTCACCTTGGGAAACAGACCTAGTAACGGTGTTGGCTGGGCCAAAGAGCATACACAGTTTTCTGATTTGGGGCTCATCTCCAGTTTGCTCTGCAAAATGCTTGGATCACGCTCGCAGTTCCGCCAGCGTTGTATTAGTTTCCCAGTTTTTCCACATTCCTTTCATCATTTGTTGTTTTCCTTTTCTGTAGTTTAGCCAGTCTTATAGGTGTATTATCATATCTCAGAGTTGTTTTAATTTGCATTTCTCTAATCAGTAATGATTTAGAGCATCTTTTCGTGGGACTATATATACACCTTTGATTTCTTCCTCCAAAAGCTACCTGTTCATATTCTTTGACCATTTATCAGTTGGGGAATGACTCATTCTTATAAATTTGACAAAGACCTCCAGATATTTGAGATAGGGGGTCTTTATCGGACAAACTATAAAAACTTTTTCCCAATTTTCTGCTTTCCTTCTAATCTTGTCTACATTGATTTTATTTGTACAAAAACTTTTTGATTCAGTGTAATCAAAATTATTCATTTTACATCTCAACAATGACCTCTATCTTGTTTATTCATAAATTCTTCTGTCTATAAGTCGGATAAATAATATATTCCTTGTTCTTCTAAGTTACTTATGATATCGCCCTTTATTTCTAGGTCATGTGTACATTTTGATTTTATCTTGGTAAATGGTGTAAGATACTGGTCCATACCTAGTTTCTGCCACACTGCTTTCCAGTTGTCCCAACAATTTTTGTTATCAAACAGTGAATTCTTTTCCTGAAAGCTTAACTCTGAATTTATCAAACACAAGGTTACTATAATCATTTACTACTTTGTATTGTATGTTTAGTCTGTTCCAGTGATCCGCCATTCTGTTCCTTAGTCAGTACCACATGGTTCTGATAGTTACCGCCTAATAAGATACTTTTAAGGTCTGGCCCTGTTAAACCTTCCTCCTTTACATTTTTTTTCATTAATTCCTTTGATAGTCTTGGCCTTTTGTTTTCCAAGTAAATTCTATTATTTTTTCTAGCTCAATAAAATAATTTTTTGGTAATTTAATTGGGAGGTCATTGCATAAGTAGATTAATTTAGTTAGAATTGTCATTTTTATTATATTGGCTCTGCCCACCCATATGAACATAATCTTTTTCTAGTTATTTAAATCTGACTGTATAAAAAGCATTTTATAATTATGTTCATATATAATTACTAGGTTTATCTAGTCAAGTGTACTCCCAGGTATTTTATAATATCTACAGTTATTTTCAATGAACTATCTCTTTATTATTCCTTCTTACTGGGTTTTATTGGTGACACATAGAAATGCTGATGATTTATGTGAGTTTATTTTAAACTCTGCTGTTTTGCTAAAATTATTGTTTCAACTAGCTTTTTAGTTGAATCTCGAGGATTTTCCAAGTATACCATCAAAATGTCTGCAGAGATAGTTTTATTACCTCATTGCCCATTCTGATTCCATCAATTTCTGTTAGCATTTCTGGTACAGTATTGAATAATGTGGGGCATAACGGGCATCCTTGTTTCACTCTTCATCTTACTGGGAAGGCCTCTAGCTTATCCTCATTACAAATAATGCTTGCTGTTGGTTTTAGATAGATTCTTATCATTTTAAGGAAAAATTCCTTTATATACCTGTGCTTTCAAGTGGTATTAATAGTAGTGAGTGTATATTCTGCCAAAAGTTTTTTTGCGTCTTTTGATGTAATCATGTGATTTTGATTACTTTTGTTATTGACGCAATTATGTTAATAGTATTCCTTATATTAAACCAGCCTTGCATTCCTGGTATAAATCCCTCTTGGGCATAATGCATAATCTTTGTGATAATAATTAGCTTCTTAAAAGTAAAAGGGGAGGTAAAAGTTTCCCCCCCCCAAAAGAGAGATTAGCTAATATATACATATCACTTACTGTGTTCCAGGCATTGTGCTATGCCAGGGGTGGGAAACTTGCAGCAACACGGGATTGGTTCTGTGAAGTTTGGGTTCAAAGGGCTGCACATGTGGCCTCAAGGCTGCAGGTTCCCCACCCCTGTGCTGTGCACTTTACAGATATCTTATTTGATCTCACTGTTGAGAAAATTTATGTCCTTCCCTTCTTTTTAGAGTTTTGGAGTCCTGTAGATATGGAACCCTTAATGTGTTATCGGCCTTAGTGGATGTGTTGATAAAGTTTGCCAAACTGCTCATTGTTTCTCTTTGCTTAATTCTTTGTTAAAAGGGATGGCTCACTGGCTAGGGGAGGTTTGCATTCAGTAATAAAAGTGATGACATAAAAGATCATTATGGAGTTTTTGAAAGGAGCAGGTGAAATAACCAAGTAATTCTGATTATTTTGTAGCTCATACATTGAGAGAGGTTTTCTTGGTATCAGGTCTCTCCTTTTATATAATTTCCTTCACTTTGTTGGAAATATAATAATCTCAGTCCCCTCTATAAATTACATCTTTTTCTTGCACGACCTTAGTTTTCACTTAACCAACTCTTTATTCTTTATTTGCCACAATACCCCTCTCATTTTAATTCCAGTCCAGATATTATCTCCTTTTAAACATAAGTCTTTAGGAGAATTTTGTGTGGTTTTGATCTTTACAAAAGGTATAGACTAAAAGGCCTTAGAGGCCACTGGTGGTGCAGCAGGTAGAGCACTGGACCTGGATTGAGTAAGGAAGATCTGAGTTCAGATCCAGTCTCAGATACTACTCTGTGACCCTGGGCACATCACTTCACCTGTGTCTGCCTCGGTTTTTTCAACTATAGAAAATGGGCATAATAATCCCTTCCTCCCAGGATTGTTGTAAGAATCAAATGAGATATTTATAAAATACTTAAGACAGTGCCTGGCACATAGTAGGCATGACAAATGCTTGTTTCCTTCCTTTTTTCTTTTCTATTTGACATTATAGATCTCATCTCTCAGTTGCTGGTATTTACTCTTGATGCTTTTTCTAAGATGTCTTATTTTAGTGCCTTTGTTTCTCATTTCTTTTCAGTATTGAAAAGCTTTTTCAATTTTGCTCTGTGTTATACATCCTACTTTATGTGGAAAATCTCATCTGAAAACAATATAAAGTTTTCCCAAATTTTCATCTCATATTTCCCTTCAGGGCTTCCCCTCAGTATACCACATCACCCAGCCCAAGGACATATCTTGTCTTTTTTTTTTTCTTGCATGGGATCCTAGCATATTTTAAAGTCTTTGAAAGAAATATCTGAAGGTAGAAAGGAAGGAGGTCCTAGTTAGGAGGACCAATGAGCTTATCTCATTTTTGTAAGCCATGATCTGCTGCTACCACCAGCAAAGTGGCCCAGTTTCCATAAGTTTCAGCTCAGGGACTTCAACTTCCAATTAGAAAAAGTGATCTGGAGGAAAGTACCTGACAATTATTAGGAAGCCTAGGTTCTAGTCCCAGCCCTGCCTCTGATTGGATATGTGACTTCTGATAAGATAACTCACTTTTCTTAATAAGGTGTGCAATTGGGTTAGCTAGGTGATGCAGTGAATAGAGCACAGGCCCTGGAGTCAGGAGGACCTGAGTTTAAATGTGAACTCAGACACTTGGACACACTTATTAGCTTTGTGACCTTCGGCAAGTCACTTAGCCCCAATTGGCTTGCCTTCCCCCCTCAAAAAAAAAGTGCAATTTTGAGGTTTCTGTTACCAATTTGAATGTACAAGCTAGTCTTTGACTAGAAATGACAATTTTATGTAGGACAAGATTACTGGTTTTGTTGGAATGTTTTATGAAGCCAGGATATTTTGTAACCCTTTATTTATTGGTTCTCTAATTTATTAATGAGTTATATATTATGAGGTCCCTGGCTTTACTTATACTGTAGTATTTGCCAAAGTTACACAATAAAGCCCATTATTGTCTCAACTTTCTGCAGCTGAAGAACATTTTAGTGTGAATCAGCTAAGGGAGATGGGGAATGTTATATGGCCTCATGTTTCCTTCCAGGATGCATTGCATTCCATAGACAATATGTTTGGTTTAGGTTTAGGGACTTCATCTAATTTAGGGAAATACTTATTTTGTACCACTGTACTTTCTCACCTGTCCCAGAAGTTATAAAGTTTTGAGCTTTGGGATTCCGTGAAGGCTTCTTTTACAAGACATTTTTGTAGCTAACTAGCAGGTTATATGAAATACAGTCTGTTCTCAAACATCCATGATGATTGAAGGAAACAGTAGTGTCAATTATTTTAAAAATCTCTGTAATCTCCAAATCATATTGTCCCCTCTTTTCTTCTTAACTGAGTAATTTGTTATTCTGTTGTCAGAATTTTATTCTAGTGAGGTTCCCATTCTTCCTGATCAGTCTTCTCATGTCTCTGACCAATTCTAGGAGCCTGTGAACTGCCATAGTATCATATGCATCTTTCTTCTAATCTTTTTGGAATCTGTTCTTCCAAAGTCATGGATACATGTTTGATCATGCCAGGTATTCCCTTCTTTACTACCACAAATATACTTTATCCCAAGGTTCCTATTGCTTCTACTTCTTCTACTAAGACTAAGTCTTCTTCCTGGTTAGAATTAAGCCCAGAGTTAAGAGTTTTCCTGAGTTGCTCCCTCTGACTTGTGAGAGATGGCTCATTCCAAATGTTTTGTATATTTCCATGTTGTTGATTTAAATACATGTATAATGGAAAAATTTAGATTAAAGGCTTTTTGGTACAAGAAGTTTGACTAGAGTTAAAATTTTATGTGTAATTAAAACTTGTTAGCACTTGAAATTTCCTTTTATTATCTGCATAAACCAAATTGTAGACAAGCCTAGTACAGCTTTACCTTCTGCTTATTCTTGCCTAGAGGGATTTTGGAAGCTGGAAACTAGACTAGACTCCTAGATAAAAGAACAAAACTGCTTTCCCCTCTCCTCTTCTTATCCCAGAGAAATGATGTTTGCTGTCTTCTGTTTTTATTTACAGGTATAAACAGGAACTAAAAGCCAAGAAAGATTTGTAAAGGACTCTTGATCTGCTGAACAAATCCAGAAGCAGTTATTACCACCAAAGGGACCTAGTTTGATTAATCTTACTATTTGGTTTTCAAAAAGATAATGCTAACAATGTTAACATTCTGCAGATGGGAATGTAACAGTAACCATTGTACAGTACCTCGATTAAACTGAAAATAAAACACACTTTTAGTAATGTTTTGTCTCTGTTTGTTTAATTCAGTAAGGTGCTCACTGATGACCAAATTTCTATTCACTCTACATATAGCCAGTCACATTTGCCTCTTGATTGTTGGGCTGCCTCTGTGGAACGCATTCCATTGGTCAACTAGGATAGACTTTATTTGCCTAAGAGCAGCTATTTTCTTAGGTAGATGGAGGAGATTGGAGAGTAAGATTTATCTGGAGAATGGTGACTCGCAGGAAGCCACACTGCAAACGCGGACCACAGGGCCCAGGTTCAGGGATGCTCCTCCCTCTGGACCTTCGCAGGTGCGATGACTCAGTGAGCGAGAGCCAGCGAACTGCTGGGGAGGAGTGTAGCACGCAGACAGGGGTCACGTGGCGCACTTAGTTGGGGGTCACGTGAGGACAACCAAGGAGGCCGCGGCCATCTTTGTGCTGGGCGCATGCCCAGTGCCCAAGGGATGAGACGGGGCTCCCATTGACAGGTGAGCACACACATGAACACAAGAACCAAGAAATTAAGTAAAGCAACGTCATAGGAACAAAAAAAAATTTTTTAATGAAACAAAAACCAACTCCAAACCCCACAAGCCGTTTAGGGAGGCAACATTACATAGGTGTGAATAGGAATGAAACCCACGGTGACACAGGTGTCACGGAAGCCTTGCTAGGGGCCCGACTCTGTCTTTGTGGGTGGAAGCCAGCCCTTGGTGGGGCTCCTGGTGGAGAGGTGTGACAGAAGAAGAAGGAAGAGTCAGACCTGAGCTTGGCACAGCGGATTGGCCTAAGATTGAACGGAGCACAAGGCTGTCTATGTCACCTTACTTATATTCGGAGTACATCCGTGCAAAGTGTCGGGCTGGACGGATCACAGCCGGAATTACTGGGAGATGTGCAGATGATACCAGGCCCGTACAGCGACTGGCCTTTGTCCCTTTGTGTTTCCTCAGAGCTTAGCACAGTGCCCGGTACCTAGTAGGTGCTTAATAAAATGCTGATTGATAGCTGAATTTCTTCAAAGTTTTGACAGTCTTTCTGCTATGCTTTAAGACAAGATGGGAAGATAATGGGCTGGTGGACTCATGACCAAAAGCAGTCATTAATGTGGCAGAGTCTAAGCCTCTATGCTAGTGTCCTGGGGATCTCACAATGGTATTATGCAGTTCATAATTCTTGCCAATCGTTTAGATGTCACTTAATAAATCCAAGAATGACTTAAAGCTAGAGGTGATCCTATAGTCAGTCAACAAACACTGATTCAGTACCTACCATGTCCCAGGTATGTATACTGGATGAAAAAGTTAGAACAAAACTATAACAACACCCTTTTCTCTGTCCTCATCCCTCCACTTCTCAGCAGCATGTAAAGGTTTTGGCCATCTTTTCTCCCTGTATACTCTTTCCTCATTGGGTTTTTATAATACTGCTCTTCTTACTGGAAGGAAAGAAGGAGAGAATGAAGGAAAGAAGGGGAAAGATGGGAAGGAAGAAAGAAGGGACAATGGAAAAAAGGGAAGAAGAGAGAAGGGGAGAGGAGGAACGAGAAAGGGAGGGAGGAATAAATGAAAGAAGAAGTAACCATTTATTAAATACTTACTATGTGCCAGGCACTAATTTCTGGAGATACAAATACAAGGAAAGAAGAAAGACGGCCCATGCCTTCAAGGAGCTTACATTCTAATGGGGTCTGGACAACACACCAAAGGCATATGAAAGATGAAGGACAGGAAGAGAAGGAATGTACTTGGCAGAGGCATGGTTTTGAAGTTCAGAAAATCAGGAATAGGGCCAGGAGGGGAATGAAGGTAAGCCATCAGACGTGGTCAGGCTCTGCTCAGAAAAGATTTCAGATAACGTCTGTTGTTACACTGAATGAGGAAAAGATATCTTAAAGAGCAATCTAAGTTAACATTCCAAAATTGAACAACTGTATCTCTATCCCCTTCCTCCTGGACACCTCTCCTGTAGAAATCAATGGATTTTCTCTCAAGAGTCTCTATCAGCAATCCAAACTGACTAGAAGAAGGTTTGAGTACCTTCATGGATCATAGATTTATAGCTAGAAAGCACCTTAGGAGACAGTGTGTTCAACCCCCTCATTTCACAAATGAAAAGACAGAGGAACAGAGAAACTGAGCCATATGGGACAGGCATTATAACCTAAAACTAGGTCAGATTTAGCAGGACCCAAGGAGGGGAATGGTCAAGGTGGGGAGTTGGGGGGGTACGGAACAGAATAGGGTGAGCAGCCAATCAGATGCAAGTCTGGTGAGCGGTGTGGGTGGGGCCTATAAAACTGCCATTTGATAGTGGCCACTCCTAAAGATGGATGTGGTCCTTCAGCTATTTTCAGAGTAACTTGGACCAGGCCCCATCCAGTTTGCCAAACTCCTCAAGGGTTTGAGGTCCAACTGTCTTTCTCAGTTTGGCTTCTGTGTTGTTTCTCTGTTCCATTTTCAGCTGCTTATGGAGCCTGGAGGTAGGTGAGGAGAAGGGGTCTCAACAGAAAGGGTTGTTTGTGGTGGCTTAGGGAAAATCCTTGAATCAGGCTGTTCCTCTTCTTTTTAATAAAGACGGGAGTCTTGGAGACTAAAGGTTCTCTTGACTTCCCAACTTTTGGGGAGCTGCATCATTCTCATTTAGTGTTCCTTGGATAGAAAGGAAGGAAATAAGCATTGATTAAGCACCTACAGGAGTGTGCCAGGTGCTCAGCTAAACATTTTACAAATATTACCTCATTTGATCCTCACAGCAATCCTGGGAGATAGGTGTCATTATTATCCCCATTTTAAAGGTAAAGAAGCTGAGCCTGATACAAGCTCAGTGACTTGCTTGGAGTCACACAGGTAGCGTCTGAGGCTGGATTTGAAACTCAAGTTTTCCTGGTCCTATCACCTCCCTTCTCCTAATTAATGTATTGCCCCCTACAATCATCTCTTCTTCCCAGTCTGTGATCTCTACCTTTCATCAACTCCTTCCCCCCCTACCTAAAAATGCATCCTTAAAAAAAATCTCTCACTGTCTGCTCAAACCATCAATCTATATGGCTACCATCTTTCACAATCAAAATCCTAGAAAGATTGTCTACTCTGATTATGCCCTCTCCCTTTGCTCTTGCAGTCTGGCTTCTGACCTCATCACCCAACTGAAAATGATCTCTCCAGTCACCAGTGTTTAATCGCCAAATCTGATCACCTTATCTCAGTGATGAGAGTTGACTCTAGTGAATCCTATCTCTCTCTGGGTTTTTGTGACACTGCTCTGGGGGTTTTGTCATCAAAACTCAAATCATTTTCAGCTTTCCCTTAGAAATATCTGGCTTTTCTGCAGTCAACCAGTGCTATCAAGATTTAAAATGGAATAGCTTTATTAAAATGCCTATAAAAAACAGAGAAGGGACTCATCTCAGCCTCCTTATGTAATGTTATATCCCATCTTTAGGTGAATGTCATTCCTTCCCACCTGCCCAGGTGATAGACAGGTAGTACTTGCAAAACTCACTGCAAGCTTCTGTCTCATGCACTGCTATCCTGGGTCCTGGGGCCAGTCAAAAGGCACTTTGAGTTGTTTCTTCAGTGGAGAGGATACTACTCTTACCTAACTAGTAGCACTGACCAACAACTTTTCAGGATTAAAGAATAGTCTGTTACTGTGAAAATGGAATCTTTTTCTGTTTAAAGTAAATGGGGGCCTCATTGGAGGATTGAACCTTGCAGTCTAGGTCTGCTATTTAGTACCATAATAATCTTCTAGACACAAAAAAAGGTGAAAGGAAATTTTTTTAAAAAGTAAAAGTGAGTTAAAATTCAGTAGTTGCTTTCACACACCTCCATTTTCACAATACCTCAATCTATAAACTCTTCCCTCTGACTACAGAGCCCTGAAAACTTTCCTCTGAGATGAATATTGGAAAAGCATCTTTACCAGATCGGACCATTGTCAGAATAGCGGCTCACTTACCAGACCTCATTGTCTATGGAGATTTTACTCCAGAGCGTCCCTCCACGGAATATTTTGATGGAGTCCTCATGTTTGTGGATATTTCAGGCAAGTACAAAAGAGACTAATAGCAATGGAAAGAGGCAAGCCCATATTTTAATATACCTGCTAAACTGAATGGGGGAGGGACCTAGGGAATAAAAAATATTATCATTTCAAGTTCATAATGGTGACTATTCCAAAGTAAAAAAATACAGCATGAGTGCAAGCACCCACTTTGATCAGGGTACTTTCTTCCTCTCCTTCAACACCTTTAATAAAATGATAAAGTTGGAAAAGTTGACTTCATGCCTGAAGCCTCTCTTGTATGCCCCTTATATGCCCTTACTGGAATGCCCTTCTCCCTTCTCTACTTCTGGGTGACCAATGCCTTTGCCTTATCAAAACCTGCTTCCCAGGAAAGGATTTCATATTAGTAATTTATACTAAAGTGTGAATCTGTCAAGGTGTCCTCCTCTCTAATTATAGAATAAAAGCCTTTGCCTCCTAATTAAGTAATTTCAGGGATCATTGAGTAAATAGGGAAAAATATCTGGAGGGTCACAGTAAGGGGATAGAAGAGATCTTAGGGGAACCACCCAAAATCATATAGATAGGAATTATTGCTTCCTCCTTGTCACAAGCCATTAAAAAAAAAAAGCTGAGTCCTGCTGCTTCCCAAATTCGGCCTCTTCTCCTGGTTCCTTTCTGACTCTTCCCAGAATCCAAATGAGTTACTTGTACCTGTGCCCCAGGTTTCACGGCAATGACTGAGAAGTTCAGTACAGCCATGTACATGGACCGTGGGGCTGAGCAGCTGGTGGATATTCTCAATCGTCACATAAGCGTCATAGTGGAAAGTAAGTAATAGTGCTGGCCTTTGGCTTGAAAACTTCATACCTCATTACCCTTCCTGCATTTGGGGGTTATAACTGAGAGATCCATGCTAGGCACTTTCATATTGATCTTTTTGTTGTCTCTCAGTGAGCATCACTAGGATGCATTTACAGAATAAGTGTTGATGTTGCTGTGGTTTGGGGTGGAGGGAATGGGGAGCAAAATCGCACAGTGAGTCCCTATATCAGGGAATAGAGTCAAATTTCAATAATTTGTACTAATTGAGGGGAAGACCAGTTTGAACTGGTGAAAGGTCTAAAGCACAATATTATTTCCAAAAGGAATGCACTTTTAGTATTGAAATTAGCTATTGTTTCATTCGTTTTTCATAATTGTATCCCCACTGTCTAATACAATCCCTGACAGGTAGTAGGTTTTAATAAAAGTTTGTTGTTTGCCTTACTGACAAAAGCAGTGACTCAAAAGAGGTTAATAAAGTATTAGCCAACAATTGTAATGAAACAGTAAGAATGGTTTCAATTGAATTGGCTCTCTGTCTTGTTATCCTACTTCCCTACACTATGTTCATGTTCCTTTCCCTTCATTCTGCAATGAAAGGAAAGAGTTTTTTGGTTTGTCTCATGTTTTTGTTTTTTAAAGAAATCAGTATGTGATTTCCCCTCTCCTTTTCTCAGAGGTGCTGATTTTTGGAGGAGACATCTTAAAGTTTGCAGGTACTGGCCTTACTGATATGGGGTGGGGGAAAGAGGGAGAAAAAAGCTTCTTAGAGATCCTTACACCCTAAATGGGACTGTTGTTGTTGTTTGTCCTTCTATTCACAAAGGGGCTCCCAAAAAGAGGACCAGCAAGGGACAGGTATAAAGTGAATTTGAAGAGTTTTATGCAAATGAGTTTCCCTATAGAAATAGCCAAATGGACTGGTCTCTAGGGAAAATCAAAAGTGTAATCTTTCTCTGTCCCACTCTGTGCATGTAAAGGGGATGCATTGCTAGCCTTGTGGAAGGTTGAGAGAAAGCAGTTGAAGAACTTTATCACCGTAGTGGTTAAATGCAGTCTAGAAATCCATGGAGTGTTTGAGCATCAAGAGTCTGAAGAAGGCCTGGATATCCGGGTCAAGATCGGTAAGAAGCTGAAAGAAAATGTATGTATGTGTGGTCACATCATTGTTCATTAATTCCTTTTTTCAAAAAAATTATTAAAACCTTTGTATGTGTGAAGTACAACTATTCTCACTAAATAAATATCCCCCCTAAAGGGAGTACAAAGATAAATGAGACAGCCCTTCTTCTAGAGGACTTAAAATCAAACAAGGGTGATAAGACACCCAAATAAATGCAGTACAAATTATGATTTGAGCATAAGAGGAATAAAAGTATCAGGAGATTAGATGAGGGAGACATTGATCTTATTGTTATCAATAACGATAATCCTAATTCATGTTTCCATAAGGCTTTAGGATTTCCAAAGCATTTTCTTCATAACAACCCTGTGAGGGAGGTTGTACAAGCATTTAAAATTTTTCAGAGCAGTTTACATGTAATATCTCATTTAAATCTCCAAATGGCCCGGTAGGGTCTTACAGGTATTATCAATCCCATTTTATGATGATGAAGAATCTGGAGCTCAGAGAAACTGACTTATGTATAAGGGTCACATTACAAGTAAGTGTCAGAGGCAGATTTGGAGCCAAAATCTTTCTGTTTTTTTGTTTGTTTTGGAGGCAAGTGATTTGCCCAGGATCAAACAGCTAGAAAATGTCTGAGGTCAAATTCTCAAATATCATCTTCCCATATAGGAATGTAAATAGTTTAACCTTGTTAAGCCCTTTATGATTTCCATTTCCTGTAAACCTCTTTATGATTCTCTTGAGTCTTGTATTTGAAAGTCAAATTTTCTATTCAGCTCTGGTCTTTTTATCAAGAGTGCTTGAAAGTCCTCTATCTCACTAAATATCCATTTTTTCCCCTGAAGGATTATACTCAGTTTTGCTGGGTAGGTGATTCTTGGTTACAATCCTATCTCCTTTACCCTTCAGAATATCATATTCCAGGCCCTCTAATCCTTTCATGTGGAAGCTGCTAAATCTTCTGTTATCCTGACTGTGGCTTAACAATACTTGAATTGTTTCTTTCTGGCTGCTTGCAATATTTTCTCCTTGATCTGGGAACTCTGGAATTTGGCTATAATATTCCTGGGAGTTTTCACTTTGGGATCTCTTTCAGGAGCTGATGGGTGGATTCTTTTAATTTCTATTTTGCCCTTTAGTTCTGGAATATCAGGACAGTTTTCCTTGAGAATTTCTTGAAGCATGATTTCTAGGTTCTGTTTTTGATCATGGCTTTCAGGTAGTCCAATAATTTTTAAGTGATCTCTCCTGGATCTATTTTCCAGGTCGATTGTTTTTCCAGGGCAATATTTCACTTTGTCTTCTATTTTTTCATTCTTTTGGTTTTGTTTTATTGTTTCTTGATTTCTCATAAAGTCATTAGTTTCCGTTTGCTCTGTTCTAGTTTTCAAGAAATTATTTTCTTCAGAGAGCTTTTGGACCTCCTTTTCTATTTGGCCAACTCTATTTTTTAAAGCATTCTTCTACTCATTGACTTTTTGAACCTCTTTTATCATTTGACCTAATCTGTTTTTTAAGGTGTTATTTTCTTCAGTATTTTTTAGCGTTTCCTTTACCAAGCTGTTAACTCATTTTTTTGTGATTTTCTTGTATCACTCTCATTTCTCTTCCCAATTTTTCCTCTATTTCTCTTACTTGATTTTCAAAATCCTTTTTGAGCCCTTCCGTAGCCTGAGACCAATTCATATTTTTCTTGGAGACTTTGAATGTAGGAGCTTTGACTTTGTTATCTTCTTCTAGGTGTATGTTTTGATCTTCTTTTTCACTTTAGTAACTTTCTCTAGTCAGAGTTTTTTTTCTGTTGTTTGCTCATTTTCCCAGCCTATTACTTGACTTTTTATTATTTGAAGAAAGAGAGCTCTGCTTCCAATGGGAGGGCACACTGTCCCAAGCTTCAGGGGTTTTGTGCAGCTGTTTTCAGAGATAACCTCTAGTGAACTGTCAGTTTTCAGTTCTTCCAAGGTGGTGTGATGTAAGGAGAGGTGTTTACTACTCTCTTGGCCTATGCTCTGATCTATGAATGACCACAAACACTCTTTTCTGCCCTAGAACTGTGAGGAGGGTTCTCCTTCCACTGTGGCAACAAGCTCTGCTGTGCTAGTGTTCCTCCTCACCCTGAACCTGCCACCCAGAACTGCAGCCTGGACCTGAGTAGGGGCAAAACAACAGAGTGCTGCCTCAGTGCTAGCAAAAAGAACCCTGTAATCTCCTTCTGACTAGCTGGGGCTGAGAACTCTGAAAGCAGCCACTGCTACTGCTGCTGATTCAGTCACTCTCAAGGCCTGCTCCTGGTTTTCTGGGGCCAGGTCTGTGCTTTTCTGCAGACCTTTCTTGCCGATCTTTCAAGCTGTCTTGGCTTGGAAATTTTTTTCACTCTGCCTGTTTGTGGGTTCTGTTGTTCTAGAATTTGTTTAAAGGCATTTTTAAAGGTGTTTGGGGAGGCTTGGGGGTTAACTTAGGGAAGTCTACTAAAACTGAGCTAAGTGGGGTGGTGAAAATATATCCCATCTCTATCGCAGGGATATATTTTCACCACCCCACTTAGTTCCAGTAGAGTACAGGTCAGGGGTGGGGAACCTGTGGCCTTGAGGCCACATGGTGGCCTTTTAGGTCCTTGTATGTGGCCTTTTGATTGAGTCCAAGTCTTACAAAACAAATCCCCTTCCAAGTTCATGTCCACAGGTTGCAGATGAGTACTTGTCTCACCTGCTGCTGGGCTGGGGACCTGAAAGTCACTCCCACTCCTGGAGGCACTGCCTATAGAGCTTAACCATGGAACCCTGGGATGTTGAGAACCCCTCTAGACCTTTTGAACTTACAAGTTTATAGGCTCCACTCCCTGCTGAATCAAAAAGACAGTAGCCGAAACTGGCAGGCCTTTTTTAAATGTATTCACAGCCAATCCAAGAGCCTCCTTGTCAATACGTGGTTAGCCATCCAGAACTAACTATAGAATGCCTAGATAGGCTCCATAGTCAATGTTTCCAAGATCATTTTCTTATACATCATCACAATTCTCTAAGAAACAGCTCACTAGTGTCCTCCAGGTAGAGAGATGCTGTTGGCATGCACCAGACCCCTATCACAAAAGCTTGGGGGACAAGGGCAGAAGCACAGAGAAAAGAGATAGAATATCAAAAGTGGGGAACAGATAGAAGGCCAGTTGGAAAAGGGAACAATATCCAAAGAGGCTGAAAAGGTAGGTTAGGGCAAGGTTGTATAGGACTTGAAATGTCAACAGAGACATTTATAGGATGACCTGGGAGTTGGTTGGGTAGGGGAGTCAAGTGGTAAGATTTATGGTAACAAGGATCCTTGCTTTGCCGTTGATATAAAGATCTAACTTTTCAGCATTATATGTAATGTTTGCTCTTGGTTTTAGACAGGAATTATTAACTATATCAAGGAAAGGTCCACTTATTCCTATGCTTCCTAGTGTTTTAACAAATGGGCGTGGGATTCTGTCAAAAAGTATTAGTATTTTAGTATTTCTTGGTATAACCATGTAATTTTTATTATTATTTACATGATTTATTATATTTATATTCTTATGTTGAACTAACCCTGCGTTCCTAGTAGTACTGCAACCTAGTTGTAGTGTGTAGTCCTTCTGATATGTTGTTGTAACCCATTTGCTACTATTTTACTTAAAATTTAATATCAATGCTCATTAGGGTTAATGTTCTATAATTTTTTTCTTTATCTTTCTCTGGTTTGAGTATAAAGATTATATTTGTATCATAAAAAGAGACTGGAAGAATACCTTCTTTTCCTATTATTGCAAATAGTTTGTATAATTTTGAAATTAATTGTTCTTTGAATGTTTAATAGAATTCACTTGTAAATCCATCTACTCCTAGAGTTTTTCATTGGACATTTATTTTTGACTTGCTCAATTTATTCAGTTACTTTGATATTGGCTCATTTAAATGGTCTACTTCTTTTGTTAATTTAGGTATTTTATATTTTTGTAAGTATCCAGCCATTTATAACATTACTAATGTAATGCCTCATTTTTGAGAAAGAAAAGAATTCTCCCTAAGTTTCTTCCTGTGTTCTACCCCTGATCCCCAACATTCCTTCCCCTTCCCCCGCAAAAAATCCAGTTGTATGATTTTTTCGTGCCTTGGGGGATGAATGAAAATTTAAAATCCCTAAAGTTAATGTGGGTCCAGGCCATTTCTTTGGTCTGTAGAAGAGATAGAATATTCTCCCCCATTCTCTGAGAAGACTATTCCACATAGGTATACGATTATGATAGAATACTATTGTGCTAGAAGAAATGATGCTTTCTGAAAAACCCAGAAAGACTTGCATGAACAGATACAATGTGAAGTGAGCAGAACCAGGAGAGTATGGTATATAGTAACAGCAATATTATACAATGATCAACTGTGAATGACTTAGCTATTCTCAGCAATTACAGTAGTCTAAGACAATTCCAAAGGACTCATGATGAAGAATGCTATCTACCTCTAGAGAAAGAACTGATTGGGAATCTAAATGTAGTTCAAAGCTTACTTCTTTTTTTTTTTTTGGCTTGATTTTTCTTTGTCTTTGTGTTAGGTTTTTTTTTGTCCTGGTCTATGTTGTTGTGTTTTTTTTTTCACAACATGACAAATGTGGATTTTCTTTTTAAGACATAGATACACTGGCACTCTCTTTTCTTTCTTTGCTCTTAATCATGCCACTCAGGATCCATCCTTTAAGGCCAAAGTTTGTTTTGCTTGTGATTATTAACCTCCCTTGTTTTAATCTTTTATCTCAACCTCTAATATTGTTACCCTTGCTTGTTTTCTTGTTCAGTTTGGTGTATTCCAGCAACAAACTCTTTGTGTGTATTTGAGTGTATGTGTGAATATGTGTGTGTGTGAGTTCAGCTCTCCTGTTTGGAGTTCATTTAAGAGTGAAGTTCATCTGATGCCCATTTCCCTACCCCTTCCTTCATATTTGTATACTCTTACTCTTGCACATACCATTTAAGAGAAATAGTAAGCTACACTCCCATCTTTCTCCTTTTTTACACCAATCTTTTTACCCACCCTTGTCTTTCTCCTCTTAAAATACTGAGAACAGAATGAATCTAACATCCAGGTCCTCTCTTTGTTATATTTAATTCTTCAGTACTCTTTGAAAATATGAAACTTCTGAAGGAACACCTATTTCTTCTCTATTAGAATATTAGCATTGTACTTTTGTGTAGACCCTTCTAAAGGCTGAAATAAATTTACCTCTCAATTTCTCTTGATTTTTCTGTTTGAACTTTTAAATTCCTATTTATCTTTTCATCAGGAATTCTAGAAAGTCCTCTATCTTATTGTAAAGATTCATTTGTTTTTCCCTCTTAGGATGGCACTTAGCTTTGCAGAGTAAGTTGTTCTTAGTTGTAAGCCTATAACTTTTGCCTTTATGAATGTTGTATTCCCTAATTATTTCTTATTCAGAGTAGAAGCTGTCAGGTGGAAATCTTTGTGGTTGTGACCGTGGTTCCTTGGTTTTTGAAATATTCCTATCTGGCTGCTTTCAGTGTTGGTTTCTTTTTGCTTTGACCTGGAAGATCTGAGTTTGGGTATGATATCCCTAGAATTTTTCCAAAAGCAAAAATCTTTCAGGAAATGATCATGGATTCTTTCTGTTTTCACTTAGCCTTCTGGTTTGAATAGATCTGGGTAGCTTTTGTTTATAATTTGTTGAAATATAGTGTCCATGCCTTAGGTGGCACAGTAGATAAAGCACTTAAACCTGAAGTCAGGAACACTTGAGTTCAAATCTGGCCTCAGACATTTACTATGTTTTAAAAGATCCTTATTATTTTAAAATTATTTTTATACCAGATATCTTGCTTTTACCCTATTTTTCAACATTTTGATTTTGTTCTAATATTTCTTCTCGTCTTATGGAGTCATTGATTTCTGTTTGTTCTATTCTAGTTTTCAAGTAGTCCATTATTTGGGACTTATTAAGTGTTGTAGGCTCAAGTGTAAAGCCAATACCCTCTTAATTCAGATTCAAAGTGGGACAAAATGAAACACTCAAGTTGATAAACATTTAACAAAAGAATAGGTTTTGGGGTTGTTTTTTTTCCCCTAACATAGCAAGGATACTCAACAAAGATATGGTAGCACTTAGTTTTCTTTGGCTACCACCCTCTTGTCTCCATCTGAAAATAAGTCTGCTCATTTGGTCATCAGGCTGTGGTCTTGGGCATCCCCTGAGTTTGAATCACCAACTACACATGGCTGCAACCTTTTCTGCCCCCAGAATAGGAAACTGTATCATGGAAGTTGAATGTCAGGTTTGGTAGTAGGGGGAGTTATGTTACAGTTAGGGAAACTGGTTTAGGAAACCACTGGTCTCCTCACCTATGACCCCTTAATGGCAAGGTCCTAATGATCTTCTAGGGGACCTTCTACCACTTAAAGCTTTAGGTAGGCCTGCTATCATGAGTAGTACTAAGAGAGGAAAAAAGAGGGAAAGAGGAAAAATGAACTTAGACGAAACTAAACTAAAATGTGAAGTTTAGGCCTTCTCTCCCCACTGTGGACGAACTAATCTGCAAGGCTTTTACAAGACCAGCCTCCCAGCATGGGAAGTTACTAAAGGGAAGAAAAAAGGTGGCAGTGGGAGGACAGACAGACAAAATGAAACAAAAATGCAACCCCAGAGTGGAGGAATACAGAGACCAGAAGTCCTAAGCCTTTCCTTCCTCCTTCAGAAAGACTGAGTCTCCAAGCCCCACAGTAATGGGTGACAACACGTCTTTGAAGTTCACAAAGGGTCTCCTAATGCAAATGATAATGATGACATCAGAGCCACAAGCCAGATGACGACGTCCTGGTGTGGTAACCTATTTCTTCTCGTGATGGGAGGTGGTGATGATGAGTGGGAGCAGCTCTGGGAACATCATGGCCTCTGCAGGGACACTTCTGCTATAGTCAACATTTCTTTGTCTTGTACCAGGGTCGTCTGTAGTTACTTGGCTAAGAGGCCCTAAGTCCCTTTCATATAACCTACCTTGGGATCCAATTTGATACCAAGGCTCTCCCAGAACCACCACCCACTCAGTGTTCCCTGGCCCACCTGCCAAAATTTCCCCATCCCTGAGAGCTTTATCAGAGGAATGATCTCCTTTCTCCCAGGTAAATACACACCCACATAGTTATATAGCAACAATTTCCATTTCAAGCAACAATTAAGGTAGGGAAGTCCCATAGCCCGTCTGAAGCCATTCAGGTGGAGAGAGGCTAGTCATAGGGTATGACAGGATTTGGCATGAGAGGGCTGAATAAATCCAAAAGCCTATTTCCTTTAGGAACTTCACCCCTTCCCTTGCGGATCCCCATCCTCAAGCTGGCTGAAACAGGAATTCAACTTTGTGAGTCCAGATGTGCACTCCCCATCTCAGCCACCTAAAAAAGGGACAAAAAAAAGGGGGGGGACAAAGGAGCATAAGCTTTTTGGAGGTTCTAAAAATTTAGTCAGCTCTATAAAAGGAAGTCCCCAGTGAGTTCCCCTTAGGTCCTGGAAATCTAAAGCAGAGAACTTTTCAAAACTGGCTTGTTCAGATCACACCCTCAGGAACTCTCACACCAGGACTTCTCAAGTTTCTGTTTGAACTTCCTTTGCAACTACCACTTTTTTTTGGTGGAAAGAATCAGCCCAAATTCCTATTCCTTTAAGGCAGGGAGGCTCAATCCTTCTTTGAGGAGTGAAGAATGAAAGTTCCTCAGTCCTTATGGAAAACCCCCTTTTTTTTTTTTCTGAATGTCTCACTTGAAGCTGTGGAATCACTTTCTTTTTCTATGTTGGATTTTTTGGTATCTCCAGAGCTATAATAATTCTTTATAGTGGCTGATGTCTTCTGTTTACTCATCTTTCCAGCCTTAGTTCCTGAACTGGGGCTTTGTGCCAGGGCCAGGTTGGGCCTCCTTGCTACACTTTTGAGTAGTATGATAGGCTCTTCTTGTTCTTGACCTAAGTCATCTGGGTTCCCACCTTGGACTCTTCTTGGGATGCATCTATCCTCTTGGGGAATTCTCTAAACCAAGAGTAAGGGGATCTCAAGAGATGTGTAGTGTCAGCTGGGGTTCAATGACTGTGGATCAAAGATAGGAGGTAAAGAAATTTATTAGCATGCTAAGGAATATTGCTCTTGCTAAATATCAGCTTCAGCTTCCTATTGAACAGAGCTGGTTTTTATAACCTTTCTGGCCTATTTAAAGTACGTAGCCTATCAACAGCATTCTTTGGCAACTTAGGATAGATAAATATCTTAGGATAAATAAATAACTTAGGATAGATAAATAGATATATTTCATAGGAGAAAGATGGATAAAGAGGAATATCAGTAAGGAAGAAAAAGTAATCCATTTAGCAAGTTTTATTATAAGAAAATATCCCTGTTCAAGGGCAGGAGGCAGAGAGCAGTGAACTAATACTTTTACAATTGTGAAAGAAGTCCTTTTAGACAAAACTGCAAGGTCTCTTATCCAAGGGCAATATGTAGTTGTTATAACAGTAGATGATACCATCTGCTTTATTGTGTCTGTGCGTAGTTTGTTATATGTTATTTCTCCTTCAATAGATGTTAGAACTTTCTGATACTGGGCCACCAGGTAGTTGGGGGATTAGTAAATCAAGATGTTGCAAAATAATTGTGGATCCTGTTTTCCCCCCACAACACTAAGAGCACTGACAGGTCTTGGAACTGTGGAATTCTGGAACTTTGAGGTTCAGAGAGCTAGATATTCATGGCCCTCCATGATGTCTCAGGACAGTGCTATCAAACTCCATCTACCCCTGGGCATAAGGTGGCCCCGTCTAAGTGCAGCTGTGACTGGAATGGTTGGTGCTGCCCCTTGTGGCTTCGGGGGCCCACACGGTGGGTCTCCAGACACGCTGGAGATTTCTTGTTGGGTGCCTTCTGTTCTTGTTGTCTCCAGATATAGAGCTTTATGGGTTACAGGCTTCTCTGCTTTGTCTCCTCTTGTACTGGGAGGCTTTTTCCTTGCAGAATTTCATCTCCTTTTGAACAGGGAAAGTCTCTCAGTTGTCTTTGTATCCTGAAGATTAAGCATTTCTTTCAGTGCCTGACATGTAGTTAGCCCTTAATATGTGCTTAATGGAGTGGGTTTATATCAACTGTTGTGACATTTATTTACTGTCCTTATGTAAGAGACCCTGAAATTTTTTTTAAAGGACTTCTTTCACAGTTATAAAAGCATTTGGTCACTTCCCCTTATCTCCTGCCCTTGAATAGGGGATGTTTTCTTATAAATCCCTCCAACTGCATTCTAAATTTTCCCTTTTTCTTCCTTGGATGAACTCTCTCTTTTTTTACCCACCTGAGTCTTGTGAAATGCTTTACTTACCTAACTTGCCACAGGCTGCTGCTGCTGATGGGCTGTGTCCTCTAAGCTCCTAGGCTGTCGATATAGAATAAGAAATTAACTTCATGGTGTGAGGTTGAGTGCACTGAGAAGCAGTATTGTCTTTAAGGGGAACGTGAGTATGGTGATGGTATAGAACAAAAATATTTCTATACATATCTTCAGTGTGAAGGCCTAGGGCATCATGAAAAAAAGACAAAAATGCCAAAAAAATTTAATTGCTTTGACCATACCTCCATCCTCCTTTGCCACCTCCGTTCAAGATTTTGCCTTCTAACTCTTCATTTCTACCTCCATTGTGTCAAAAAGTGATCTGTTATTTAATAGCTAGCAATTATATAGTGCCTGCTGTTATGCCAGGAGTTGTGTTAAGTGCTTTACAATGATCATTTCTTTCGATCCTCCTAACAACCCTGAGGAGGGAGGGGCTATTATTTTCCCCATTTTACAGGTGAGGAAACTAAGGCAGAGAGAGGTGAAATTGACTTGCCCAGCATCACATAACTACTGTCTAAGGCTAGATTTGAAACTCAGGTCTTCCCAACACAGTAGAGGCACTGTGCTCTATGTATTGTACCACCTAACTGTCTCAACATTTATCATTATACTCCTTTGTGTGAATACAATCACAATCTGGATTGCTGGAGACCTATTTCCAAAAACCTGCTTACCATGAGAGCGAGGCACAGCTGAATGACTGAACAGCAATAACAAGGACTGGGACTGGGGTAGAGATGGGAGATGGACTAGTTTCTAGCTCTCTGTGACATTAGAGGTAGCAAGTCCCAATAGATAGAGAACTGGACTTGGAACGAGATGCCTTAGTTTAGATCCCACCTTAAACACCTATTCACAATGTGATCATCAAGTCACTTTACTTTTCAGGTCCTCAGTTTCCCCATCTGTAAAAGAGGGAGAACAATCTTTGTGTGACATGTTTCTCTGGCTCCTCCTGTCTGAGGGTCCTCCAGGCTTTCCCACTATCCTCAGGGAGTTAAAGACCTCTCTTCTCTGCTGTTGGCTCAAGCCTCTCATTGCTTGGTTTAGGGATCCAAACATCCTAGTTCCATTTAACCACTTAACAGTTAGCCTTGCTTTTACAGAAGAATATTTAACTTCACTTCCTAGCTGTGTGACCCTGGTTAACCCTGTTTGCCTCAGTTTCCTCATCTGTAAAACAAACTAGAGAAGGAAATGGCAAACCACTCCAGTATCTTTGCCAAGAGAACCCCAAATGGGATCACAAAGAGTCAGACAGGACTGAAAATGACTGAACAACAACATTTAACTTCGAAGATATAGCAAGAACAAACATTTTCCATAGCACTTCATTGACATAATTAATCCCTACTCTTTACCACCTTGGTCTTGGGAGGGGAAGGGACAGGATTAGGCCCAGTTCCTAGATCACATCAGTCCTTGCAAGTTCCTAGTCCAAACCTGGCCCTGGGCTAGTTTCCTAGGACCCTGGCTTCTGAGGGCTTCCCTACTGGGCTGGTAGCAACATCTGGCCTGGAATCCTAGACTCTTAAACCCCTTGACTTAAACTCCCAGGTCCAGGAAACCATTCCATACTTGTAGTACTAAAAAGAACATACATGGCTTGAAAGCATGAGTATAAACAGATTTTTCCTTAAAATGATAAGAAGCATCTACCTAAAACCATCAGTAAGCATTACTTGTTTTTTTTTAATTAATTTATTTATTTTTAGTTTTCAACATTCATTTCCACAAGATTTTGAGTTACAAATTTTCTCCCCATCTTTTCCCTACCCCTACCCCAAGGAAGCGAGCCTGGACAAGATGGATTTCTATACCCCAGTGCCTGTATATCTTATTTCCCAGCAGTAAGCATTACTTGTAATGGGAATAAGCTAGAAGCCTTCCCAGTAGTATCAGGAGTGAAATAAAGATGCCCATTATCACCAGTATTATTCAATATTGTATTAGAAATGCTAGCAAAAGCCACAAGAGAAGAAAAAGAAATCAGGAATCAGAATGGGCAATGAGATAATAAAACAATCTCTCTTTGCAGACAATATAATAATAATTTTGGAAAATCCTAGAGATTCAACTAAAAAGCTTATTGAAACAACAATTTTAGCAAAGTAGCAAGATATAAAATAAAACCTATGTAAATCATTAGCATTTTTATCTATCACTAACAAAACCCAGCAAGAAGAGATAATAAGAGATACTCCATTTAAAATAACCATAGACTGTATAAAATATCGGGGAGTATATCTGCCAAGATAAATCCCCCCCCAACTACATAAACATAATTATGACTTTGTCACTTGCTGTAAGTGAATGAGTCCTGGATGCAAAAGGAAAGTGACTTTCCCAGTCAGGTAATTTTAGAGATGCAGCCAAATTTCGATTTTGTAACCAATGGAAAGAGACAGCTCCCGATCATATGGTAAGCCAAAACTGTTCCTGCCCTGCACCAATCTTCTTGTCTCCAAGCAGCAGAGACTTGGAGTCTTCCATGTTAGTGCCTCCATCTTAGAGTATGTGGACATGCACCAGTCCATTTTCCATGTACTATCTCATAGTGTTGCTATGAACAAAACATTCTGCTAACCTCAAAGTCCATATAAATGTGAGTTATCAAGTTTTTGAAGCCTAGTTTTAGTTTTGAGGATAGAAAAAGAGTCCAGGAATGGGTAGGTCTAATTTTTCCAGATGTCAGTAGAAATGTGCATTGTCTTCACCTTGGTTCTCTGGCTACAGGATCTCTGACTACTGACCCACAAAGACAATGGAGACTTCCCTGCTGAGAAGTGGGAAGCCAGCTTTCCTATTAGTACAAATCTGTCCCTTGCTTCGCCAGGACTGTCTGCTGGCCACATCAAAAAACTGGTGTTTGGAGATGAAAAAAGTTACTTTCTGGTGACTGGTCAGGCTGTGGAAGATGTCCGCTTTGCACAGAGCGTGGCACAGATGAATGATATTATTCTGTCACCAAACTGCTGGCAGCTCTGTGACCGGAGTATAATTGAAATTGAGAGGATTCCCAACCAAAGAGCTGTGAAGGTAGGTGACACTGATACTTATGGGGGATACTTGGCCATGACGTGGGGGTATAACTGCTAGACGGGGCATTGGCTTTATTCATTGGGTTCTGCAAAGATCTGTGGTACTTTGGTGATGTCAGACTTTCTTAGAAGAGGGCCCTCAGATATCATCTAGCCTAATATTGTACTTTTACAAATGAGGAAACTGAAGTGAAATGACTTTTGCAAGATCACACAGGGAGTAAGTGGCAGTCAGAATTTAAACATAGTTCTTTTGTTTGCATGTTAGGTATTCTTCTTGTGCTCCAAGTCTTATATCTCTTCTCTCCCATACTTTCCTTTGGATCTTCCCAAACTAGCTCTGGCAATGTGTGCATCAGCCTCATTACCAATGTATATATCCCTGGAAAGCACACTACCAAAGTAAGTGAACTTATCCATAGCATTCAAAACTTCTCCATTTGCTGTAACTGATGTTTCCACATATGGATGATGTGGTGGTGGCTGCTGATGGAGCACCTATATTTTCTTGGTGTTAATTGTTGGGCCAAAATTGGTACAAACTGCAGAGAACTGATCCATACTTTGTTACATCTTAGCTTCAGAGGCTGCATTGAAGGTAGAATCATCTGCAAACAGAAAATCATGCACCAACACTCCCTCCACTTTGGTCTTGACTTATAGCCTTTTCAAATTGAAGAATTTACCTGCAAAGACGATCCCACTCACCATTGGCACAGGGAATGTGCACACACTTATAGACAACACAAAATCCAATAGACCTGAAGACAAACAGCTCTTGTTGCAAGAGAACTCAGCAGGTATTGCATCCAAATAGCAGCACTGAGTGAAACAAGGCTGGCAAATGAAGGCCAGCTTACTGAAGATGGAGCTGGATACACGTTTTTCTGGAGTGGCTGCAGTGAAGGGGAGCATCCTTGAAGCTGGAATAGGTTTTGCAATCAAAACTAATCTAGTCAACAAGATTGTATGCCTGCCAAAAGGAATGAACAGGCTCATGAGAGGTATTTACTATAAAGGGAAAAGAGACTATATTATATAACTGGATTAAAGTTCTGCCCAGGTTGGTATGGAAGTGCCAGACTAATCTCTCACAAGACAAGTTATAACAAAATTCTCTAAATTCTGTCTCATAATAGGTTAAGAAAATAATTTTAGAACAGCTGGTTTGTAACTTCACATTTTTTCAGTGAGTAGGATAGCTAAACCAGTGATCTAACAGGGCAGGGGAGGCTTTTCCATTTAGCAGGGAAAAGTGGAACAATAGAGAAATGAGTCAAGATTATGCTGCCACTGACCTCACAAGGTCGACATCCCAAGAGTCCCGGTCACCTCTATCCACCTACAACTGCTTTCCCATGGGGGTGGGGGTGGGAAGGGGGTTTCTTGGCACTCCAACTTAGATTTGCTCACAGGTTTCCTTACATCACTCCTGGCTAATTCATCATCGACACTTTCATCTGAGTCAGTGAGGACATAAACATTCACAGTTCCAAGAGTTCTATCTCTTGTATCCATTAAGTTGACACCAAGTCTTTCTAAAAGTTTCAGGGTCTTTTTTTTCTTATCTTTTATCTTCTTAAGCTCTTGACTAACTTCCTTTTCATCACACATTCCAAAGCAAATTTCCATGGTACAAATTAACAATCACAAAAATTTTTTTAAAAGACATTCTGGGATTTTACATAGAAAATGAGAGCTTATAGAGAAATGATAAGAGTTTTTTGAGACTAACAATGACATTTCTTAAGGTTAGCCAAAGTGACTTAATGTCTCTGGGACTGTAGGGATTGCATTATGTTTTTATCCTCTTCTCAGACAAGAACAGTCTTCTTGTCCTGTTTTAGTATCAGCATCTAAGGTGTGAAGAGTCTTTTAAAAGAAGGGTTTGTGGATTTAAGGTTCAAGATACTAGTGGTCAAAGATGGCTGATGAGATCTCTTTCAGTAGATTTCTAAGCAGTCTCTTTTCAACAGACTGGGCTAGAAATTCTAGGTTCTAGGAATTAAAGTTCTTAACATTCAACAACAATGTCTTATAATACTTTAAAGGCTTATCATATGAAAGGTAACCTGCTCTTGCATTATTTCAACCTAATTCTCTATATGACTATTCTATATTTCTGATGAGCCAGGGGCTGTTTAGCATATTCACTGGTTTATAATATATGCCATAACATAAGGCAGATAATTCTCTATCAGGCAAAGGAGGCAGCCAGAAATTGCAAATTATTATGTACTATTTCACTAATGATTAATGATCACAACAATCAATCAGTAATTATACTAATTGGAAATTTTAAAATCCAGAATCCTACTTTCTAACTATGATGGTCTAGGTCTCCCCCCCTCCCCCAGCTTAAAATTCATTCATAAAGGTTGGTTTGTTTTTTTCCTGAGATCTTGCTAGGTCAGAGTCAGGAGATCCTGATAAGTAATGGGGTTCTGGCTACCAATGAACTTTGAGTTAAGGTAACTCTCAGTTACTTAACTCTCAGTTGCTTAACTCTCAGTTGCCAGGATGAATTTTAAATATTCATATTTATGCATCTCACATAATAACATTCAAGATTTTGCTCAGGTCACATACATAGTTTACATGCTTGTAAGTACCTCTTTTTCATAAATTGTACACTTTTAGCATTAAAATATAGCATAATTCTACCAGAGAGATTTTATATATATACACACACACACACATATACATATATGTATATATGTATATATATAAAGTTGTTCAATAAAATTAAAATGTTTTACTACATAGCTAACTATTTATCATATCCTATCTGCGATAGGTTTAATTTAAACAGCTTCTGATAATAAGCCACAGTTTTATTCTCAGCAATTAAAAATCCACCCCACTCCCTCATTCTTGGGAGCTACAATAAAGGGATAACATGTATGTATTACATAGTAGATAAATAGAATCAATACTAAGTTTGAGTGACTCTCGGACACCATAATCTTCACCTCTGTTATAGCCAAGAGTGTCAGAAACAAGTGCTTACAAAAGCAGACACACATATTCAACTCTCTCTTGTTCCAAATTTAACAACCCTAGTGGAATTCAATAAATCTCAGAAGAAGAGAGAGGCTTTTCCTTTTGTTTCCTACCCATTATCTCTTCTTTTTGCAATGAGTGACCAAATTTAGAACAAAAAAAGGAGATTAACTTCTCAAAGTTGAGGTTAGATACCAAATATTAAGAGTAGCTTCTTGCTGAGAAATTTTCTTTTAATACTATTTTGCAACTGAATTGCTCCACAAATGGACACAGGACACATCTTTTCTCCAGGGCTGATCAAACCAAGTGGAAAAGAAGTTCTGCCCAGATGGGATCTCACTCCCAATCAATTGAATTTAAACTAGCAAAAGTGCTTTAAGTTAGGTCCATCACATATATGTAAATGCAGATTAAAAACAAACACTTTTGCTAGCTTTCAAAGGTTTACAGAGACATACAGACAATAAACCACAAGATTCCAAAGTCAGAATCTTTATCTTGGGAAGTCTATGTATGCCAAAGATAGGTTCCCATTTTACCCCTTTTCCTCTTCTCTCTACTTAAGAGTTACTTATATTTAAGGCAAATGTGATCAAATAAAACAGATACTACTGATCAGTGAACTTAACTACCTCTAGGGGCTTAGAAAAAGGGTGGCCTGACAGTCCAGTTGGGAGAAGCAGCCAATTTCTCCCTTGCCTATTTCAGTTGGGAGCTTGAATTTTCTCTCCTGAATCTTTGTAGTTTGTGACCATGAACTTATTTTTAATTGTGTGGGCTTCTTCATATCAATCAACCATAACATCCCACTGGACTTATTCTATTTAAGATTGAAGGAATTGGAGAGATTTCTATAAATGTAAAATTTTGTCCAGATTAAATGTTCTTTCCCCCACCAGAACTGCTTAGAGGGATTATCTTTAGTAAATCTGTTCTGCTATATCCAGAAATTTATAAATCTTGGAGGAATAATAAATGGACATGTAATATGCTAGAATTCCAAAAGGAGGAATTGAAACTTGCTTAGACTCATTTATTCCCATCACAACACACTGATAAAGACAAAATAGAAAGAAATTTATTTAGGACATCTGTGGCCAATTGCAACCCACAGTTACTTTATTGGATTAAAGGCTCTGCCAGGGAGGTTGTAAAACTTTGACCAAGGCAATGATGAGCCTGATGCTGGCTGCCTTTCAGTCATTACCTTCCTCTAAAACAGGCCCTCGTGACATATTTTAATTTTAGTGTCACTTTATAATACCAATTTAACCAGGTTTTTATATAAAAGTGAATTTTGAATGAAGAAGCATATAGAGGAATGCAGCCTGGGTCCTATGACCAAGGATGGCCCAGGCTCACAACCTCATCTTTTTATTCCAAAAATTGTTCTCTTAATTAAGTAGCTTGACTGTTTCCCTGTCAACTTTCTGATTTCTAGGTTCAAATATCACTTCTTACGCTTCTTAGCCATGTGACCACAAGCAAGTCATTTACCCTTTTGGGGATTCAGGTTCTTCATCCGTAAAATGGGAATGATAATGCCTATTTTAACCAATCATTATAAGGATTAACCCATATACAGTGTTTTGCAACCTTTAGAGCTTGGTTTTTATTGTTACATGGATGCTCGCTCTGTGCTGTACCTGTTGTGCCCTCCAGGATGCCAGTCACTACCTACCAAATCACTATGGTATTTATTATACTTGGACAGCCACTCTTCACTAAAAGGAAAATTGAAAGTCTCATTTTTCTTCCATTCAGGTTAACTTCCTGAAGCTACCCCCTACTTATAATTTTGATGAGTTTTTCATGAAATGCATGGCCTACATGGATTACTATCCTTCTGGTGATCATAAAAGTAAGTACCCTTTCGACCTGACCCACCTTACATGCATGGATTACTGTTCTCAGCTTGGCCAGGTCTAGAGTCATGGACTGGGCAGTAACAACGACAATGGCCAGCCTTTATAGAACACTTTAAAGTTTATAAAGTGCGTTACAAATATTTTATCCTCACATCAGTTCTGGGAAGTGGGTGCTGTTTTTAATGCCCATTTTACAGATAAGGAAACTGAGGCACAAAGAAGTTGGGTCTGAAGAGTGCTGACTCAGGTCTTCTTGATGCCACGTCCGTCTATCTGCCGTGCCATTTAGAACATGACTGTGAACTCAGAACTGGAAGAGACAAAGGTCATCTTGCCCAGCTCTTTCATTTTACAGATTAGGAGACCAAGGCCCAGAGAGTTTTGGCATCTTTTCCAAAATCATATGGCTGGTAAGCAGGAGACTCAGGATTCAAACTCAGGTCCTGTGACTCTACATTCAACTCTCTTGCCCCTGTGAAGATCCGTCATGTCAGTCTTTTCTCAGAAGCCACAGGAGCCAGAAGTAGCCTAAGAAGGTGACTCCAGGATGGAAATCTACCCTGGGAAAGTAATCACTGTGGGGGTCTTAGAAGTGATAGTGACAAAGAGCCGGAGCTGGGGGAGCTCAGTGGTGCTGAACAGATGTGAGCAGAAAAGATAAGAGGCCAAATTCAGAGCAATTCTGAGGGTAAAGTCCAGCTATAGCATTAGAGACCCTTCCAGTGGAGAGAAACGGGGTGTCACTGGAATGGGGAGAGAAGGTGACCATAATAACGTGAGCTAGCAAAGGAGAACTGAGGCAAAAAATCACGTTACAGATGGATGCGGGAAAGGCCTGGACGTGACTTTCATGATACTTGTAGCTGGGTCAAGCAGAACAATTAACATTTTCTTCATCACCTTCTTAAATCTAGACAGTCCACAAGGCAATGAATCAAGCCCTGCTTTGTACCATTTGCTGATGTCTGAGGTGTAAAAGCTCACACCGAAAATTTCTTTCTGTCACCTGACCCCAGAACACCCCCTGGCATGTGTCTGTAGCTCACTTACTTTGTACACAGTTTTCCCCCTCCCCCCAGTATTTTAAGGATCTGTAATTTCACTGATGTGAAAACATTTTCCCTCTACCTTCACAGAATCTCTGTGATATAGTAAATGGTCTTTGAGAACTTCTGAAGCTGACATATTCATTGCCCTGAGACCAACTTGCTGGTGAGGCTCTGTGAATTTAGCTGGGTTGAGCCTCAAGACACACAGATAGTTATTGCTTGCTCTGTTCTCAAAGTCTTTGCTGCCCCGTGGGACCAGCCGTAGCTTATCTACTCTGCTGACACAGCCTTGGAGAGTCTGCTGGCTCATCTGTGCAGTGATCAATCAGTCATTGATGGGGGACTTCCGTAGAGATAGATGCCCTCAGCTCATATTAAAATAATGAATTTGTGCTTTTAAACCACTGGCTGTATTCATGCTCTACCAGACAGATTTTGTTAGAAACAGGCACCCCAGGAAAAGAGCGTAGGCCAGACCATGTTACTTTCCTGATGAATCAAACAGCCAATGAACATTTATTAAGCACCCAAGAATTGTCAGTGGCTCCCCATTTCTGCTAGGATGAATTATGAACTCTGCATTTAAAACCCTTCACAGCCTCCATTTGGCCTGCCTTTCCAGACCCATGCCATGTGACTCCCCTTTATATACTCCCCTTTTTCAGCCAACCTTGCCTGTTTGCTGTTCCCTGAACTTGGCACCCCACAGTCTACTGCCTTGATTTTATATGTGCCCAGAATAGTCTCTGTCCTCACCTCTGCCTCTCAAGCTCAATATAGATGTTGACTACCATGGGAAGCCTTCCTAATGCCCTAGTGGTTAAGATTCCTTCTCTCCACAAATTGTTTCCGTTTTGGAACCCATACCTCCCTTCAAATGCCCTGTCAGATAAGTAGAATGTAAGCTTCTTTAGGGCAAGGACTGTCTTTCATTTTGTCTTCATGTTCCCAACACGTAACAGAATACCTTGTTCTACTTGACATTGAACGAATGAATGAATGAATGAAATGATAGGAGAGGGCCATGAATTCCATGGGTAAGGTGTTTAGGAGGTCATATGATCATGGATTTAGATGTAGGGGGCACCTTAGGGGGCATCTAGTACTACCCCTTCATGTTATAGATAAAGATCACAAGATTAGAAAAGGTTGTGATTTGTGTAGGTCAGAATCCCAAGTCCAATGATTTCAAATACAGACAACAGACAGCATCATTCTGGGATACTTTCTTCTTGTGTTTGCTTTTAACTTCTCAAAGCTCTTTCACATCCTCTTTCTTCACAAGGCTGAGGAATAAGCTGGCATGGATAAGTTGTTAGACAAGGAAAAGAAGTAAAGGGACAGGGCTAATTATAAAGAATCATGTAACAAATGTGTTTGTATTTTAAGCCAGCCACTGACTGTGGGACCAGTGGTAGTACTAGAATCCAGGTCTCCTGACTTCTGGGGTGAGTTCTCTGGACCCACAGGCCTAAGAACTAAAGCTTCCTAGTTTTTGAGGCAGTGGCAACTGAAAGCTGTCCAAAGTGTTGAAAGATACTGTCCATAGGCCATTGTTTGGGGGATGCCCTTCGCTGCATCTGTTGGCACGACCATCTCTTCCTTTGCATTCCCTTGGCCACTAGCCTAGTGTGGTCCTCAGCGCCACACACCTACATTATTGAAACAGCCTTTTTACTGATCCTTTTGCTTCTAGACTCTCCCTCTTTCTAAAAACCCTGAGCGGCTCTGCCATTTCATCCTCCTAAAATACAGCTTCCATCACTTTTGCTCAAGAACTTGCAGGGGCTCCAGCTGCTGCCAAGGCAGCAGAATCCTATCCAGCCCAGGTTGGGGGGGTAGCTGTGCCATGTCAGAGCAGCCATTGGCATACCATGAACTTATACCATGGGAGGGCAGCCCCCTGGCACTGGAAGTCCTACAGTCACTATGAGAACTAGCGCTGGGCATCTTTTCCTGGGGCTAAAGAAGCTCGGCTTCCCCTCCACTTGGTGTAGATGGTTAATAATGATAACAGCAATAATAATAGCTACCATTTATATAAAATTTACTACGCACCTGGCACTGCTAAGGGCTTTACAATTACGATTTCTCTTGATCCCCACAACAACCCTGGGCGCTATTATTAGCCCCATTTTACAGATGAAGAAACTGAGGTAAACAGAGGTGAAATTGCCAACGTCACACAGCTAATAGTTGTCTGAGTCACATTTGAGCTCAGATCTTTCTTATTTCAGGCCTGGCACTCTTATCTATTGTGCCACCTAGCTCCTCTGAATCATTGCTGGGTCCTGTTTCTGAGTGACAACCTGCTTGGAGAACTTAAGTCTTTGCCCTAGGGCATTCAATGCCCAGATCTTCTCCCCTCCTTTGTCACCAAATTTCTGCCACTCATTTTGGTCAGACTGAAATGGGAACACCTGTTTTAGATTAGGGAGTGGTTCACACCTTCACAAGGCCCTGTGATTTAGAGCCATATCCACTCCAACCTCCTCAGCTTTAACAGATGAAGAAACTGACTAGCAGATAGTAGGTAACAGCAAGGTTTCAAAGTCCAGTCCTCTGACTCCAAACCTGGCAGGCTTTCCAATACCTTGTGCTCCTTTGGAAAGCCCCCTCAGAAGTCTGGATGCTCTTCTGCCATGTTTGGGAAACCCTCCTTCAGGGAAGTCAATCATGGGAACAACGTGGGCCTGGGGCATCAGGCCAGACTCCTAAAAACTGCAGAGGAAGATAAGGAAGATACTGTGTAAAGCCCTGAGTGATCCACCTTTCTTTGCAAGTCAGTCTTTTAATTCAATAAACGTTTACTCAGTAGCTATCATGTGATAGCTGAGGTGTTGAGGAAGGCACAGAGATTAAATTAGACCTTTGTATCTTATTAGGAGGCTGCCTGCTTGGCAATATTTAATTTGTTTGCTTTTATATTTTTTGGAATAGTGATGACTAATTACCTTTATCCACTCAGATCCTGTCAGAAAAATAGTCAGTAATGAGTCATGTGACTGAAGGCATAGTATCCAGAACCTCTGACCCCTAGTCAGCTCACATTTGGAGAATGAGAGTCACTTATGAGTGCCACATTTGAAGGAGGGCATTGATAAGCTGGAGTATATTAAAAGGAGGGTGACCAGATGGTAAGGGGACTAGATACCAGGCCATATGAGGACTACTTGATGGGAAATAGAATATTTAACCTGGAGAAGTCCAGACTTAATGGGGTGATAGGTTAAGAGGGATATGATAACGACCTTCAAATATCTGAAGGGCTGTCATGTCAAAGAAGGATTTGGCTTGTCCAGCTTAGCCCCTAACAGAGACTTGGAAGTTGCAAGAAGATAAATTTTGGCTTGATGACACAAAGGACTTCTTGAGAATTTGAACTGCCTGAAAGTGGAATGAATCACCTCAGGAGGCAATGGGATCTCATCGGAGGCCTTCAAAGAATAGATGACCATTTGTCTGGTATGTTGTAAAGGAAGTGCCTTCTCCAGATGTAGGTTATACTGGAGAGCCTTGAAAATCACTTTACACACTGGCACCCTGGAATCCTCAGGAATAAAGAGGCAGTTTCTTAATTGTTAGTATGTTTTGACCTCTTTGATTCAAAACTGATTTGGTCCTTGTGAAGGGACCTGGCACAGAAGTTGTAATGCAAAGGTGTGTTGTTAGCTCCATCCTACAGTGGTTATTGAGGGGCAGACTATATAGAGACTACTAAGAGATAGGAAAAATTACATATGACCTCATTAGACCAGGAATTTTTAAAAACCAGACATCTTCTGAGGGCTCTTTCTCTGCTTCTTCCTGAAGCAGAGGCAGCTCAGCTCTTTTTCTCTTTCTCAGGCTACTTTTCTACTTCCCCCCTTCAACTCTTTCTTAGCAGCTACATGAGGGGTCCCACTAGGCCCAGATGGAGTAGTGATTGGTCACCTAGATCTATCTTCTCCACAGTAATAGTTGTGTCTATGCTTTTAGGGTTTCTGTTAGGAAGCAGGTGTCTCAAGAAATTGTTGTTGAAAAATTTTGACATGTTTTTACTGAGCTAGAAATTTCTTTCAAAGGTCATGTTCTCACAAATCTTCATTTAAGTATTTCTTACATTTATCCTCTTTATTCGGGTCAGCAAGCTAAGAATTCTGATATAGGATGGTAAGGAAGGTCAGTTCAAGCTCTTTATATCTTCTGAGGAATAGCAATCTTAACACCGTGCTCCCATGGAGATTATCATGTAGGGATGATTTTCTGCTTAAAGTTCGTCTTCCCAATGGAAATCATGCCCCACATCCAATGCAGAGAAGGGGTAAGAACATGAAGTACAGGAAATCCTAAACTCTTAAAAGATCTCCAAACTGCTTATTCAACTAGAGGGGTATTGCCCAAAGGAACAAACATGGAAATACGCAGAGGATGTCCATGCAATCTCCTTGGAAACCCAGTTTCAGGGACGTTTTAGACAATATGACCGGGAGGGATAGGGGTTTGGAATCCTGGAAAAGGAATTCCAACAAGTTCCAGCCGTCTCTGTTGTGGCAGAACTATGACTAACTGTAAAATATGTGCCTAGGAAGAGGAACAGAACCCTAAAGTGGACACTTTTCCACATTGTGGAACTTTTCATTTTAAATTTCATGATTTACTTTAGTTAAAATTAACTGGAAAATGGTGATCATCAGTGTCAATGTCTGTTCTTTTATAAGATTCCCATTGTTGGGCATCAATAGCTTGTTTAAATAGGTGAGATTGGAGTCCTTTAAATGTGTACCATATCATCTCATATTTATTTTTCTTCTAATTTGGTATTGATTTCAATCTTTTCTCTACCAAGTTGATGATGTCACAAATTACTTATTTGAAAATTATACTCACATGGTTGTTGTCCAGTCATTTTCCAGTCATGTCTGATTGTGACCCCTTTTGGAGATTTTTCTTGGTAAAGATACTGGAGTGGTTTGTCATTTTCTTCTCTAGATTTTACAGATGAGAAAACTAAGCAAATAGGGTTAAATGACTTTTCCAGGGTCACAGGGCTAATAAGAGTCTGAGGCAGGATTTGAACTCAAGAAGAGGAGTCTTCCTGATTCCAGATCCAGTACCCTATTCATTGTGCCACATTAGTAACCAATCCTTTCCTTTCTCTTAAGATACAATTTCATTTTGGGGGTAACATTATTTAGTTACCCCCATGTCTAACACCTCCCAAGTCAACCCCTTAAGAAGCTATATCCAGTCTTTTCTGAGTCACGCTTTCTAAAATTCATTCTCTGTTCTCCCTTACGCATCACCTTTGAACTGAAGTCATCAAATGTTAAAATATATGTTCACTTATTTGGGAAAGCTTCCTTGAACTCTTTATGTAATTTCTCTATTTCTTCATCCTGTGTAAAAGATATAGGCACATGCCTTGCAATTATCCTCGTAGGAGTCTTTTTGTAAATGCTCATCATGTTCATTTCAAAATGTGGTGACCAAGTGTCCCATGTAGAGCTTCTGCTTGCCTTTGGACTGCTGATAAATCTAAACCCAAATGCCACCAAACGGTATAAAGTATCCACTAGTATTTCTTTCACAAGAGTCCAATTGTGCTGCGTGAAGCAGACTATGGAGTCTTGACGGCTATTCTAGCAGAGACGTAATCAACCTAATTTGCAATATAAAGAGTTTTGAATTTGAGAGAGGATGGTAGAAAACTGGAAACAGTATTGCCACATAAGACATTGAAGAGCAGTAGAGAGAAAAACTACTTTATAGAAAACAGTAAGAGATCCTATTAAATCAACTTATTCCAAAAGTATTTAAAGATGGACTTGGAAGAAGGCAACGAAGGATGGAAAAGTCTTCTCAATATTTCTGTAGTAAGCTGTTTTTTCCCCATCAATGACAGTTGAGTCACCACGGTTGTATTTCAACACCTTTATTTTCCTCTCCCTGGAGAATCTGTGAGCCAGCCTTTCATTTAACTTCAGATTCCATATATAATCTGTCTTCTGGTTTCATTCATTGTGAGAATATTCAGACTGAAATGATACAGTTTCTTCAGTGACATGTCAACGTAATACGGCTCTCACATTCAAAGTCCTAGCAGTTAATGTTTATAGATGGCAGCTGGGTGGCACAATGGATAGAAGTGCTATACCTGGTGTCAGGAAGAACTGAGTTCAAATTCTGCCTTGGACACATACTAGCTGGGTCACCCTTACAAGTCATTTAACCTGTTTGCCAGTGTCCTCAGCTGTAAAATAGGGGTAATCATAGCACCTTACTCCCAGGATTGTTGTGAGAATCAAATGACTGAACATATGTAAAGTGCTTTGGAACCTTTAAAAGTGTCATATAAATTACGCTGTAAAAGCTGAATCTAAAACCTTTTCCCTTTTCTGCCAGTTTGCCTGAGTCACGGCAGATATAAAAGGGGACCTCATGAGAATGAGAAACATTTTCTTCTTTTCTTTGTTTCATGAATTGCTGCAACCAAACGCATTCCTTCCTTGGTGGACAGCCTACTGGTGATGGAATTCTCAGAACTAAGGTACCCCTTGCCCTTGGGTGAGCCTTGGCTCTGAGGACCATTTGCATAGGATTTTCTCATTGATGGAGACTTTCTCTCTGCTTCTCACCTGTGTGAGGGAAAGGCAGAGTTGGTGAGAGCTGGAAAGAAGAGAGATCATGATCTTCTTGAGTAATCAACTCTCCATTAAGGACGAGAATCTTTTGCAATGGCCTTTCAAATCCAGGGTGACATTTGGAGAGCAAACACTCTTTCACCAGAACTGTATCAGAAGTCTTTCTGGCATTATAAGACTTGCTTACTCTTTGACTTCACAACCCCAGAGTCACCTCCATGCCACCATGGAGCTCCAGAGTAACACTCTAGAGGAGGTGATGCTCCTGGAAACTTCACAGTACTAGGGGAGGTATGGCTCTATGATGGATCCTCCAATTCAGAATACAGCCAGTCCAATTCAGAACACAGCCAAAATGTGGTTCTTTGGGGCTCACATAATTCCACACTGGAAAATGTCATTCCAGAATCATATCACAATGAGGATGTTGCTTATTTTTAACAGAGACTGCTCTGCCTAGATTTTTTTCCAAAGCCAATCTCTTTCTTCTTTCTTAGGCATTCTGAGACTTGCCTCTATTCTGGAGTCTGACCCTAAACTGGAAATCTCTCTACAAAAGTACATCATGAGAAGTATTTTGAAACAGGTATTTCAGTCATTATAGTCACTGACTTTTACTCAGCTTGTTGACTCGCACAGCATTATGATGCAACTTAAGTGGGATTACACACACACACACACACACACACACACACACACACACACACACGCACGCACTCACACACACATGCACACAAACATAGACATGTAAGTTCATGTATATATGTGTATATGCACACATGCATATATCTACATATATGTTGTTTTATGCACATACATTATGTGTGTACATAGATATGCATACATATGTTGCTTAATAAATGCTTGTTTCTTTCCTTTGTAACAAGTGTTTATTAAAAAGCTGCTCTGTGCCAAGTCCTGTGCTCAGCACCTTTACAAATATTCTCCCTTGTGATACTCACAACAATCCTGGGAGGTGGTTGCTGCTACTGTCCCATTTCCCTCAGTTGGGGTAACTGAGGGAAGCAGAGGGTAGATGTCTGAGGCTGGATTTAAGCTCGGGTCTTCCTGACTTCAGGCCCAATACTCAAACCACTGTGCTACAAAATGCTTTGGCTGCTATATAATAGGCACTTAATTAATGCATGTTTCCTTCCTTCTTATGGTGCTATGCTGCTCTCAGCCTCCATGACCCATGTTTGTAACATGTTTTAAGATTTACAAAGTACATCCCTCCCAAAGTCTTGGGCATGGACAGTTATCTCTACTTTACATGCAGGAAACTTAGGCCTAGATGGGGTAAGTTACTATTCCATGGCCACAAAGCTCCTAAAAGCTGAGGTTCCAACCTAGGGAGTCTCCACCTCCCTTTTCTGATCCATTTCCCCATGCGGGCTCTCAATCTCATAACTATTAGCTGGTCCACGATGGGTCTACCATGTTAGATTCCATATACTGTGAGGTTCTAGTTCAGATCAATTCAGTACAATTCAAAAAGGTATCTGCTCACTGCCTGTTCTATGCCAGGCACTTCGCTTGACCCTGAGAAGGCAAAGAGAAAAAGGAAAGGGCCCTTTCTATCAAGAGGTTTGCATGCTACTAGGCAAAAATAGCCATGCATGAAAAGCAAGCTATATATATATATATACATATATATATATATATATATATATATGTATATATATATATGTATATGTGTGTGTATGAGTTAATTCAAGTTCATTTTACAGTTCTGTTACTTTCAAGCCAACCTTGAATTTGATTTTATTATGCAGTTAAATTTCTCAACTTCAGAAGTTGGTGGGGTAAAAACAAAAACATTTCAGTGTGGCAGCAGCACTAGGACCTGGGGAATTCAGAAAAGGCCCCTTGCAGGAGGGGGCATCTCTGCTGAGCTTTGCCTGGAAGGGACCAGGAGCTTTCAAGAAAGGGCAGTTTTCCTGGAGACAAGTACAGTCCCAAAACCAGACTCTAAGAGGGGCAGGAGGGTGCCTGCAGCTGTCCTGCTCCAGAGACACATGTGTTTGGCTCCTGTTTTCCAGATTGATGACAAGCAGCTGAAAGGTTATTTGTCTGAACTTCGACCTGTGACGATTGTATTTATCAACCTGCAGTTTAAAGGGAAGGAGACGGCTGATGATATTGGCCAGGCCATCCAGGATTCCAGTGTTTACATTGACTCTGTCCTGAAGAACTTCAAAGGCCAAATCAATAAAGTCTTTATGTTTGACAAAGTGAGTGTGAACCCAGTAGGGGGAGCAACCAATCTGGGCAACACTTGGATACCCAAGGGGGTGGCATAGATGCAGAAAGCAAGGTCATTCCAGAAATGTCAGGCTTTGTTTTCAGGGAGGGTCACAGAAGGTCAGGATCACTACAGCATAAGGCTTTTAAGATGGCTGCTGATGGACTCCACTGTTGCTTATTCCCAGGCTGCAAGACAGTGAGTACAGTGCTGAGTGGTCTGAGTTCAAATCTAGCCTCAGACACTTACTATGTGACCCTGAGCAAGTCACTCTGTCTTCTTCAGTTTCCCCATCTGTAAAATGGAGGTAGTAATAGTACCTGCCTCCCAGGGTTGTTGTGAAGATCAAATAAGATAATATTTGTAAGGCCCTTTGCAAACCTTAAAGTGCTATATAAATGCTAGAAATTATTATTATTATTCCTACAGACACACACCAGAAAAAAAGAAAAAAATCCTGAAGGTAAGCTCCAAACTACTTATTTGGGTAAGCAGTGATTCCAGTGTGCTCACATGCTGTCAGCTGCCATGGATGGTGAGCAGTCCTCCAGAAGTAATCACTGAACCTACTCAGTGCCTTCCTCTCATTCTCCTAACATATCTTGGAGACACTATGGCACTGCCTGCTTCTCTAGTGAAGTCATCTTACCCTGCAGAAGGCATTGCCTTGTCACCCTGCTTTTTTTTCCCCCTCATTTGCTGAGTCAAGAAACTTGGGATTTGGATTTTGATAAAGCCTGGTCAGAGTCAGTATGAGGAGGGACTAGAGAAGGACTGAGGAGCATAAGGATTATTTTCTTTGCCTCAGGAAAAAAAAAGGGATAATTCTGTCAGGCTGCACAATTGTAGCATGGCATTAGTAGCACACTGCCCCTTCAAAAAGAAAGTCAGAAGGACATAGTGAGCCCCAAATAACATTTTAAAAAAACACTGTGATTTACTGTCTCTCAAGAGATAAAAAGCAACTGATTACTGAAGAGAGTCATCTGAGAACCTGCTGCCTATAGCTGGTACATTGATTGGTGAAAGTAAAGATTAACATCAGTAGCAAATGAGAAGACAGGATAAAAGGTGAGAAAAAGACCCTTCAAGCAACTACAGTGTCACTGATCTGGCTTTCTCAGATGAGTCTTTGACTTTGAAAAATGAGCAGCAGTTAAGAAGTCAGTGATCACTGAGGATTTCCAGTTCTCAGGGAAGTTAAATTGATATGAAACAAAGGCTATGAAGGGGCCAAAAGACTCTGGAAACTGCCTTGACCCAACAAATCTCACTTGATCTCACGTGACCTCACGCCTAAGAGGAGAAACATGGCATCTAAAGGAAATTGTAGTTTAGAGTATAAACTCATTTACAAGGTATCATGGAGGAGGAGAATGTGCATAATCTCAGCTCTAAAAACAACAAAAGCAATGGAGGAGAAAATGAGCCTGAACAGAATTTGGCATAAGACCTAAAAACAAGTCACCCCAGGAACTGTGTAAAAGGAACAGGGACATTGGACATTGGATAACAGAAATGCAGGGCAAAGGTTGCCCTTCACTCTCCAGCATTTGCAAGGGACTACATCCAGGAGGAGTATTGAAGCATCAGGGTAATTTGCGTGGCCTGGTACCAGTTGCCAAAAGCATGACAAAAGTTGAAAGGGCAAATGAAAATCAGTAGTGTATTTTTTCATAGCTCTTATAAAGACTCAGCAAGAGGTGAGGATCACAGGCTCAGGGAAAGGAGTGAAAAGAATGTGTGTGCCCTGACCCAGGTAGGAGTGAGGACTAGCAAATGTTTGGTGAGGAAGGCAATAGATGGAACAATTGCCTGAGCAGCTACTCTGTTTTAGTCAGATGTGCTACAGGGCTCCTTAATAAACCAGCTGAAAATTAGCCCCCAAATAAAAAATAAACGCAAGATAGCTAAGTGTCCAGTGGTTATGGAGGGAGAGGGTACTAACATTTTGGAGGCACAAGAAAAACTTCATGTAGTGAAGTGCTTGAGCTGCACCTTGAAGGAACAGAGGGAATCTGTGAGTTGGAGGTGAGGAGGGAGTGCATTTCAGGCACAAGGAACAAAAGAGCAAATGCAATACCTGGAGATGGTAGATGGCATGCCATGCTCAAGGAATGGAAAGTCCAGTTTGATATATATATATATATATATATACATATATATATATATATATATATATATACATATACATATATAACTTTGGGGGGGATGCAACAACTTTGTTGAAAGAAAAGCGCAGTGAAATTCCTCAAAAGCTTGAAAGAAACTTGAGGGAATTTAGACACCTCCCCTCAAGTACAGGACCAAGTGCAGGGTGGCTTCTTTCTGGATGTTGTAGTCAGACAGGGTGCGCTCATCTTCCAGCTGCTTTCTGGCAAAGATCAACCTCTGCTGGTCTGGGGAGATGCCTTGTTTGTCCTGAATCTTTGCCTTGACATTCTCAATGGTATCACTGGGTTCAACTTCAAGGGTGATGGTCTTGCCAGTCAAGGTCTTCACAAAGATCTGCATTGTCAAGTGGTGGCAACAGCAAAACACACACTGAACAACAGAGTCAGCTCCTGTCCTAGGCAGATCAAGACTTTATATTTTATTCTAGAGAAAATTATTGAGGAGGGGAAGTACACAGTCAGATCTGATTCCCCTAAGAATCACGTTGGCAACTGTGTGCAGGAGAGATCATAATAGTCAGAGACTTGAGGCAGGGAGGCCAGTGGGGAGTCATCATGGTAGTCCAGTTGAGCAGTGATAAGGATGGGAACTAAGGTGGTGGCTGTGTGAGTAGGAAGAAGGGGTCATGTGTGAGAGACAGTGTAGAGAAGGAAATGGCAAGATTGTGCAGCTGACAGATGTGTCTTGAGGAGTAGTGAGGAGACAATGATAATGTCAGGGTTAGGAATCTGAAGGCTAGAAGACTGACAGTGCCATCAATGGAAAGAAGTGATTTAGTGGGGAAAGATCATGAAATGCACTTTGCCTATATGGTGAGTTTGAGATGTCTCTGGGACATCTACTTTGAAGTATCTAATGGGTAGTTGGGGATGTGGGACTGAAGCTTGGAGGAGAGACCAGGATAGGCAGGATACATAGATCTGTAAGACCATCATAGAGCTGATGATTGAACTCATGGGAGCTGCTGAAGTGATAGAGAGAGAAGGCAGGAAGCAAGGAGATGGCCTAGGACAGAACCTTGGGGAACATCTACAGGGACTAAGCATGTTATGGATGATATAGGTTAGAGGAGAACCAGGAGAGCAGTGCCACAAAAACCCAGAGAGGAGAAAGTATTTAGGAGTTAAGTGGGGTTAAGAGCAAGGGTATCGAACTCAGAAATGGGGGCCACTAACCCATAAATAAGGATCCCTGTTGGCCCACAAGTTGACTTAGCTTTAAAATCTAATATTATCTATGTTTTTATTGCATTTTTATTTTGTTAAATGTTTCTCAATTTCACTTTAATTTGGTTGGGTCAGCACAGTATTGCCAGCCTTGTATTTGACACCTCTGGTCGAGTATCAGCTACAGCAGACAGATCAAAAAGGAGGAAGGTTGGATCCCAAGTCCTTGAAATCTGAGAACCTAATACATGGTAGTCACGGAGAAGAAGACTCATATGATCCAAGTGGTGATATTTCCTGAACCCTAACTTTCTGGAGAAACATGAGGGCATTGCCTGTGGAGTATCCACAGGAGCATTTCTTTCTGAGAAGTCTAAACCCCTGAGAATAATCTGAATGAATACATAGGGCAATGTGATAAAAGAAGAACTTCACAGAACATTAGGTGTTCTCTAATAAGAAAGGGAAGGGAACAGGCACTTATATTCTAGACACTGTGCTAAAGCACTTTACAAACATTATCTCATTTGATGTTATTTGATTGGCTAGGCAGTACAGTGGACCTTGTGTAGGACTTGATGTTAGGGAGACCTGAGTTCAAATCCATCCACAGACACTAGTTGTGTGACCCTGAGCAAGTCACTTGAATCACTCTGTGCCCCAGTTTTCTCAACTGTAAAATGGAGAGAATAGTAGCCCCTACCTCCCAGGGTTGTGGTGAGAGTCAAATAAGTGACCATCTGTAGTTCTGCAAACTGCAAAGCACTGTATACATGGCAGTGATGATGATGATGACATCCCAAGTTTATTTCCCTTCTAACCGGAGTCCAGACCATAGGGCAAGATTATGACTAATGACAGGGCTGTGTTTTGAGTCCTGATGATCATAGGAATCGGCTAAATGAAGCAGAATTCTTTGAGGGGACTGCAGTTGTTTTGGTATTTTTTTTCCATTTATTTATCTTCCTTAAATTGATACATTTTGTTTTGAATATCACAATCACAATATTCCTCTCCTGTCACCCACCCAGTGAGCCCTCCCTGGTATGACATCTGGTTAGTCTGAGGCTCTCATGTAGGGGGCAGATTCATAAATCATAACCCACATTCATAGTAACTATCCTCTCGGAATGGTAGTTACAAAATGTCTGGTGCCTGTGCCTCCAGTAAGACAATAAAACTCTGCTCTCAGGTTGTGGGGCCAGAGACCTCAAATTACACCAGTAACAAAGATTCAAAAAGAAAGAGAAATGGGGTGTCTAGGTGGCGCAGTGAATAGAGCTCGGGCCCTGGAGTCAGAAGGACCTGAGTTAAAACCCAACCTCAGACACTTAACACTTACTAGCAGTGTGACCTTGGGCAAGTCACTTAACCCCAACTGCCCTGCCTTCTACCCTTCCAAAAAAAATAGCAAAAAAAAAAAAAGAAAGAGAAAAAACTTCAGCAAAGCTATGCAACCACACTGATAGTACAGTTCAGAGGACTAAGAGCTGGTTTGGGCATGAGGGCCAAGTTTTCAACACGACCTAATACTCCCATGTGATTTTGGGCAAGGCATTTAACTTCCTTCAGCCTCAGTTCCCCCTTCTGTAAGATGAGGAGGTTGGAGATCTCTGAGATCCCTTCCACCTCCAGGTCTGTGATTCCCCCCTTCCCCTTAGTTGTTAGGACTGAGTCAGTAATGCCACCTTTGCAAGGGAAAGATGACTAATTATTTGTGGCAGGTGAGAAGAAAATCATCAAAGGGTCTGCCTTAGAAGATTGCACTCTGAATACTCACCACCCACTCTATTTGCTTCTTTTCCTCCCCACAGGGATGCTCCTTTCTCTGTGTATTTGGTTTCCCTGGGGAAAAGGTATCTGATGAGATTACCCATGCTTTGGAAAGTGCGGTGATCATATTTGACTACTGTTCTCAGATCTTCAAAATCAGGTGAGTGCTGAGAGCTAAGTTTCCCTGGTTGGTCTTGGGAGATGGAATAAAGATTTGGAATTTGGGAAGGGAATGGGGATCCTTTACTCAGTTGACTACCAACAGAGACTTGCATTGCAGTCCCCATACAATAATGGAGCAATTAAGGTCACTGAAGAGTAGGAGGTGACATTGGGAGGGCAGAGAAAGTGTTGATACCCTTTTCTTAGACATACATATGTTCAGGCCATCAGAAGGCACATTCTCAGCCCTGCTCAATGTTCTCCTGGCTCCTTACCTGTGCCCTGAGAAAGATGGGCTGCTCATTCAGAGTTCAAGATAACAGCTTAGTCAGAGCACCATGGTGGTATCCAAAGATATATAAAAACCAAAAAAGTCTGTTAGTACATTGGATAAATTCTCTGAAGAGCCCTTCTAGAGGAGCAAGGACAGAGGACTGCCACCTCCTCCCCTAATACTGTGGTTGAGCTTAAGCAAGACCCACAGGGTGCAATCCTTCCCTTTTGCCTCCAATACAGTGGCTGGAGCTTGAGCAAGACCAGCAGCTGGGTCAGAGTTGAGTAAGTGGTAGGGATGATTGTCCTTAGTTCTTAAAGAGGACCACAGTAAATGAATGACTTCAGGCCTGGCCCTAGGCAGAACTTGGAAATTGGTGAGGTTTACTTTAGAGTCAGTCCAGCTGCCACCCTTCCCTCCCAGCCATTCCCCTTCCCTTCTCCCTGGCTCCTCTTCCTTCCAACTTCCCCCAAATGCCTTTGCCAGCATTCCCTTTTCTGTGTGCCGTAAGAGCTCTTGCTGCCTTCATATATTGCCCCAGTATAGATGACATTAGTCTCCTCCTTCTCACCCCAGCCACCATAAAGGCCTCCTTCATACCTGTCCTCCAGACTTAAGCCTTTTTATACTTAGCCTTCCAAAATAAACCCATTGCTTACTAGTCTAGGTGGATCTTTGGCTAATCTTATGAACCTAACTTAACTCAGGCTAGCGAGATAACGAACATTCAAGAATTAGCACGATAAGCATCTTCAGCCCAGCCTTTGAGAGGTAGCCTCCCGCCCCTCCTCCCTCCCTCTATGAATCCAGAAGATTTTCCAGCCCGGGATTGAGTGCTATGTAACTTGGGGCAAGTCACTTAATTTTTCACTGCCCCAAGCACCTCATCAAGAGTATAAATTGCTGAGCAACCCTCACCCCGGGTTAAAGGGAGCTTCCTAACTTTGAGCTTTCTAAACCATTAACATCTCAAAAAAAAAAAGTTGATACTCCCCTGGGCGATAAACTGGAAAATCAATTTTTGAATGAAAAGATTGATAACTAATGGTGAAATGTCAGAGGCAAGGCCAGCTGAATTGAGGGGATAGTTATAAGCAGGTGGGCTTTTCCTTGCCCCTTAAATCCCATCATCATAGTATACCTGTCTGCCCTTGGACTGAATGTGGTAAATCTAAATTTTCTCAAAGAAGAGTAAGATTACTCTCTGAGTTGTGGGATTTGTTTGTTTGTTTGTTTTTAAAGTGTTCTGGCTTCTTCATAGAATAATAATTACTTTCTTTAGATGAGAATGAATTTCTTATTTCAGACCTGCCTCAGGGAAACATGGGTTCAGAATTTCACCTTCCTTCCTTTCCAACCTAAGTGGTGACTGAACTCGGGTCCTCATCTTTTGTCCCAATTGTACTAAGTGATGAGGCACCGGAAATGTTGAGGGGGAAATCCCCAGGGATACGGGGATCCCGAGACCAGAGTTCCCTCGGCAAGGTCACCTGGAATGAATTTGCTGACTCAAGCATTCTTTAAGTGAAGATGACAAAAGTTTATTGTTACGATATACAGCTGGCAAGAGTTACAGAATGTGCCACCTTAGAGGAGTACAGTTAAAGTTTATGTAGGATAAACTATAGTAAGACATGTGCCAAATATGCCAACTAGGTGAGTCAGGGCGGGGTTAGGAGTGGGTAAGGAGTGGTCAGTTCTTAAAGAAATATGCTCTTTTAATATCTACTTCGAAGGTATTTTACCCAGAGTTCACTGGTAAATAGCCCTAAAGGGGGCTACAGGGAGATGTGATTTTAGGCCTGAAATGTGACTAGGTCAACTAATGGTCAGGGCTGACTGAGAAATACCCAGGCTGCCCCCATCAATGTTTTGTTAGACAAGATAAACTTAAGGGAGTGTACATATGGCTAAGTCTAGGATACATATGATAGATAGGTCAGTGGGTAGTAAATATCTTTATGACTCAGTCCACAGCTGGGTCAAACTACTCAGTTCTGTAGGTGCAACTGGCCGCTTTGTGAGGAAGAGAGAGAAGTGTTTTGTTAGGGCCTGCCGCCCTTGAGCTGGAGAGAAAGTGCCTGAGACAGTGGTTTGAGGCTGGGGAGATTCAATGTGATTTTGGAACTGGGGTTTAAGTGCAGGCACCCAGGCACCACATCACTAAGGGCTAGAGCACCAGAAGTCTCCATGATAAGGGCAGGAGATGTGTCATAGCTGTTGGTGCAAAAGATCTGTTAGAGTCTAAGCTTATGAAGAGAATCAGGTCTTATTTATCTGGCTAAGTCCCACATGCCTAAGCTTATTCTTTTTTGTTATTGTTGTTTTTGAAGGGGAAGACAAGGCAATTGGGGTTAAATGACTTGTCCAAGGTCACACAACTAGTAAGTGTTTCAGGTGTTTGAGGCTGGATTTGAATTCAGATCCTCCTGATTCCAGGGCTGGTGCTCTACCCACTGCACCTCCTAGCTGCCCCTCCTAAGCTTATTCTTATTGGGCATTCAGGCATGTGCTATCTGGATGAGTATTCTTTGAATTGAATCAGAAGGGTTATTCTTGAGTTAAGGTTTTAATCCTTATATTCTAGACGAGCGACAACCCTAATTAAACCAGTTCAAGGCTCATGGAGGAGAGGCAGGGTCCTTATTTTACAGATGTAGGAAATCTCCAGTGCTGAAATGCCTGCTATCAACACATTTGTCACCAACTCTGAAATGTGTAATGTTAGAGGGCTTTCCTGGGTCACAGAAAGGGTCACATAACCAGTATCACCAAACTCGGGACTGGAATCCAGGTCATCTTTATTCCAGATAGAGGACATCTCTATCCACTTGGCCATGTTGCCTCATGACAAGCCTTATTGGAAAATTTAACAAATATATGAAAGATAAGGTGTTGTGGAGTAGGGGACACAGCAAGGGAGTCTGTAATATTTAGCATCCTTCTATTGGGCAGATGCTGTCTTTTTAGAATTAACTCACATTTTGATCCATGTAGTTAATGGGTGGTTTAATGTCTAATTTATGGGGGAATGTAATGTAATAAGAGCTAGATAAAAGAAAGCAGGCACATGTAGCTGGGAAATTTATCCAAGCAAATGAATTTAATGAATGGAAAGTCAACTCCAAAAAGTGAAATGCACAGCAACCTAAATGGTAGAATTTCCTGTACTATAGCAAGTGCAGAGAGATTTAGCTTGACTTCACTTTCTTTTTAAAAAAATTATTATAGATTTATTTTTAACATCTTTAAAAAAAATTATTTTAATTTGAAATTCCTTCACCCACTGAGAAGGCAAGCAATATATCAATTATACATATGAAATCCTGTAAAACATTTCCATATTAGCAATGTTACAAAAAAATGAAAAATATAGTGAAAAAATCATACTTCAATTTGCACTCAGAGTTCATCAGTTCTCTCTTGGGAGGCAGATAGCAGTTTTTCATCAAGAGTGTTTTGGAATTGTCTTGGATCATTGTATTGATCAGAGTAGCTAAGTCTTTCACAGCTGGTCATCATTACAATATTGCTGTTACTATGTGCAATGATCTGGTTCTGCTCACTTCACTTTGCATCAGTTCATTTAGGTCTTCCCAGATTTTTCTGAAACCATCCCCCTTGTCATTTCTTATAGCGCAATAGTATTCCATCATAATCATATATGACAACTTATTCATCCATTCCTCAATTAATGGACATTCCCTCAATTTCTAGTTCTTTGACACCACCGAAAGAGCTGCTATAAATAGTTTTGCACATGTAGGTCCTTTCTGCTTTTCTTTCATTACTTTGGGATACAGACCTAGTAGCGGTATTACTCGTTCAAAAGGGTAGAGAGAGTTTTATAGTCCTTTGGGTCTAGTTCCAAATTGTTTTCCAGAATGGTTGGACCAATTCACAGCTCCACCAATAGTTTATTAGTGTACCTATTTTCCCACATCCCCTCCAGCAATTGTCATTTCTGATACATATGAGGTGGTACCTAAGAGTTGTTTTAATTTGCATTTCTCCAATCAGTAGTGATTTAGAGCATTCTTTCTTGTGACTATAGATAGCTTTGATTTCTTTTTCTGAAAACTTCCTGTTCATATCCTTAGACCATTTATCAATTGGGGAATGGCTCTTATTTTTATAAAGTTCACTTATTTCCCCATATGTTTGAGAAATGAGGCCTTTATCAGAGAAACTTGCTATAAAAATTTTTTCATAGTACTTCATTATCTATGGTACCTTTTAGTAAAATGTAGTTTTCCTGATTATCTCTTTTAATTAGATCTATTTTTGTTTTTGCTTTGTCTGAGACCATGCTTCCTACCTTGCCTTTTTTACTTCAGTTGAAGCATAATAAATTCTGCTCCAGCCCTTTATTTTAACTTTTTGTAGGTCTCTCTTGTAAGCAACATATTGTAGAATTCTAGTTTCTAATCCATTCTGCTATTCATTTCCATTTTATAGGTGAGTTCATCCTTTTCACATTCATAGTTATGACTACTAGCTGTGTTTTTCCTTCCATCCTGTTTTTTTATTCATCCTTCCCTCCCTCTTTTTACCCCATCCCTTCTCAAAAATCTGTTTTGCATCTGGCCACAGCCTCCCTTACTCCACCTTCCCTTTTATTACCACGACCCCCAGCCCTTTCACTCATCCTCTTCCCCTCCTACTTCTCTGTTGAGTAAGATAAATTTCTGTACCCAACTAAGTGGGTATATAGATTCTTTCCTCTTTGAATCACTTCTGATGAGAGTGAGGTTCAAGTATTGCTGCTACCTCCCTTTTTTCCCCTCTTTTGTAGTGACTTAACTTTCAAAGTCTTGTATATCCTCATCAGTGCATCTTAGAAAAGTGGATGCATATGTGTGTGTATTGGTATAAGTACCAGGCCACCCACTGCAGTCATGCCAGTGTAATAGCAAAGTTGGATTATAAAACCATAATTCCTTATTCAAGGCACTTTTTTTTCAGAAAAAAACATTTCCTGGCAATGTGAAGAGGTATTTGCACATAGAGTCTTACAGATACAACCACTATGAGGCATTAATGGCAGTTGGCAGGTGGTAGTCAGGGAGGTGGCTCAGCTGTCAATCTAAGATTACTAGGATAGTAAATCAATCATCAGATATTCATTGGGTATCTCCTGTGCCTCTCGTTCATGGTCCACCACAATCTGTCAGCAGTCTATGATTCTGTACTACTCTACACTAAAAATCAAGCTAGATTATCTCCCTTGCCAGGTATGTTTGTGATTCCCTATACCTGTGTCTTTATTTATGTCATTCCTAAAGCCTCGGAGCCATCCCCTGTCATCCTGATCTGTGTCTTGCCGCTGGACTCAGATGGAGGAGGAGGAGAAAATGAGGCTGGTGACTTTGCACAGCCCTCCCTCACTTAAATCCAATTCACTTGCATGTCACAACATCACCTCCCTGTTGTGATAGTCTTTGAGAATGATGGACAAACAACAACTATGTGCCTAGTATTGTGCTAGCCAAGGAGAGGGATGTGGAAGAAATATAAGTCTTGGGATATGTACCTGCCTCTGGAGAATTTCTCATCTAATGAGGGAGATGATTCAGCGAAATCAAATCTGATAAGCATTTATTAAGTGCCTACTATGGTGAGGCACAGGGTGTGCTAGCTAGTAGGGATAGCCAGACCAAATGAAAAACAGTGGCCTCAGTGCCCTCAAGATTACATTCTTCTGCTAATAAGCAGTTAGCAAATGCTCTAAGATTCTGTGATGTCCTTTATGCTAAATCGTGTTTTCACCATCTCCTCTCCTTCTTGGGGAAAGCATAAGCAAGAGAAAAGCCAGTCTCACTTAGAGAACAGGACTGGGCCTCTCTGCCTTCTCTGGAGGTGGGGCATTCTGAGTATGGAAAAGGAATTAGTGCGCTTCCCACTCTAGAAGGAATTTGTGTCTTCAGGAATTTGTCAGCGGAACGCAAATTCCCCTTGCCATACTTTCTACACATAGAGAGACCCTGTGGCACAGGTATTAAGGGCAAGGGGAAGAGAGGTGGTGGGGACATCTGGGTTCCAAAGAGACTCTGAATCTTGGCAGCAGACACATATTGAAAATTCGAGGCGGAAAGGGAAAAGAGAAGTGATGCAACTTGGATTGGATTGAAATAAGAGAGAAGAATACAAGGGAAAGACAATAAATTCAAGGATTAAAAATGGAAACTTCCAGGTATAGTGTTGGGGATTCATTCATTCAGCAGATATGTAATAATGATCAGTCTCATCTTTCTGAGGCTGCAAGGGGGTGCCATTTTGCACCAAGCACAGGGTCTGGAACCAGGAAGACCTGAGTTCAAATAGAGCCTCGGGACACCTATCAGCTATGAAATCCTCGGCAAGTCACTTAATCTATTTGCCTTCATCTGAAAAATGGGAATGATAATAACACCTACCTCCAAGGGTTATTTAAAAAACCAAATCAGATAGTAATTGTAAAACGTTTACCACGCTTAGTGCCTGGTAAGCGGTAAGCACCAAATAAATGTTAATGATGATGATGTATGTAATGTTTTGGGGTGGCAAATGAGATCTTCCATAAGCAGAATAATCAGCGAAAGCACATACAACTTACAGAAACCAGACCCAATAACCAGGGGTCTGTCTTCATATTACCACCCTATCTCCAGCCCTGTGGTGGAAAGAAAATCCCTTATCAGTAAAAATGATTAGTAAATCAATGTAAAGGATATTTTTTCTTCTTTTTTTCCCATTTTCCTTCCTTTCTCCCATCTTAGTTTCCTTTTCCATTTTCCTCTTTCCTATAAATAACATTTCATTTCTTCATGCTAACTCACTGTTGTTCTCTTGGCCATCAGGACTGTGTCCATTGGGGTGGCCAGCGGAATAGTGTTTTGTGGAATTGTCGGCCATTCTGTGAGACATGAGTACACAGGTATGATAAGTTGCTTGAACTCTGGATGGAATTGGGGCATGCAATTCTATTTATGCCCATCTCGTTGCAAAGGTATGCATTTAGGTATGTATAGGGCTGTATGAAAACATATTGTTGGGGGGTAGCAGTGCCAGGACTAATTAATGTAAAAGAGTTAAGAAGTAAACATATCTTCATTTTATTTTCTTTTTGGAGGGGGGAATACAAGGCATTTGGGGTTAAGTGACTTGTCCAAGGTCACACAGCTAGTAAGTGTTAAGTGCCTGAGGCAGGATTTGAACTCAGGTCCTCCTGACTCCAGGGCCAGTGTTCTATTGACTGCATCACCTAGCCACCCCTTCATTTTAACTCAGTACCTAGAGTAACCCTACATTTCCGTCCTACAAAGAGATTTCCTCCCTTAAAAAAGACACAAAACATGCATGCATACAAATACAAGCTTCACTTTCTTTATATGTTCCCAATTCCATGAATTTCCTCAAAATAATAATTCACGTTGCTATAGTGCTTTCAGTTTGCAAAGTGCTTTCTTCAAACATTGTGAGGTAGACAGAAAGGTGTTATAATCCCAGTTTTATAGCTAATCAAGCAGTCAGTAAACATTTATTAAGTACCTACTATTTTAAAGCTTTATGCTAGGTGCTGGGATTTCATAAACAAAGAATGAAACAATCAGCTTATCCTCAATCTTAAGAAACAAATATATATATGTATGTATACACACATATATACAGTGTATATGCGTATCCATGTACATATGGAAAGAGAATGAGAAAGAGTGAATAAATATAAAGAGAAGAAATACAAGGTAGTTAAGGAAGGGGGGAGGTGCACAGAAGAGGTACCATGGGGATCTGGATAACATCTCCCGGGGTTGTTAGTATCAAACAAGAAATTTGTGAAGCATTGAGCACAGTGCCTGGCATACAGCAGGTGTTTAATAAATACTAGTTTCCCTCCTTCCCTCTCTTCCTTCCTTCCTTCCTTCTTCCCTCCCTCCCTCTTTTCCTCCTTCCTTTCCTTCCTTCCTCCCTCTCTCCCTTCCTTCTTCATTACTTCCCTCTTTCCTCATACCAGGTGTTTGAAAGCAATAGGAAACAAACTCATAGGTAGGGGAAAATTGAAGACTGGGTGTGGAGTGGGATGATGGGGGGAAAATCTGCTGGACAAGACAGGAGATGAGATCAAGCTCCTCACCTGTAGAAGGGCTGATTTGGGGAAAGGAAGAGAAATTGGTAGGTGTCATCAAGGGTCTTTGAGACAAAGATAGGAAATGCTTAGAAAATTTTAAGTGAACCATGACCAGACTGCTAGGAAGGATTGGTACTAGAATACCAGCTCAAGTCCCCTATGGCTACAGATCCACCATTTGTTCCACTCAAGGGAGGCAGCATGGTAGAATGGGTGGAGTTAGGAGATTCCAGGGTTCCAATCCCCTTCTCACACTAATTGGGGTAGTGTGACTCTTACCTTTCCAGTCTTCTTACACCTTACTTCCAGACACATACTCTTTGATCCAGAGACATTGGCCTCCCACCTGTTTCATGAACAAGACACTCCAGCTTTCTGCTCTGGACATTTTCTCTGGCTATCCACCATGTCTGGAACATTCTCCCTCCTCACTTCTGCCTACTGACCAACGTGGTTTCCTTTTAAGTCCAAACTAAAATCCCACCTTCTGCACAAAGCCTTCCCCATCCCTTTCCAGTGCTTTCCCTCTGTTAATTATTGCCTCTTTATCTTGTATATAGCTTGCTTAGCCAAATTTGTCACATATGTCTCCCTGTTAAGTGGTGAACTCCTTGAGGCAGTGACTCTCTTTGGCCCTTTTGTGTCCCAGAACTTAGCACAATACTTGGCACACAGTACATGCTGAGTAAACATTTATTGAGTTAAATTGAATTGATTGAATTGAACCTGGACCAATGCACCTGATGTGTCTGGACCTCAATTTAATCTTTAGTGAGATGAGGATAATAAGACTTATAACACCAGCTTCACAGGGGAAAGTGAGAATCACATGCCATAGTGTCTATAAAAGCATTCTCCCGGCTTTAATGTGTCATATGGATGATAGTGGAGAGCATCCTCATCATTATGTGTTAGTACGTATCATATGAATGTGTAACACATAATATTATATATTCTATTACCCACTTCTCCTTAAGTGGGTTATTTCCCAATGAAATGATTAAATACCAAGTGTTTCTATAGAGACCTCAGACTTCATAAGGAAAATGAAGGGTTTGCCTTGCTCTATAATCGAGAGCTGATTATCAGTATTCTGATACATTGCCTAAACAGTGGAGCACTTCAGAGTTTGTGTGTGTGTCTGGGGGGGAGGGGGCATCAGAATGCCCTTTGGGGGGTCACTTGAGAGTATGAACACCTTCAGATGCAATGACTGGTGTTCTGTACCTCTTCTTTTTCTTTTTCTTTCATGATATAGTCATTGGTCAAAAAGTCAACATTGCTGCCCGCATGATGATGTACTACCCTGGCATTGTTACCTGCGACTCAGTGACCTACAGCAACTGCAACCTTCCCTCCTACTTTTTTAAAGAGCTCCCCAAGCAGCATATGAAAGGTGTTGCTGAGCCCGGACCATTCTATCAGTGCCTGGGCCTGAATGAGAAAGTGTGAGTGTGATGCCGCAGCTCCTCTCATTATCTGTTTGGAAAAATCAAGCACAAGAAAGTCTTGCCCAGAACCCTTTTTCTGAGATCATTGATCCCCCCCACTCTCAGCTAAGAGTAAGTGATCAGACCATTTCATTGTCCATATACCAGCCTCAACTGGTGTCATTCAGTGGAGGATCCATTTCCTTCTCCACATCTAAGAGGCCTTGGCTGATCTCCTTATTCTGATTTCATCCATCATTAAGTACCTAGGATGCCAGATTAGGTGCTGGAGATAACAAAGATGAAATGAAATGGTCTGTCCTCAAAGAGCTTATATTCCACTGGGGGGCAGGGGCAGGACAGAGCAGTCAGTAGAATTATTCTTTCCACATTTTTGGCCCTCCCTTTGCACCAGAAAAGAAGTCTAAATTTTTTTCTTTTTCTTTTATGGGGTGTTTATAGTACTTTTTGGTAAAATTTTGTTGATATTATATAACACTATACATATATTTTATGCATTTCTGAGTTTCTAAACTTTTTCTGTATTGTCTGCTGGCTTTCACATGTCATCTGCAGCTTCTGCAAAACTCCCCCCCAATTCCCATTTAATTTCTTATGTCAACCCTTTATATATTGAAACCACGATTGGGAAAGTTGTGATGTAGAAGGGATAACTGTATATAAGCAGATAAGTGTATGTGTGATTATTCGAAGAAGGTGGGAACACTTGGCAGTAATTAGAAAGATTGGGAAAGGCTTCTCAGGAGGTGGCACATGAACAAAGATCCAAATGAAAGCCAGGGATCCTAAGAGATAGCGGTGGGGAGGTGGCATCTTCTAAGCATGTGAAGACAAGATGGAATGCTGAGTTTGGAGAGTGACAAGCAGGCCTATTTAATTGGAAGGTAGAATACTTTGGGGGAGTTGTGTATGTATGTGCAGTAAGCCTAGAAAGGCAGAATACATCTTAAAGGTGAAAGGCTTTAAATGCTAAGCTGAAGAATTTGTCCAAAAACTTTGTCCAAACTCCCCCAGTAGGGAGTTGTTGAAGGTTCTTGAGAATGGGAGTGAAATGTCTCTTCCTCAGTTTCCTCAACTATATAATGGGAACAATAATAGCACCTACCTCCCAGGACTGTTGGGAAGATCAAATGAGAGAATATTTCCGAAGCATTTAGAACGGCGTCTGACCCGTAGTAGGCACTTAATAAATGCTTATTACTCTCCCTTTATTGTATATCAAACACTATGCTAAGCACTAGGGATACAAAAATAGGCAAAAGGACACCAAACTAAATCCCTTCCCTCAAGGAGCATGCACCTTAATGGGAGAGACATCTCAATAACGAGGTACATATATGATATATACAGAGTAGACAAACAAGGGTGATCTGCAAAGAAAAGATATTAGCAAGGGGTGTAAAGGGGAAAGCCTAAGAAGGCAGGATTTGGGATGAAGGGAAACTAAGGCAGAGGAAAGAGAATGGAGCTTCCTAGTAGGGAGGCCTGCCAGTGCAAAGGCCACAAAAGGAGAGAGGGCAACATATTTGAGGAATTGCCAGTAGGACGGCATGGAGGGGAGTAGAGTGTAAGAAGACTAGAAAGGCAGGGAGAGGTCAGGTTGTGAAAGACTTTCAAAGGCCTGCTAAAGCAGCAAGATCCCCCAAGAGTGACATGGCAGGCGGCATGTGCCAGACTTTAAGAGAAATTACCACCACCACCAGCTTGACCAGTGCTTCCCTAGGACCCTCATGGAGACAGCCCAGGACTCCAAGTCTAAGAGCCTTGGTGGTGGCAGTGTCCACCCAAACCTTCAGACTTTTGCCAGTCCAGCCCCTACAGCTATTATTGAGAGGAGAGCTTATAGAGGCAGAGATTCACCTTGCTCTTCTCCAAACTGCTGTCTTAAGTGCCATTAGGGCATTGGAGCTTGATGAGTCGCAGCATCCCCTGGATCAGTGGTCCTGCTTCTAGCCAAACTGTCATGACAATCATCTGGGGAGGTGGCTCCTGCGGAAAGGCATCCCACTATATTCCCCTACTGCCACCTACAAGCAGGCAAGCCAGCCTAACTGAATCAACAAGGCACCCTGAGGGTCTAGAGACAAGAGGTAGTATTCATCAGGCAGGTCAAATCATCTCCCCCTACCTTGACCACCATCCCTTTTCAGACACCAGTGGAGACAGTCCTAAGAGCCTTGGGAACATCAGTCCTTCCAGAATAGTAGCTGCTCTCCCAGGTGCTGCAGACAAAACTGCTGAAGACTCAGAAGAGAAAGTCCTTGTCACCATAGTTCCTGTCAGATAGCTCAACATTAGAAATGGATGTGATCTTATCAATGAAAATGACATTTAAAAAGAAGCATGACCATCTGCTTTCCCACTACCCCCTAAGCACCTTGGGCCCTTTCCGCTTTGCTAGCAGCCTGTTCTTCACTGCAGAACAGCATGCAAGTCCTTTTTAGGATTCTTCCTTGCACTGAGAGCTGAATCATCTGGGTCAGGTGTCTTGAACTCATTTAAGGGACTTAGGTTTTCTTTTCTAATTAAACCTTTAAAAACAAACTTGATCGTCGATAAAAACTATTATGAAATAAAAGCAAGATCTTCCATAATGACCCCCTTAAGGTTAAACAAAGAGACATCAAACAAGCAAAGACTTTTGTCCTGTGTCTTCCCCTTCTAGACCTGCTTGATGATTCACCCCCTTTGCTTCTGTTTTCCTTTTCTTTCCTTCGGCCGTGTTTCTTGGACCAGCTTCCTTGGAACTGCCCCCTCTGCTGCTTTCTTCCACTCCTTTCTAATTCTGGACCCATAATCAAATCAACCCTGTCATTGCTGCTGGGAAGGATGTGCCATTTTACTGTACTGTGACTCCACCCACCATCCCTCTCCAACTAAAACAACCCTCTCTGGACACCATCTCCCTGACTGGGTTGGGTGCATATATAGTTTGAGTTCTGCTGATTTCACTCAGAATCATAGATGTTCTCTCCTTATCTTTTCATTTGGGTTAAAGTCCCTATGACTCAAGTCCACAAATTAATAGCATATGTTAAGAGCCTACTAGGTACCAAGCCTTGGGGACACAGAGAAAGATGGAAGATGGTTCTTGCTGTCAAGGAGCACACAACCTGATGATAGCCACAATAAACAAGCAATTATGTGCGAACGAGATATATACAGGAGAAAAGAGGAAATTGGCAGAGTGAAGGCATCGGCATAAAGGGGGATGAGGAAAGCCTTCCCAGTGATTGATTTCCGTGTCTTCAGTTTTCTTAAAGCATATCTGCCAGACCTGACATGTATCCTTCTTCTGGGGATCTTTAACCAGAGGTCTATGAACTGTTTTTTAAAATTATTTTGATAACTCTACTTCAACATAGCTGTCTTCCCCTTGTAATCCTGTATGTTTTATTTTACACATATATAAACATTCTGAGAAATTCATAGACTTCACAAGACACACACGCACTCACAAGTTAGGATCCCCTGTTTAGTCTAAGTTAACATATAGGTCGAGTCTCACTAATAGTCACATTACTTTCGTTTCCTGGCAACAAACTAGGAGAAAAGGAGCACGAAGCTCTGAGCCTTGATTAGATATCTGTAACATCAGAAATCAGGAAACCAGGACACAGCACAGGGAGGGAATAAATTTAAGACTGATCACTCTTTTAAGCCAACACCCTGAAAACAGCTGTGGGGCTGGCTAAACCCTGTGGGGTGGGTCTAGTTATCTTTCATGTCCCCTGAGGATTTATAAAAGCAGCAAAGAGCAGGTCCTCTTGTCATCACTATCTTCCACAGGATCAGAGTTTAGAGTAGCACAAGGCTCCTTCCCCTGGCATTGTGAGAGTCTGGTGCCCAGGTCATGCATGGTGTTTTAGGTAGTCAGTCCTTAGTTTCCCTAGTTTAGCAAACCACACTATTCTGATATTGCCTTAAAATTTCAGGGAACAATGGGGCCACACCATTTCTGAGTCATAGAACATCCCAGAACAGAAGAGGACCCTAATCTGTGGCAAATTCAGACTAGAGCACATCTCCTAAACCCTCTAATGATGCAAATTTGAGCTACAGGGAGATTCTAGAAAATCCTGAGTGTTTTGAGAGCTGGGAATATATATGTTCATTGGTCATGTGCTGGGTGTTGGCTCTCTCTAGAAAGGGAGACAATCATGATGGAAATGTTGTTTGTCAACCCTCCTGGGCCTTCTCTTGGAAAGGAGAGAGATACTTTTCTTTCGCTCTCTTATGTTCCCCCCATTTTTCAGGTCCTTAATCTACCACCTTCTCAGGAAAGAGGAATATCTATGCTAAAGTGGGGACTTTCTGGATATTAAGACCTGTTTTTAGCAAACAAGTGTTTAGAGTCTGACATATCTTTTTCTTCCCCATAGAATGTTTGGTATGTCATCTCTCAGCTGCAACAGACGTGAAAATTACCCTCTACTGGGTAAGTAATGAAACCGTGATTTCTCCGAAATCTTCTTCATACACCTATTTTCTGTGCTACTGAGCCCATGTATACAAACTCCTCCAAGGGGATACAAAGGCCTCTTTGGCTCAGAGTTTTCCATTAATTTCTAGCAACTTCTTGGCTCATCCATCATGTTCTATCTTGAATATTGTCACATCCATGCCAGGTAAGTATAAAATTGGGGCAGCATTCTTTTCTAAAAAGATTTCTTGTTTTTCCTTTCCAAGCTTCAGGGTTAAGAAAGACAGTTTGCTTTCTTCCCTTGTATATTGGAAGGAATGAAATTATTTCCAAATAACCTGGACTTCTTGACAGGCTGTTCTCCTTAGTGGGTTATCATTCCCAAAGAGAGCCAATGTCCTTCTCATGAACAAATAGGCTTCTTCCTAGGTCACACTGCCACAGGGCTCAAGCTTGGTAGTGTGGGGCTCTCCTCTGGTCATTCTGTTATTCCCGCCTTAACCATCCAAAAGCAGAATCCGTCTGGTAGAGTGATGAAATATCAGAGCAGTAAGAGAGGAAGTGGGTAGGCTTTATGGATTTAGAGAAGGAAAGGTGATTTACTATCATCCTGTACAACCCTCTCGTTTTGAAATAAGAAAACTGAGGCCCAGGTAGAGTAAGTGATTTAGCCAAAGTCAGTCAGCTGGTAAATGGCAGAGCCAGAAGGGCATAAGTCCTTCATTTCAGACTCCCAAGTCCAGGGCTCTTTCCACTGTCCTATGCTGCCCTCCATTTGGAGGCCCTATTGATGCATTCTGATCTGAGTCCAGCTCCACATGCTCCAGCAACATACTACCCAGTTTCTGGCAAACATATTTCACTGAACTGCAAAATTTCATAGTTAGAAGGACCTGAGAGAACATCTCATCCAACCCATACTTGATCATGAATCCTCTTAAAAACAGCCCTGACAAATGATCAACTAGCCTCTGCTTGAAGACTTCCTATGAGGGAGAATCCACTCTATCCCCAGGCAGGTGTGATATTTGTGGAAACTTTTAATTGTTACAAAGCTTTTCGTGCCATCAAACTGTCTCTGAATCTCTGCCCAGTATACCTAGTACTACCTTTGAGAAAAAGAGCACTGAGTTCTGATAGACAATCTGGCTTCAAATTCTGCTTCACTTAACCTCCCTGAGCCTCAGTCTCCCCATCTGTAAGTGAGAGTTGGACTCTATTGCTTTGGAGGTCCCTAGACCTATGATCTTTGGGCTTCACCTTTATTCTATCCAGAATTTAACCTCCTTTTATTTATTGGGTATTTGTTCTCTATATACAAGACATATAATATATCTAAATATATATGTGTGTGTATATATGTATATACACATGATTTCTTTGTCTCCATATCCCTTTTCACTAACACAATAGGCATATAGAAGGTGCTTAATAAACACTCATTGATGGATAACTGTTTCAAGATCAATCCTCTGATCCTAATCTCTCTTCTACATGACAGTCCTTCAGATACACCTATCAAGACTCCCCTATATCTTTTTTTCTCCAGATTAAATATTCCCAATCCATTCAGTCAATATGGTATAGTGAATCGAGTGCTGGACTTGGAATCGGGAAAACCTTGGTTCAAAATGTGCCTCTGAAACTTCTTATCTGTGTGACAAAAGGCAATCTGCTTAACCTCTCTGAACCTCAATGCCCTTATCTGTAGTAAATAGAAAAATCTGTACTATCTGTATCGATAATCAATAATATCTACAACACCTACTCACTTGGTTATTGTGAGGCTCAGTCACTCCGGCAAGAAGCGTTAATTAGCCGTGTCCTCTGTGCCAGGGTCTCAAGGTACAAATACAAAAATGAAACAGTCCCCCAAGCTCCTTTAAGCAGCCTATATCGTACAAAGGGAAACAGCAGATGAACAAACGGAAAGAAGTAAAGGTAAAATCGTTTTGCAAGGGGAGGAGACATCACAGCTGGGAGCGATTCCACACCAAACGTGCCCTCTAGTCAGCCAACCTGAAGTGTCTGTCATGTGTGAGACGAAAATTCTATTTGTTTATAAGCGGCAATCCTGCCTACAACACCACACCTGCCATCTCAGTTATCAAAGTCAAGTCAATGGTCATTTATTATTACCCGCTCTGGGTCAGTGCACCGTGCTTTAGGAATGCAAAAGCAAGCAAAGAAAAAACCCAACAGCAACAAAAAAGGCAGAGGATAGTCCTTGCTCTCAAGATGCTCATAGTCTAATGGGAGAGAATAACTAGGTATGAGTCAAGTCAGTCAAGGCCAGTCAGCTTGCATGGACTATTTTCCTTATGTCATTTCATTAAATGCATTTGCTTTGAACTAATTTTGTCATCTGGCTGAGTATCAGGGTAAATAAATACATCCCTAGGAGTTTGTGAGCAATAGATTTAGAACTAGTTGAATAACTGGAACCAAAGAGTAGTCGTTAAATGAATTGATGTCAGAGGAAAGTCTCTAGTGGAATGTCTTAAGATCTTTCTGGGTCCTATATTATTTAATCTTTTTTTTTTAATCATTGAATTAAAAGCCCATTGAATTTGCAGGTAACATTAAGCTAGGAGGGATAATTAACACATTGAATGACAGTGCCAGGATCCAAAAGGATCCCAGTAGGCTAGAATCAATCAATTAATAATCAACAACATTTATTGAGTACCTATGGTGTTTGAGGCTCTGCACTAGATGGATACCAGGGAGAGCCCCTGGTCTGAAGAGCTGGTATTTCACTGGGTGAATCTAGCACGTTCACAGGAACTAATTGAACAGCGATATGTAAGAGACATTTTATAGTGTCTGAAAGTTTGCAAAGCACTTTAATACGCATTATCTAAAGAGCAGGTTCCCTCCTTAACTACAACCCTTAGGGTCCTTGGCTTCCCTGAAAGCTAAGTTCTAGGGCTACTTCCTATTTGAGACTTCTCCTGATTCCACCCCCACGCTCCCAGCTGTGATGTCTCCTCCCCTTGCAAAATGATTTTACCTCTACTTTTTTCCGTTTGTTTATCTGCTGTTTCCCTTTGTACGATATAGGCTGCTTAAAGGAGCTTGGGGGACTGTTTCATTTTTGTATTTGTACCTTGAGACCCTGGCACAGAGGACACGGCTAATTAACGCTTCTTGCCGGAGTGACTGAGCCTCACAATAACCAAGTGAGTAGGTGTTATAGATATTATTGATTATCGATACAGATATAAGGATCATCTATAAGGATCAAGTCTCCTTTGTCACAGGATCTAGAAGGACAAAAAGTTGTGTAATGCAGTTGTCTTCAATGTTAACAAATGGGCTTTCAAATATCACTTACAGATTGCCTCCATCACACCTACAGTATAGGCTATTTTAGTTTAGATGTATACAAAGACTTTATGGCAACCCCATATAAGACCATGGACTGGTATAATCATAGTCATATCCATTTTAGAGCTGAAGAGACCTCAGGCCATCTCACCTTACCTGTACCTGAATAGGAATCTTACCAACAACATGTCCAAGGAGTGGTTATCCAGTCTCCACTTGCAGAACTCCAGTGGAGGGGAGTGCAGTATCTTCCCAAACCCTTCTATTCCAATTTTGGAGTTCTCTAATTGCTAGGAAGTCACCCAGACCAACAGAACTTTAGGGCTGGTCCAACCCATGCCTAACAAGAATACATTTATATTTAAACAGTCAGTCAGCCTTCTCTTGAAGATTTGTACTCTCTACTTCCAAAGGTAGCCAGTTTTATTTCTGAATGGTTCTACTTGTTAGGAAACTTTCTTCATATCGAGCCTCAACCTATCTCTCAGAAATGTGAATTCTGCTTTTGCTCCTAGTTTTGCCCTCTGGAGCCAAGGAGACCAAGAAAGTTAACATGTCTCAACTCAATCTTCTCAAGTCTTGATTTAAAAATCTCCACTTTATGCCTGTGTTTTGCCTTGGCTTCCCTAAGACTTTTGGCCTAGAATCAGAAACTGAGTGTGTATCCCCAAGAATGTTATCCACTTCTCCTGGGGTGACACAAAACACATGGCTCCTGAGTATTTTATCCACTCATGAAAGGTTTCCCCAAAGGATATAGTGTCTCTCTTGATGCCTTTATCATACTGGTTGTCTGCCTTTGGATTCTGCCCAGCTTGCCCATCTCTTTCTTAAAGTATGTCACCAAGAACTAAGCACAATCCTCCAGATGAGTTCGAGCCAGAATTGTCACCTTCCTAATCCTTGACATTCTGCCTCTCACTACAGCCTAAAATCACTTTGGCTTTTCTGGGTGCCATCTCACACTGTTGACTCATGTCATAATTAGGATAAAAGCATTTGCAAGGCACTATATATCTTATTTCATTATCATCTCAACAGGCCTGTTAAGTAGGTGCTATTACTATCTACCTATTACAGGTGAGGAAACCAGGATGGAGGGAGGAAAAGTGACATGCCAAGGGTTACAGAGCTCAAGTGCATGAAGCAGGATTCAAACTCATGTCTTCCTGACTACAAATCCAGCTCTCTATTTACTGAGCCACCTAGCATGCAGTCCACTGAAATTCCCATTGCAGTCTTTTTTCAGAGCAATTTCTTTTCAGCCATGCTTCTCCCATCACGTATTTCTGAAGCTGTTTTTTTTAATCCAACATACAACCTTACATTTATTACTATTAAATTTCATCTTCTTTAATTTTGCATGCAATTTTTTTGAATACTAATAGCCTCATTTGTAAATGTTCCCTTCCTCCTCAAATTATCTTATGTTTAATTATTTGTGTGCATGTTACATCCTTCTTTGAGCAGCGACTGTTTTGTTTTCTTGTCTTTCAATCCACAGGCTCCAATAAAATGCCATGCACTTCATCAAGGTGCTCAAAATGTCCTTCATTCCACAGATGAGGAAGCTAAGGTCGTAACAGGTTAAGAGATTTGGCTGAGGTCAGGTAGTTATTAAGTGTCTGAGGCAGGATCTGAATTCAGATCTCCTGGGCTCTCAAAGTTCAGTACTCTACCCATTGTCTGACCTACAACACCCCTAAGGAGCGATTATCTTGGCTTCTCCTTAAAGACCTCCTCTAGCAATGGCATAGAACCATTAATAAATACTCTTTGGGTTTGTCCATTCAAAGAGACCTAACAGTATGATTTTATGGCTCATACTTCTCCAGACAGAGAGCCCAAGAGATTTTATCAAATGTTTTGTTGAAATCTAAGTAAACTAAGTCCATAGCTTTTCCAGGATTCACTCGTCTCGTAATCCCATCAGAAAAGAAAATGAGGTCAGTCTGGTGTGGAGAGTTCTTGGTGAAGTTACACGGGCTCTTTGTGGCTACTATTTCGCTTTCAGATTTTCCTGACCCTTCCATTAACAGTATACTTTATAATTTTGCCGAGAATCGAAGACAAAGCTCTCTAGCCTATAGCATACAGACTCCATTCTCTTATCTCTCTTGAAAATCAGGACATTTCAATGGGTAGGGAAGAGGGAGTGAAGGGAGGAAGGGATTTTGGAACTGAAAATAATTTTTTTTTAAAGTTAAAAGATTCTTGATTGGTTGAATCAAACTGGGACCCTGGACTCAGGAAGAGCTAAGGTACTTTACCAGCTCTGTGACCCTGGGCAAGTCACTGGACACCTGCCTCAGTTTTCTCATCCGTAAAATGAAGCTAATAATAGCACCTACATCCTAGGATGCTTGTGAGGATCACATGGAGTTAATATTTTTGTAAAGTGCTTTGCCAACCCTAATGCACTCTATAAATGCAAGCTATTATCTTCCTTCCCTGCTGTACCCCTCTCATTCTCATTGGCTCAGCAATCCCACCTGCTCTTTCAGAGACTTTGGGACATAATCTTGGATTTAGTTTTACTGGGCATGCTTACTTGAACTCATGATGGATGACTCCCTTTTCTCCTATCTCTTTGCTTAATCCAGGGTTTCAACTCACTATTAGTGAGTTTCCCCCTCTCTTTTTCCATGTCTGAGCTCATTTTCCTTGCCAGAGAAGTCTCCTGTTAACATTACCCTTCCCACTTTCCACTAAGAGGCAGCTAGGTGCTGGTCCTGAAGTCAAAAAGATCTAAATTCAAGTCCAGCCTCAGACACCTAAGAGCTATATAAACTCAGCTGTAAAATGGGGACAATAATAGGAGGTGCTTAATAAATGCTTATTCCTCTTTCCCTCACCCAATTTGAGCAGGTGTTCTATCTCTCCTTTGATCCTCTTTTTACCAACCAAGCTAAGAAAACCCCCCCCACACTTCTCCCAATAGACTCTCTCCATGTCTCTAAAATCTTTTACTTGTGGTCTTCCTTCATGTGAGACTATCATTATTAAATATTATCTCATTAGATTTAGTTCTATGGTCTAGCTTGTCAAGGTCTCTGAGTCTGAACTCAGCCATGGATGTTAACAATTGTCTAGCCCGTGTTCCCCTGTTGAGGATAGCATGAGAGACTTGGCTAACACAATGGCTCTCCTTAAAGACCAATGCACTTCACTAACCACTGTCCTTTAGCTGCCTTCAGGGTTTGCCCTTTGTTCAGTCACTCTGGCTCCTCAATAGTGAGAAGCAGGTTCTCAGGGTCTTCATTGTACCACTACCTGACCCCTCAGAACCATTCTATTTTGAGCTCTAGACTGAGGTGACCTCCCCAGCAAGGGAGGAGGAGAAAAAAGGTAGCCAGAGTATGGAAAAGAATCAGACATGGAACAGTTTTATTCCCCCACAGAAAAGGGAATGCTAAGCAGTTACAAATCATGAGATAATTGCAATCAGTTGAGATACTAAGATGCTAATCTCTTTGGGAAACTTTAGGGAACTTTGCAGGAGGGCTCCTTGTTCGCTCTTTTACATTTTCGTCTCTGCTGAGGGAGTACAGCCCAACCAGAGTGATGTGAGCTTTTTTCTTTCTGGCCATTTCTCTCTGAGTGACTCCTTCTCTTTCAGCCAATCAGCCTGTGTCTTTCCCACTGCAGCTGCTGTCACTGGCAACTGTTTGGCGTAATTGATACCCCTCTGTTCCAGTGCCTGGGAAGGGAGGGGAAGATGCCAGCTGCTTTCTGAGATCTCCAAAGGCCTAGTACCAAAGGAAAGGAACTGTAACCAGGCTGCAGCCCCATCCAAGACTTGCTTAGGAGGTCATATAACCGTAGGGAAGGCTGACAGGAACAATACTCTCAAGTTCTCAGCATCATCCTTGCTCCTTCAGGCTGAAGTGAAAAGAGAAACCAGAGTGTCTGGAGTTGCTCCACTGGCATATCTACACAGAGTTCCAGCTTAAAAGTGTCTTCCCTGAAGATATGAAGTAATCAAAGCTGATCTGTGCATGCTATGAAGTGAGAGAAGGAGGAAGGATGATAACCTTATAGGAGATGCTTTCTTAAAATCTAGGTAAACTATATCCATATTATTATTATTATTATTATTATTATTATTATTATTATTATTATTATTTTGGGGGGTTAACAATCTTACTTTAATCAATCAAATGTATATTGTTTACCTAGTTCAGGGGGAAAAGTCAGCACCCTGAACTTCAGAGAATGCAAACAGAATACAAACACAAGTTAACAAGCAGAAGTTACAAGCAAATAAATCAGCCAGACAGGCTTCCATCTGTCTGACCATCACATCCACACCTATTCAGTTACCAGAGAGGGAAGCATCAACATCTGGGTTTTTCAAAGCTGGGGAGCTCAATGGCTTCCCAGAATCTCATCTGGTCAAATCACACAACTCTTCTCAAAGTGAGCCCCCCTATATACATATTATTACTCCTGTTTGCCAGTCTCATTAACCTATCCAAAAAGGAAATGACCATTTAGTTTGGCACGACCTGGTCTTTATGGAATGGCACTATCTCTCTGTGGGCACTGCTTTCTTTCTTTTCTGAATAGCCACTAATGACCCTGGAATTTTGTCAGGAATTGGAATCAAGCTAATGGTCCTATAGTTTAAAGATGTAATTTCCTTTGGTCTTATATTATATCCTTCTTGAATCCTACAGCATTTCTTTGGTTCTCCACAATCTTTCAAAATCATTGATTATCAGGCCTTAGCAGTCACATCTGCCAGGTTTTGGTGTATCCTCAGGTTCCCTTCCCTGGGACAGGCGACCTGAATTCATGAAGGGCAGGTGTGTGCTCTCTTACCATCTCCTTACTTATCTTTGGTACCAGATCCCTGGTAGTTATTTTTATTCTGTCCTTTCTAGTATAAAATCATTCCCCTTGGCAGAGAAAAACAGAAGACAGCAAGCTGAACAACTGACTAACTTTCTACTCTCCGTGGTTTGTCATTGTCTCATCATCCCTGAAGAATAGTCCTGGTCTTTTTTTGAGTCTTCTACTTTCCCTAATATAACTTTTTTGCCATCCTTAGCTTTCTTCTTGACAGCTACTGTTCATCATGAGTATTGGCAATTTGAGATTATCATTCAGAGATTGTGCCAAACTCTTAAATTCATCCTCTTGTACCAACCTTTGCTTCCATCATCTTAGGTGTCCTTTTTTCTTATATGTCTTTTAAAAATGTTTCTTTCAAATTTTTATCTTTTTCTTATTCATATCTTTAAAAGAAACCTAAATCAAGTGACGAATTCCCTGCCCACAAGACTTTAGGCGACTTCTTCTTTTCCCCTCAACTTTAGAAACTGGTTGGAATATTAGAGTCTGTGTAGGCAAATGGTGTAAATTCCATGATTTGCATCCGTGTAACATCCATCACTAGAAGAAGATCATATTATCAAGGCTGTACACTTATCTTTTCTCTATTGAGTGGGGATGGGAAGCGTGGTACATGTGGGCCTGGGAAAAGGACTGTCTTATTCTCCCAATTTGTTTGAAGAGTCCCTGGGGCTAAGAAGGAAAATAAAAATGTGAAAGAATTACAATCTTTTCACATTCCTGGGTCCTTATTAATTGAGAGGTTTTAAAACCATCTTTATACCAATGCCCACAAAGGAGAGTGCTGCTTTTTCTTTTTCCTCTTTCTTCTTGATCTCTTCTCTTTGTTTTTCCTCCCACTCCACTTCTCCTTTTCCTGGTGTCCTCTTCTATATCTTCTTCTTCCCTCAGCCTTATTGTTCTCCTCTTCCTGAAGCTTTGTTTGCCCAAGTCCTTAGGATCTAGATTTGGGGCTGGAAGCAACCTCAAGTGTCATATAATGCAGTCCCTTCATTTCACAGATGAAGAGGCTGGGGCACAGCTAGGGAAAGCGCCTTGCCAGAGGCCCATCGGCAGAGCTGTGACTTTGACCTCGGCCCTCAGCATTCAGCTTGCTTGATCTTTCCGTGGTACCGCAGTGTCTCTCTTCTCGTCTTTGGCTTCCTTCTCTTTCTCTTCATGCCCCTTTCCAATCCTCCCAAATCTCCCCTTTGTAAATTCAAACTTCAGCCTTCCTTACGATTCCCAAATCTACCTTTACACATTCCTTCTCCTTCAGTTCAAGTACCATACTATAATTACATTACTTAACAATTAGTAACAACAACATCACTAATTAGTAATAACTATTATATTGCTCTCCTCCCGTGGACACCTTTTATTCATAGATCCTTGGTCTCACCAGGTCAGTGATTCCTATGAGGACAAATTTCTCTCCTTTGCATTTGAATCTCTACTTCATCCTTGTTGAAGGCAATTGCTTCTGAGGTTCAGTGTACTTAGACTTTCCTATACTCCATACTCAGCCATATAGTTGTATACTAAGTTCATTTCTTGATAGGGAAAATAAGCTCATTCATTGGCTTGCTACTCCTACCATTGCAGTTCTACTTTTAGCTCCAATTCAGGGTTTCACCCCAAATGGGGGGAAATAAATAGGTAGCCACCATACAAACGTGCATTTGGGCAGAAAAGAAATCCTTTATTTCAACATTGAGAAGGGAATGCTAAGCATGAAAGAGCCAGGAGTGTAAGGGAAGGGCCGATGCAATCCCCCACTGACAATCTGGAACTGGTTCCCATCTGATAACCCTGTGATAAAGAAATGGCCTTCTGATGAGCTGCATGGCTACAGCTGGGGTGCATTCAGATGGTCTACCCAGCAAAAAGAGGCCATCTTTATTTCCCCTTACCTGGATACAGTGACAGAGAAACAGTGCTCTAAGAGGAGAGGCCTTGAGCCACCCCGTAACCCCCATTCGACCTGTGAATATGAGCTCCTGTTGTTTGTGCCCTTGTGTTTGTCCTGATCTCCCATTATGTGGGAAAGTATTAGCAATAGTTATAGCTTCGTGAACTTTGGAAGATCAGAAGGGCAAACCCACCAGGGTCTGGAAGTCAGAGTCCATGCCAGGTTTCATGGCCCTACATACCAACATGGAGGCCCTGTTGCTTGACCCCAGGACCCTAGTCAAGCGGTAGATGAGATAAGGACATTCGGAAGCTCTGCCATATTTGGGAGTGAACCTGGTGAGGCGAATGCTAGGTGGGAGCTACATTAAATTTGAGTACACTCTCTCCAAGGATCAGGATGGCCCAGGGGAAAGTATGCTCCTCAGGAGCTGGGAGGGAAATGTCGGTAACTTCTGGGTTTGCTGTGCCTTCCCAGCAAATATCATTTTGTAAAAGTTAATTGGTATTTATGATAACGCTAATAGTTCCTTGACAGTTTCCCTGACCCTGACACACTTTCCTTCCCCCATACAACCTGCTTGGCCTCAGTTTCTCTGATTCCTGGTCTGGGAACATAAAAAGTCCCAGCCTTGTGTAGCCCCTACTTCTCAGGCTTGGTGAATGCCCAAGACCACTAGCAAGTCACCCTGATGACTGACTGATAAGACAGGTTTCCAGATGGAGATGAGTAGGGTCACATCCTGAAAAGCTAAGCATTTCTGTAACTTTGCAAGTGTCTCATTTCAACTCGACATTGAACTAAGAGGGTGCTGGCTATAAACCTGTGCCTAAAACAATGTTAATTAATTAGTTAAATAGAACTGGGGTGCTAAGCACTGTAAGCCAACAGTGTGGGAAACATACTGGAATGGCGTCAAGCCAAGAGCTTTAGAAAAAGCTGCCCCAGTCCCTTGGGGTTGTAGCCAGCCTTACTTGGAGAGAGTGAGTTTGAATCTCACTATATATTCATTATAGAATGGTGATTAGAGTAGAATTCAATACCTTACTAAGTACTCAAACCACCAGTTGGGAGACTAAAGGTTTTTTTTTAAAATAGTTTGTTATTTTTATTTTTAAGTAACAAGATTTTTTAAAAATTAGTCTAGCTTCTCCTCCCAACTCAATTGAACAAATAAAACAAAAACAAATCTCTCAATACGTAACTAACAAGTTCCGATTTTAGCCCTGCCTGAAAATGTGTCTCCCTTTTTGTCTGTCGGGAGGTAAGGGCCATGCTTTATTTTCATTCTTTTGTACTCATTTATTATCGTTGTATTGATCAGAATTCTAAAGGCTGTGATGTTGTTGTATAAATTGTTCACTTAGTTCTGCCCACTTTGTTCTGTACTAAGGCTCAGTTTCCTCTGAAATTGTTCATTGCATTATTTCTTGTGACATAATAGCATTCCATTCCATTCATATACCACAATTTGTTTAGTCATTCCCCAGGAGCAGAATACTCCCTCAACTTCCCATTTTGGGCCCCCACAAAAAGCGTTACTATAACTGCTTTTGTGCCTACAGATCTGTTTCTTCTTTCTTTGATTTCTTTAGGCATAGTTCAAGTAGTGGTATAGCTGAGGCAAAGGGTATGCACAGTTTGGTAACTCTGGACATGGTTCCAAGTTGCTCTACAGAATGGCGGTACCTTCCACAGCTGGGAGGCTAGTATCCAAGGCTCATGGGGGCATGAAACCATTTTTTCAAGGGTCTTCATTAGCCATTTTACATTCGACCTCCATTGAGCACACTCACATCAAAGGACAAGCAGGATCTACTTTTTAGTGACTTTTCTCTATTGCCCCAATACTTACTCTTTCCACCCCTAAAGCTCCTGCAATTGTGACTACTTCAGAAGACACTGTCCTTGGTCCCTAGTCTCTCCTAGCAATGGTTGGAGACAGAGCTAGACAGAGACAGAGAAAGAGAGAGGGGAGAGAGAGAGAGAGAGAGAGAGAGAGAGAGAGAGAGAGAGAGGGAGGGAGAGGAGATATCATACAGGAGATATCCATTTGAAGCATCTGTCTGCCTAGGTTTACAACCAGGTTAGGGCAAGGTCAAGGGTAAAGGTCAGCTTTAACCGGTTTATGAGAACCAATTTTTACAACATCAGTGTGAGTATTTACACATCAGAAATCACTAATTACTACAGGTGGGTGGCACAAGGGCAGCTAAGTGATGCCACAGTACAGAGAGTGCTGCGCCTGGAGTCTAGAAAACTCATTTTCCTGAGTTCAAGTCTGGCCTCAGATACATACTAACTGTGTGACCTTGGGCAAGTCACTTCACCCTGCTGGCCTCAGTTTCTTCATCTATAAAATGAGCTAGAGAAGGAAATGGCAAACCATTCTAGTGTCTTTGCCAAGAAAACCCTCAATGGGGTGACGAAGAGTCTGATACAACTGAACAACAACAAATCAGAGCTGATTTATTATTTTTTATCTAGACTTAAGAAAGGGCTAATAATGCAGTTTAAACGTTAAAATGTGTATACGTGTGTTCTTTTCTCCCAGAGAGAGCTATGTGGTTGAATATTTGCCAGCATACCCCTGTATTGTTTCAGAAATACTGCTTAAACTCAACAGGAGTCATCTCCAGACTATTGTAGAATTTTAATGATAGTAACACTAACAATGGTAATAAGCATTTATGTGGCACTTTAAGGTCTTTAAAATGCTTTACATCCATAACCTGATTCCTTTGGGGAAGGTCAGCCACTGCTGAAGCCTATGGACAACTCAAGAGAGTCATACTCATGCTTTGAAACTGGAAGGAAGTGACCTAGCTGTGGGCCATGGTGCCCTTTTAGCATATCCATGTGGTTTGGGCTCAGGAGTAAATTAGAGACTCCAGTCTTCCATGAGGCATGTACATCTGGAAGCTTCTCCTCCTTCCCTAGGCTTCAGTATGGTCATCAGGAATGGTGACTTGAGTATGTTTCAAAGGGTGAGTTTCTTGCCAGGGACTTCATATTTTTTAGCGGAATGGCACAGTTAAAAAAAAGCACTGGCTCTGGAGGAAGAGACTGGATTTAAATAACATCTCTGATGCTTATTTCCTGTGTGACCTTTGGAAAATCCTCTTAGCCTCCCAGGGCCCCAATTATCTCATCTATGAAATGGAGACTATGTATTAGTTAACCTCCAGTGTTCCAGATCTATACTCTTTGTGTAATGTTAAAAGCAGTATCATTTTGTTTTCTTGTTTTCAATTTTTTCCTCATTACCAGTGTTCTAGAATTGTGATTGGTCATTGTTTTGATCACAGTTCTTGAGTTGCAAAGTTGTTGATTTTTACAATGTTGTCATAATAGTTTAAATTGTTCTGATTCTGCTCATTTCACTCTACATCAGTGCATGCAAATCTTCCCAGGTTTCTCTGAAATCATCCATTTCATCATTTCTCATGATTCAATAGTGTTTCATGACATTTATATACCATAATCTATTCAGCCATTCCCCAATTGATGGGCACCCCTTAGTTTCTAGATCTTTGCAACCACAAAGAAGAGCGGCTATAAACATTTTTTGTACAGATAAGTCCTTTTTATCTATCTTTCTTCTCTTTGGGATAGAGGCGTAATTCCTGGGTCAAGGATTACACAGTTTTGTAGCTGTTGGACCAGAATTGCAGATTACTTTCCAGAATGACCATACCAACTTGTCACCACTAGTATTACATAAATTGTGCCCATTTTCCTGCAGTCCTTCCAATATTTGTCATTTTTCTTTTACATCAGCTTCACAAATGTGATGAGTATGAGATGGAACCTCAGAGTTGCCTTAAATTACATTTCTCTATGAATGATTTGAAGCATTTTTCCCTCATAGGGCTAGTAGTAGTTTGAATTTCTTCCCTTGAGACCAGTTATCAATTGGAGAATATTACTTTTTTCCCATATAAATGACTGAAAGTGGGTAGTAGTCATTAGATCTAACAAATCTTGAGAAGTCTTCCATCATGTCTGTGCCCTGGGAAGATCCTCTCCACTGTTATTGTAGGGTCAACAATACTTGCTTTAGAGCCCCTCATCAGGGAGTTACCCATGACCATTACTTGGGTCTTCTTCTTCTGACTCTGAATAGTTGATCTCTCTCTTCATGGCTCACAGAGGTCTTTATCCTGATTCTTTGGGTGCAGGTGGCCAGCTGGTTCTTTCTTAGAGGCGCCAGCTTCCTTCTCTATGGAAAGAGCCTCACATCTCTTACTTGTCTGCAAGTGTTGAGTAGTTCTTTCTTTTCTCTTTCATTTCACATTGTTCTACTCTCCAAACTCTTGAATTGAGTTAGGATTCTTCCTTCTTCACATCCTTTTTCTTTTTTTCCCTTGTCCTTACATTTACCCCTTGTTCTTACATTTACCCCAAATCTCCTTCCTCATATTTGCTATTGGTCCTCTGGCGCCAAGGAGAGCAGGTATATTCTCTCTTCCACATGTCATCCTTTTAAACTTTTGAAGAATACCCTCTTGGCCTCCTGAAGTCTTTTCTTCTCCAAGCTAAACATGACCAATTTCCCTGCCAAGCTCTGTACTAGCAGAGTTTGTCATCTCTTCGATGACCTGGCTGCCCACCTTTGCCTTCATTTAAAAAAAAAATAATTAAATACCTAGTTCCTATTCTTGACTCTGCCTCTGCCTTTGCATTTTCCTCAGTGTTTCATTTCCCCTAATTCTGAACCATGAATTGTAACTTCTCATGGCTGTTGTGAAACTTCTCTGTGATTATCTCTGGGGCATAAGGAACCTGGTGGTATAATTCTCTTTATAGGTAGTGGAAACAACAGTAACAAGGGCGAAGTAGATTATAACTTCTCATGCTTATAAATACACATACTTTAAGGTTTCTAGAAGGCTTTCACCACAAATTCCCATGTGGTAAGTAGTTAAAATATGACATACCCATTTTACAGATGCAGAAACCAAGACTGCAAAAAGTGACATGAATTTTCCATGGATATGTTGTAGGTTCTACATAATTAGATTTTTTTCCTGATAATGTTCTCAAATTCTTCCAGAGGAAGTTATTATAAATATAAATATTAAAATAGACATAAATAGAAAGTCATGCATCAAAAAGGGCATCATCATGGACCATTTTAGGCACCAATAAAACAGTTCATCTTGCTTTGCTTTGACCAGGCTTTCCTGTCCTGTTTCATATCTTCTCATAGGGCGCAATAAGGAGATCAAATTGTTTCTGCATACTATGAAGGAATTTATGCTGTCAGGAAGCAGCCAAGTTCTAATGTTTGAAGGTATATCAGGATATGGAAAAAGCCAGCTAATTAGTGAACTAGGTTATCTGGCGCAAGCTGATGAGCACAGGTCAGTGTCCTCAAAACTACCTTGGGTAACTTGCAGAAAACAAACTTTATGTGTCCTCTCAACAACACACCTGTCTATCTCTTCTACTTCTCTGGTTATTTTTTATTTTCTATAAATGTCCCTTTCTCAACCTGATCTGGTGTCTAGACACGCAGGAGTGTAAGCTGGAGCAGAATATTTGTAAAATTGAAGCTTTCCAATCATAACATTTTGGAGCTGGTAAGGTGCATCCAGCTCAAAACTGCCCCCACCCCTCACCAGTTTACAGTTAAGTAGGCTGAGGCCCAGAAAGGCAAGTGACTTACCCAAATCCACATCAAATAGTTGATACATCCAGGATTCAAACATAGATCTCCCACCTCCAAATTTAGTGCCCCTTCCCGAGTCCCACAGCTGCCTCTGTTATACCTCTCTGTGGGGGTGATGCATTGAGATACTTCATATACTGTGGCAAACAAAAGCAACTGGCACTGGGATTCCCTAAAGCCAGGTCCAGCCAGTATTTTGATTAATCAGTCAACAATGAGCTTATTTACTGAACACCTAAGACATCGTTCTAGGTGCTGCAGAAGAGACCCAGAAGGACATGACTCAGCTTCCATGTCCTAGGTACTTGAAATGTAGCTGGTAAGGAGCATATGGGCATGAAAAGTTAACCAAAAGATCTTGGATTTCTTTTGAGCAAGTCCTTCCCCTGACAGTTTCTAATGAAGATTTCTGAGAAGAGGGTTATGATCAAAGTGTGGTATTAGGAAAACTAATCTGGCAGCATTACATATCAGGCATGGAGAGTGCAAACAAGGAAGGACATAGATTTCTGAAGCTACTGCAATAGCTCAGTTGTGAGGCAACCAGGGACTCTACCTGGAAGGTCAGGAAGAGGGGAGGTGTGATGAGAAGAGAAAGAGACCTTGAGAAGGAAGGCTCATTAAGGTACGGTCCCTGGATGGATGTTGGAGCCAAAAGAGTTAGAGATGACTATGAAATTTTCAGCCTTGACTTGTTGGTCACATGTGCCTGCTTTAGCTCACTGCCCCAGGTTTAAGGTACATGGTGGATGTGGATCCACACTCATTCAAAATGAGAGCTCATGAGCCTCCTCTGATATGTTTCTTTTCCAGATGAGAAAGGACAAAGCACAAGACATTGAATTATATAGCAAATCAAGATATGTGACATAGAGCACATGTATGGATAATCAATATTGATCAATGAACATTTATTAAGCACCTACTATGTGTCAGCCACTGCGCCAAGTACTGGGGATACAAAAATAGGCAAAAGACAACCCCTGCCCACAAGGAGCACATAATCTAACAGGGAGACCACAAACACACACACACACACACACACACACACACACACACACACACACACACACCCCAAGCTATAGAGAGGGTAAATAGGAAATAATTAGAAGAGGGAAAATCTTGGAATTAAGAGGGGTGAGGGAAGGTCTCCTATAGAAGGTGGGGTTTTAGGAGGGAAGTCAGGGAGGTTAGTAGTCAGAGCAATGGAGAGAGAGAGAGAGAGAGAGAGAGAGAGAGAGAGAGAGAGAGAGAGCATTCCAGGCATGAAGGAGAGCCAGACTGAATGCCCAGAACCAAGAGATGGAGGGTCTTGTTCATGGAACAGCCAAGAGGCCAATGCCCCTGGATCAAAGAGTATGTGTCAGAGAGTAAGGTGTAAGAAGACTGGAAAGGTAGGAGGGGGCTAGGTTGTGAAGAGCTTTGGATGCCAAACAGAGGATTTTGTATTTGATCTTGGAGGCAACAGGGAGTTGCTTAGAGGGGTGACATGGTCAGACCTGCATTTTAGAAAAATCATTTTGATGGCTGAGTGGAGGATGAATTGGAGTAGGGAGAGACTTGAGGCAGCGGACCCACCAGCAGCGACTGCAGTCATCCAGGTCTGGGGAGAGGAGGGCTGGTACCAGGGAGGGAGCCGAGTCAGAGGAGAGAAGGAGGCCAGTTGGAGAGAGGGTGCAAAGGTGCATCCTATAGACGTTGGCAACAGTGTGGATACTGGGGAGGGGACTAGAGATGGTGCTGAATCCAGGATGACTCCTAGGTTGTCAGCCTGAAGTACTGGGAGGAAGGTGTTGCCCCCTACAGCAATAGGGAAATTGGGAGAAGGAAAGAGGAGTTCTGTTTTAGATATATTATGTCTCCTGGACATCCAGTTCAAGATGTCTGAAAGGCAGTTGGAGATAGTAGATTGGAGATCAGCAGAGAGATGCTCCCTTGCACCTTCTCTCCAAATGGTCCCCTTCTGTCCTCTGACACGGCCACCTCACTAGTGCAAGCAAGTCTTCAGAGATGATAATAATGGTCACATTGGCTCCCAATCAGTTAAGTTTTATTCCTGTGCTTTATTTTTTTTCACCAGCTGATTATAATATAGGGGAAAACTGAAAATCATTCCTTTTTTTTCAGTTTTAGTCTTAACTTCAAAAGCAGGAGGACTTTACCTATTTCGATGATCCTTAAGGTACCTAGTCATGCCTTAGAAAAGTCTAGTTGCAATGTTCAGCCACTGCTTAAGGGATTGTGTCATAATGCCCCAAATAAATCCAGATTTGGGCATTTTTTTTTAATCTGTAAATTTTTTTTTAACCTCTAGCACTTTGTCAGTCATTTTTCTAATGTATTTTATTGTGTGTTATGTGTCTGTGTCTTTACTGGCCCTCCCCTCAATGCACTATATTTTCCATGAGGGAAGGGACTTTGTTTAGTAATATATGTGTGCCCATATTACCTTCAGAATTCACACTCTGTCTCTCCCTTATTCTTGTTGCTCTCACTCCCAGGGTATCTTCAGATTATAAATGTGAATTCTCAGAATATATAGATACAGGGGGCATGCATATCATGGGCTGCATGGTTAGATATAACTTCAAATCTGGAACACCTCTGAGAAGATGACAGCCAAAGGCCATGCTTGAATTGCCAAAATGCTAACTGTTGGGAAGGGGAAAGTAGGTCTCAGGAGCATTGCTAAGGCAGGGTGCACTTTTTGCTAGTCTCTGAGAAAGACATCAGGCTAGAATTATACTTAACTGCCGCTCCTCAAATGTCTCTGGTTTAGAAATCCAAATCTGGTTGTTTTTCAGGTGGAGGGCACTCCTTAATTTATACTCACCAGCTTAGTTCCTACCCACCAAACTCTGGTTACACAAAAGATCACTGACAAATAGTGAATAGCGAGGAAACTCATTTTTCCAAGCAAATAGCAAACAGCCAGAGAATTTATACAGATCTGACTATACCAAAGAACACATAAGAGTAAATTAACTCTTCATTAGGAAGCAAGTTATGAACTGTTAACTCACACCGGGAGAGTGGACCACCTAGAGGAGGTTCATTCTAGTAATCTCTAGGAATCCAAGCAAGTCCAGAAGTATTATGGGGGAAAAAATGAACAGTTCTTCAATAATTCAAAATGTCTTGGATTCCTTCTGAGCAAATCTTCCTTCCAGTTCCTAATGAAAGTTTCTGAGCAGGTGCATGATATGATAAAAATGTTGCCTCAGGAAAATTAACTTGGCAGCATTATCTAGCCATTGTGATAGCTTAGGTGTGAGGCAACGGTTATGTTAGGCAACAGGTACAAAACATCACACTCAGCATTCTCTCCCCCAGAAAGGAGTTATATCTTCCTCTACATATGCAACAACATGCAAAATGCCTTAGACTTTGGTGGAAGCCAGATTATAGTATCTCCCTCATTACCTAGCACAATGTTCTAGGCACATAGGAAGTGTTTCACAAATGTTGAATTAAGATTTAGCTTACAGAGACAGCGAGAAAGCAAAAGTAAGAGAGGAGAGAGAGAGACAGAGACAGAGACAAAGACAGAGACAGAGACAGAGAGAGAGAGAATAAATACACTAGGGCCATTTCAAATTGAGCCATGAAGAAGTCAGTGTTTCCATGACCCCTGCCCCCTATTATTCCCAAAAGAAAACTACCAAGAATTATAATTTGACCTTTGACTTTCTAACATGCAGGGTCATTGCTATAGAACTGACTAAGATTAGCATCCATCAGCATTTCTACACCATTCAGTTACTCATGGCCAGTGTCCTGGGCCTTGATACCTGCAAACATTACAAAGAAAGACAACACAATTTGGAGGGAAAAGTCAAGAACTATTTGGATGAAGAGTTCTATTGCATTCTCAATGACATTTTTCATGTTCAGGTAATTAGGCAAATGCCAGTTTTGTTTTGTTTTGAAAGAAATGCACATCATGATGTTTAATGATTCCCACTGATGTCCTTCTGATTGCCATCCTTTGTTTCACCCTTATTTTATTGCTTTCATGACCGAGGGGTCTTCAGAGGGGAGCAGGTCTTTTAGTCCTACCTAACCCTAAACTCACTTTCTTGGGAAAGCTGGGGGAGATGGGATGGGATGGGGAGGATGAGAAATTGCTCCTGTAACAGCATTAAAATGGTCCATCCTGATAACTCACTTTTCTTTTCTCCCTTTTCATCCCTTTCTTAGATTTTGATAAAGGGCACAAAATCATTTTGTTCTAATGGAGGGGGAGGTCATGCCAGGACCTGGATGCATCTTGCCTTAGAATTGCTTTTCCTATATGGATTCCCCTAAACTCAATACACTAACTGCTTTATTTATAGTTCCCCTTGACACGGAAGGCATGCAGAATGAGTGGAATAAACAAGCAGAAGGAAATAGAAGCATTGTTTATGAACATCCTGAAAGAGGTATGTGTGTCTCTGGGTCATCTGCAAGTGAGTGGGGAGTGAACAACCTCCAGATGGATTTCCAAGGCAAGAGGCAAAGGGCGTCAAGTCAAACAGAAATTAAGCTGATAGATAAATCTCCTGTGCATTCTTCTCTGGAAAGGGTTGTTTTCCTCCTGTCTTTCAAGACCTGGAACTGAAAACTGACTGGCAATTTAAAGTTGGTAGATGAGATTTCATAAGATTCCAGCAAGGACTTAGGCTTTCTTTCCTTCCTTCTTTCTCTCTGTTTGTCTTTATATCCCTTCCTTCCTCCCTCCATTTCTTTCCTTCCTTCCTTCCTTTTTTCTTTTCCTTTCTTTTTCTTCCTTTCTTTCTTTCCTTCCTTCTTTCCTCCCTTCCTTTTTTCTTTTCCTTTCTCTCTTTCTTTCTTTCTCTCTTTCTCTCTTTCTTTTTTTCTTTCTTTCTTCCCAACCTGTGATTTTGAAGACTTCTAGTAAAAGGGAATGAATAATCTACTGAAGCAGCTCTTTACAGTTTCTGAGAGCTGTCATTGTTAAGAAGTAAAGTCCTTTATAACCTGTCCCTTTTCTGCCTTCCTAGTCTTTTTACACCTTACTCTCCTTCCCTATACTCTGAGATTCAATGACACTGGCCTTGCTGTTCATTGTACAAGATGTTCCTTCTAGTGCCTGGAGCCAGTTAGATGGATAGAACACTAGGCCCACAATCAAGAATATCAGAGTTCAAATCCAGCCTGAGATACTTACTAGCTGTGTGGCCTGCATGACTTAAAAGCTATATTAGCCTCTGTTTGCCTCAGTTTCCTCAACTTTTAAGTGGGGTTAATAATAACATCCACCTCCAGGGTGGTCGTGAGGGTCAAATGAGAATCTTTATGAAGAGCTTTGCACATTGTCTGGCACATAGTATATTTCCTTCCTTCCCTCTCCCAACTCTGAACATTTTCTCAGGCTGTTACTCACATCTGAAATGCTCTTTCCTCATCTCTGCCTGCTTACTTCACTAGTTTCTTTCAAGTCCCAGACAAAATCTCACACTCAGCAGGAAACCTTGCCTGATTCCCCTTAATTCTAGTACTTTTTTTCTGAGATTATCTCCAGTTTATCCTGTGTATGTGTTGTTTGCACATAGTTGTTTGCATATTGCCTCTTCTATTACTGTGAGCCCCTTAAGAGCAAAGACTGTCTTCTGCCTTTCTTTATATTCCTAGAGCTTAGCTCAGCACCTAGTATGTGGTAAGTGACTAATAAATGCTGGTTGACTGACTGAATATTTGGTTGCAATTTATTTCTCTGTAATTGAGTCTCTGTTGGGCTATATATCCCAAGTTCCCCTAAATGATGCTCACATGACATAGTTTCCAATATTCTCACCTTCCCCAGTAGCCAGTTTGTTAATATTCTTCCTAAAATATAAGGATTAGAACTAAACACAGAGTGTGATGTAGCATGGTTACCATCCTCCATATTTTAAACACTAAATGTTATTGCCATGGACAAAGACGGCCTCAGCATTTTTTTCAACAGCAGAATCCTCTCTATCCCCACACCTTTCACATGTATTAACTGCCCTCTGAAGTTTATAAAGGAGTGTCCACATGATGCTGTTCACATACAGCTGCAAGTTGAAGCTTCCAGCCCACTAAAACCTTGAGGTCTTTTTATACACACCTGGCTGTAGGACCAGGCAGTCAGTCAATAAGCCAGATAGGGTAACAAGCACTGAGGTAAAGGTAAGAGGTAGTGCCTATCTTCAAGGAGCTCATAATCTAACAGGAGAGAAAACATGCAAAGAACTTTGTACAAATAAGCTACATGCAGAAGGAAAGCCTTAGAATTAAGAAGGGCCTCCTATGAAAGGGGACATCATGGGATAGTAGAACTAGAACTCAGAGGCCGACTTGTCTGACCTCTTCATTTTACAGATGAGGAAACTGAGGCCCAGGGATCTTCAGTGACTTTCCTGAAGTCACACAAGTAGTATCAGAAGTGAAGTTTGAACTGAGGTCCTCTATGCCTCCAGAATCAGTGACCTTTGCATTGTGCAAAGCTGCTTTCCAGTTGTGACAAGACTCTGGTGTGGTGCAGAGTGCCAAATGAGGGAGCTTGCTTCTTGAAGAATTATGATGACTTGCAAAGGAAATGTCCTCGAGAAGATGCAGGCTAGGCACGTATTGTAGAGGAGGCATTCACAAACGTGGGTCAGCATCAGTCGCCAATTCCTCAGTTCCTGGGTAGTACTCTAGGGGTCAGGAAGACCTGAATTCAAATCCTGCCTCAGATTTTTACTAGTTATGTGACCCTGGACAAGTCACTTAACCTCTTTTTGCCTCAGTTTCCTCATCTGTGAAGTAGGGACAATAATAACATCTCCCTCCCAGGGTTGTTGTGAGGACCACATGTGATCATCATTGTAAAATGCTTAGCATAGTACCTGCCTGTATGCCGCCCACACTGTATAAATGTTAGCTATCAGCATCGTCATTATTTCTACTACTATTATTATTATATGCTGTTGGGATATCTCCGTGACTTCTTCAGTCATAGATACTGGAGAAAAACCATCTGCAAGGGAAGAAGTCTTAGGGCCTTCTCCCTTAGGCTGTGTGGCTCTGAGGAAGAGGCATCAGTCCTTGGCCTTCTTGATGATTTTCCATGCTACATGAAAGGAGAAGAGTCCTCATCCTTAGGGATTTGAAAGGTCAGCAGAAGGAGCCATAGGAATCCGAGAGCCTCAGTCCCAGTGGCGTTTTACAGCCAGTGCATCAATGATGCCCAAAAGTGCAAAGAGCAGCCTTTGGCCAGCAGAAGCTGAGCTAAGGACTCATCTAACTGCCATGCCATTGATGGGGCCAAATTTTCAGGAGGGAATGAAAGGCACACTTAACAAAAATTTGCTGCATAGTAGAGAATAAAACATTAAAAACAAATACATGAATATTAAACACATTCTTTACTGACTATAACACATTAAAAATTATATTCATCTAAAAAGATATTGAAAAAAGCACTAAATGGTAATTTGAGACAATCCCAAAGCAACAGTGAATCAAAGAACAAATAACAGATAATTCCATCAAAGAAAATGACAATTGGATAAAATATCAAAATGTTTAGCATGCAGCTAAAGCAGACTTTATATTTTCATCAACAAAAGAAAGAAAAGATCAATAATTGGGTATGAAATTAAAAACATTGGGAAAATAACCAAAAAATCCAACTAAACATCAAAATGCAGATTCCAAAAATCAAAGAAGAGATTGTTGACAAAATTGGAAGCAAAACAAAAAAAAATTGATAAATAAAAGCAGCTGATAAAAAATACTAAACAATGCAACAGATTAACCATTAACTAGTCTGGTGCTTAAAAAAGAAGACTAAATTACTAGTACCAAAAGGAAAAAAAAACCAAATGCACAACAAATGAAGAAGAAACAATGGAAATTATTAGAAACTACTTTCCTCAAGTATGTACTAATAAAACTAACGAGGATATTTTTAAAAATACAAAATGGACAGCTTAACCCAATTTCAGAGAGAGAAATTTAACGAGTCATAAATGAACTCCCAAAGGTTAAAACAAACAAACAAACAAACTCAACATAAGATGGATTTACAAGTTCTGGTAAATAGTCAAAGAACAATTCCAGTGTTCCATAAGCTCAGGAGTGTGCTAGAGCCAGCTAAAACCAAGACCAATTGTTAAATTTTCAGTGTAAGTGTTTACTCCTTACACTTGAGAAAGTTATGGAGTAAAATTTAATTAAGATTAAATTTTAAAGTATGTTGTGTGTACATCCCCCCCTCGTTGTTAAATGCTTATCAGTTTCCTCCTTATAAATTCTTTGTAAAATAGGAAAAGCGATCCTATCAAATTCTTTCTTCACAAAAATATGGAAGTGCTATTTAAACCAGAAAGAGAAGACAGAAAGAAACCTATAGCCCAATATACTAAATAAATGTTATTGCAAAATTTTTCAATAAAGTATTAGCCAAGGACATTATTAGCCAATACGTATTGAAAATCCAGATTTGATTTATATCACAGAAGCACAGTTGGTTCCAACATAAGCTCAGTCGAATTTCAGAGACTCAAGAGAGTCCCTCCCACAGGGGAGGGCATTCACCTCCACTCTTTAGGCGAGATTTCCATAACCGCATGAGCTTTGGAATGGAGTTACACTCACTTGACAGGAAAGGTTGAACTTTGTTATTGCTGTAACTTGGGTATGCATTTTTGAATACGTCAAAGAGAAGGGAGAAGAATGGTGTTAACTGAAGGTTTTTCCTGGTTAAACAAACAAAACTAAGAACATTGTTTTGGAAGGCTTTGGAAAGGAAAGGAGTGAGTGCCCTCTATGCTGAGAGCAAATACTGCTGACCCCTCCATACAGATCTACTGAATGTATGTTTCCATGAGAATACTACCTTTCAAACAAAATGTCTTGTTCAGAAGGCATAAATTGGGCACGAGAGATTAACGAATGATTTACTCTGTCAGAAAATAAGGTAAAGTCAAGAGGAAAAAAGCATCTGCCCATGAAGGAGAGAGAAAATGCATTTTACTGGTATTTGGTTCCCTTTGACTCGTTATGGGTTTTTTATTCTTTATGCCATACATAGATTTGTTTACTTGCTTAGGTTTTTTAAATTTTTATAATTCTTATGCTTTTATCCCTCGCAACAATATGTTTCAGTATGTGTCTATCCTTCACCTGTCCCTACCTCAAGTAACGTTGTTAAGTTCAGGGACTGGGTGGTTTTCATCTTCATTTTTATGTCCTCGTGCTTGCAAAAAGTGTGTGTTAATAAATGTTTGCTTAATTGGACTGAATGTCATTTAAACTTCCCCTGGAAAATGGCTTTTCCCCAAGGTTATCGCTTGTATCTGTCTAGAACGCACTTACCCATTGCCACCTGGTGGCAGTTTAAAAGATTACAGGGGAGATTGAAAGGAAGAGGAAACCCCATTCATTCATGCCAGACTCCAAACCAGGGTATCAACTGAGATACTGTGACAGTCTGTTGAAGAAAAAATATTAATGGTGTACTCTGCGTTTCAGGTCCAAATCTGCCATAAAAAGTACTTAACATTATTTTATAGCCAAATATTTCTTGCTTAAAGAGGTAAATGTTCAAACTGGCATGGCTCCTCCATGCCTTCAGACCTCTCTCTCTCTACCTTAAGACAATTTGAGGTATCACTTACAGGAATCTTGAAGAAAAAAGTCACAATATGAAAGCACAGTTTTGTATTAACATTCAGAAACAATAGGCACTTAATCTTCAACTAGCATTGCTCCCTTTCTTGGATTGTTCTCCTCAAGGACCAAAAGGGAGATTCCCTGTGATCAGTATCCTAACCCTTTCTCAATTAGAAGAGATCACTAACTCTAGGGGGATCTTAG
>CM053584.1:49792596-49816869 GCA_028627135.1 Pseudochirops cupreus | reverse complement strand
AAAAAAAACAATTACAAATTATTTTCCAGAACAGCGTATCACCAAGGCAATATTCACAGCACCAATGACGACTATGAATATGCTGGCAAAGTTCTGAATCACAAAATATGACAGACTCCCCATTTACAAGACAAAGAGGGAAAACATTTATTCAGACACCAGAAAGCCAAATCCCAACACCAAAAAATCAAATTCATCATAGCAACAAAGAAATCTATACACAATAACACTGCAGAGAGCACCACCATCCCAAAGCCTTCCCACACTCAACAAGCCTAGCTGTCTCCTTGCCTGCATCCTCTCTATCCCCCAGCTCTAACTACTCTGACTCCCAGCTTCCTTTCAGCTCTGCTCCACCTTTCCAGCAAACTCCTTCCACCACAGGCTCCATGTAATTACATTCAGCCTATTAGGGGGCAGGGAAGATCTTCCAGTTACTATCACCATTAAAAACAATTAGATGATTTTACAAATACCAGAGTATTAGTCGACCTGTCTTTCCACATTCCTTCCAACATTAACCATTATCCTCCTTCTCCTCACTTGCCACCTTGCCAATTTGCAGAAAAGTCTGCCCCATGTTCCTTCTTTCCTGATTGATGACTGTGTCCCCTTGGAACAACATCTGAAGAAGGACTCCAGTGGTGCTTTACCCTGTGTGTGCCAAGACTCATTCTCCAGACTCCCCTTCTCCTCACCTAGAGACTATGCTCCAGCCACCATCCCCCATCTTGTATTGATTGTGTACGTTGTTTTTCTGGTTCTTCTTCCTTCATTAGCATTAGCTTCTATGTCTTCCTATGTTTTCTTTGAGTTCTTAATATGTCTCATAGAGTGTAATAAAATCCCAGTACTTTTTTATCCCATACTCTGCTTAACCAATCAGTAAGCAACCACTTTGTTTCTAGTGCCCCTCAAGGAGCTTACAATCTAATGGGGACAACAAAACAGAAAAGTAAACTGAAAAACATCAGAGAGTGTAGCTGGGGAAGTTACTCAACTCTGGAGCATCATAGAAAAGTCAGACAAGTCCCAGAGTTTTGCAGCCAGGTGAGAAATGAGGAGATGTTCTGAGCTGCAATCTCCCACTCTCCAGTTAGAGAGCCTATCAATTGGGGAATGGCTAAAGAAGTTAGTGTATATGATTGTGATGAAATACTATTGTGCTGTAAGAAATAATGAGCAGGTTGATTTGAGAAAAACATGAAAAGACTTGTATGAAATGATGAAGAGTGAAATGAGCAGAACCAAGAGACAATTGTATATACTAATGGCAATACTGTTTGAAGAATAACTGTGAACAACCAAGCTATTCTGAGTGTTATAAATATTCAGACCAACTGCAGAGGACATATGAAGGAAGACATCATTTACTTCCAGAAAAAGAAATGATAAACAGAAGTATGAATCATATGGTTTTACATATATGTGCATAGATCTCTCTCTCTCTCTTAAATGATGGCCCTCTGTAGTGCAAGATGGAAAGGGAGGGAGACAGTTCAAAATTTTAAATGCAACAAATTTAATTAATTAATTAATTTAAAATGAACCAAAATTAATTAAATTTAATTAATTTAATTTTTAAAAAAGAAAAATATACTACAAAAACAAAACCAACAAATTGCTACTTTTGTATTTGTAATTATTTATATACATATCCTTTCTCCAACTAAGCTAATAAACTTCCTAAAGGCAAGAACCCAATTTTAGACTTCTTGCTATCCTCCACAGGGCTCTTGTACATTGTGGCTACCCCATAAATAATTATAATTATTAGACTGGAGGAATGAATCTTGTGGTTTTCATTGCCAGTAAGGATGGCAATCTAAGGTTAATTGCTACTAGGAAGCTTTCCCAGTTTGTTACAGATCCAGGTCTAAAAATAATTCTAATTCTAATTCCAAATTAATACTAATTCTAAATTAAGAATACTTTCTGTAATTCCATCTTCCACAGAGAGGATGTATGTATGCATACAGATACATATGGGTGTATGTATGTATACATATAATATGTGCATGTATATCTACATATTTGTATGTACATATACATACATATTTTTCATTTTAGGAATGTGTATATGTTTAATATATAATAATATAGTGTAATATAATATGATACAATATGTTATATAAGTATATATAATCTGTGTGCAAGTACACGTGAATAAAGCAAGTATGTTTCACCTAACAAGATAGTGGGTTCCTAAAAAAACATAATTTGAATTGAGAAAAGTTCTAATGGTATTAGGAATCTTTTTGTAAAATAAATAATTTTCCCTCAATCTTTTCCCATAAATTTTGGTTTTCATTTATTGGGCTTACCTAAAAGAAAGTCTACTTAGACCAGTAGCATTGCCTCTTCTGCCTCCCCTTGTGTCTAGACAAACCCACAGAAAGTCTTTGTCTACTGGTTACATTAGAGTGACCTCAGTTCCTCCCCAAACATCAAGATTAATAACAAAAGGGAATGACATTGTGAATTTCCTTCGTCTTTTCTCTTCCTTCCCCCATCTTCTCTTATTTTTGTTATTTCTCTACAGAAAACTACACTAAACCCCAGATGAGCTTAGATTTGTTTTCTTCTTCTTTCCAAGAGGACAAAATAGAAGTGTGTGACATTGCCCCTGGTGTCAGATTAAAAGATCTGTCACCCCCATCAACATTAAAAGGTAAAGAAAAATGAGGCCTTTGTCCCTTTCCCCCCCTTAGATCTGATAAGCTAACTTCTAAGAAGAAAGAAAGAAATGCTCGATCAAATCCTCCTTCTGTTCAGTTTTGAGTCTAGTTGACTCTGCATTTGCAGTATCTGTTCATGACAGAAAAGTATGTATGAGGGTATATGCATATATGTATGTATGTGTGTATGTATATGTGTAGATGTATGCACGTCTGTGTTGCATGTATGTATATCTCTATAGATGTGCACACATTGCATTCAACTGAATATCATAATCTAGACCAGTGTTGTCAAACTCAAATAGAAAGGTGTGGGGCACAGGAGGTGGGGGGAGGTGGTCAGGAAATTGTCTTAGAAACCAACAAAATAACTTGATTTATGTTGTATCGTGTTTTTATTTACTTTGTTACACATTTCCCAATTACATTTTAATCTGGTTCTGGACCTGTTTGGTAGTTTTGATGGTTTAAGAGGCATTCTTCATGCATCTATTTTTTCTGCATAAATAGTTAGATAACATTTTTTTGAGTGATCATGACTCAACATAGAATTATTCCCCAAAATCTGATAGCAGAGATTTTTTTTAAAAAGCTATACGTCCCAGAGAATGTCATGGCTTCATTGAACGATAAGATTTTAGGAGGTAGAAGGGACCTTGAAGATCAGTCATTTTCCAGAAAAAGAAACTGAGATATAGAAAGGTGAAATTACTCATGTAAGATCCCATAACCAGTTAGTGTAATATATATTCAACTCAATCTCCTATGCCTTCTATACCTAAATCTTTAGTTGTGTATAATAAGAATTAGTGTTCAAAATGATGACCTTAAGGCATCAAAGAATTATCCATCTTCAAAAAAATATTCAATTATATTTCATTTAATGTGTTTATTAAGATAAAAAAAGTGATATAGATCCAAATCTGTTTGTTTGTAAGGGAAGGAGAAAGGGAAATGACAAGTTTCAAGTCCTAGGTATATACTGAATTGGAAGTTATAGAGAAACATCTTAGGTAGAGATATCCAGCAAACAGGTAGACATTATGATATTAGAACTTTGGTGACAAGTTTACTAGAGACACAACTGTGAAGATTTGGCAGTTATTAGCATAAAGGGGCTAGTAGTATTTTTGCAGTTTGGGGTACTGGGAACCCCAAAATGCAAGGGTACAGGGAGTCTGCCTTGAAAGACTTCAACCACTCAAGCCTTCCTTCAGTCGAAGTAGCGAGGTTTATTTGTGACACCAGCAGAAGTGTGCTAGATTCTAAGTGAATCAGAGCCTGGATTCAGGCTGGATGGATTAAGGAGTGGTAAATAGCCTGAGTGGGCCAGGTGCAGACAATTAAAGGAGCTAGAGAGCCACAGTGAATGGGCAATTAAAAGGATTATTGAGTATCTAGGTGGGTTGGGATGGACCAGATGCCTCAGGTGAGATGCCAGGGGCTGGGTTGCTGAAATGTATTGGACAATTCAGGGTCTAGGTCTCATCACCCCAGTATTAGAAACCAGAGAGATGGATAAATCTCTGGGGGAAGATATCACATAGCAAGAAGAGCAGAGAGGCCTGAGGCCTGAATACTGGAGAATTCTCTCAGTTATGGGGTGGAAAGAAGAGGAACTAGTAAAAGAAGGAGAAATGAGTTGAAAAGGTAGTGTTCTTTCACAAAAGTCAAGGGGAGAGTTTCTAGAAGGAGAAGATGATTGACAGTGTCAAATATATCATAGAGGTTAAAGAAAATAAGGTCTGAGAAAAGGTTACTGGATATGGCAAGAACCTCTCTCCACACAAATTCTCCACTGAAGTCAGACCAGCCTCCTTTTTCAGAGCTAGTTCTGCTTTGTGTTTCAAACGGAGCCATTTGACTAGCCTTTAAACCCAAATCACCCTGGCTTTCATTGAATGGCTAATAATAGTTTCCAGCCCAAACCTCCCTGCTCATTGTTAAGGTTTTGATGTCTTAGAATGAATGTAAATTGCAATCTTTTTTTATTCTGGCTAGAGACTTTGAGGGTCTTCCCCACCCACACAGATATTTTTGTGATGGTAAATTAGATCATCTTTTGTCTCAATTCTTACCTACCCCTTAGTCATTGAAATGGGTGTTTCTTCAGACAAACTGAGGTCTGGGAAAGACTATAATTTAAAAAGACCAAGGTTATCCCATGCATCTTGGACCATTGTCTTGCCGCTGGACACTGCTGACTCTGGAGGAGACAGAGAGGCTAAAGTCTTTTCACAGCTCTGCCTCACTTAAGTCCAAGTGGCACCCTCATGATGTCATTGGAGAACAAAGGATGAACAGCAATAACCAGCCTCCTGATTCTTCTCCCAACAAATATCCTTCCTTTCCTGCCTTTTCCTTTCCTGAAATTTTCTATATCTTCCTTTTCAACAAACCAAATTCTGTCATATCCATTGGAAGGCAGCATAATATAGTGGCATTGTAGCCAAGAAGACCTAGTTTTTTTAAAAAATCCTGACTCAGAAACTTACTACGTGTGTGACCATGCTAAAATTACTTGAGGTGGCTGATTGTCAGTCTGCTCTTCCCTCTAGGAGCCTGACCAGCTTCAAAATTACTGCTGAGTCTTCCTTATTCCTATGTAAAACTACAAAGAAAAACAGACTTTAACCTGAGAAGTCTGTTCTCTCAGGAATGTAACCATCACTGGAATCCCTGAAAAGGAGACAGACAGACAGACAGACAGACAGACAGACAGACACACACACACACACACACACACACACACCATATTAAGACCAATCACCAAAGAAGTTGGGTCAAAGGTTTCCAAGAAGCTTGATTTCCATAGTAGTTCATCCACTGTTCCACATTTAGAATCTCTCTCTGAGAAATCTTCCAGTCATACTGGTAGAGGGGTCGAGTCAAGATTATCAGTGATGCTTTTGGGTTTCTTTACTGGGATTTGGTAGCCAGGTTTTTAAGGGGTGTCACCGGAAGGGTGAAATGCTGCCCAGTTATTTACAGTATCTTTACAGAGATATTTTTCTGTTTCTTTTATTTGCGACAATGTATGGGCTTCCAGACCCTAGGCAGTGCTTCTCTCCTCCTGTTAGCTCAGGACCACAGACAGCAGCTCTTTGTCTTCAATGACAACACTGCAGATATTTGAAGACAGCTACTGAGCAGCCCCCCTACCCCACTAAATCAGCTCACATGTGTGCTTCCCTTCTTGAGATTCCTTTAGCAATGATGAGAATGATAGCTAACATTGATGCAGCTCTTTAAGAATCACAAAGAATTTTAAAACATCTCCTTTCACCCTCATAACAACAATCAATCAGTAAACATTTATTACTATGTGCAGATACAGTGCTAAGTGCTACGGATACACAAAGAGAGACAAGAGACTCCTGCCCTCAAGGAGCTCACAAGCTAATGGAACCTTGGGAAGTAACAGTTTTTATTATATCTTACAAATAAACTGAGGCAGACAGAGGTTAAGTGACTTACCCAGGGTCGCACAGCTAGTGTCTGAGGCAGGATTTGAACTCAGGTCTTTCTGACCCCAGGTCCAGTACTCTATGCCCTGCTTTGCCTGGTAGTTTGTTTTGTAACATCCAATGTAGCAACTGATTATATAGTCTTGTATTGTTCTAAAGTTAATAGATTGTGAGCTTCTTGAAGGGATAGCTGTCTTCTACTGCTTTTATATCCTTGTAGGTGATGCAGAAGGCAGAGAGTCAAACTTAGAGTCAGTAAGGCCTGAGTTAAAATCCTGCCTCAGACATCTATTAGCTGTGCAATTTGGGCAAGTTATTTAACCTTTTCCAGCCTCAGTTTTCTTTATCTGTAAAATGGCGATAATAAGCACCTACCCTTCAGGGTTATTGGGAAGATTTAATGAGATAACATGTAAAGTGTTGTATAAATACAGACTGTTATCTTTTATATCTTTAGTCTGGGTGCTAGGCCCAAAATGGGTTCTAAAAATGTTTCTTAGAAGAAAACAAGCTTCCCTTCAGAGAACAAGAATGTTAGCTTTTACCTGCTATGTTACTTGATGTGGGCAGGTGACAATTTACATATTCTTTGGCTTTCCATTTGCAGAAATCTCCCTAGTCCAATTAGATAGCATGAGCCTTTCTCAACAGATGTTGGTGAGGTGTGCTGCCATTATTGGACAGACCTTTACTACAGCACTGCTTTTTGAAATCCTCCCTTGTTGGAACATGAAGATGATGGTTGAAGCCTTGACAACTCTCGTTCAATCCAGCATCTTCTATTGCTTCCAGAACCGAAAAGAGCTCCGATTGGCAACCAAACAAAAGGGTGCCATATTAGAGGTACATCACCGCTCCCTGGCTTTGAGGGCCTCATCAATGATAGGTGAGTAGACCCTAAAGTTGAGTCACCTTTCTCCTTGAGTAAAACCACTCGCAATTCTAAAAAGTCCATGTTAAATCAATATGTAGCTTTTGCCTACAGTTCAGCTAATAAAACTGTTCTGGTCCCTTTAGAAGGGAGCAAAGAAGAGATTTGTGTACTAGAGAATGAAGTGACTGAGTGCCCCATCTTGAGATTCTGCAAACCCATAATGCAGAAGACAGCCTATGAACTATGGCTCAAGGATCAGAAGGCAGCTCTACATATGAAATGTGCCCGTTTCCTAGAGGAAAGTGCTCACAAGTGTGAGCACTGTGGAAGTGGGGACTTCATCCCTTTCCACCATTATGCTGTGGACGTTCGGCTGAATGCCTTAGACCTGGATACAGTTAAGAAGATGATTCATACCCATGGTAAAACCATTTCATTCCTATCTAAAACCAAAATGGGAACTCCAGAGATTGATTCTAGGATGGGATGGGGTCTATATCATTGTGCAACCTAAATCATAGCTGACTACATCTGGCTTAGATTTGAGTAGTATCAGGTTTTGTTGTTGTTGCTGAGTAATTTCTCTCATGTCTGACTCTTCATGAACCCATTTGGGGTTTTCTTGGCAGAGATACTGGTGTGGTTTTCCATTTCCTTTTCCAGCTCATTTTACAGATGAAGAAACTGAGGTAAATAGGGTTAAGTGACTTGCCCAGGGTCACATAGCTAGTAAGTGTCTGAGGCCAGAATTTAACTCAGGTCCTCCTGATCCCAGGCCTGATGCTGTATCCACTGTGCCACCTAGCTGCCCCAATATCAGGTTTGAGAGACACTTAAATTTGTTTCCACAGAAGGATACAGTATTTCTCGAGGGATGGGCAGTCCTAGAGTCCCACAGCTATGAAGGGTCTTGGAGGTGATCTTGTCTAATCCTTACTTAAAGTTGGAATCTCCTCTATAGCATTCATGATTATTGTTCATTGGATTGTACTTTGCAGGATCTACCTTCTTCCCCGCCCCCCCTTTTTTTTTAACAAATGGAAACAACTTTTTGCTTCTTCAGTCTAAGCATCAGTGCCATTGTCTGTGACTCCTTCAAGATCAATCACATCCTTGAATTCTTTCAACCCATTAGGGAGCAATTCAGCTAAGTGGGGGCTAGAACTCATTTCGTAGAGATGGGTATTCTCAGCATCCCTTTACCTGCTTAACCATCTCTAGGAGTAGGCAACTTGTTTTCCTATATGAAAACCACCCCATTGTTGTACAGCTTTTTTTTTTTAAGTCTACCCTTAGATTGAGCCAAATCTGCCTCTATACAACTTCCATCTCTTGGGCCTTTCTGCCTTCTGAAGTCACACAGAAAAAGTTTCATCCCTATTCCATATGACAACATTTCATATACTTGAGTGCTAGGAGGGAGTACACTGTGCACAGTAGGTGTTTAAGAAATGCTTCTTGAATTAAATGGAATACTCCCTGTAAACAAATTTTTTCCAAGTTAAATATCTCCAGTTCCTTCAGCAAATATAAATCGCCCTGCTATGGATAGATTGAAGCCAGTCAATATCTCTTATCCCATCCAGAACTGGGCAGGAGACTCTAGGTTTAGTTTCATCAACAAAGAGAACAATTGGGCTGTCATTCTTCTCACTTTGGGTGATTGACTTACACAAACTGAGATTTTTTATTAACCTTTTTTAAAGTGAATATGTGTTGGTTTCTAGAAATAACTGTTTTCCTCAGTAATCACAGACTATCTGTTTAATAATTCATTCTAGAATTTTGCTGAGGATTTGATATCAAATTCATTGGATTCTACTTTGCAAGATCTACCTTCTTTCTCCTTTTTTTTTTACAAATGGAAACAACTTTTTGCTTCTTCAGTCTAAACATCAGTGCCATTGTCTGTGACTCCTTCAAGATCAATCACATCCATGAATTCTTTCAACCCATTAGGAAGCAATTCAGCTAAGTGGAGGCTAGAACTCATTTAGTAGAGATGGGTAATCGCAGCATCCCTTTACCTTTGTTTCCAATAGATATAAATAACATTGCCCTTTTAAGGAAAAATGAAAGCAAAATATGAATTTATTTTCATTTTCTCCTTTTCTTCATACCATCTACCTCGAGTGGCAAGTATTGCCTGTTCTTTCTTATCTGACATCATGTTTAAAGTCCCTTTTGTTTATTTATGGTGCTTCTTAACCTGCAGCTCATTTTGATTTTTGCATTTATCCTTTAAAAATATGAATTCATCATTAGAGTGTTCCTTGCAAAGTCATTTGGGTCACTTTAGGTACTCTCACCTTTTTTTTTCCTTACCAGAATCACTTCAATTCTATCATGAAAATTTCTTTTTAAAGAAATCTCTCTTAACCTGTTTTCCCTTTTACACTTCTTGATGAAATATGATCTATAAAGTCTACAGTAAAACACTTGCCATGCCCAAAATCTCCCTTCTTGGACATCACAAACTGGAAAATGGTTACTTTTTCTCAAGATTTATTCACTTCAGCAATTAGTTCCTTCTGATTGGTCAGAACTAGATCCAGAGTAGCAATTCATTCAACTCACTTATTCATTTCTCTTAAACTGAAATTGGTCTCTCCAAAATTACTAATCATCTCTTTGTTGCCAAATTTAATCACTTTTTCTACATCCTCATCCTTCTTGACCTCTCTGCAGCCTCTGACCCTTGATTACCTTCTTCTCTTACATACACTCTCCTCTCTGGATTTTCATGCCACTACTCTTTCATGGCTTTCTCAGTCTCTCTGTGCTGGATCTTTATCCATGTTGTGTTCACTAATGGTGACTATACCCCAGAGCTCTGTATGAGGCCCTCTTCTCTTTGAGTCAAAATAATTCATAATTTTCTTTGTTTAACACTAAAGTTACCTACTCTAGAGCTACAATTCTGAGGGGACACTTTGGCTATTCCCTTCATCCAAAGCTTCATTATAGGATCATAGATTGAAAACTAAAGGTCATGGAGTAATTTTGCAGATGGGGAAACCGAGGCCCAGAAAATTTGCATGATTTATTCAAGGTCTCACGATTAACAGATTCAAGTAGGATTCAAATCTGGGTCTTCCTGACTCCAGGCCTAGCTATTTATCCACCATACCACACTGCCATCTTTGTAGATGTTGTATTAACATTTTTCTAGTTTTCGTTGCCAATATTTCTCTCTTCAGCCCTGAGATAACATAATGGAATCTCATGTGTATGCTTTCTGGGATTCTGAGAGCATTTTGAGGATATCTCATTCTCTCATAATTATTCTATAAAGTAGAGGAGAATTAATAGAATTCTTCTTTTTTAAATGGAAAATGGAAATTTAATTATTCTCCCAAGGTCAAACAGGCAACCAGCCAAAAGAAACACAATTTAGATGTGTCAAGTGGACCACTGGGTTCCCTTGAGAATCACAGGAAGGGCGGGACCTCTCATCTGAGAGAAGAGGAAACAAATCTAAGCTGTGAAAACCTAAACTTTTCTTTTTTTCCATCTCTCACCCTTATTTAATGGGAGGATGAACCAACATGGAAAAATAAAGGGGAAAAATCCACATAATTTTTTTTTCTATAAATCCATATGATTCAATGGGGAAAGCATGAGATTGGGAGAAGACTTAAAAATCTATGCCTAGTTCTGCCACTAACTTAGCCAAGTAACACTATCTCTGGGTTTGCTTTTTCATCTAGAAAATGAAGGAGTTGGCCTACAATCTCTAAGGCACACTAGAGATTCTATTCCCTTCTATTCTAGGTTATTTGTAGATTTCACAGCATTCTGAAATCTGGTGAGATAAGCCTACCTTCTGGAGGTAGGCTTTCTCCGACAAATTGGGGCCAACGGGTTGTCTTGTTATGACCCCATTACATCTCTCTATTAGCGTATGATCTCACTTTTGTTCAAGGTTATCAGTTTATTATTTTGTCATTGTGAGGCATCGAAATAAGGCAAGTAACTGATTGTTCATTGCTTACTAGGGACAAAAGAGGTCTTCAAAAACAAAGAAAGACTTTCAAAGAAATCTGATGTTTTGACAGTTGATCTCAGGTATAGTAATACAATAAAGGATCAATGGACAAGAAACCCTCCTAGAGACATTTGAAAGTCAGTATCATCAGTCTTCCATTTTCCAAATAATTGAGGGAGGTGAAGTAAATTGAAATGTCAAACCTATCATTTGATGTGATTTGGTCTGATAAAGGCAGAAGTAGAATCCAGAATAGATTCTGTTATATTATGATGCAGTGCAGTAGGCAAGAGATTTTGATGCTGAAAACATAGGGTGTTATTTTAAGTTGTTATCACTATCTGTTTTTCTTCACCAGCCCTGAAGATATAGGAGAAAAGATCTTGTATTTCTTTGACATCACTTTAGAAAAAATAGCTGCAGCTGAAGAAATACTCACCCCTAGAGAATCTTGTAACTGTCAGGAGGTATTGGAATCTGTTTTATTGCCTCTTGCCTACCATTTTACAGTTCTAGAACAATTGGACAAAGCCTTATATTACTACCTAGAAAGTGTAGCTGGTTATATCAACCTAAATGATAACTATTCGGTAAGTTTTGAGAGTGTCAAGCTTTAAAATAATTATGTTAAAGGAATATGCAATTTTCAAATGTGTTATAGTTAGATGATAATAGCATGCAGATCCTTTGGCAGCACAAAAACAACTAAACTTGGCCCCTAATTAGCAAGAACGATTCACTAGAACAGGAAGTTACCAGATGCCAAGCACTGGTAATAATTATCTGTGAGCCACTATAGTAACTCCACCCTCAACCTAATTAGCTTAATTACTTCTTATGTTATTTTCATATAATGACTTACAAAGTTGATTTGAGGCCATGTTTTTTGAGGGCATGCTGTTTATCCATGGTGCCAAAATTACTATGTATATCTCTAGAGAACAACACCAGGAACCACAGCACTAGAACCAATAGTATCATCTATCCATATGCACAGTGGTGAAAATATGGCCCTGAGAAAGGGGTCCAAGACTAAGGAAAGAAAGCACTTTTCCCCTTTTTCCTCTTGATAGCACCCTCCCAAGAATTCCCGAGTACCCTAGACAAATTCCTCTGTAGTCTATTGTTCCATTTCCTTCTGTGGCTCACAGTCCAGTAAGCCACCCACTCAACAGCTCCCATGGACCATGCAGACAGAGTCCTTTCTAGGGTACAGTAACTATCAGACACATTATGCTATCGTGGGAACCAAGCAACTAGAACTATACAGTAATTGGGGGAAGTATTGGTTAGGACTCAAAGGTAGAAGAAGATAGTAGTTGTCTGTTGGTTCTGCAAAAGACCTGAGATTCAAATTAGTCATCAAATAAGCACCACCACTTCCTTCCAAGTAAGTTGGGAGGGATTACAGCTGCCTACCTGCCTGCCAGCGGACTCCTCTCTTTTTCCACATACACCTTTCAGGCTGTACGTTGACCTATTTTGTCAATTCCCTCTCCCTTCTTCTAAGTTTCCTTGGTCATTGAATTGAATCAGATTTCATGTGTCTAAATATTATGGGGGGTCTGTTGATGGGGAAGGAAAAAAGATTAAGGAGAAATAAAGAAAATTTCCTCTTGGTTCCATATTCTCTTGGGAATTCAAATCATTTCCTCTTCCCACTCCACAAGGGGCTTCTGACAAGCTGGCTATATATGTCTTAGGTTTAGCACACAACACAGACATCACCCAAGGGAGAATCTTCAGAGAATATAGGCTAATGTGAGAACCAATTAACATTTCTGTACCACTTACTATGTGCCAGGCACTGTGCTAGCCCTGTAGGGTTATTATCTCATTTGATCCTCATCACAACCCTGGGAGAGAGGGGCTATTATTTTCCTCACTGTACAGATGAGAGAACTGAGGCGGGGAAGTTAAGTGACTTGCCCAGTAAGTGGGTCTTCTTGACTCCAGACCCTGGACTCTATCTACTGAGTCACAATGCTGGGAAGAGTTGTGGGGGGTGAAGAGAGAAACACTCTCATTCTATCTTTATCCAACAATGGATAGCCAGTTCGTTTCAAGAATTTGTTGCCTTTTGTGGAAGTAAAAATTTGAAATGAAGATGACCAAATTCACTGTGCTGGGCTCTAGAGCCTGCATTTGGATGAAATTTGTCCAGTAGATGTGTAAATCCTATTGAATGTTGCTTTGTAGGCCTCAACTTCCAGTGACTGGAACTTTGTAGAAATTTGCCATGTGCCCAGAGCTGAGAGTTAAGAGAGGGTTCGAGGCAGGGGTGGAACTTGGCAATTGTTGCTTGCTGTTCTTTTCTCGGGTTAAATGTGGGGAAAGACCTTCCTGGGAAGCCTGACCTTGCCTGCCATGATACCTCCTCATCTTGGTTTCAGGCATACACACATTTGTGTGAAGGAGAGAGATTGTTAAAATCTTTGAAGCATAACAACAAATCTTGGTGCCGCACTTTTGAGTCTGCCATCTTTTTCACCCTCAAAGGCCAGGTAAGGAGCTACTACAAAAGGGTCTGGAACCTTAGTTCTCCCCTGCACACAGAACTTTCTAGTACCTTTTTTCATTCTTTACCACCACATCTTGCATTACAGAGGCTGCCACCAAAACCAGAAAATTCCCCTCACTTCAGTTCATTTGCTGTTCATGTCTTCCCCTAAGCAAGGAAAGAAAACTCAGATCTCCACTCTCCTCCTCTTCTCCTCCCAATCATTGCAAGTGACTTTTGGCACAACATTTGAAAAAGTTTAACTGATCAATTTGAATTCCAGAAGAGGTCATTGGTTTCCAGTGGGGAAGAGAGTAGAATGTAGGAAGATGATGAAGATGGTGAATTTATAATTAATAATATATTTTATGATTATGATTACAGCATTTACATAAGGTCTTGAGGTTTGCAAAGTGCTTTACCAATATTATCTCATTTCATCTATCCCACACACCTGTGTGATAGGTGCTATTATTATCACTGTTTTCAGATAAGGAAATTGAGGGAGACAGAAGTTAAGTCCAGGGTCACAGAGCTAGTGTCTGAGGCTACATTTGAAGTCAAGTCTTTCAGATTCTTAAGTTCATCATTCTGTCTAGCTGTTCACACACACACACACACACACACACACACACACACACACACACACACACAGAGCAACGTTAAGTTGCTGTCTTTCAGACCTAGAGTTCCCACCATCTCTTTTCTTCAGTTTTATTGACCTGTTATATTTCTGTGTTACAAACATTTCCAGGTAATCCATCCAGTGAGAGTTCTCTTGCAATAAAGTAAAACAGTCAAGCAAAACTAGTAATTCATGACTGCAGTTGAAAGTGTATGCCACATTCCACATTTGTGGCCCCCCCCAGCCTCTCTTTAAGTCATTTTTTTTTAATTAACAGAAATCTATTTTCTCTCCCTCCTCTTCACTTCATTGGGGAAGACAAGAAAAGAAAAACAAATCCCTTACAACAGATAGGCATAGTCAAGGAAAACAGATTCCCTCTTTGGCTGCCTATGAAAATATCTGTGTCCTTCTGCACCCTAAATCTATCCCTGCTCTGTCATGGATAGTACGCTTTATCCTTGCTCCTCTGGAATCACAGATGGTCGTGGTATCGATAATTGTTTTTATAGCTTTCAAAGTTGTTTGTCTTTGCTGTATAATTTTTAGTGCTTAAATTGTTCTCTCCTTTCTTCCCTTCCTTGGTCAGTTAAGTAGTTAGTCTAGTTGGGAAAGAGAAACAAAAGGTACTGGACAGAATTTCTCAAATTAGAAGATCATGCTGGATACATAATGGGGTGAAGAGGAACTCAATTCCATTTATATTAAGCACCTAGTCTGAGCAAGCCACTGTTAAAATTGATTATCTGAAATAAAAAGGAAACTGAGAACAAAATCACCCAGCTATCTATGATTTAATTTGCATACCAAGCCAGGTCAAGTGACTCTTCAGAGGTCAGAGACCTCAAGTGATTTACAGAGCTGATTTTTATAATAGAAAAGAGGAATTAAAAAAAAAAAACCAGAAACCTATTTTGAACATAATTCAATTGGACAAGGTAGGTCACCTGATTAGTTAGTCTCTCCCCAGGCTTCTTAATCCTACCCTAGAAGTCCTATAGGTGATGCCTATTGTAACCAGAAAGTGTATTGGGAAAGAGCAATTTATGGTCAGTAGTTAGCTGTTACTGTCTGCCCACCCCCAAATTCCTTGGAAGATTCCATTATTCAGTTTGGACTCTAGATCAAGAAAAAAAGGGAGTTTATCCACTAAGACTGGAAAGAGGAAATTAGTCTCTGGCTAACCAGCTGCCTGAAAGGGAGACTTAGCCTCTAGTCAATCCCTCTTTCTGTTAGGAAGGGGGATTTAGCTTTTTTAAAAGAGTAATCCTATGATTATTTTATGATATCTTCCCCTAATTATCTACCACTGAATGATAAAGTCTTCTCATCCAGCTATTCACTAAATCTGTAGGTAAACCAGACTGAAGAGGTTATCTATGTTAGTCTGGTTTAGTTGGTAGGATTAGCTTTTCTCTAAAAAGGGAGTTTAATCCTATAATCAAGCTCCACATAAACCCAAGTATCAATACTATTTTATTTCCTTTTCTCCACTATACTTGGTCCTGGGAAAACAGAGACAAAAATCAAACAGGCCCTTTTCTCCTTCATTTACCTTCAATCAAGTCAGCAAGGCATTAAGTGTTTAACGTATGCAAGGAAAGTAGGTGGCACAGTGGATATAGCACTGAGTTTGGAATCAGGAAGACATACCTTCATGAGTTCAAATCTGGCCTCAGATACTTATTAGTTGTGTAACCCTAGGCAAGTCACTTGACCCTCAGCTTCCTCGTCTCTGAAATAAAAAGAAGGGAATGGCGTATCACTCTAGCATCTGCCAAGAAAACTTAAAATGAGGTCATGAAGAGTTGGACACAATTGACAATGACCAAAAAACAACAGCAACAGCAAATATGTAAGGCACTGCACAAAGTACTCGTGTTTTGATGTATCTGTGACCTCCTCAGTATGAGTACTCCTTCCAACGGTTTCCATTACAACTCATTTATCCCTCATTCTGTGCCATCCCAGTTCATGTCTTCCCATAAATATTTCAAAGAAGTTCTAGCCAATGTAATGAGACCCTTCCCCTGGATATCTTGACATTTGTGATGAATACTTATGGAGCGTGCAGACCAACCATTGGTTTTTTCTCCAGTCTCATTATGTGACTGGCTTACCTCCTTTTCCTGTCACCTATTTATTTGTGTCCTTTGTGTCCACATTTCTTTGTTGGTGGTGCACTGCAGCTTACTCATGCCTGCCAATTACTCTTCCATCTCCCTTTGGATGACCTGCAATTTTAACTCTTCAGAGACTGCAATATCCCATGATTTGTGGTCATATAACATCAATGGAAGAATATGGATGTTAAAAAGAATGGGTCTTTCTTTCATGGAGAAATTTGGGATGATTAAGTACATTGTATAATTTCCTACATGTAATCTGGTCCACTCTCCTCCACCTCTTTAATTCCAGGCACCAGTTGCTGTTCATCTGGAGTGTCTATCCAAAATACATGCTCAATGAGCTACCTATTATTATTGTGATTACAGCATTGAGCATAGTCTGGACAAAAGGCATTTTTCTTGGTCTTTCTTTCTAGGCTGAATTCCTTTGAATTATATTGAATCACCCTTGAAATGTTAGGAGCTCAATACACGTAGTACGATGTCATTCACCAATAAACACATCTAGAGAACCTCACCATCTTTATAGAATCATTTTTTTGATTTGGATTCTGCATTATTTTTTTCTTTTTATTAATAAATTTATTTGTAGTTTTCAACATTCACTTCCACAAGATTTTGAATTACAATTTTTCTCCCCATCTCTCCCCTCCCCCCACCCCAGGACTGCCTGCATTCTGATTACCCCTTTCCCCAATCTGCCTTCCCTTCTCTATCACCCTCCCCTCTTCTCTTATCCCTTTCCCTTCTATTTTCCTATAGGTCAAGATAGATTTTATACCCCATTGCCTATATATATATTATTTCCCAGATGCATGTAAAAACAATTTTTAACATTCATTTTTAAAACTTTGAATTCCACATTCTCTCCCTTCCTCCCTTCCCACCCACCTTCATTGAGAAGGCAGACAATTTGATATAGGTTATGCATGGGTAGTCATGCAAAACATTCCATAATAGTCATGTTGTAAAAGACTATATTTCTCTCCGTCCTATACTGCCCCCTATTTATTCTATTCTTTCCTTTGACTCTGACCCTCCTCAAAAGTGTTTGCTTCTGATTACCCCCTCCCCCCAATTTCCCTCCCTTCTATCTCTCTTATCCTCTTCCCCTCCCCCCCCCCACTTTCCTGTAGGGTAAAATAGATTTCCATACCCAATTGGGTGTGTATGTTATTCCCTCCTTAAGCCAAATCCAATGAGAGTAAGGTTCATCTGTTCCCTCTCACCTCTCCTCTTTTTCCCCCCACTGTAAAAGCTTTTTCTTACTTCTTTTATGTGAGATAATTTACCCCATTCTACCTCTCCCTTTCTCCTTCTTCCAGTACATTCCTCTTTCTCACCCCTTAATTTTGTTTTTAGATGATATTCCTTCATATTCAACTCGCCCTGTGCCCTTTGTCTATATATTTTTACATATTCATATGTATATAAATATATATAGAAAGGGCACATATACATTCCTCCAACTATCGTAATACTGAGAAAAGTCTCATGAGTTACAAATGTCATCTTTCCATGAATATAAACAGTTCAACTTTTATAAATCCCTTATGATTTCTCTTTCCTGTTTACCTTTTCATGCTTCTCTTGAGTCTTGTATTTGAAAGTCAGATTTTCTATTCAGCTCTGATCTTTTCATCAAGAATGCTTGAAAGTTCTCTATTTCATTGAATGTCTATTTTTTACCCTGAAGGATTATACTCAGTTTTGCTGGGGAGGTGATTTTTTAATTTTAATTCTAGCTCCTTTGACATCCAGAATATCATATTCCAAGCCCTCCAATCCCTTAAGGTAGAAGGTGCTAAATCTCGTGTTATCCTGATTGTGTTTCCACAATACTTGAATTGTTTCTTTCTGACTGCTAGCAATAGTTTCTCCTTGGCCTGGGAACTTGGGAGCTTGGAGTTTTCCTTTTGGGATTTTTTAGGAGGTAATTGGTGGATTCTTTCAATTTTTATTTTACCTTCTGGTTTTAGAATATCAGGGCATTTTTCCTTAATAATTTCTTGAAAGATGATGTCTAGGTTCTTTTTTTTTTTTATCATGACTTTCAGGTAGTCCAATAAGTTTTAAATTATCTCTCCTGGACCTATTTTCCAAGTCAGTTGTTTTTTCCAATGAGATAATTCACATTGTCTTCTATTTTTTTTCATTCTTTTGGTTTTGTTTTATAACTTCTTGATTTATTATGGAGTCATTAGTTTCCATTTGCTCCATTCTAATTTTTAAGGAATTATTTTCTACAGTGAGCTTTTGGACTTTCTTTTCCATTTGGCCAATTCTGCTTTTTAAAGCATTCTTCTCCTCATTGGCTTTTTGGATCTCTTTTGCCATTTGTGTTAGTCTACTTTTTAAGGTGTTATTTTCCTCAGCATTTTTTTGGGTCTCCTTCAGCAAGCTTTTGACTCATTGTTCATGATTTTCTTGTATCACTCTCATTTCTCTTCCCCATTTTTCCTCTACTTCTCTTTATTTTCAAAATCCTTTTTGAGCTCCTCCATAGCCAATTCATATTTTTCTTGGAGGCTTTGGATGTAGGAGCTTTGACTTTGTTGTCTTCTTCTGGTTGTATGTTTTTTTATTTATTTAATAAGATTCTATAGTCTGATTTTTTTTCCTGCTCTTTGCTCACTTTCCCTATCAATTACTTGACTTTTTTAACTCTTTGTTAAGGTAAGACTCTGCTTATAGTGTGGAGAGTGTACTATCCCAAGCTTTGGGGGTTTTGTGCAGCAGTTTTCGGAGATACTTGTAGGGACTTGTAAATTTTAAGTTCTTCCAAGGTTGTATGCTCCAAGGAGAAGTGTTTACTCCTTTCCTGGTCTGTGCTCTGGTCTGTGAGTGATGACAAGTACTCTTTTTTGCCTTGGAACTGAAGGATTCCCTCTCCACCACTGCCATAAGCTCTACCACACCAGCACTCCTCCTCACCCCAGGACTGCCACCCAGGACTGCAACCTAGATCAGAAAGTTGAGGAACAGTTTTTACAGTAAGTATCTCTGATAAAGGATTCCTTTCTCACGTATATAGAGAACCTAGTCAAATTTGTGAGAATACAAGTCATTCCCCAACTGATAAGTATATATGAAGACTATGAATTACAGGAAGAAATATGATATGGATATGAAGAATATGAAGTTTTCAGATGAAGAAATCAAAGCTATCTATAGTCATATAAAAAATGCTCTAAATCACTACTGATAAGAGAAATGCAAATTAAAACAGCTCTGAGGTACTGCCTCACACCTATCAGATTGGCTAATATGATAGAAAAGGAAAATGATAAGTGTTGGAGGAGATGTGGGAAAATTGGGACACTGATGCACTATTGGTAGAGTAGTGAACTGATTCAACCATTCTGGAGAGCAATTTGAAGCTATGTTCAAAGGGCTATAAAACCATTGTAACACCATGCACAAGCAGATTCCCAAAAGAATGCTTTGTGAATAGCTTTTAAGATTTGGATTACACAGTATAGTGAATACTCCATTTATTCCATTACAAATCAAGGCAAACATTCACAACAAATCACAACATAAGATTCACAACAAATCAAGGTACAGTACAATATTCACAACATTACATCTTATCACAGAAAATCACAATATAGTGTTCATGACAGTTTAACATTAGAATGGCCACATAGTTTTCAACAAAGTGGCCACAGTATTTGGAACAAAGAACAAAAGAATAATCATCTGGTTTCCCTAAGGGGGGGAAACCCTTCTTACTTAATCATTCAGTCAATTCACAATATAATAATCAATCTTCCACTCATGGGGCAATCATAGATCAACTCAATTAGTCACTTATCCAGCAATCAGTCACTAAATACAATCATTAGAAAATTACACAAACCCTCCACCCCTCAGTATCCAGCAAACCTCAACTTCAACCAAGGGGAGGCCTTTTCTTCATCTTGACTCAGAGTGGTCTCTCTGATTCCCTGGATCCCCTTCCATGGTCCCAGATTCTACCTGAATCCACCAAACAGTCACCTGGATTCAGGGGCAGACAGCTCCCAGTTTCTCTTCCAGTCCTCAGAGGTAGACAGCTCCCCGGTCCCTGTCCAGTCCACAGGGCAGTCCCTGGCACACACTGAAGTTCTCAGGGTCCAGCACATCTCAAACCCTTCACCACTTCTGTTTCTGGGAACTCAAGGATCAGCCAAGCCACGAACCAACAAAGTCTTATCCTGGTTATGCTTCTTCAGTCCTCCAGCAGTTCAGCTGGCCCTAGGACCCAGGAAAAATCTCAGCCTTCCAGGAGGCCTTCCAGGCAAGCCCTCTCAGCCTTCAAGGAGGCCTTCCAGGCAAGCCCTCTCAGCCTTCCAGGAGGCCTTCCAGGCAAGCCTTCTCAGCCTTCCAGGAGGCCTTTACCAGATTCTCCAGCAGGCCAGCTCCCAGATGCTGGGACAATCCTGCTTCCTCCAACAGGAGCCACCAGGAGGAAGATTCCTGATTCTGTCTCTCTGTCTCTAGAACTCTTCTTATACACACACACACACACACACACACACACACACACACACACACACACACACTAGCGCGTTTCAGCCAACCCCCTCCTGCCAGGTCAGGACTAGGGGACAGAGTTCACACCTTCCATATTTAGCCCTAATCTAGTAAGTGCTAAGTATCTGCTAGATTGATTACTGTTACAACCATGCATGAAATCCTTTGATACAGCAATACCCACTACTAAAAAAAAAAAAGAGGACCTACAGGTATAAAAATATTTATAGCAACTCTTTTTGTGGTGGCAAAGAACTGGAAATTAAGGGGATGCCCATCAATTGGGGAATGGCTGAACAGATTGTGGTATATTAGTATTAATGGAATACTATTGTGCTATGAGAAATAATAAGCAGCAGGATTTCAGAAAAACCTGGAAAGACTTAAATGAACTGATATTTAGTGAAGTGAGCAGAACCAGAAGAACATTGTACACAGTCATGGCAACATTGTTAAATGATCAACTGTGACTGACTTAGCTCTTCTCAGCAATAAAATGATCCAAGATACTTCCAAAGGACTCATGATGGAAAATGTTCTCCACATCCAGAGAAACACCTGATGTAGTCTGAATGCGGATTGAGGCATACTATTTTCACTTTCTTTATATTTTTGGTGGGCTTTTTCCCTTTTGTTCTGTTTTTTCACAAAATGACTGATATGGAAATATGTTTTACATGATTGCACATATATAACCTATATTGAATTGCTTACTATCTTAAGAAGGTGGGAAGGGAGGGAAGGAGGAGGGAAAGGAGAAAATTTGGAACTCAAAATTTTATTTAAAATGGGCATTAAAATTGTTTTTATATGTAATTGGAAAAAATAAAATGTTAAAGATTTAAAAAAGATTATGTGATCCTCACAACAACGCTGGGGGGTAGGTACTATTATTATTATTTACTGTTAGATTAGGAAATGGGTAAACAGAGGTGAAGTAAATTACTTAAGTTCACACAGCTAATAAATTTCTGAGACTGGATTTTTATTTTATTTTATTTTTTTACTTTTTTTTTGAGGGGGGAAGGCAAGGCAATTGGGGTTCAGTGACTTGCCCAAGGTCACACAGCTAGCAAGTGTGTCAAATGTCCGAGGCCAGATTTGAACTGAGGTCTTCCTGACTCTGGGGCTGGTGCTCTATTCACTGCACCACCTAGCTGCCCCCTGAGACTGGATTTTTAGATCTTATTGGTCCATGTATTTTCCAGCATATTGTTTTACTGTTCTACCCCCGCTGTCTAACACTGAGTGAGTGCAAGAGTTCTGGACTAGGAAGATCAAAGACAGCACTCTCTGTGCTGGCGCCAGTGGGCTTTCTTCCTGCATGGATAACCTTGGTCACCCTGTTCTGCCTGAAGAATGGTGCCTGACCTGGTTGCTATTGTCTCCTGGGGAAGTAACACCTGTTCTACCACCCGCCCTGCTGTGTATGCCAAAGTCATAAAGTTCATCCCCTGGACTGAGGAAACCCTGGCCAACAACTCAGGGAAGAAGAAAACATGTGTCTTCTTATAACTCTTCCCTTCCCCCACCTCCGATAAATGTAACTGTGTAGGATAAAAAAAAAAATTGATGAAATAGAATTTTCTATAGCAAATGTTATTTGTATTAAGTTCTCACTGTAAATGAAACCACAGAATGATTAATTTCATGTTCAAAAAAATCATGGTAGCACTCTGAGCTCCTCATAACTTTTTCTTTATTTCTCTTGAAATCATTCAAAAAGCCAAATCAATTCCTTTGTGTTCTTAATTCAGCTTTACCTTTCCCTATGACTTTTCAGTTCTAACTCCAGGAAAGTCAAAGTCACAGGAGTGAGAAAGCTGTGGCCTGAAAGTGACATGTGGTCCTCTAGGTCCTCAAGGGCAGATTCAGTCAAAGAACTGCATTTGAGGACCTAGAGGATCACATGTGGCTGTGATGCCTCAAGTTCCCCACCCCTGGAGGACAGGGCACATAACAGGAAAAGCTACTTATTAAAAAAGAAAGAGGATGTTATCCTTAAATAATTCAATGCTGTAAACATATTTCTATGTCTTTTATATCATAAAGAATTAACTAAATTTTCTCATATACTTATTCTTATCTCAATGGGATCAACACCTCTTTCCCCAAACTCCAAAATCCTTCAAATCTTTCATTCACACTCAATTTAAACAGACTACAATTTTCTTTAGCTTTTCTACCCATTCTCATCTCATCCCTACTTACTCAGACTTTCTTCCTTTTTATATTTCTCCAGTGAACCTGGCTTAAAACTCTTCCAAACTGCATCTTTCTTTTTTCTTTTCATCTTTTGATCCAACACTTCTTACTTTCTTCTGCTTGCTTAATTCCTCTAGTCTTTATTTCCCAATCATTCCCCATACTATCTACAGAATTTCTCTTCACTCCACTGAGTTTTTCCCTTACAATGTAGCACAAGTTTTTACTACACTAAACCAAATAATTACAATACTGTTGCCTTTGAGGTTCTTAAAAGCTTACAAATGCACCATCAATTCCAATACCTTTTGGTGATTTTGCTAAGAATTACCTAAACAATTAAGTTCTGTTATATCTGCAAAGAAGAAATATAGTTGTAACACAAAAGATGTTTCCAAATTTAATTTTACTTACTTTTAAGTTGCTCCATGATTTAAACAAGCTTTCAGAAAAAAGTTAATAATCAAAATTTCATAAGCACCAGATAAATTTAAACCGCAAAGTGCAAACCTACTTTCCCCTTCACTTTGGAACTTTACTAATACTTTCCCTTCTCTAACCAGTTAATTAACCTTTCCCCCTTGTCACTGCCTAGGCAAAAAGTGATGAGAGGTCTAAGCACTTTTCCCCTGTAACTTTTCACAGAATTTTATTCTTGTTTTTTCTTAAAACAAACTCTACAGAGTGATACCTGAAAAAATTTCAGTACTAATATATAATGATACTAAAAAATTTCAGTATTTATAGAAATATTCAAACCATAATTTGGAAATTCACAGTAGAGAACTTACATTTCAGACAAATTTACTAGGTCAGAAATTCCTGCAGACGGGGGAGAAAGATTAACCTCCCTCTTCATCTGTGTTGTCTCTTGTCTGTCTCCCTAACTTGACCAGAATTAGGAAGGCAAAGAAAGGCTTTCTTTCTGAAGATTCAGAAAAATTCCTCAGAAAAAGTTTTTATTTTGGCTTGATCAAGCCACAGAAAGAAGTTAGTTTGATTTACTAAGACACAACATATAGGCAGTATGACAAGACAGACACATGAAAGCACTCATTAGTGATTTTTTCCTTTTTATCTCCTATTGAAAGTCTTAATCAAAAACTCCATGAGTAAGTCCCTGATTGATATCATCAATAACTGGGAGAGTTCTTCTGAGATTCTTTTTCCATCTGGCAAAGGCGACTTTTTAAGGCATTCTTCTCCTCATTGGCCTTTTGGGCCTCTTTTGTCATTTGAGTTAATCTGTTTTTTAGGGTGTTGATTTCTTCAGTCATACTGCTGACTCT
>CM053584.1:49771357-49792096 GCA_028627135.1 Pseudochirops cupreus | reverse complement strand
TTTTTTTTTCTCTCACTGACACATAGATCTCCTTCAATGTGGGCCAGATAATGCTTGCCAAGAGAATGATGAGGAAAGCACTGAAGTTACTAAAACGTGTCTTCCCTTACAATTGCATTTCGGTTCTCCTCCAGACCCGTGTTGAGAAAAACAAACATGACTTTCACACAAGTCAAATGCAACAGGACGTCTGTCCTCCAGGGTAAGAGATAGAATTAGAATGGGGCTAGGGCATTAGAACAGGACATGTGAGCTCCTCCTGACAGGATGGGGTATCCCAACAATCTGCTACAGAAGAACCTGAGCATGCTTTTGAAGGGCGTTGTCCTTTAAGCTGCTTTTTTCAGTAGGTGTCTTCTCCAAAGTAAGTTTCCACACTGGAAAATAGTGGGTGGTGTGGCTTTTGGAGTGTCTTCAAGGGACCTTCGAGTAGCCTTAGGGGTGCAGGAAGGCACAAGGACAGTCCTTAAAGGTTCAGAGGACCTCTGTATGTTGGTCAAATATAGCATCTTCTGAAAACTCCAAATGGTTAAAGAGTATTGATATGGGGAAAATGTCATCTAATTATTATCTTTAAAAAGTGACCAAAAAAATCCAAACAAACAAAAAAATATGACCAAGAGAATGTTAGTCACTAATGACGCATATGCCTTTTTTCTATCTATATGAAATGTTCCTAAGAATAATCTGCACATACCAAAGATATCTTTGATTAGGGTATTAGTAGGAAAAGGGGGAGGGAGGGAATAAATATTTGTATAGCACCTTCTGAGTAGCAGGAACTGTGGTAAGCACTTTTTACAAATATTATCTCATTTAATCCTCACAACTCTGAGAGATAGGTGCTATGATTACCCCTAATTTACAACTGAGGAAACGGAGGCAAACAGAAAGTAAGCAATTTGTCTGGAATCACTAAATTAAGAAGTATCTGAAGCTGAACTTGAACTCAGGTTTTCCTTACTCCAGGCCTGGTGCTCTATCTACTATGCCCTAGCTGCCTAATATGGAGTGGACAGGCTTTTTTAAGTGATAATCCACAGTAAGCAACATCACACAATTGACCTAAAGGTATAGAGAACATAAGGCCCTACTGGCCTTATTGTTTGTTGACTACAAAAAAAAAAAAAAAAGAATTAGATCCTGTAGAACAAAATGCCATTTTAAAGTCCCTCTTCCCAAAAAGTGTCATTAATGCACTTGCAAAAAGTATCCACGATTCACTAATATCAAGTGAAGGATAAAGGTAGAAATAGAGGCTCACCAAAGGTGGTTGCCACTGTTGGGGAAGAAAGCAATAGAATTGCTAAAGAATTGCCCCTCCAATTTGTGGCTAGCCAACCAGGATCAATTACAGAATATCTGTTCATGCTCCACAGTCTCTCTAAGGCATTTCCCCTTCCCATTATCATGATTCTCCAAGAAACAAGTTCTCTAGCATCATCTACATGAAGAGACTTCATCAGCTGAGAAAACCAATGGTGTCTAAGTATGCATCAGATCCCTATTACACAAGGAGAAATGGTCTTAAGAAAGATATACCTGAAATAGATGCACCAACCATGGAAAGAGAATAAGGGCTAAAAAACAGGTACTTTACATCCTTCATTGGCATCCTTTCCATGTCAAGAAAACATGAGAAATGTCCCCAGAATGTTGGGAAGAACCCCTATGATGAACTTGAGGAAGAACATGGACAAATGTATTAGAGCCAACTTGAACAGGTCACAATAGACAATTGTTAAATTTTCAATGTGAGCATTTCTGTCTTTAAAATCAGCAAATGCTATAAAACAGGGCTTGGTTTATTGTTGTGTTGATCTTCTAATCTTAAGAAAGTGATGGAAAAAATGCGAATAAGGCAGAAACTTAAAACTGTGTTGTGTACACTTTTCCCCCCAAGAGAGCTAGTTACTAAAACATTTAGCAGTATACCTCTGATGAGCCACATAGGTTGGACAGGATGGATCTGCCTCATTAGAGGAAATGCTCACACCTGTGATGAGATTAATGGATCCATTAGGGTATTAGAGTACTGGAATTTTAGCAAAGGATTAGAAAAACTGGTGTTTTCTCATGTAAAACGTGAAGAGGGTTTGGCAAGGTGATAACATGGTCAGATGAGGTTGAAACTAAATTGCTGGGATTCCTTCACATACACACACACACACACACACACACACACACACACAGAGTCATTAATGGTATGGTGGCAACTTGGAAGGAAATCTCTAGTGGAATACCATAGTGATCTATGCTGGGTCCTATACTTTAAAATATAAACTCATTAGTAAACTTTTACAGAGGATGGTAGAAAATTGTGAGCAATATCACTTCATGTTTAACCTTTTTATCAATTAGTTGGGTAGATACATAAATGGCCTGCTTGTCAAATTTGCAGGTAAAACAAAGCTTATAAGGAAAGGTAACACATGAAGTGACACAGTCTGGATTCCAAAAAACCTTGATAAAAAGAAAACATTTTTCGTTCACAGGCTGTACAAAAATAGGCAGTGGGCTCCAGCAATAACATGCTGACCCAGCTAGAGCTGAAGATCTGACATTTCATGAGCACAAAAGTGAAGCCTTGAATGTGAATTCAAAAATAATTTTCACAAACATAAAATGGGGAAAACATGGCTATACATCAGAGTCTGATAAAGATCCACTGTTTTTAGTGGATTGTAGGCTCAAGATGAGCCATAGCATGATGCAGAAGTCAAAGAAAGTTAATCTTAGATTACATTAAGAGAGAGGCACTGTGTACAGAAGTGTGGAAGTAGGAAGTCCAGATGTGTTCTGTTCTGGTTAGACCACATCTCGAGTTCTATATTCAGTTCTGGGAATTGATATGCTGGAGAGTGCTCAGAAGTTAGAAATCAAGATCATGCCCTACAAGCATGGGGTGCAATAACTGGATATTTAACCTATAAAAGAGAAGACTTAGAGGAATATTATAGCTGTTTTCAGATATCTGAAGAGGATTATAGTGTGGAAGAGAGAGATTGGGATCTTCATGCTGATCTCCATGCTTTGGTTCCTTTTCCTTTGTAAAGCCAAGGCTTTCCAGAGGACTGCTGCTGTGAACAGCTTTCAAGGTTCTGATTACACAGTGTAGTGCACTCTCTATTTATTCAGGAGTAAACTAAAGCAAAACATTGACAGAAACCAAAACATAGCATTCAGAATGTTTTAACTTCACAACTTATCACTAAAATGGCCACATAGTTTTCACCAAAGTGGTCACATAGTTTTAAGCAAAAGATAACATTCATTTAGTAAGTCCTTCATTTAGTAAATCCTTAATTCAAATACCCTTAAGGAGGCAAGCCTCTTTAATTGACACAAAGTACAAGGGTCAAAGTCCTACACCCATGAGGTGCAATTAAGTTAAAATATTATCAGTCACTACTAAGTACCCTCTTAAGGGGTAGTGGAAAGTACAAAGGCCATCCACCCCTAGGTCACAAGTAAGTTACAGTCTCATCATCCAGCATTAAATACCCAAGGAGAGGTCTTTTCATCTTGACTCGAGGCAGGCTCTCAGCTTCCATGGTTCCTCTTCCATGGTCCCAGACCTGCCTGAATCTAACCAACTGCCACCTGAGTTCAAAGGCAGACAACTCCCAGTTCCTTGTCCAGCTCTCCATGCAGTTCCTGTTCCATAACGAAGCTCACAGTGTCTAATCCACCTTAAGTCTCTCATAGTTTCTTGGAAGACAAAGTTTAACCAAGCCACAATAACACTCATGAACATTGCTGGCACCATCATCACTTCACTTTCTGCCTGTGAAATCAACATAGACCCAAAACAGACAGACAAAGTACCAACAATACAGTCCTGCTTCCTCGGTCCTCTGGCAGTTCCAGCTGGCCCTCAGAAGTTCTGGCAGCTCTCAGAAGAAGTTGGTAGCTCTTCAGCCTGGTTCTCAGAAAAGTCTCAGCAGAAGTTCCCAGAAGAAAAGTCTCAGCAGAAGCTTTAGCTGGCTCTCAGAAGAAACCCCACCACCATAAGCTCTGTTCTCAAAATCAAAATCACTTTCTCCAGCCTGGGCCTCTCCTCCTCAGCCTCCACACTGCTTGCTCTAAGAAGTTCTGACTCTCCAGCTAGTGCTTTTCCTTATATAAGGTATTAGCTCCTCCCTGTTCCAGCCCAGCCCCTTCCTGTTACATCAGCAACAGGGGTTCATACCTTCTGTTTCTTAACAGAGGCTTGATATAATTAACTTGAAACTAAGTGCTAAGTATTTGTTAAGTTGCCAATACAAGAGGATCTTCAAATTGTAGTACTATTACACCCTTAAGTAAATTGTTCCCTTTTGGATTACTCTCTGATGCTTAGTCTGGTACAGATGTGAAATTGTGGTGTGATTCTATATGATCCAGGCTTCTTCCTCTTCTCTTAGAGTAGAGTTTATTTAATAACTGGTTGTAACACTATGAGAAATACCAGAGAAGTAGAAAAGAGGAGTCCTTGCCCTTTTAGGGGAACAAGACAGACACATTAATTCCTCTGGGTTTCATCTTTAGAACAAAGGGAGTTAAATTAGTTGACCTCTCTGGTCTATTCCAACTTTAAATCCTATGATCCTAAGAAACAGTTGCTTAGAGTCCAGGAGGAATTATTATTAGGAAGTCTTTCATGCCACCCGGGCTACACTTTGCTTAGATAGGTTTTCTCAGAATCTTAAGACTTGGAAATAACTTCAGAGGTTATCTTGACCCCCCTCACATCCCAAGGAGGATTCCTCTTTGTGTTATTTTTCTTCTGTCTATCCCCCATTGTATGATTTTGCTTGTCCTCTACCTAATAGGAAGAAAAAAATGACTCGGCTTTACCAGCAAATCTCTTGCCTGTCCTCATTATGGAAGATCTACAGCTTGGATTGTGCTTGTCATTGCAAGTACTTTGCCCATTTGGCTGCCATGATGCAAGTGAATTCTGCACTGGAAACTCAAGACAACTTTCAGGTAGGCTTTCATATACTTAGAGAATCTTAGAATTGCAAGAAATATAAGAGATCATCTAGTCTGTTACAAATGAATGAATGAAAAATTACATATTAAGCACATTACATATTAAAAAGGGTCCAGAAAACCAGGAGTTACTCAAGCTGAGATCTGACAGTGATATTCAATGGTTGACCCAGCTCTTGGGAGCAAAGGCCAGGGTTGACCAAGGCGATGCAGAAGAATGATTTGCACTTGTCAGGATGAGTCAGCAGAGCTGGAAGCATCAGGTAACTTCATCCAGACACTGGGCAGCAACTAGCCAGAACTTCAAAATGGGGTATTGAAGGGATAATCTTTGTGAGAAGCAGCACTGGTCAAGGGGCAGACTCTCCAGTTGTGGTTAAAGCTGAGTATAGTTGACATCCCCTCACCAGTCAACTTGAAATCAAACACCTGAAAGTTCTCAGCAATCCCTGATGGGGTGATCAACTTAGGGATCACAACTACTTTTCTCTGGATGTAGAACTTGATCAGAACCTGTGCTGTGGTTTTTTGGTGCTTTGCTGCAATGGCCTCAATCCTGAGGTCATTCAAGAGAGAAGGGTCCTTTGGCTTGGTGTAACAGTAATCAATTTAGCAAATGTAACAGTAATCAATTTAGCAGATACTTAGCCCTTAGTAACTTAGGGCTAAGTATAGAAGGTGTGAGCTCTGCCTCCTGTTGAAAGGGCATGAACTCCCCTGTTGCTGACATGTTAGAAGGGGGTTCGCTGAGACAAGAGCACAGTGTGTGTATATAAGAAGAGTTCTAGAGACAGAGAGACAGAATTGGGAATCTTCCTCCTGGTGGCTCCTGTTGGAGGAAGCAGGATTGTCCCAGCATCTGGGAGCTGGGCTGCTGGACTGAAGAACTGAGTTGGAGTTTTCATGAGAGAGAGACAGAGAAAGAGAGAGACAGAGACAGAGACAGAGACAGAGAGAGAGCTTCTCTCCCAGCCTCTGGAAGCTGAATGAGAACTGAGTTGGAGTTTTCCTGAAACCAGAATCTGGTGAAGGCCCCCTGGAAGGCTGAGAGGGCTTGCCTGGAAGGCCTCCTGGAAGGCTGAGTTTTCTACTGGGTCCTGGGGCCAGCTGAACTGCTAGAGGACTGAAGAAGATGACCAGGATAAGACTTTGTTTGTTCATGGCCTGGCTGTTGTTCATGGCCTCCTTGAGTTCCTGGCAACAGAAGTGGTGAAGGGTTTGAGATGTGCTGGACTCTGTGAACTTCAGTATGTGCCAGGGACTGCCCTGAGGACTGGATGAGGACCTGGGAGCTGTCTGCTCCTGAATCCAGGTGACTGTTTGGTGAATTCAGGTAGGAGCTGGGACCATGGAAGGGGATCCAGGGAATCTGAGAGACCACCCTGAGTCAAGATGAAGAAAAGGCCTCTCCTTGGATATTGAATGAGTTTACTAATTAATTAATTTTCTAATGACTGTACTTAGTGGTTAATGATATTTAGTAATTGTGAATCTAGATGAGTGATTGATTAAGTTAATGATTTGCCCCATGAGTGGAAGATTGATTATTGTATTGTGAATTGATTGAATGATTAAGTATTGACTATAGTGTTGTAAATTGACTGAATGATTAAGTAAGGAGGGTTTCCCCCTTAGGGAAACCAGATGATTATCCTTTTGTTCTTCGTTCTAAATATTGTGGCCACTGTAGTGGAAACTGTGTGGCCATTCTAATGTTAAGCTGTTGTGAACACTATATTGTGATTTTCTGTGATAAGATGTAATGTTGTGAATATTGTACTGTACCTAGATTTGTTATGAATGTTTGCCTTGATTTGTAATGAAATAAATGGAGTGTTCACTATACTCTGTAATCTGAACCTTAAAAGCTGTTCACAGTAGCATTCTTTAGGGAATCTGCTTGTGCGTGGCATTACACTTGGCTCATGGCTGATCTGGAGAACCAAGGGGACTGTAGGCTGTCACCACAATGCCCTTGGACCAGCAATATTCAATCATCTTCTCCTTGGTGAGATACAAATAGCACTCAATCTGGTTAACTGCCGGCTCGTACTTCAGTCCCGGCTTGGTCAAGAGCTTCTCAATCTGGTCATGGTTGAAATTGGAGATTCCAATGGCTTTCACCAGTCCTACATGCACCAACTCTTCCATGGCTGTCCATGTATCCAAAAAGTTTGTGTTACTGGGAATCACATTGCCCTTGTCATCCAATGGGAAAAGATCATTTCCAGCCTTAAATCCTGTAGGCCAATGAACAAGGTAGAGATCCAAGTAATCCAGCTTCAAGTCACTCAGAGTTTTTTGGCAGGCTAACTTGACCTGACACAATCATGGTATGTGCACCAAAGCTTACTGACAATGAAGAGGTCTTCCTGTTTGACAACATTCACCTTGATCTTTTCTTGGATGGCCTCACCTATTTCATTCTCATTCTGATAGACATGGGCACAGTCAATGTGGCAGTATCCAACATCAATGCCAGTCTTCACAGCATCAGCCACTTTGCCTGGAGGGGACTTCCAAGTGCCCAGGCCCAGGATAGGCATCTTCGCCTTGTTCCTCTGCACAAGGAAGGTAGCCATGATGATCTGGACTTGCAGAAGAGGTCCACGACAACACACACAAGCACCACATGCTGTAAACTGACCTGTATATTCAGTCTTATCCAGGGGTGAGGAACCTGTGGCCTTGAGGCCACATGTGACCCTCTAGTCCTCAAGTGCAACCCTTTGACTGAATCCAAACTTCACCGAGCAAATCTCCTTAATAAAAGGATTTGTTCTATAAAACTTGGATTCAGTCAAAGGGCTGTACTAGAGGACCTAGAGGGCCACAGGTGACCACAGGGTTCCCCACCTCTGGTCTTATATCACTTCTCTGAAGATGTTGGGCAGCATTCTTTATCCTCATTCCTCTGGAATCATGGCTGATCATTGCATTGATTAGAGTTCTTAAGTCCTCCAAAGCTATTCATCTTTACAGTGTTGTTATTTTATATATGTATATATGTATGTGTGTATGTCTATGTATCCTTGTATACATATATGTATATGTATATGTACATATAATTTTCCTGATTCTACTCGTTTCAGTATACATCAGTTAGCATGAGTCTTACCAGGTTTCTCTAAAACCATCTCTTTCATCATTTCTTATGGCACAATAGTACTTCATTACATTCATCTACCATAATGTTTTGGACCATTCCTCAACTGATGGACACTCCCTTAGTTTCAATTCTTTTGTTGTTGTTGTTGTTCAGTAGTTTCAGTCATGTCAAATTCTTCGTGACCCATTTGAGGTTTTCTTGTTAGTGGTTTGCCATTTCCTTTTCCAGCTCATTTGGTGGATGAGGAAACTGAAGCAAATAAGCTTAAGTTACTTGCCTAGGGTCACACAGCTACTGAGTGTCTGAGGACAGACTTGAATTCAGTAAGATAAGTCTTCCTAGGCCTAACACCCTATTCATTGAGCCACTTAGCTGCTCCTTCAATTTTCTGACACCACAAAAAGAGCTGCTATAAATTTCTTTTGTACACATAGGTCTTTTTTCAGGGGTATTCTATAGCCAACTTGAACTGCCTCAAAGATCCAATTGTTAAATTTTCTGTGTGGGTATTTAGATCTCAGAAATAGGTGAATACTATAAATCAGGGCTTGATTTATTGTTCTATTAATCACATAGACTTAAGAAAGTGATTTAGAAAATGTTAATAGATGTAATTTAAAAGTATATTGTATCGAGAGTTCTTAAATATTTACCAGCAGCATGCCCCCACACATTTTCCTCTTTCTTTGATCTCTATGGGGTATAAATCAAGTATTTGTATTACCAGGTCAAATGTAGAAACTTTTGAGGCATCATTCTAAATTGCTTTCCATAAGCCCAGCCAATTTACAATTCAATTGGTGGTACATTAATGCATTAATAGTGCATTAATGTGACTATCTTCCCAAACACCTTCCAATACTTGCCATTTTCCATTTTTGTCAACTTTGCCAATCTGATGGATGTAAAATAAGACCTCAGGTTATCTTGAATTTGAAATTCCCTAATTATTAGTGATTTGGAACAAATTTTCATTTGGTTCTTAATATCATGGATTTCTTTCCTTGAAAACTGTCTGTTTATATCCTTTGTCTAATTAATAATTGGGGAATTGATCCTGTTTTTATATATTTGAATCAGTTACCTAGACAGTATATCTTGGAAATAGAAACTAAAGTAATGATCAGTAACTTAGATTACTAATGACCTCTTAGTTTCCAAATCCAATGGCCTTTTCTCAGTTCTCATCCTTTTTGACCTCTCTTTAACCTTCAACAGTGTTGATCACCATCTTCTCCTTGATACTCTCTTCTCTCTGGGTTTTCAAGACACTACTCTCTCCTGGTTCTCATCCTACCTATCTGACAGCTCCTTCTCTGGAAGTACCTTAGGCATCTCAAACTCACCATGTCCCAAACTGAACTCATAATCTTTCTCCCTCTTCCAAACTTCCTTTGTACTATTAAGGGCATCACCATCCCCCCAGTCACTCAGGTTCATAAATTTGGTGCTATCCTTGACTCTTCCCTGTTTGTCATCCCACAGCCCAATCTGATCTTGACATTTCTACTCCACAACTCTGTACCCCCTCATTTCTGCTCACACAGCCACCACTTTAGTTCAGATTCTAATCACCTGTGCCCTCCAAACTATCTTCCACTTAGCTACCAAAATAATTTTCCTAAAGCATAGCTCTAACCATGTCACATCCCTCCTCAATAAACTTCACTGGCTTCTTATTACCTCTAGGATCAAATAGAAACTTTTCTGTTTGGCATTTGAAGATCTTTTATCATTTAACTCTATCCTGTCTTTGCATTCTTCTTACACATTACTCCCTTTCATGAGATCTATGGACCATTCATGCTGACCTACTTTTGGTTTCTCAAACATGACCCTACATCTCCCATCTTGGTGCTTTTTTTTTCTGGCTATCTAGAATGTTCTCCCTTTTTACCTTCACATGTATTTTCTTCAAGATTTAGATAAAATTCTACCTTCTATAGGAGGCCTATTGTGGACTCCAAGCTTCATGTGCCTTCCTTCTAAGGCAGTGGTTCTCAACCTTCCTAATGCCGCAACCCTTTAATACTCGTATGTGGGTGTGTCTGCATGTGGGCAGACCCGCCTGGAGACAGATAGAGGAGCAGTGTCTCAGTTCCTAAGACCATCAGAAATATGTGTTTTCCAATGGTCTTAGGCGACCCCTGTGACCCCTGTGAAAGGGTCGTTTGACCCCCAAAGGGGTTGCGTCCCACAAATTGAGAGCTGCTGCTCTAAGGTTACCTTCCATTCACTCCGTATGTGTTATTATTGTTTAGTCATTTCTAGTCACGTCCAACTCTTTGTGACCCCATTTGGGGTTTCTTGGCAAAGATACTGGAGTGATTTGTCATTTCCTTCTCATTTTACAGATAAGAAAACTGAGACAAAGAGAGTGAAGTGACTAGCCCAGGGTCACACAGTTAGTGTCTGTGGCCCGATTTGAATTTAGGAAGATGAATCTTCCTGACTCCAGGCCCAGCGCTCTATCCACTACACCACCTAGCTGCCCTTCTGTATGTACCTACTTATATATACAATATCTCTCCCATTAGACCATAAACTACTTGAGGGCAGAGACTGTTTTTGCTTTTTCTTTGTATCCTCAAGGCTTAGCACAGTGCCTGACACATAGTAAACCTTTAATAAATAATTGTTGATTGATTGCAGGAGGCATATCCATTGAACCCCCCCCTCTCACATTTGTCCCTTTTTTCTTCCTTTCTTTCACTGATGACATTTCAGATCATTAAAGCCTACCTGGACTACTCACTGCACAGCCAACTGGCAGGTTACCAGGGAGTATGGTTCAAGTATGAAGTAATAGCCTTTGAGAAAATCTTCAATCAGCCTTTAAATAGAGAGACTGTGGAAATGATTGCTTATTTGGCAGAAAAATTATCTTACATCAAGTACATAATGGGTTACCTAGACCTGTCCATTCAGTTAGGTAAGATTTCCTTTTCATCTCTCTCTGACTGGGCAGCAAAGAACCTCCAATTCTAATCAACTCTTGTTTATTATGGGTCTACCATGTGCAAGGTAAGAGAGGCAGCAGGTAGAGTATAGTAAAACTATTTGGTCTCAAGGGTAAGGAGAAGGGAAAAAGTGTTTACTAAGCACCATATTAGGTGCCAGATACCGTGCTAAGCACTTTACAAATATTATCTCATTTGCAAAGTCTAAGAACTCTTTTACACTCTTAAAAATTATTGTGAATCCCAAAGAGCTCTTATTTTTGTGGGTCATATCTATAGAGATTAACCATATTAAAGATTAAATTAGAAATTGAAACTACTAATTTTTAAGAATTTATCAATTCATTTAAAATAACAATAATAAGTCCATTACCTATTAACATAAATAACATATTTTAATTAGAAATAGTTATGTTTTCCAGAACAAAAAAAGTTTTTAGTCAGAAAAGTGGCATTGCTTTACATATCTTTGTAAATCTTTAAAATATCTGGCTTAAAAGAAGACAGCTAGGTTCTCATGTCTGCTTCTGCATTCAATCTATTGCAATATGTTGTTTTGGTTGAAAGATACAAAGGAAATCCAGACTCACACAGATATGGAGTTGGAAAAGGGAGGATGATTTTAATAATAATAATAATATTCAATTAATTTTATAATAGCAATAATAATAATAATAATAATTTAATTAATTGTGAAAATAGTTTTGACCTTGAGGATGCCTTGAAAGGGTCCCAGGGACTCCCAGGAGGCTGTAGACTATGGTTTGAGAATGACTGGATAGAGGGCCAGTCTCAAAGCCAAGAACTGGGTTCAAGTTCTGTTGCTAACAGGTCCTAACTAGCAGGACAACCCTGAGCAAGTTACTTAACCTCTCAGTGCGCAACTGTTGAAGATTATGAGTCACAGAGAAAATGCCAACCTGCATTGGTTGAGGAAGTTCACTCACCTGGGAGTTCCCTCCCAGTACCAATGAAATCACAGGTACAGTCCCTACCATCCCTATCTCTATGTGCAAGGCACTGGGGATAGAAAGACAAGACATAATTGGCATTCTACTGAGGAGCTAATTAGAAGGCAAATAGTGGAGGAAGAGAGATTGAGACTGTTTCTTCTACAGGCTTCCGAGCACATAGTATGTGGCAGTTGATCAAGGATCCCAACAGGCACTATTCTGTCCTTCAAAGACTCTCTGTAGCTCTCCTTATGAAAAACAGGTATTTTTGTGGCAAGCCCCAGGAGAAAATGTTGTATTGTCAGGGTAGGCACAGTGGGATATTTCACCTTAGACCAGCGGTTCTCAACCTGTGGATTATGTTCAATTTGTAACAATGAAAATACATCCTGCATATCAGATATTTACATTATAATTCATAACAGTAGCAAAATTACAGTTATGAAGTAGCAACGAAAATAATTTTATGGTTGGGGGTCACCACAACATGAGGACCTGTATTAAAGGATTGTGGCATTAGGAAGGTTGAGAACCACTGCCTTCAACTGTGGCAAGGGGGTTTTTTGTACTGCAGAGATGGGATATATTCTTTCCTTGCCCCAGATACCAGAAAATGGTTGAAGTGATGGATTGGATGTGGTCATTTGCTACCATCGAGGAGCACGCCATCAGCCAAGGACTTTTCTATGTCATCTGTCTAGACATCTTGCTTTATGGTGGTAAGTCTTGCTTTTACATTCTGAAGAGGGCAATAAGATCATGCATCTCAAAAGCCTTCCCCCCAAAACTGGTTGGTTCCTGGTTTTAGTGGAGAAGAGATTAGGGTGGGAGAGAAGCTGTTACCATTCAGTTTCTGGGTAGTGGGACTGACATCAAGAAGTTACAGGACAGAAAGTGCATGCAAGGGCCAGTCTTGTCTTGACTGTGAGGGACAAAGGTGTAGGGAAGAAGGGAAGCAGCATCAATCTGTCTTCTACGGTTTGGGAAAATCCTTGGAGAAAAAAAATATCACTAGGAAATCTGCTAAAAAAAAATTTACATCAGGATTTCCATGGCTGATAATTTCTCAACCACAGAATCAAAACAGAAGAGCTCAAAGGCACCTTGGATATCAGTGGATAGACTTGGAGTCCGGAAGACCTGGATATGAATTCCACCCTGGACACTCACTGACTGTAACTGCCCTGACATAGGGCAAGTTCTGGGGCTTCAAGTCTGGACCTAAAGTTTCCTCAGCTGTGAAATGAGGTAGTTGGACTCAATGATCTCTAAGGTCTCTTCCTACTCTAAATCTATGGTTCTAGTCCAACTCCTTTGTTTCAAAGCTGAGGAAACAGAGGCATCTATCAGAGAAGAGACTTAAGGTTAAGCATCCAGGAGAACACACTAAAGCATTATGCAATATTACCTCTCCCCACACATTGTAATAAAGGCTTCTTAGAACCCAAAGGCCTTATTTTTAAAAAAATAACAACAACACAAAAACCATTCTAATGGTGGGAGTTTCAGACATCTGTAGTAGAGAGGTCAGTTAAATATTTGTGGTAGAAGATGCTAATCAGACAACAATCTACAATTCCCTTATTTAAGGCTGGTCCAGGGTACCCCTTAAACCAGAGTCCAATCTAGTCCCTTAGCTCCCAGAGTGGTCCTACTATACTGTGTCAGGGAGAGGAATCCAAGTGTCTCTACAAGTTAGAGAATAACTAGAACACGATGAGATAGAAATTTATGCCTTTCTGACTTTGGAGTAAAAAGGCCTGACTCCCTCAGTCCAATGTGAGGCCACAGGGTTGACCACGTCTCTACAGATCCTAGATCAAGTAAAGAGCAGCAATTCCTGGCATGGGGCCAACATGTCACATGTCCCACCTCTGGTTTCAAATCATCAACCTCACCTCTCATGAAACTCTCTCAGGGCTAATTACTGAGCTAAGAAAGGGAACCCCCCAAAAAAGAATGACTTTGAGCAAATAAGTTATTTTGACTATTATAAATACCCAAATTAAGTATAAAGGACCCTTTATATAAAAAAACTATCTGCATCCAGAGAAAGAACTAATAAACACAAGTATGTACAGATATACCTACTTGTGTCTAATGGTGGCCATCTTTAAGGCGAGAGAATGGGAAGAGGAAAAAAAGAAAAAAAATTTACATGATAATGTTGTTGTACATTTGAAAGGAATAGCAAGTTGTGCATAGTTTCATGTATAATCATCTTTTTATTATGCTATGTCATGGAAATGCTTGTCTTATTCCATAAATTAATAAAAAATTTAAAAACTCAAAAAAAAAAAAGGAAGGGAACCCCAAGTGAAATATTCCTTCCTTTGTCCTTCACAGGCTTTATTTATAGGCCCTTTGAAGACTGTCTGAAATTCATAAATGAGCGAGAAGATAACAAAATCCTCAAATTCCACAGTGGCCTGTTACTGGCTCTTTACTCGGATGTAGCAATCTGGTAATACAAAGCTTACCTATCCATCTCTCTCATTTTTTCTCATCATCTCTCACCTTTATTAATGTCTACTATGTATAAAGCCATGTGCTAGGCTACAACCAAAGATAGGCTACAACCTAAAGTTCCTTCGAGGAATTTACGGTTTTGTGGGATTGACGTGAGAGGAATGTGAAGTGTTTTAAAACCCAATGAGAAAAGAAATCACTCCTCAGTGGAGAATAAGGAAGGCTCAGTCCAGGAGGGGAGGATGGGCAGAATGTCAACAGGTCAGGGCAGGGAAGTGAGAGATGGTTCAAAAGCAAGAGAATGACAGACCTATTCAGAGGAAAGGTGGTGTTAGGGATGGATTAAATTGAACTTAACTGAGAGGGTAGGCTAGAACCAGATTGGGAAAAGGGTATGACATTAGGAGGCCACTGAAAGTTTCTGGGCAGTGAGGTAATGAGATTAGATTTGTGCCTAATTCATCCAGCAGCAATATTCCCAATGGAATGTAGAGAGGAGAGCTTATATGCAAGGAGATGTTAGGAAGATACTTTGGTAGTTTAGAGGAGTATCACCAAGATGATGACATTGGGAATGGAAAAGAGGGGGCAGAAATGAGAGAGGGGGCAGCTGGAATTGAAAGGCTTGACAAGGAAATGTTTTAGGGGAAGGAGAAATCAAAGGTGATCCTGATTTTACAAGCATGGGGTGATTGCGCGATAGAATTATCAGAGATGGGAAAATTAGGAAGAGGAAGAGAAGTTTGGGGGGGGAGGTGAGATAATAAACTCAGTGTCAGGAATGATCACTGTGTAAAAGAATCAATGATACGACCGTCAGTCAGTCAAGGAGTATTTGTTAACATGCCAAGCACTGTGTCCAGCACTGGGGACACCAAAAAAGGGCAAAAGACTGACCCTGCTCTCCAGAACTCACGGTCAAACTGGGCAGACAACAGGCACACAATTGTGTGCAAACAAGACGGAGGATCAGCTGGAGGTTATCTCAAAGGGAAGACTGAGAAAGGCTTTATGTAGAAGGTGGGCCTTCAGCTGGGACTTGTAGGAAGCCAGCAAAGCCAGGAGGAGGGGATGAGGAAGGAAAATGCTCCAAGTGTGGAGGACAATCAGTGACAATGCCTTAACTCAGGAGGTGGAACCGCAAGAAGGCCAGTGTCAATAGATTGCAGAGTACACGGAGGGGAGCAAGCTGGAAGGGTAGGAAGGGGCCAGGTTAGGAAGAACTTTGAAAACCAAAAGAGAATTTTATATTTGATCCTAGAGGCAAGAGCCACTGGAGTTGATTGACTAGAGGAGTGATACAGTCAGATACATTTTAAGAAGATTAATTTAACAACTGAGTGAAGAATGGATTGGGCAGGGACACCATGTAGGAGGTTTTTGCAACAGTTCAATTGTGAAGTGATGAAGGCCTGCACCAGGGTTGTGGTAATGTCATAAGAGAAAAGGGGTGGAGTACATGAGAGATGTTATGAAGATGAAGACTACAGGAAATTACCACCAATTAGATACTGAGGAGACAGGGAGCAGTGAGAGAGAGTGAGGAGCCACAGATCATGTTTAGGTTACAAGCCTGGGTGACTGGGAGGATGGTGGTACACTTAAAAATAATAAGGTAACATTAGCAAGAGGGGAAAGTTTAGGGGGAAATACAATAAGTTTTACTGGATATGTTGAGTTTAAGATGTCTACAGGATATCCAGTTTAAGAGATCTAAAAGGCAATTACAGAGGTGAGACTGGAGATTGAGAGGTAAGAGCTGAATTGAGTAGATTTTGCGAATCACCTGAATAAAGATGATAATTGGAACCATGAGAGCTGATGAGATCACAAGTGAAATTGCATAGAGGGAAAAGAGAAGAGAAAGGGCCCAAGACAGAATTTTGAGGCACAGTTATCAGGCATGACATGCACAAATATCCAACAAAAGAGAGAGAAGAGGGAGTCCGAGAAGTAGAAGGAGAATCAGGAAAGGGCAGGGTCACAAAAGCATTAGGAAGAAGAGAGTATCAAGAAGGGCATGATTTACAGTGTCAAAGGCTGTAGAGAGATCAGGAAGGATGAAGACAGAGAACAGGCAATGAAATTTGGCAAGAAAGAGATCCCATATGCTACAAAGCTGTTGACATCCTCTGCTGATGTCAGTGGACAAGCTGCTTTCTCCATGAGTCCTCTGCTGCTTTGATCTCTCGATTGAGTTGCTCTTGACTGGATGTCTTCACTGTGGAAACCCTCTGCAGCTGTGGACAGTTAAGAGACCATTAGTAACTTTGGAGAGGGCAGTTTCAGTTGAATGATGAAGTCAGAAGTCAGATGGCAAAGAGAGTGAGAGGAGGGGTAGTGGGGACACCTGTTGTAAATGGACTTCTCAAGGAAGTTAGCCACCAAAAGGAGGAAAGAGATGAGATGATAAGAAGCAGGACTGGAGAGACTAAGTGAGGACATTTTGAGGATTCAGAGGACATGGGCATGTTTGTTGGCAAAATGGAAGCTGCAAGTGGATATGGAGTAATTGAATATTAGTGAAAGTAGGGATGATAGAGGGGACAATCTGCTGGAAAAGATGGGATATATATATATGTTTGTGTGTATATATATATATAGATACAGATAGATATGTATACATGTATGTATGTACTTGTGCATGTAGAGGATTGTGCCTTGGCAAAGAGAAAGGCCACCTCTTCATGCGAGACAAGGTTTAAGAAATGAGGGACAGGACAGAAGAGAGAGTTCTCTGAGAATGGGCTCAATTTTTTTCAGTGAAATGAGGTAAGGCTCTCAGCTGAGAGGACAGGGAAGAGGGAACTACAGAATGCTTGAAGAAAATGAAAATGTTTGGAAAAGCCACTATGATGATTGGAATGGTGACTCCATTAGGGAGGTGTAAAATAATTACCTTGCTGCAATGAGGGCCTGGTTGAGACCATATAATATAAATTTATAGTGGATCCAGTCAGCACAGTTTCATGATTTTCTCCAGGTTTGTTTAACAGCAAATAAATGCAAGCAAAGGAAGCAGATGGTGGAAGCAATTGAAGTCTGGGATTTGAAAGACCAAGATTTTCTTTAGGATAAAAGGACAAGAGATTCAAAAGAGGACTGTGTAGAGTTGAATTGGCTCACCAATGGGTTAAGATGGGAAAAGGAAGAGGGTGTCACCAGTGCAGGAGTGATGGCCTGGGAGAGATCTGAGGGATAGAAAGATTGGTGGTCACATAAGGAACAAAACAACAGCAACAGATTTTAGGGTTGAAAAGCAGAGGAGAAGTGGAGTGATAACATTATAATTAGATAAAGGAATTTCAGAGTTCATGGGGAACATTTGTGGGTGATGGGAAGAGTATGACCACCTGTGAGTAGCTGTGGTAGGGTGGAAGTGGTCAATGGAAATGAGTAAATTGAGGAATTAAGTGATTAGGATATTTGAGAGAATATCAATATACTGAAATTTGCTAGTATAAGGCCAGGATTAGGGGAGGAGAGAAAGACTGTAAGCCAGGTACTGAATTTATTGAAGAAGCAAGGAGATCTGTAGACAACAGTTACCAGAATATTGGTTGGTCAGTAAATATGGACTGAATAAACCTCAAAGTGGGAAAGCTTACTGAATCATTGGTGGTGGTAGAGAAATAATAGTGGGGACCAAGGAGTATTCCATGACCACTGGGGTCTTAGTGAATGAAAATGCCACCAGTGCTGGTAAGAATGAGAGCCAAGAACTAAAAGAGGAACCTTAGAAAACATTCACTGCCTCCAGTAGGAGATGTTTTTCCTTCTACAATTATAACATATTCAGAAAGTAGGCTGCTTTGAAAGACCACAAGATTAGATGAAGGAAAGTTAACCCAAGACCACATTCAAACATTCTGGTTAACCATGAGCCCCAGAGCTTATAATCCCCTGGAGTGCAGCCCTCCAACAGTTAGATAATGGAGTTGATGTTTTCCTTTTGTCTTCTGGGTGCCCAATTCTCCAGTTCATCCCGACTCTCCTTTCCTACCCTCATTACCACCAGCTATTCCCCCTACCTGGCAGAATCAAGGTGGGAGGGAGGCACTATTATAATATGCTGAGAATGTGCTCAAGCCAGAATTCAAATTTGAAACTGCATTCTCCCACAGTTGGTGGGCCCAGGGTGGCTTCTAAGAGCCCAGTTTTAGGAAGGCATATTTTCACTAAAACTGAATTCAGAAAAGCAACCAACCTCAAGTATGATGCTGACGTTACTTTTCTCCCCTCTTCCCTCTGTTGGTGATTTAGGTTTGCTAGGCTCGAGAACTGGGAAAAATTTCAAGTATTTTTCAACCGAGCTAAAAAGCTGGTCCAGAAAAAGACTCCCTCATGCCTTTACTCCACTGGATTTAACAGGTACATGGAATGCCAGGTTCTTTGCCTCCAAAAACAAATTCAAGATCAAATGGAGAACGTCCAGGACATGGGAATTGAACTACTCAAGGTGATGCCTTCCTTGTATTTTGCTGAATTTGTATTCAGGACAGTTGTATTACAACGGAGGATACTACTTAGATATACACGAGCATTATTACTTAGATATGCAGCTAATCCTGTGAGTTATTTTTTCACTGCTCTTACCAACAAGAAAAGGACTGCCTCAAGCTTGGTCATTTCACTAGCAGTGTTTGGACACATACTAAATTAGAGTTATCTCCCCTAACTTTGATTCCAACTCTATCTTGTTCTTTTCAGCACGATTTAAAACTAACTGCTCTGCTTTACTTCCTAATTCTGAGACCCCCCGCTTGGGGCCCTTTGCCTTAACATAGGTCCCCATCATCCATCCCCAGCCAAGGAGTTCCCTCTATGCTACTCTCCTTCATCCTGACATTTGGAATTACACTTCCTTGCTCCAGTGTTTCATTCTGTGGCTACTTGTTGCCTAGAGGCTAGGCACACTGACCTCAGTGTCACAAACTTACTAGAAACTATTACCGTAAAATCACAAGTAATCCCCACCCCTAATTAGTTAACCAGATTTCTCCCTTTGAACCTTGTAGAAGATTGAGGCAAATGATAGCAAAATCAGGAAAGGAGCCAACAAACTTCCAAGTCATATCTGGGAATCACTCCTGCCAGTTTGATCTGCTATATCTTCCATTTTACCATTCCACCAAAATAACTTTTAGCATCTTTGGAATGATGGCCCAGAAAGGAAAGAATGCTAAACTCAAAGTCATGAGCTTGGAAGTCAAATCCCAAGTCTAATTACTTAGCTTTGTAACTATTCAAGTCACGTATTCTTTCTAAACCTGTTTCCTCATCTATAAAAATGAGGATAAAAATACATCATGGAAAAGCACTTTGTAGACCTTGATGCACTAAAAAAAAATCTGAATTATTAAGTTCACTGATTACATAGTCCAGTTACTAAGGAAGCAAAGCAGAGGAATTCATTTCAGACAAATTTCCAAAAATGGTTGAAATCACTAATTGAAATCAACATTCCAGGAATAATTTATTTCAATAATAGCTAGCAATATCATAATTAACTTGATACAAAGGACAATACAGTCAGCAGTATTCCTTGAGGGAACAGATAATAATACTGACATTAGAAGTATTTTACAATAGATAATACAGATAATCATACTGACAACATAATATTAGCTGGCATTAGTATGTAAACTCCTTGAGGGAAGAAACTGTGTATGCTTGTAGCATTTAGCACAGTGGCTGGCACATAATAGATGCCAATTTAATTAAATCATAAGATTCTTCAGGACCAGGACTATTATTCATCTTTATAACCTCCATGACACTTGGCATATTATCTTGCAGATATAGCTTTATTTTTTTAAACTTTTGTTTATCTTTAGTTTACGTGATTCATTTCCATGAGATTTTGAGTTAGAAATTTTCTCCTCATCTTTCCCCTACCCACCACCCCAAAACAGCGATCCCACTGTATACCCCCTCTCCCAATCTGCTCTCTCCTATATCCTCCCCCATCACCCCTCTGACTTGCCAGTAGGGCAAGATGGATCTCCCTACCCTAGTACCTGTATATTTTATTTCCCAGTTGCATGTAAATAATAATAATGATAAATATATATATTTTTAACATTTGATTTTAGAACTTTAAATTCTAGATTTTTTCCCTTTCTCCCTTGTCACCCACCCCCACTGGAAAGACAAGCAATTCAGTACAGGCAGTACATGTGTAGTTACGCAAAACATCTCCACAATAGAAATACTGTGAAAGACTGACTATATTTCCCTCCATCCTATCCCACCCCCTACTTGTTCTATT
>CM053584.1:49744478-49770857 GCA_028627135.1 Pseudochirops cupreus | reverse complement strand
CTCCTGGATCTATTTTCCAGGTCAGTGGTTTTTTTTCAAGGAGATATTTCACATTGCCTTTTATTTTCTCATTTGTTTGGATCTGTTTAATAGTATCTTGATTTCTCATAAAGTCATTTGCTTCCATTTGCTCCACTCTAATTCTGAAGGAATTATTTTCTTCAGAAAGCTTTTGAGATTCTTTTTCCATCTGGCAAATTCGACTTTTAAGGCATTCTTTCCTCATTGGCTTTTTGGGCCTCTTTTGCCATTTGAGTTAATCTATTTTTTAAGGCATTATTTTCTTCAGTCAAGTTGTTGACTCTCTTTTCATGATTTTCTTGCATCATTCTCATTTCTCTTCTCAATTTTTCCTCCACTTCTCTTATTTGGTTTTCAAGATCCTTCTTAAGCTCCTCTATGGCTTGTAACTAGTTTACATTTTTCTTGGAAGCTTTTGGTGCAGGAGTTCTGACTGTGTTGACTTCTTCCCATTCCATGCTTTGATATTTTTTGTCCCCAAAAAAGGAATCTAAAGTTGGATTGCTGGACTTGCTTTGTTTCCTTTGCCTACTCACGTTGCCAGTCAATTACTTGACTTTTGGGCTCAGTAGAACTCTGGTTCCAGAGGGGAGAGCTTTGTCCCAAATCACTCGGGTTTTTGCAGCTGCCGGGGCTATTAGGAGGCCACCATCTCTGCAGACCCCACCAGCTTTGGCTCACTGATCACATACCTCAGGACCACCACCCAAGACCACAATCCCGATCCAGGCAGGTTAAGGCAAGAGTACTTAGTCTCTGAATGATCACTTGGCCCCCCTGCAATCTGCAGGCCGGGAACTCTGAAGCAGTCATGTGGTAGAGGCCGCCGCTGCCCTGGAGGCAGACAGCCAGACTCTCTCCCCCAAATTTATCCAAGTTCCACTGACCTTTCACTTAGTCCTTGTTTCTTATGGGTTGATAATTCTGGAAACTGCCACAGCTGCTGGTGATCCACTCTCCTGAAAGAGAGCCAGTGGCTTGTTCTTGCCACTGTAGGGCTCCAGCCATGGGTTCATGTGGTGCTGGTCTGGGCTCCCAGCATGCTGTGATGAACCCCTTCCTGTCAGCCTGCTGAGCTGCCTTCAGTGGGTGCAGATATATATTTAATAGTTTGGCTTCATTCATTAGTTTTTTGGGGGAGTTTTGCATTTTTTTGGAGGGGGGAAGGCAGGACAACTGAAGTTAAGTGACTCACCCAAGGTCACACAGCTATTAAGTGTTAAGTGTCTGAGGCTGGAATTGATTTCAGGTCCTTCTGACTCCAGGACCAGTGCTCTACTCACTGAGTAGAGCACCTAGCTGACCCAATTCATTAGTTTTTAAAATCCATCTCAAGGAGGACAAGCTAATCCTCCCAGGAAAAGCTTCTCAGTACCACTGACACCCACAGAATCATTGACTGACTGGGCTATCACTTTGTTATTATCCTATACAGCATTTCACAAATTTAACTTTCTTTGAATTTTTTCTACAGAAACTTTTCTTGGTATGAGTGAAATAAATACACAAATCAAACCATCTTTGAATGTGTATGTCATTGTGATTCACTGCTTTAACCTATGAATAACATAATTTTCCAGGTATAAGATTCTTTTTTCCAAACCAGATATCCACTGTTCTTTCATCAGACTCTGGAGAATTTTATAGCTCAAGGTTCCACGGGTCCTATCTTCCACCCAAGGATTTACCACCTGATGGCTTATGTATGCATACTAATGGGAGATGAAGAGAACTGTAACCTCTTCCTGAGAACAGCTTTAGAGATCTGTGAGATCCAAGGAAATGCACTGGAGAAAATTTGGCTAAATATCAGCAAAGTAAATAATGGAAACTGGGAAAGGGAAGTGGGATTTGTTGATTCTGACCTCAAAGGTAACTTTAGATGCCTCCTGAAGATTTGGACTTTTCCAGGGGTAGTCATCACAGACTTCAACTGAAGTCTGTACCTTCTGGAAATAATGATAATCACAATAATGATAAACTGGCATTTATATAGTTCTTTATGGTATACAAAGCACTTCAAAAATACTGTCTCATTTGATCCTCACAACAACCCTGGGAGGTAGGTGCTTTTATTATCCCCATATCATAGCTGAGAAAACCAAGGCTGGGAGAAATGAAATGACTTACCCAGAAGCAGAGTCAGCAGGTATCTAACCAGCTTTGAACCGAGGTCTTCCTGACTCAAGGACCAGTATCCTATCCACTTAATTTTAAATTTAATTTAGTGAGACACAGCGTGACATAGTGAACAGAGAGCTAGCTTTGGAGTATGGAAGGCTGAATTGAAGTCCTGATTGGGTGTAACGTCATGCATGAGCAACTTTCCAGAAGAATGCTACTGTGAACAGCTTTTAAGGTTCTGATTACACAGTATAGTGAACACTCTATTTATTCCATAACAAATCAAGGCAAAACATTCACAGAAAATCAAGGTGCAGCATTCACAATGTTACAACTCATCACATAAAATCACAACATAGTATTCACAACAGCTTATCATTAAAATGGCCACACAGTTTTCACCAAAGTGGTCACAATAGTTTTCAACAAAGTACAATCATTTAATACATTCAATCATCCCTAAGGAGGTTTGCCTCCTTACTCAGTCATTCAATCATCTCAGAGTACAATAGTCAAAGTCTTCCACTCATGGGGCATATTAAGTTAACTTAATCAGTCACTCATTCAGTAATCAATTACTAAGTACAGTCATTTAGTCATTCGTTCATCATCAGAAGATACATAGACCTTCCACCCCTAGGTCACTAGTAAATTTAAATTCTTCAGTCAGTATACAGTATCCAAGTAAAGTCTTCTTTCAGCTTGACTTGGGGTGGTCTCTCAGATTCCCTGGATGCCCTTCCATGGTCCCAGCTCCTACCTGAATCCACCAAACAGTCACCTGGATTCAGAGGCAGACAGCTCCCAGGTTCTTGTCCAGTTCTCTGGGCAGTTTCTGCTCCATATTGGAGCTCACAATGTCTAGTCCATCTCAAATCCTTCACAATTTCTGTTCCCGGGAATTCAAGGCTCAACCAAGCCACAGACAAAGTCTTAGCATCCTGGTCATGCTTCCTCAGTCTTTTGCAGTTCATTCAAAAATTCAGAATCACCTTATCTAGCCTGAGGGGGGGGGAGGGGGCGGGCAGTTTCCTCTTCAGCCTCCTGGGCTTCTCTTCAGACAAAGCCACCACAAGTTCTCAGGAAATTCAGCTTCTGCTACCAGATTCTTGTCCCAAGAAATTATGACTGTCTGTCTCTGGGGCTTTTCCCTATATACACACATGGCATTAGCTGCTTCCTGTTTCAGCCAACCCTTTCCTGTTACATCAGTGACAAGGATTCAGGAGTTCATACCTTCTGTTTCTTCAACAGAGGCTTAATCTGAACTAAGTGCTAAGTACCTCTTAGCTTAACAATACAAAAGGAATTTCAAATCTCTTTACTGTTACACTGGGTAACTCTGAGCAAGTCACAATGCTTTTCAATGCCCAAGTGAGAGGCTAAGTTTCTAAGCAGATGTTAATAATGGGCATTGGAAGAGAAAGTTCTGCCCCAGAAGCTCCCTCCACCCATGAAACCACAAGTCTGGTCAAAAAGTTAAGTAGGTTACATTCTGCTCCCCACTGCTAGATTGCCTCCTCACTCCTGTCAGCTAGATTTCTCTTCTTCAGGGTTTTCTCACTGGGAAGGTCATAGAGGAATAAGGATTAACACAATTTGGTCTACTGCCATCTTCTCAGTTTTCTTTCTTCTTTCCCCCAGTACATTAACTAACCACAACAAACTTCAATCCTCCTGACCCTTGGAGGGGCGTGGGGAATTAAAGGGATGGAAAGATGGTGGTACTTTGGGGTCTTTACCCTTCTGTGCTCTTGAGAGCAAAGGCTAATTATTCTCTTTTGCTCTGTTCATCACATGCCCCTCCCCTTCTGATAAAAATGAAAGGTTCCTCCTCCAGAGGAGAAGATTCTGTGGCCAGGTGCTCCTGGGGGCTAAGGAGTCCTTTCTAGGATCTATGACTCCTGCCAGGTGGCAAACAATGAATTTTGGATTGGGGAAAGTTAAAGTCTATCCATATACTTGTGTGTTCTTTCATGTATGTCAGGAACTATACGGACCTTGGTAGATGAGGTCAGGGAGAAGGTGATCATATTGTAATAACAGGACAACCTATTTTATTCAGAACCCCTCTGATTCAATTATGGGATAGTAAGATCCTAATAAATGATTTGTCTGTCTTCTACATCTATCATCTGTTCTCTATTTCATCTATCATCTATATCTAACTATCTCCCTCACATGATTTATAGCAAAGATTTATCACAAAGCCTTCACCCAGTCCTGTTCCTGAGATAACTCTCCTCTTAATCCTTCATCATACATGTCCATCTGGACACTGAAGAGCTAGAAAAATCTGGCTGGGCTAAAATTTCTATTAGATTCCTGAAAGCTGTTCCCATCCTGATCTGGGAAGAACTCCCCAGAACGTGGAAAAGGGACCTGAAGGGACCATCTGGTCCAATCTGTACCTAGATCAGGAATCCCCTTTATAACATCATCCCCAAATGGTCTTCCAGCTACCTTCTGGAGACAATCAAAAAGAGATTCCCTTCTCCCAATCCTTCCTCTGCTCCACAATCCACCCCATACTGTTCACAGATCGCCAAAATCCTCCTGGTCCTCAAGGACATGACAATGGAGTCTTCCTTGGATTTGAGAAAGCTAAATTCAATCCCACCTTCCTCGTCCCCATAACATGGGAATTCTGTCCTTTGTATTCAACTCTTCACCACTCTCTACCCCACTAGTGTCTCTCTGTATCCAGTCCCTCTGAAATACTTTGTAAATTGGAGTATTCCAGAGAAGGCCAACCAACTTTGTGTGTGTGTGTGTGTGTGTGTGTGTGTGTGTGTGTGTGTGTTTACTTTTAAAGTATGAATTTAAAGATTTGAAGATGGATTTACTTTTAAAGATGGCATTTCAGAGGAAACAATGGAATAATTATAATAATAGCTAACATTTATATAGAGTTTTAGTATGTTATCTTATTTAATCTTCACCATAGCCCTGTGAGGTAAGTGTTACTGCCTATGTGACTGGGTAAATCACTTAATTTCAGTCTCCCTCAGTTTCCTCATCTATAAAATTGGAGGAAAATAACATCTATCTCCTAGGGTAGTTGTGAGGATCAAGTAAATCCTATTTTTTAAGTGCTTTATAAATGCCCTTTCTTCTTGTTATTGTTGTTGTTTTACAGATGAGGAAACAGAGGCAGGGGCTGTGTCTAGTCCAGGGTCACCCATCTAGTTAGTGTCTGAAGCAGAAGTTTGAACTCAATTCTTCCTGTCTCCAAGTCCAGCATGAATTTAGTGATCAATCAGTTGTCTAATCAATTCCATTGTTTAGGAAAGCCCAGTAGGTCTATGTAATATTTCTAAAATAAGGACCCTTAATGAATTTGTCAAAGAACTCATTCTCAAATCCTTTCCCTTTCCCCAGAAATGGTGGTACTCCAAGAAAGTGTATGAAGAACATAGCTGGCTTCAAATAGTCTTGAATCTTCCAAATTGGAGCGATATCAAATTCGATGAAAACAAAATAAAAGATGTTGAACAAAACAAATTCCGATTTAAAATTACTGTTGTGGATAACTTCTCGCATTTTTCTGAGCAACACTGAAGAACTTGGAAAGTAGGTCATTGTCATCATACACATTATTTCTAAGCTTCCTTTCTCAGATGCTGAATTCTGCTAGCTCTTACACAGTGTTTCTGTCTCAGCATTTTTGGCTTCTCATCTCTTTGGGGATGGAGAAGGGAGGATAGGATCTACACAGGCAGTAAGCTCCATTTTGCAGTTTCTCTCTGAGCAGCATATCTGCTCTTCTTTGACTCTCTTCACTAAAATTTTTTATTACTTTTAGGTTTAACCTATTTATTTAAAAATCTTTCCCCCTCCCCACCTCCCACAAAGTGCAATAAAGAATACATGTTGTCAAGTACATTTCTAGAGAAATAGGAATTGAACTGAAAGATTTGTTAATTGTTAAAATACTAAATTATTAATTTGTATATAGTGTAGACTTACAAAAGTCATAGTTTGTTCAGAAATGTGAAAAAGAAAAGTATTCACATAAGAAACATTTTTTTGTAGTGGCTAATAGTTACAAAGGTGATTATAGTATTGTACTTGTCTATGTCATATGCTTCTATTTGTGGGAGTAATAAAGAATTTGAAATAAAAAACTGTGATGTTAAGCCTAGTGCCTGGAACTGGGTTGGTGGGAGGAGAGAGGAGAAGAGGGATGTGAGAAATATTAGGAAGATAGATTAATAATAATAATAGATAACATTCAGATAGAGCTTTAAGGTTTGCAAAGTGATTTATATTTCATTTGAGATGTACAACTATAGCATAGCCCTATGAAATAGCCTGCAATTATTTTTATATGCCATTTTTACAGATGAAGAAACTGAGGCTAAGAGATTAAGGAACTTACACAGGGTCAAATACATACTAAGATGACTGAGGTAGGATCTGAACTCAGGTCTTTCTGACTCTAAGCCTGCAGCTCTATTCAATATCTGTATAATGAAGGCAGTAATAGTCTCCTTTGTTAGTGCAGTACCAGGGTTTGACACTTAATGCTCATGTGCCAGTCCTTGCTATAGGCTTTGAAGGCCAGATGTGCTTTCTAGGTCAGACGATCTTCAAGTGATTCAAGTTTGTATTTTGTTTTGCTTGAGTGTCTTCTGGCTTTTCTCTTAGTTTTTCTAGATGTTAACATATACCACAGATTCTCATTTGTTCATCTTCTCACTGTGTCGACTCCCAGAGTGGTCTAGCTGCACATAAATGACTGAGCATGCAAATGGAAGAGAAATGGGATTAAGGTTTGGAAAAAACACATAGTCCCCATAGTCCTTCAAATGTCTTTTTAAAATTAAATTTAAATCTAAAACTCATTCCATATTATTCAGCAAAGAGTCTTTTGCTCACATAATGGAAAATAAGAACACAAGATCATGGTCCTAAATGACTTGTTATAAAATAGATAAAGAAACCACCAATAGGGGCAGCTGGATGGCGCAGTGAATAGAGCACCAACCCTGGAATCAGAAGGACCTAAGTTCAAATCCACTCTCAGATACTTACCACTTACTAGCTGTGTGACCTTGGGCAAGTCACTTAACCCAACTGCCCTGCCCTCCCCCCCTCCAAAAAGACAAAAAAAATATCCAGAGGTACAACCAAATAAATGAACCATCAGTCATTTCATCCTCAAGGTCACCTAAGAAGTTCTTAGAGGACTCTATCACAAAGACTATGGAGCTGGCCCAAATCCATTTAAACTGGTATGATCACAACTCACAAACACACTACTTCTTTACCAAAAGACCTATGATTCCTGGTTTTAGACTTTTTGTTTCTACTTTGAAACAGAGAGTTAGCAACCCCAACCATGACCAATAAGTAAAGAGAGTTGAGGACACATGAGGACTCTTAAGTGGATTTTTATAATCATTATTAATCAATAAACTTTTAAGAAAAGACATTCTCTAACTATAGTTCTATTTTGAATATCTATTAAAAGGTAATGCAAAACAATATAGTCAAAATACGTATGAATAGCTATGATGAACCATAACAAAAAAGTCTGTTTTGTCCAATGACTCACTATCCTGTTTCCTGAGAAACCCAAATCCAGATATCTTCTCCTTCTGCCCACCCTCATTTCCCCCACAAAAAACCCAAACAAACAAAAAACCTTAAACCCCTCATCTTTCTATATCAAGTAACTTAGGGGTCTAGAAAACACAGAATTATGATTATAAAGAATCCTTTAAGTTGTCATGAAGACATCTGTAAGGAAAATAAATGGTCAGAAATACCACATCTCTGGAGCAAGAGTCATATTCCTGACTAATTTTAACATGCACTTATTGGCACATTTTAAACATCTCGTAAACATGAGATCCATTAACATATCCTTTTAAAGGAAACACCTACCAATCAGAATTAGTAATTTAAGTTGCCAGATTTAGTAGTTTGGTGACTACAACATACATTACTGTTTAAGAAATCTTCTACTCCCAATCTAGAAAGCAGCAAGTTAAGTGCTGCCAGAGAAGAGAGTCAAACATGAGGAACATCAAATACAACATGTGCTAATAGTGTTAGACCCCCCCCTCCAAAAAAACAACCCTGCCTCTATATGCAATACTAGATGGGGGTGGGGGAGAAGAGGTAAGAATTTTCAAAATACTAAGGGGACATCACATGGTCTTTCATGACAAAGAACTACAATGATCTGACAGATGCTGCTGGAAAAATATGAATGAAAAAGATGCTCTTATTTGCAAATATACTTTCGGAAGCTGCCTAGTGGTATGTGTGGATCTGGTTTAAGTAGAAGATCAGTCCAAAAGACCCTAAAAGACATAACTTTGGAAATTTCCTCAGGGAAAAGAAAGCTACCAGACCCACTTTTGATCTTTCATAGGTCTACTGAGCCAAGGCTAGTCTGGGAATAATTATCAAGTTAACTCTAGACTATCAAGATTCTGGCCCTTAGGTCTGCTTTGGAAGCAAACAGCTTAAGCATTCATTGCAAATCTTCAAATTCACCATAGTTCCTACTAAGAATTAAAAATGCCAAGTAAAACAAAATTCTTTGAGTAGATTTCTGACTCGTTTTTTGTCAGGGACTGATTGCACAGTCATTGCCTTCATGTAACTAAGTGTCCAGGTAACTCTAATTTTCCTGGTTTACATAACCATTCTACTTCAGTTCTACTTTGGGGGCAGGGGGAAGGGAGAAGGGGAGGGCTTCTCAGGGTGGAGAACTATCCCTGGTATCTCTGGCTCTGTACTGTACTTTCCTGTCCTAAAAGCAAAAAATCAGGAAAATGAGAAACAATCAAAGAAGAACAAAGAAAAGGAACTATCCCATAGCATGTTTGGATAATCCAAAATCATTGTATAAAGAAAGCTAAAGAAGAGACAAGGCATGTCAAGACATGTATAGAATATATTCCAGAAAATCTATACAGCCACAAATGTTATAAGCTTAGAATTTTCCAGGCATTAGAGGAGCAACTTCCATCAGTCAACTAGCATTTATTAACCAAGAAATTGCTAAGTGTTCAACATACAAAAAGGTCAAAAAATAGCCCTTGCTCTCAAAGAGTTAATAGTCTAAGGTGGGAGATGCATGCAAACAGCTAATGTTCAAACAGAATATATACAGGGTAAGTTGGAGATCAACTCAGAGGAAAGCACTAAAATGAAGGAGAACTGGGAAAGGCTTCTCATAGAAAAGACGACTTGTAAAGGCGACGGAGAAGTTCTGCTGCCAGAACACAAGACCCTCCACAATCTGACAAGACCTTACCTTTCTAATATATCATCTATAACTCACTTTATGCCTCAAGAAACTTGGGTTATTTTGTCCCCCAAATACGTCTTTAGTCTTTTTCTTCAAGTTTAATAACCCTTCTTCAGAAGTTCCTAATATAACATGATTTCAAGTCATCATCCACAAGCATTTATTGGGTGTTTACTATGAGCCAGGCACTGAGCTAAGTGCAGGGGATACAAAGAAAGGTAAAAACTTGGCCCCTTCCTTTCCTTCAAGGAGCTCATAGTCTAATGGAGGAGACAACATGCAAACACCTAGGAACGTTCGAGAACTATGGAGTGGATGGGAGGTCTGTGTTGTTCATCCTTCATTTTTGAAGAGGACCAATGACATCACGGAGTGATATCTTGACTCATATGAGAGTTGGATTTAAGTGAGGCAGAGTATACAAAGTCATTGGCCTCATTCTCTCCTTCTGAGTCATTAGAGCCCAGTAGCAGGACATACAATAGTTACAAATACCAACTTCATGGCAATTCTCTCTTTTTTTTTTGGACAGGAAGCTTGTTTATTTGAGACAGAATTGTAACTGTGGGGATATAATATGAATATGTATATACACATATATGTATACACATGTACATATATACATATGTGTGTATATTTATATAGACACACAGACATATGAGAATAAGGACTTTGAGGTAGGGCTATGTCCCTAGGATTTTTACCAAGTGCCTTGGCATACCATACCTCCCCTATTAGTTCACAATAAACCTACGGTTACTGGGATATGCATAGTATCACTGTACCTCTTAGAATCTATTTCAAAGTAATTCACACTAAGGCATAGATATGTACACACACATATATACATATATGTGTATGTCTGATATGCATATGTTGTTCCCTATTCCTAGGGTATTTGAATTGCAACAGTGATCAAAGCTTTACCACTCTGGAATTCTTGTTTCAATCAGTTTGTGCAGCAAATTTTATGATTTTTTTTTCCCCATAGGGATGTGGGAGGAAGTTTTGGCTCTGAAATCACACAACCAGGAGGAATATCAACTAGAACAGTGGTTTTCAACCTATGGGTTATGTTCAATTTGTAACAATGAAAATACACCCTGCATATCAGATATTTACATTATGATTTATAACAGTAGCAATGAAAATAATTTTATGGTTGGGGGTCACCACAATATGAGGAACTGTATTAAAGAGTCGTGGCATTAGGAAGGTTAAGTAAGAACCACTGAACTAGAGGATCTTTCTCGGTCTAAATCCCATGCAACTTGTTTACTGTACAAAATCAGCCCTGGCATCACATATTTCAAGGGGAAAAAAATTAAAAAACAAGTCAAATGTGGTCACTATTTTTAAAAGTATAAAAGCATTTTTCTGGCTTTTTTGGTTGCGAATGTAATAGAGAGCGGTTATTTAATAAAATTAGTATAATTCTGTCACATCCATGTGTGCTGTGATTTAAATCTGTACAGGTAGAGTATGATAAGTGCTTGTGATGACTAGGTGTTTCTTGTAAAGTGAGGTCTTATGCAGTTACAAATCCGGCTTAAAATGTTAAGTCTTTTCAACTAAGACTTAGTTTTTCATGCTTTCCCCAGAGATAGTGATGATATTTCTTGGTCTTCAGGATGGACCTGCTTCCATTTGTCAAAATTCTTTAAGAGTCATTGTCATATTTTCCAATTCCATGCAGTTTGTTTCATCAGACAGTCATCTGAGAATTTAATATTTTTTTGGTTCTAAGATCCTAAAGGTTGAGAGGCATGGAGAGTTCTGATCCTTTCTTCCAGTCAGCAGTTCTTGCCATGTTGGTGGAAGGGTACTGCTCCGGAAACTGCCAGAGCACAGGTATTGCCATCTTGCCTTTAGTCCTATTTAGAAACTGAGACTTTGCACAGCCCTCCCTCACTTGAATCCAATTCATTTGCGTGTCATGGCATTACCTCCCTGATGTCACGGTCCTCTTCAAGAACAAAGAACCAACAGCAGCAGTGATGAGGAGCTTCCATGCGATAGGAAAGAATGTATCTTGGACAACATTAAAAGGGGACCAAGGTGGAGTTCACTTCTTAAACAGTTTCTGTAGAGGTGGACTAAGGGCTTCTTTGTTGTATTTGTTGAAGAAAAACTGGCTCATTTTCTTCTCTCCACTTGTGTTCATTGGATGGTATTTTCTTGAAATGTCACCACAAAAGTCAAGTCTTTTTTATCCTGGGGCCTGCTGCTGTCTATTTCAGAACTACGTTTTAAAATGTCAGCATGCAAATGAGCCTTCTTTTCTCCAGTTTCTATAAAAGGTGCTTTCAGATCCTACAGAAGTATACCCACCCTTCTCTTTACATTCTGAAACTTCACTGGCACATAATGCATTTTCTGTGTGAGAAGTTACATGCACAGTATGCATTTGGAAGTATGAGCTTAAAGTAAATATTTCATTTATCAGTTCCTTTCCTTTTTTTTTCTTTAAAGGGCATCTTTATTTACTTTTAGTTTACAAGATTCAGTTCCAGAGTCCCTAGAGTTTCAAGTTTTCTCCTCTCCCTTCCCCCCCCCCCCCATGGCGGCATGCAGTCAAGTATAGAATCTGCAAATACTTTCACAGTGGACATTAGTCTGGTTGTATGGAAGGGTAGTGACCAATGGAGTGGACAATAGGAAAAAGGAAACAAAACCAAACATGGAAAAGAGCCATAGCATGTAGATTGCTTCAGTCTCCATTTAAACTCTGTTCTTTATAGATCTTTCTCTGAATGTAGGTATCTCCTTCCATCCCGAGACTTGCAGAATTGTCTTATAGCTGTGCCTTGCTGAGAAGAGTCCAGTTTATCAAGGTTGGTCGTCACGCATATGATGTGTCTGTGATTGTGTACCAGTTTTTCCTGGTTCTGCTCTTCTCACTTAGCATCAATTTGTATAAGCCTCTCCAGGTAAATATGAAGTCCATCTCCTCCTCATTTCTTATAGCACAATAGTGGTCAATTACATTCATATACCACAACTTGTTTAGCCATTCCCCAATTGATGGGCATTTTAATTTAATTTCCAGTTTTTTGCCACCACAAAGAGAGCTGCAATAAATATTTTTGTACATATGGATCTTCCTCCCACTTCTATGATCTCTTTGGGATACAACTCCAGAGGTGGAGTTACTGGGTCAAAGGGTATGCAATTATTTATAGCCCTATGAGCATAGTTCCAGATTGCTCTCTGTAAGGGTCACAAATAGGTGCCACATTGCAAGTGGTAATGTTGAGGCACAAGGATGTGTTTGAGGCCTGAGAATTAGTTGGGTCACATGGAAGTCAGAGTATATTGCACTGTCCCTGGCCAGGGGATATTGCATTGCTCAAGACTTTCTTACATGGGATACCTGAGGTTCCCGACTGATGTCTCCACATCCTGGGGTCTTCATGCCCTTGTGATTGCAATTCCCCTTTCACAATTTACCTCCCCTCTCTCAATCCCGGTCAGCTGGGCTGTGTCACGTGTGGTGTGTGGATCTGGGGTAGATAAAAGGATCCAAGCCTTGGAGAGGCGGGCAGCTTTAGAGTCCTGCTGTAAAGGCTTCCCAGGTGTAACATCAATAAACCCTCTTAACATATACCCTCCAGTGTTACTTTCTTGAAAGAGAAAATGCCAACATCTTCTCCTTTGTAAAGGTAAGTACCTGCTGCCCCTTAGGGCAGGGCTGCGAACCCTTGACAGCTCTCCAGAATGGTTGTATCAGTACACAGCTCCACCAACAGAGCATTAGCGTTTCGATTTTTCCACATCCTCTCCAGCATTTGTCATTTTCCTGTTTTGTCGTCTTAGCCAATCTGGCTGGTGAAATGTGGTACCTCAAAGTTGTTCTGATTTGCATTTCTTGAATCAAGAGTGACTTGGAGCATTTTTTCATGTGCTTATAGATATCTTTAATTTCTACCTCTGAGAATTGCCTGTTCATATTCTTTGACCATTTATCAGCTGGGGAATGACTTACCAGTTCCTTTTCTTCTTTGTCTGTCACTGTTGCATTCTTGCCATCTTCAACATCAGAACAGCACAGGGGTCTCTCAAGGTGATCATCTTGTACAATGGAAATAGCCATAGGAGCTTCTTTACTTAGATGTTGCCTGTTTTTGTCTTTGAATGTAATCAGAATGATCTTTCCTATCTTTTTCTTAGCTTCCTAAATGTGACTCCTTTCTGTAGTTATTGCCTTTCCAGTGGGCTTTTTATGATTTTGAGAATCAAGGACATCAGCACCCTTCTGGAGCCTGTGGCTAAAAGTGAAGAAAGGAAGTTCACTATTCTGGTCCTGCACCTGTGACCCTTCATGGGGAAGGAATTTTACCTTTCTCCCCTTCAAGAGGTACTGAACTTTTGCTTTGGGTTCAGGCATCTCTGCTCCACCGGGAACTGTGCTGCTAGAGCTTTCATGAAGTGATGTGAGTATCTTCATGGAGTCTTATTCCTGGGAGGGGGCTTGAAGTCAAAATCTTCTGGCTTAAGAGAAGTCTTTCCACTTTCGTAAAGGTAACATTCAAGTGAACTTGTGGACCTGAGCTTCATTCCTTTAGGGCTCATAAAATGAACATTATACTTTCCATCGGCTTTCCTAGGTAACCTTTGTTTCACAATCCTTTCCTATCTACAAGGGATAGACTTAGGAGTGCTCCATGATAGCACCACCATGGTCCTGAGTGCTGGCATCAGGTTCCTATAGCTGGAGAGCTATTTCTTCTCTTCTTTCTGTTACTAAATCTAATCATCTCACATTTTTTTCAACTCCTGGGTTTTCAATTTCTTCATAGGTGCCCCTAAGGTTGAGCTCTTAGGCCAAGCTTTGGGGGAGGCAGCTGAAGATGGAAGCAAGCCCTACGCCTGGCAAGCTCAGCAATACATCAAGTGGGGAAGAAGAGGAGCATGAGGAGGGAGCTCTAGGCAAGGTGAAGCAAAAAGGCCAGGGGCAGAGAGGACAACTGTGCCCACTGGAGCCATGGGGACTTGGAATCACACACCTCTGCCTCCTGCTGAGAGACCTTCCCACACTGAGGGGGATGTGCCTGTTAATTCATCTTCCCTCTCCTTGAGTGGCTTCTGGGAGGTGTCATCTTGAACCACCTCACAAGTCAACTTGATAGAAATTCTTAATGGTCTAGAAATCCTCTAAGTTTCTAAGTTTAAGCTTATGTAATGGTAATGGAATTTAAAGATCCTCCTGTATTGGCTTGGTTTTCAGGTTGAGTGTTAAAACCCAGAGCTTGTGAATCCCACTTGTGGGATAGACTTGTTGATGTGAATAGAGAGGGCTGAACCGGGAGGAGCTGGTGCTATGGATTTAGAGAGAAGCCCAAGCAGAGGAGCCAGGAGGATTTTTGGGGAGCAGTATCATAGAGGCAGAGAGGAGAATTTCCTGGGGCCAGAGCTGCTGAGAGAAAGACTGCTGAGGGCCAGTTGGAGCTGCCCAGAACTTTTGAGAACTGCCACCCGGAGCTGCCAAGAACTGAGGAGGCATGGCTATGATGCAGGTATTTTATCTGTCTGTTTTGATGTTGTTTTGCCAGATTCATATGCTGGTGAAGAACAGTGCTGGTGTTGTAGAGGTCCTGGAACCTTGCTGTTGGTTCAGAAGCCCTGAAGGAGGATTTTCTTGTTGTATGTTTACAGAAATCCTAGAAGAGGGTCTTGCTGATGTTTTCAGGAGTTCTGGGACTGTATTGTAGGCAGAGAGTGAATTAATGAGGATATTGGCAATGTGTATTGTGGCTTTGTTAGGCTTTGTCTCCCCAGGAACAGAGATTGCTGAGAACTTGCCTCATGTCAAGATGAAGGAAGGACCTTTCCTTGGGTTTTCAATGCTGTGATGATATCTTAACCTTGTTGTAGCTCAAGGGTAGATGGCCTTTTGTGCTCTCCTGCCTTTTTGAGAAAGTGCTTGGCATTAATGGATGGTATTGTAATTCAGTTGTGATCCAGGGGTGGGAAACTTTTGACTTTTTGTGCTCTTTGACTGACCAAATGAATGTACTTTGTTTATGATTGGAAACTAATCTCCATTTGAGAAGAGAGACTTTGACTGACTAAATGAATGTTCTGTCCAGCGGAGTAGTACTTGGGTGGAGCAGTACTTGGGTGGAGTAGTACTTGGATTGAACTGAGAACTTACCTGCTAAATAAATACACTGTATTTTGATTTTCTCTGTTCTGTGAATGTTTTGCCTTAATCTGTCACTGAATAAATGGGGTTCGCTATGCTAGTATTCCGAACCTTGGAAGTTGCTTTTGCTTGGCATTACAACTTAGTATCCCTCTTCATGACTACCTGCTCAGTCTCTAGGAATCTGATTATCTATTTAAGAGTGCCTAGATGTTCTATTTCCTCAAGTCTTCCTATTTCACTATCACACATAATGTTCCAGCCCAACCCATTCAATTCTGAGCCAACAATACGGGTCATCTGTAGTGTCCATCCAAGATATGAGTACTCACAAATAATCAACATTCTGTTTTTGAGACCACCCAGAAGTTTCCTGTACAAACAGTTCTGCAGTTTATCAGCAATTCTATGGCCTCCTTTGTCTGTTTTGCTACCTTGTGGGTTGCCTCGAAATTCTTTTCCCTTATTACAGCATTCTGTTATAGTCATACACAAAAATTTAACCTATCATTGTACATAAGGTGCTGACCTATATTGGCAAAAGGAAATTACCAACCATAAATCCCCAATTCCTATCCTCTTTATCATCATATTCACATTCTCTACTAAGCTCAATGATCTTGCAGATAGCAATTAAGACAGAACAAAACATACATTTCTTCTCTAGAGAATTCGGATTAAAAAAAATACATATACATGTTTAATAGCATTGTTTTGAGAGTTGAGGTGGGTTTTTTTGCTGCTTTGGACGGGGGAAGGCAGGGCACTTGGGGTTAATTGACTTGCCTAAGGTCACATGGCTAATAAGTGTTAAACGTCTAAGGCTGCATCTGAACTCAGGTCCTCCTGACTCCAGGGCTGGTGCTCTATTCACCATGCCTCCTAGCCACCAGCAGAATTTTTTTTTAAAAGACTATCTAAAGTACATATTGCCCTCTGCATAGCAACAAAAATCAAAGATAAGGTAACAACATGTTAGCTTAAAGCAAGGTATACTTATGTAGAGAAAATTAAGGCACTTTGACAAACCTAATAAGATGGGAAAAAGATGCAACAGTGTTCTTCAAAAGGTTGCTTATACATCATCTTTTTTCAAATAAAATCATAATTAAATATAGGGAAGATTGTTATTTAAAAGAAATTACTACAGTTTTTTAAAAAGCATATAAATGATCTCTCTCCAATTTATTTTCTGTAAGTACAAGTTTTCATATGGCCTATATAGGATTTTCTTAACATCGAAGATTTTCTACATGTTAAATATAACCACAACCAAGGTAGAGTGGAAATACAGGTAGTAAATGGCTTGGGCTATGCAAAATGTTTACACAACTTCCTTTTTTCCTGAATTTTCCATATTTTAGCAGCAACATTCTTCTCTAAGTGAGGACTGTAATTTATGCCAAAAAGCAGGTGACAGAACAAGGAATATTTCCCTAACAAAACCATTAGACAAGTATTTTGCTATTCTAAATAGTGGATAAGGAATTACCAATGAGTTGGAGAACCTTTTAACAGCACTGTACTGCTTTAAGGCAAAAACTGGTCGATAAGGACCAAGAGTTATAGCCAGTGTTTCTAGAAAGCACTTAGGTGCCTGCTATGGCAAGTAAGCACAACATGAATAATTTAAACATGTAATAACTGAGCTTCAGAAGCCAAGGTCCTTAAAAAAAAGGTCAACAACTATTAAGCTACATCTCTGAAGAGTGGCTTCCCTTTAGAGAACACAGTTACAGGAACTTCAGAGAGTGCCATCCCAGCTGGCGGCTGGACCCATGGGAGCTTGAGCATCCCAGAATGCTGGGGCTGCAAAGAGACCTTAGAAATACCCTAGCCTAACATGCTCCTTTTGCAGATGAAGAAACTAACATGAAGAGAGCTTAAGTGACTTGCCCCAAGCCACCTGAGGTTCAAATGCTTCCTGATGTTACACTTACAAAAGGCATCTCAACTCGATAGTAGATAGGAGGATGAGAAGGAGAACTGAGTTCGGGGACTGCTCTTAAATTTCTAGGCCATGAAACATCATTAAGAAGCAATGTCTGGAGGTAGAGCCAAGATGGCAGGTGTGGTAGGAACTAGAAGGGCCCAGCTTCCTCTACAAAATTTCTCTAGACAGATTTAGAAAATTCACCAGACTAAATTCCAATGGGAAAATCCAGAAAAAATCACACAGTCATGGTCTCCTCTGCATAGGTAAATAGAAAAAGAGGCCTGTGGGCACTGAGGTACAGGATCGGGGCAGGAATATGCTGTGCATGAGCATGCCAGCAGCCTGGCAGAGGTTGTGAACCAAAGCCAGGAAGAGGTTCCAGACCCATACCAGGGCACTGTGATGAGAACAGATGCCAACCAACAACTTTGTCACCTACTACTCAGTTTCATGTCATGGACTCAGGCAGGGTAGGGAGGCAATGATGATGCACCAAGAAAGGAAGAAATTCAAAACCCAGCAGCAGCAGCATCACTCAGACCCCAGGCAGAGAGTAGGGTCTTATTTCCAACATCTATCCCAGCCTGCCAAGGAATAACCGGGATATGAATTCCAGACCTAAGGGGAGCCTGTAATTCCACCACTCTGAACCAACAGAGTTTTCCATCTGGCTGATAGGAGCTGCATCCAGCAGCAATTTACTTTTTCTCAGACCCAAACCCATTTCAGGAACTTGTAGAGCTCAGACATGGAAAGTAGACATCAGACTTTGTCCAGGATCAGAGCACTGAAAGCTTGTGGCATGCTAGTCTTTCACTGAGATCCTGGATAACACAATACTGGGATAACATTCTGGGTGATTGCTATTGCAGAAGTCTTTAATATAACTTTCATCTTTTTTTCCTCAAATATTTGTTTATGACCCATCACTACCATTATGGGCTACTCCTGCAAGTCACTTAGAAAGAAGGATTCAAATATAACAACCATCAGAAAAATATACACCACTTTAATTGTTCATTTGTCAAGTGACAGTTATTCCTGATTTATGGTGAATTTGTACACAGTATCTTATCTTCATCAGATTGTCAGTTCCTTGTGGACAAAAAAAGTGTCCAAAATTATGATCAGCATTCTGCACCTAAATCCTTTGCTGGCTAAAACTTAAATAGAGTAATAAAATTGAAGAACTATCCAATTTAAATATTATAGTGACTTACTATTACTTTATACTCGTGGCTTCAAAATTTGTTAAAGATTTCACCAAACTCCTTTCAATTACAGATCTCAATTAACTCTAGAACTGAGATTATATGGTATAAATGATACTTTGAGAAATGGCTGAATAGGAAAAAAAAAGTCATTCTATTTAAATAATTTCTTACCAATTAATTCTCTTTATATCAACCAACTTCAAGAATGAGTGCCATTAGAATTTAATGTTACAGGAAGTTAAATTAAGTTCTCAAGGAATTCATTGCCTGACTGAGTCCTCTCCATTCCAATTCCTGCCCTTAAATTTGGGAACTTCAATATAGATGCTGAAGTTTTTTTCTTATCACCACTTAACCTTCCAACTGATGTTCTTAGCTCTCCTCACCTGCATACCTTCACTCCAATTCTGCTACGTTTTGGGACAGTTCATACCAATGATCTCTTTATCAACTACAAGCATTTAATCTAACTCTCTGCAGAGTTCTACAATCCCCTCAACACCTCTCCTTTTCTGCTCCAGTCTCTGAAATGGTGGCCCTTCTCCTTGGCAAGGGCAGCATTCCTACTTGTGGCCTTGATCCCATTCCCTCCACAATCTTCTCTAGGAGTTTTCCCCTTCTATCATGCCCTATCTCTGAACTTCAATCTTTATTCACTGTCTTGCTACAAAATACCATGCACAGATCTACCCTATGGTTAAAAAGCCATTATCAACCTAAATCCCTTCTCCTTTTCACAGCCAAGTTCCCAGAAAAAGCCCTCTACATTCCATGCGTACTCTTCCTTACTTCTCAACCCCCTGCAATCTACTTCTGACTTTACCAACTGACAAAACTGCTCTCACCAGGATTACAAAGGATTAAATCACTAAATCCAATGGATTTTTCTCAGTACTCATTCCAATCAAGTCAGTCAGCATTTATTAAATACCTGCTACATGGCACGTACTGTGCTAAGTGCTCTGTATACAAAGAAAGGTAAAAGATAGTCTGTTATCTAACTCACATTCTAATAGGAAAGATAACATGCAAACAGCTGTGTAGAAATAAGATGTATACAAGATAAATTAGAGATACTTTCTCTGGAAAAGCTCTAAGATAGGAGGCCTAGGAAAGATGCTTTGCAAAAGGAAGTGCTTTAGCTGAGACTTGAAGGAAGCTAGAGAAATCAGGAGAAACAGTTCTGGGCATGGGGAACAGTCAGTGAAGATTCTCAGGCCAGAGTGCTAGGGTCAAGGAAAGACAAGGAGGCCACTGGATCACAGAGCACTTAGAGGGCACTAAGAAGAACTGAAAAGAAAGGAAGGGGCCAAGTTATGCTGTATTATAATTATGTTAGAGACCAAGGATTTAAAGTTACTCGCATTTCTGGGGTGAGCAAGGAGGTTATGAGAAAGTACAAACTTAGGCTCAACTACGCCTCCTTGGAGAAGCCACATCCTCCTAATGTTCCAGTTAATCTGAAGGCATTCCCTAGAAAGTCATTCATTGAAACATTTATTAAGTATGTGCCTGACACAGCGTTCTAGGTGGTGGTTTGTCCTTTATTTTTGAAGTGAACCAATAACATCAAAGGTGATTTCTTGACTTGTCAGTGAACTGAATCTTTTTTTTGCAGTTTTGTGCAGTTATACAAAAAATTTGTCAGCCTCACTCTCTTTTCCTGAGTCAAGGAAGTCCAAGGCAGGACAAAAGTCAAGACAAGTGACTATGGCCCAGGATGCCCTTGGCATCTTCAATGTCTGATCAATATCTAAGCCCTCCACAATGCCTTGGAATAAACTGTTATCTATTCTTTCCAGTTGGGGTGGGGGAGTCTTCACATATATGGGGTAGACATCCCACAACTCACTGACAGGTCTGAGACCTGTAGATTACCCACACTCTGGTTTAGCCCATCTACCCAGAAGTTTACTTGGATGTGGCCACTGCACATGCTACAGTTTCTTGGAGCCACAGGTGAGAGTTGGGTGAAAGTGGACACCAAAGGTAGATAAACAGCACTGGAAAAGGCTAGGCAAGCCCTCACACCTGAGACGCTAGTCCTCCCTGAACACCCCATACACCCCACAGTGCTAGGTACTAGAGATTAAAAGACATCCTTCTTGCCCTCTCTACACCATAACCACCCCCTCCTCAATACTCTCCTCAGCCACTCAGCAAGCACCCACTGTGCACAAGGCACCACAGTTCCTCCCTTCAACCCTCCCTGGGTTTTAGTGGCATTGCTCTTTGCTGGTTATCCCTTTAACTGCCTGACTATATCTTCAGTCTTTATACCATTATTCATGGCCTGGCCCATAAAACATCAGTGCTACCAGGGGGCTGCGTCTAGCTCTCTACTTTCCTCAAACGTTCTCAGGATAATCTCTTTGGTGTCAGAAGATTCATTATCTCTACGCAAATGACTTCTAAATCCATTTAGCAAGCACACTACTTTTCTCGAGCTTCCCGCTGACTTCTGTGTCCACCAGAACGTCCCATAGGCATCTCAATCCAACAGGTACAAAAAGGAATTCGTTATCTATTCATTATCTCTGGTCTCTTCCCCCATTCCCTCCCCCTCAACCTCCCAAAGTGCCAGAGACAAACACAGGGACGCCAAGCTTCCCGACTCGGGGTCCAAGGAGCCCTGGTGAGGACGAGAGGGGGAGGGGGAAGGCGAAGGGGAAGGAAAAGGGAGAAGGGAAGGATGGGGAAGGGGGGGAAGAGATAGGGGAAGGGGATACCATCTCAGAGATCAATCGTGTTTTCAGGCTTACGGTCCTGAGGGAAGAGGGGTATCATTGGCCCCGGGAGGATGAAAGGGGAGCAGGAGCAGACTTCCTCGACCGCGTGACGGGAGGAACACAAGATGACCGGCCCCTCCTGTCTTCCTTTCCTAGCCCCCTCCCCAAATCCCAGGTTCCGGGTGTTGTCAGGTCAGTGGGGGCCCCTCCCCGGCCCGCCGTCACTCACTGAGCCCCGGCGGCACCGCCAGCCCGAAGCCCCAGCTCAGAGCTTGAAGGAGGAGTGTGCCAACGCCGGGTCCACTGCCGCCTCCGAGGCCCCTTCAGCCCCAATCAAACAAGGCTCCGCAGTCCTCTGTCCCAACCTTGGAATCTATCCCCGTCCTGGCCTTGGCTCCGCCCACCACCCTTCGCGGGACAGCAATTGGGGGAGAAAGTTTGTCAAACATACCTTACCGCGGCCCTCCCCCTATCTGGCGATTGGACTCACGGCCCCGTCGCCAATTCTCTCCCTCACTTGCTCCTTCGTGTCATTGTCTAGAGCACTCATTTGGTGCTGTTACCTCTCTCCAGCTCTGTCTCCTCCGCCGAAGACCGTGGGGAGGAGGAGAAGAAGCGGGGCGGGAGCCCCCTCTTTGTATATTAGCTCGATTCAGCCTCTTAGAAGATCTATGGACCTTCTTGCCTCTGCTCAAATACGTGACCCTCGCCCCCTCCCTGCCTCACTATGTGCTAGCAGTCTTTTCGCCCCCAGAATCTAGCCCAGTGCCTGGCTCATAATCACTTAACATATACTTGTTGAGTGAGTGAATGATGAGGATTGGGGGCGGGGCCCCTAAACCTGTGGTCAGACTAGGTGCCCCATCCCCTAAGGCAAGTCATAAACAGAGACAGAATGTCTGTATTATTCAGCTCCAAGGCAGTTCACTATGACTACAGAAAATCATGAACTTCATGAGTACAAATTCATGTGTGATGAGATCCCACGCGTTATAATGCCCATGCACAGTGAGGGCTGTCCCCTTCACATGTAGGGTGTCCATGCACATCTTTAGCCTCTTTTCCCCTCACCCTTCTCCTGGGGAAACATTAATTCTGGCCAGGAGGGGAGGGAGGAAATTGAGACCAGAGGCTGACCACTCTGTTGTTCTCAGAAAGAGGGTACTGGGCTCGAATTATATCTATCTCTTCCCTTAAATATTATTTGTCTAGGGGAAGTGGTTTTCAGGTTCAAGTAGACTTCTGGTCTCTGTTTCAATATTGAAGGGAAAGTAGGACCCCAAGCTTCTCATCTGAGGCTTGAATCCTTCACCAAATACCAGCTCCACAATGAACAAACAATAAATAACAGTTTTATCCAAATCATAGCAAGCAAAACAAATCAGAGATGGCATTCTTAGGAAATGATATAGCAGACAATGCAGAGTAAAGCAGCTTTCTCTTTGGGAGCAAGCTCAACCAGAGCTGAGCGAAAGTTCTCCAGAGTCTCTAGTATAGCAAGCTGAGGATAGGGACATGCTGGGAACTGCCAGCTCCTCTCACATTGGCTTATTTCTAGAGTCTTTTCCTTCAGCAACTTTAAGTGGGATTTGCCTCATTGATCTTCTCTCAAAACTGGAAGCCAAGAGCACTGGAAGTTCACAGTCCTAAAAAGACTAGACTAGAAGCCTGAAGAGAACTGAGGAGGCTCTCTCTCTCTTTCTCTCTCTCTCTCTAACTATCTATCTCCACCAATAAAGAAAGAGTCCTCTACCAATGGGCTTTGCAATCCCTTGCAAAGATCAGCTGGGGAGAAAGTAAAAACCTGTAACTATATGGTATTGTGAGGGACAATTTATAATAAAGTTTCCCCATTCTGAAAAACCAAATCTATAATGGCTTCAGTATTCACTAGGCCTAGGGTTAGGTCACCTGACCTTCAAGCAATCTGGGGCTTAGAGGAATGGAGACTCTCCCCCAGAGCCAACTCAGCAGAAGATACGCCAAATAAGGTTAAGAATGCTTTCATTGGACACGCACAAGTTTCCAGGTCCTTTGTCTCAGAGAGATTCCCCCGCTTAGGTTGTGGGTCAGCACCCCTACCAATAAGAGTGAAGGCCAGTTGGGGGGGTTGGGTTTCTGCATTGGAAGATTATATAACCATGGGCTGACTAATACCTGTTGCTCTCTCCCTGCCACCATGTGGGTGACAGGGGGTAGAGTCCTTTCTCATGAGAAAAAATAAAGACCTTTTCTGACCTTAGATTCAGACTCTGAACTCTTTCATCTCACACAGTATAAACACAAACATCAGTGCTTTAAAACAACAAGAATAATTTTCATGCAGTTCCAGGTAAGCAACCTTTGGTAGTGTTGAAATTGAAAGAAAATAAACATACACTAACAGTACATGTGGTAGACATGGCACTATACAGAGGATCACCTGGGAAAATACTACAGTGACAATATGCCTAGTTACATGCTGAACCTATAACATGTGCATTTCAAAAGTACATGCATATCCATAGTACAGAGTAATCAGTCAAAAGTAATAATCATGGCTAACTAACAAAGCCAAGCTAGCTAGTTACAATAATAACACTATCAATAGGCCTACTTATAAAGTATAACTTAATTATAAACATTAATATATACACAAAACAATCAACAGACACTATAATATGAATACTATACATAAAACATAGTCAAATGAACATAACAGCAAAATTAAAATCAAGCATACTCAAACATGCAGTAATTCACATGGATAGCAGTAACATATCCAAGTACATGCATGGCACTTTTCACATGGTCAGTCTAGTACTGTTGCCTAGATATATGTGTAACTATGTTCTCAGGTTTACCTATAACATCATATCAGTAACTGGTCTTACATAGCTAATTCTCTTGTCACTGACTCATCTCTCTGTTACTATGCCAGAGCTAGTCATTGGTATGGGCTGACTATTAGGATCCACATAGACTTGTATGTCTACACCTGGGCTAGCTGCCATGTCAGGTTGGCTATCAGTATGTTTGAGTTCTGTGGGATGAATCTGTACCCTAGGAGTCTCTGTAGCAGTTTAGGGCATGAGAGGAGTTGCCTCTGAATTCAGTTCTCCTGTCCTGTAATAATATACAGTTTCCTTCACTGGATGCATCATCTTCAGTGCCCATATCTGGGTCACAAAGTCTTCATAGCACTGGTAGACAGTCTCTTTTCCTGGGTGGATGTCCATAAGTCCTCCACCTATGCATTAGAAAGTCCAGCTAACTCCCCTATGGGCAACAATAGGTGATTGTGATGAATAAATAGCCTTGATAAAGCTCCCTCCATTCTCTGGGGCAATTTTGTTAAAAAGAAAGTTGTCCAGTCTCTCAATTGGTCTGTAAGGGTTAGCTTTTCACCATGCAGAAGCTGGAGATGAGGAAGATAGCCAGCTCCTCTCATGTCTTCCCAGAGTCTTCTTTCTTCAGCAACTTGAAGTGGGATTGGCTTTGTGCAAATACTTGGTCCAAAGAGACCTGAAAAGACTCTCAGTAACCAATTCCACCCTGTCCCTCACCAATTGCTCTCCACCAATCAGGAGAGAATTCCATCCCACTGGACTTGGGGTCTGGGATTACATATGGTAGATAGTTGGTGCTTTACTCAGGATTCACAAGATCACAGATTTAGAGCCGAAAAGGATTTTGGAAGGCATCTGTTCCACTTCCCCAAGTTTATTGATGAGAAAACTGAATCCCAGATGAATGATCTCACTTTTTCAAAGTCACAAAGGTGGCAATGGAAGCAGAATGTAAAGCACATTCACACCAAATTCAGTGCTCTTTCCTGAGCACAAAATATACAATTTCCTTTTGCCTTTGGACACATAAGACCAATTCTAACAACCCCTTTATTTGCCTCTCCAGTGGGAATCTGTAAGCCATTCTTCCATTTAGCTGCAATTTCCTTTTGTCTTCTAGTTTTGTTTAGGACAAACATTTCAAGACTGATGATGTAATCAAGGAGTAGTAGGTCACTGGACAAAGATTTCACTTTGGGACTCCCGACAGGTAAATTCATGTTTATTGGCCATCTAAAAACTTAGTGATTCTTGCCCCACCCTTTCTGCCCTTCTCTGCCCTACAAAAGCAGGAGCCCCATAGCAATTAGGGCAATTTCATATTTTCTCTTTGTTTCATGGCTTGCCAAAACCAAAGATTTCATCAGCAAGTGGCTAGGCTACTGTAGCTAAGGCTCTCTTTCCTCAGCTAGGCTGAGCCTCATATAGAAGAAAGAGGCTGTGGTTGGTATGATACTCAAAGCCTTTTGAACAGGGTTTGTGTTTTCTGGTTCATTTCTCCACCTCAGAATAAGGCTTTGTCTTCTGGATCTAAGATGCCAATTGGCCATTTTATGTTTCATTTAGAAAAAATAAAAATAAAAAATGAGGGAGAAGGGAAGGATTCACAGGGCACAGAGAAATCTGCTGACTTTATCCACCCATAAGAAAAAATTGGACGTTATGTCTCCCCCACATCTTATTTAATATTTTAAAATACAACACCCTGAAAGTATATCAGATGTACTTTCTCCACTGCTCATAGATACTGTGACCAGCACAGTTGTATGGCCTAGCAATCAGCTGAATAAAAAGAGAGATGGGATGTATTCAATAGTCTGTTTATTACAGAACCATTTCATACAGAGCCAAGATACAAGAAAATCATAAGGCTTATATTTCCTATAGCAGAAATTCTTACGTAACCAGAATGCAAGGACTCTCCTTTGGTATGGTCCACTCCCTACCCCCAGCCCAAGGCTAATTATTCATTAAGACCTCATCCTAGGACCATGTTCAGAGGCACAAGACTTGCTAATTAACTACCCCGAATTTTCTTTAGTTATTCATAGTGATGAGGGATAGGTTTTAGGGGATTTCTAATGAGAAAGAATTACAGGCTCAGCTGTCCTT
>CM053584.1:49724494-49743978 GCA_028627135.1 Pseudochirops cupreus | reverse complement strand
CATGATAAGCATTGTGTAAATACAGATAAGGATATGGATTTCCTGTTCCCCTCTTGATCTGACCTTGTATGACTTTCAAGAGAGAAAGGCATGTGGATAATCCAGAATGGCTGACCCTATTTGACTGACCCTATTTGACTGACAGGCTCATTGCTATTGAAAGGAGAGTAATAGACTTTAAGGCCCAAGGGTTACCTTGTCTGTAACAGTACCCCCTGGAAGCTGGGTCATGGTCCTCTCAAAGTGATGGCATACACCAATCTGCCAAATGCTACATAGGCGAAGTGTAAAATGGAACTGCCTTCATGTTCCTCTCTTGTTTTTCTCCTAGGTTTCCTTGCTTTTGAAGGGAAAGCCTTCATCTTTTCTTCCAATCTTACCCACCTTTCCCACTTTTCCCTCAAAGAAATGAGAAACAAGGGCTTAAGATATATTCGAAGAAAGCATTCTTTGTGTTGGGAAGGAGGCTCAAATTTCAATAGATTACACATAAGAACTCTGTTGACCCAGAGAGTTGTATGAAACAAGAGTGAGTCTTTGGGGCAGAGGGATGGAGCCATACAGACCTCTTTCCCCCTGGGGGCCTTTGAGAACAAGGAGATAATGTATGGGAGGAGTTGGAAAAATATAAAGCAAGAATTATTATCCATCCAGATAAATATATGGGAGTGAATAGGGGATTGGCCTTGCAGTCAGAGACCTGGGGTCAAGTTCTCTCTTTGACACATTAGCCCTGTGATCATAGGCAAGTCATTAACCTTTCAGTGCCATTTTAAGACTAAAAAGTTACAAATGAGTTCCTTATACTCATGAGAAGGGAGTCCTATGGGCAGACCCCCTGGCCTATGAGCAGACCCCCTGGCCTATGAGCAGACCCCTTGTCCCCCTCCCCCAAAACAAAATAACAAAATCCATCAGGGAATAATGGTTCAGGGGTAGGGAACCTTCAGACTTGAGGCCACATGTGGCCTTCTAGGTTGTTGGGTGCAACCTTTTGACTGAGTCCAAGTTTTACAGAACAAATCCTTTTTTTAAGGGAACCTAGAGGGCCATATGTGGCCTTGAGGCTGCAGATTCCACACCCTGAAACTCTGCCAGGACTTCTAGTAAGCAGGAGTTTGTATAAGATGAACATAGAAGGCTCCTACTAATTCCAGGAGGCCTTGCCTGCCTCATTGATAAGACCAATAGAATGTAAACTCCTTGAGGGGAGGGAGAGACTGTCTCACTTTTGTATTTGTAAGCCCAATGCTTAGCATTGTACCTGGCCCAAAGTAGGTGCTTAACAATTTTTTAAAATTGCTTGTTTGAATAGATGAAAAGAATTTCTGGCTAGAAAGCTCTAGGGAAATGCCCTCCCAATGGGAGGAGCCCTCCCAGTCTACTCATATCTTCCTTTGAACAGGAAGGGCAGGGTTATGACCAGGGTGTGTCTAGAGGAGATGAATGTGGCAAGTAGGTGGTTTGGTCATCAAAGTGCTGGTGATGACTTCAGGACAAACTTCCTTTCTGCCGGTACTCTATATGATTCTCTTACTCAGAGGATAGGCAGAGAGGTATTGGACTGGGAAACAGGAATTTTCCAGTCATGACATGCAGCATCAGTAAGAACAAACCAGCTTCTGAGAAACAAATATCAGTCACATATGTCACATGTCAATGGCTAGCAACTCTAGAATCCTGGAAATTTGGGTTTTAGAGCAGGCTCTGCTGCTAACTTGCCCATGGTGACACTAGGAACAAGTGGTAGATCCCACTTTCTCCTACGTTGTACTGTTTCAAGCATCGCTGTTATGAAAATATGTAACAAATCTGCCTTGTTTTTATTCTGGCAAGAGAGGGCCTTGGCAAGAGTGGTACTAAAGTTGCCAACATACCACCAGTGAGGCATCTGAGGTAGACTCCATCCACCTACCCCCCAAAGGACAATTTTCATTGTCTCCTTCCCCCTTAGATGGGGTGTGTCCAGGGTAAGCCCAGGGCAAAGAATGTTTCAAATTGGCGTCAATTGAACCTTGTAGGTCTTGGAATAAACCTCACACATAAAATTCGATTTGCTGGAACAAATATTCATTAAGAGTCTACCAAGTGCAGAGCACGGTGTTAGGGAGAAACAGGGTTTAGAAAAAATCCTCCCTGCATTCAGAGAGTTAATAAGCACTTGCACCTGACCTACGTCTGTGATCACACCCACCACACCCTTGCTCTGATCCTTATTTATTGTTGCTCTTGTTATTCACTTCTGTTTGAATCTTCCTAACGCTGTGGACCCTATTATCTATGGGGTTTTCTTGGCAAAGATACTGGAGTGGTTTGCCATTTCTTTCTCCAGTGGATTAAGCTAAATAAAGCATAAGTGACTTACCCAGGATCACACAACTATTAAGTTTCTGAAGCTGGATTTTGACTCAGGTCGTCCTGACTCCAGCCCAGCCCCCTAATGCACTGAACCACCTGATTTCCTCCTGTGATTCCAATTCAAAAGAAGGCCAATCAATCAACAAACATTTATTAAGTATCTACTATTAAGTGGTGGAGGGGATAGGGCACTGGCCCTGGAGTCAGGAAGATCTGAGTTCAAATCCAGCCTCAGATACTTACTGGCTCTATCACCCTGGGCAAGTCACTTCATTCTGTTTGCCTCAGTTTCCTCAACTATAAAATGAGCTGGAGAATGAATTGGCAAACCACTCCAGTATATTTGCCAAGAAAACTCCATGGACTTTGTTGAGTAGAGTTGAACCACTGAACAACATGTGCCAAGCACTGTGCTATGTGTGAATGTTTGACTGACTGATGTCCATACCATTTCCATGCCATAAGGATATGGCCTTCACTTCTGTTCCAACCAGTGGGAAGCAAAGGAATTCTTTCAGTGAAGAAACAGGGAGCTAAAGAACCCAAAGAATCATCTACTGAAGGACCAACTGTGTCTAATGTCCAATGCACTCTGGACATACTGGGCATTGGCATATATTATTTGGGAGAAAGGTCATATTCTTCTCCTGAAGTTGATCACCCATAATCATTTTCATGCCTTGGATCACAGATTTGTAGCTGAAAGTCATCTAATCCAGCCCCCTCATTTTAAAGATGAATAAACTTAGTAAGGCCAATAGAGGGAAACTAACTTGCCTAAGGTCAAGGAGGTGGGATTTGAACCCAGGTTTTTCTGACTTTGACTCCAGGAAGAGAACTCTATGCCACTATTCCACACTACCTCTCTCAGATTCTAGAATTCACTATAAAGTATGTGTATGATGCTCTAGGGGCCATCTCTAGTCTTCCTGATCTATATCTGGCCACCGGACCCAGATGGACCCAGAGAATAAGACTGGTGACCTTGTACAGCTATCCTTCACTTAAATCCAGTTCATTTCCAAGTCATGGAATCATCTTCCTGGTGTCATGGTCCTCTTTGAGAACAAAGGACAAATAGTAACAACAATGATGCTCTGTCAAGGTGTGGGGACAATACAACAGAGAGGAGAAAGCAAGGCATCTTAAAGCTTCCTTGGTATTCCTGGTAGATGGCAGCTCTCTGGGAATGCCACCATGCCTCAGCAGCCTTCTCACCCTAGAAGATCCCTGTGACCTTGATGCCTCTTCCTCCCATGAATGAGCTCCTCCTAGATGCTCAATTTTAAGGAAGGACCAGCCATCCTTCACTCCTTTCCCGACTCTCTAGATTTCACTGCCAAGCTGAGTACTGTTCCCCTCTTCCCCTTACCCCTCTATTCTTCTACCTTTTATATAATGTCTTCCCATATTAAAACATAAATTCCTTGACGACAGGGAATGTCTTTCCTTCTGCTTGTCTTTGTCTTCCCAGTGCTTTGCACAGTGCTGCACACAGAAATGTTTCCATTCATAAATGCTTGTTGACAAACTCTAGGGAGTAAAGACTAAGCTCCTGCAGCAGGGGCAGAGGGTCCTGGTTCCCATAGCTCTGGCTGCATGGCCAACCAATGACTGGGCTGTTTCTTTCCGTCTGCTATCCTCCAGTCTACAATCCTTCTCAGGCTCTCTCAGCCAAATCCCAGTGGCCAAACCTTTGCTACTGGCAGTGATGTGAGTAGCCAGGGGAACACAGATAGATTTTCAGAACCTGGCGGGGATGAGCATTCATAATAGAAGAGATGATAGTAGGTCAAGAAAAGAGTAGGGTTGGGAATAGGGGAAACTGGCAAGATTTATAAAAAGGGCACTTTTTCTACTGAGGGAACCAAGGAGGACTAGGAATAAGACTTACTGACCTCCTTTTAAAAGATTTACTTTCTAGCCTGTGGACCTGACCCTGGGGTAGGTTTCAAATTTATTTTCTATCCAGAATCTTTTGGGTGCTGGCGCCAGGCAAGGTTTGTTGGCCACACACTAAAGCAATAAGCCTGAGATACATGTGTGTGTATGTGTGTGTGTGTGTGTAGGTGGTAGTGGTGATTTTTAAAGAGCCCTGATTCTACAACAGGGGTTCTTAATTCTTGCCCTAAAAACAGAGAACAGTTCAAATCCCACATTGTATAATTACTACCTATATCACTTTTAACAGCTCATTTAACAACCCTAAATCTCAGTTTCCTCAACTGTAAAATGAGAGGATTAACTTAGATCACAGAATCTTTTTTTTTTAAGACTATGTTTTCCTCTCTCATCCAGGCTGCAAGTATATTAGCCACTCGTGGGCAAGACCCGACCTCTGATTAGCTTGGGAGCTTTGGCTTGTTTTGTTTCCTGCCTGGTTGGGTTCCTTCTCCTTAGCCAGCCTGTTGACACCCTACAACTGGGGGGATGGTGGTGGCCATCATATTGCCTAACTTGGTATAGGTACTTAATTTAGCATGAACACTTAACTTAGTGTGGGCACCAGAATGATTTTAGGTGCATTGAAGCTAAGAACTCTTGAGCTCCAAGGACCCACCAGCCTCAGCCTCCTCAGGAGCAGAGATTATGGGGGTGTTTAGTTTAGGTCAGGGGTTCTTAAATTTTTTATGTGTTATGAACACCTTTGGCAGTTTGGTGAAGTCTATGGACCCCCTTCTCAGAATAATGTTTTCAAATGCATAGGATTATAAAGAAAATCAATTATATTGAAATGATTAGCAAAATATTCTTAAAAACAAGTCCATGGACCACAGGTTAAGAATCTCTAGATTAGGTGATCTTTGAGAATTTTTCCAGATCTAGATCTATGAACCTACACAATTAGATCATAAACTTCTTGAGGACAGATACTGGTTTATCTTTTATATCTCTAGAAAATACATCTATATGTTTAGAGCAACTAGATGATATAGTAGACAGAAAGAGAAAGACCTGAATTCAAATCAGATTTCAGACTCCTTGTTAGCCATGTCACCCTAGAAAAGTCATTTACTCTCAGTTTTCTCATCTGTAAAATGGAAGTAAACAATAGCATCTACTTCACAGGGTTGTTGTAAGGGTAAAATGAGATGATATTGGTAAATTTCTTTGAAAATTTTAAAGTATTTCATATAATCATTAGCTCCTATTATTATATGGGATATTGCAGGGTCAACACAAGGAGTTACAGCAGCCTCTGGTGATAGATACTTGTCTCCTTGGCTTGGGTAATTAGTCATATACTACCCAGATCCCCGAGCTGGTGCTAAGGAAAGTGAGCAAATCAACTTCCACATTTGTTCCTCTCTTCCCTCTCCCCTTGGTATCTGGGGGCCAAGAGCTGGAGTCAGGGGATCCCTGTGGAGATGTCCAAATGCCTGAGCCTTTACACCAGAAACAAGTCTGGTCCATGATGGGGGTCTGGATATGTGTGTGGGATACAAACTCAGGTCCTCTGACCCCAGTCTCCAGACTCTCCCAATTCAATTCATCAAGCATTTAAAAAGCACCTACTATGTGCCAGCCATAGAGTTGCATGCTAGGGATGAAAGGACCAAAAAAATGAAAAATGAGAAATGATTCCTGCCTTCAAGGAGTTATATTTACAGGCAAACAAAACAAGATAATTTGGAAAAAGGAGATGATACTGACAAGGAGGGAGAATTAGGAAAGGTTTCACAGAAGAGAGGACACCAGAGCTGAGAAGGAAGCTCAGGATTCTGAGAGGCAGAGGTGAGATTTGAAGAGGGGTACAATGTGGGATTTTGGCTGAGGCTTGAGGGAAGCTGGGGAAGGCAGTAGGCAGAGAAGAGGAGGAAGAGCTTTGGGGGATAGCCAGCTGCATAAATGACCTCACTCTACAGAGGAGTTTATAATTTATCTCAAAGGTAATAACATGGTCAGAGCAGTGCTTTAAGAGTATTAATTTGGAGTTATGTGGAAGATGGATGGAGTTGGAAGAGACTGGGAGCAAAGGAAGCCATTGCAATAGCAGGCATGTTGGGTTGGAGGGCCATTGAGGGTAGAGGCCACGTAAATGCAGAGAAGGGGAGGATACTAAAGATGAGGATGGCATTGACAAGACCCAAGAATTGAATGCTTATGAGGGGTGAGGGAGAGGAAGAAGTCAAGGTGAGTTCTGAAGCTAACTCCCAAGGAATTGAAATTGTAGGACAGGGATAGCCTTCTTGCCCAGGTCCCACCACAGATATAGAATTTATACAAGGATGCAGGGCTGACTGTATACAGAATAATTCATTGGTGTGCTGGGTATCTATCACAAGGGTGAGTGAAGTAAAGGGCTCCCAACAATCACACGAAGAACAAGGAGACTTTTTATTTTTTTCAAGACTGGACCAAGGGAAAACAGGCCACTAACTTATACAAATCAACCCATTTCTCTGGGGCCTGCTAATCTGATAAACTGAAGAGGAGGCTTATTTCAATGTCTTTGTCTCTTCAGTATTCCTAGAACAAGTTGATGTCCCAGATGGTGAAGAGGGATGACTTCAGAGTTGAGATATAGCATTTAGAGCGGGAAGGGATTTTAGCAGTCACCCCCTCAATTTTTTTAAAAAGAAATCTCCTTTTTCTTGATTTTTAATATTATCTTTATTTCTGAATGTGTCCCAGTTCACTCCTCTACCAGTAAGCCTTTCCTCATGAAAAGAATTTTAAAAGTGAGGTTAAAAAAAGTACAACAGCAAAATCAAGCAGTTCTTTCGGACAGTATACACAATACTCAATACCCACAGTTCCCCCCTGCAAAGAAAATGCTTAATTATTTTTAATAGATGAGAAGATAGAACCCCATGGGAAATATTCAATTTAGCCAAAGGTCACATGGGTTGTAAGAAGCAGGTGTGGGATACAAACTCAAGTCCTCTGACCCCAAGTCCAACCACCTTTCCAGTTGTTAACATGCACAGAAAAAAAATATAAACGTATATAAATACATATATTTAAGTTAGAACACTAGAGTGGGTAGTGTGGGCAATTTTTTTTTTTGCTGTAAATCCTTGCTAAAATGAAGCTTGGTATCTTTCTTTTTCTTCTTGTCCCCCAGGTCTCTCTTGCCTTTTAAATGAAATTTTCCCTGGGCGAGTACATAGGGCCATCGGTGGGTCTTCCAATAATTGGAGAAGAGCTAAGTCACCAAGTGACCTTGGTGTGTTTCTGTGCTTCCATTTTCTATTCTGTAAAATGGGGATACATGCTTAAAAAAGGAGTCTTCCTAGGGGAGTAAAAAATCAGGACAGAACCTAGAGATGTAAAGATCCTGGGGGAAGGGAGGAAAAGAAGATGGGGGCGGCTGGCACGGAGCTGTCTATGGCTTGCTCAGAGAGTGTTATTATTGGAGAAATGCAGTTTACCATCTCTGGATTCCTCTGGAACGAAAGTGTTCTCTTTTGCTGCCCTGATAAGATTACCCTGTCTGCTTCAGCCACCACAGCCTTCAGATTTCCCACGGACTGATCTCTCTCTTACTATTTGGCTTGCTATGGTATGAGGAGCCATGTTGGGGATAAGGGCCCTGAAATTTGACTCCAGGCCAGGAATGTTAAATCACAGCCCTCTGTGATAGGTCTCCCTGCCTGCCTGGGCTCCAGTTTGGGTCATTACAGCATTACAGTCTGACTACCTTAGCCATCACTCCCCTCCCGCCATTCAGTCTGGCCAAATGAAAGGTGCCTGGTAAATGGGAGCTTTTGTAATTGGGAGTGTTGGCAGATAGAGTGAGACAGCCCAATACAAATTTGGGTGTACAGTATTTAGAAACCCCCACTGGCTCAGCGGTGCCAAACTCCTCAACATGAGGCCCATCACTCCCTATTCCAGAACCAACCCCCCTTCCTTGCAGCCAGGAATTCCAAGTAAGGCACTAAACATGTGGTTTTAGTGGGAGACATAAGATAAGGATAGAATTCTGTTTTTAGTTCTCTGAATGGGTGAATTCTATGATCCTTTTAAATTCAAAGTCATTTCAATGCAACAAGCACCAAGTACTCGCCATTATTAAGAAACCACATTAAGGACGTGGTGTTGAGATGGGAGAAGGGACTAAAAGATGACTGAAGTAGATCTGATCTAATTGAGAGGGGAAGACATGGCCATAAATATGATACGTGAGAGAATGTGATAAGTACAAAGCAGAGGGTCAGGCAAAGTGCTTTGAGAAATTTGAAGCAGAAACAAGGCAGCCCTTTCATTTGGGTGGGAGAAGGGTCAGAGATGGCTTCTTGCTCCCCAAAAAGAAGATGATGCCTAAGTTACATCTTCAGAGGGGGACCCTGAAACATATAGGTAGAGGGAAAATCCACCCAAAGTATGAGAGAAGATGAGAGCTAAGGTGGGGGAGATTTTTTAAAAAGGGATGGATGAAAATAGGAAATGGAAAGTAGTCTAGTTTGAATGAAACACAGACTGTGAATGAGGAGTTATATGAGATAAGCCTATAAATGTCATTTGGGGTCAGATTTTTTTGGGGGGGTAGTCTTTGAACACAAGAAAGAGTTTATATTTTTTTCAAGAATCAATGGGGAGCCCACCAAAGATTTGTGAGTGAATGTGTAACATGAACAGACTGATACATTAAGAGAATTTTCTTGTGGACAGATTGGAAAAGGGACAGACTGGAGGAAAGAAGACTTGTTAGGAGGTTATTACAACTCTAGGGGAACAGAGATAAGGGCCTGAACTTGGGTGGTTGCAATGGGAACAGAAAGGAAGGCATAGATGTTAGAGATACTATTGGTGGAATCAACAGGATTTGGCAAATGAATTGGATGTAGGTAGTGAGGGAGAGGGAAGAGTAAAAAATGTCTCTGAAATCACTAGATTAGGTGTGTAGGAGGCTGGTGATATAATTGGTGGACATATATTAGGTAGGTGGAGAGATTGCTTTGGGGAGAAGATGAGGGGTTTAATTTGGGACTGTTGAATTTGAGATGCCATGTGTGGATATTAGAAGATGTGATCTTGGAAATGTGGGAGAACTCAAAGGTAGAGATAAAACATTTTGGAGGCATCCTTGTGTAAAAGTGACAGTTGAAGCTATGGAAATGATTGAAAGCAACAAAGAAGAGAGTATAGAAAGGGAGAAAAAAAAAGAAAATTCCAAAGATGGAAACTTGAGGGAAATACCCACTTTTAAGGAAAAGAGAATGACAAATCAACAAAGGAAATAGAAGAGTAGCCACAGAGGTTGGAAAACCAACAAGTCAGTCAATAAACATTTATTAAGTGCCTACCGTATGCCAAGTACTGTGCTAAGTATGAGGTGGGGGGTAGAAAGAAAAGTGAAAGGCGGTCCCTGCCCTCAAGGAGTTCACAACCTAATGGGGGAACCATGGAGTTTCAGTGTAGCAGAATCCAAAGGAGAAAGAATCAAGGAGAGGATAGGTAACACTATAAAATGATGTTCAACAGTAGGCAAGAAGTCAGGAAGACTAAGGACAAAAAAAAAGGTCATTCGATTTAACAAGCAAGCAGTCATTAGTGACCGTGGAGAAAACTATTCCAGAAGAATATCATTTGGAGACAGAAGTCAGATTACCAAGAGTTGTGAGCCACAGAGATCTTGTAAGGCCAGTACAATGGGCTGAATCTAATAAGATGACTTCTGGTAGAGATCAGTGTAAAGTTCCGTGCATTGGTTCAAAATATCAGTTTCATAAATGCAGAATTGAGGAGGTGTCTTGTTAATTCATATCAAAATGATCTGAGGTGTGAGTAGTAGTTCAGAATGAGTTGATAGCAACATGGCAGCCAAAAGTATGAACATAAACACAATCTGCCTTTAGGATAAAGAAAGGGAGAGTCCTAGTGTATGCTGCCCTTATCAGAACACCCAGTACCATATGTTCAGTTCTAGGTGCTACATTCTAGAAATGACTTGGAGAAACTGGAACATTTTCAAAGAAAGGTGGGATAAGATGGTGAAAGAACTAGAGACTAAAGACCCAAAGTGGGACTGGCTGGTGAAACTATGTATGTTTAGTTGGAGAAGAGAAGAGTTAGAAGAACAGGATACCTGTCTTCAAGAATTTAAAGGGTCATTGCATAGAAGAGAGATTCAACTTGCTCTGCTTGGTTGTAGATAGAACAGAAACTATAGAAGCAAATTTCAGGTGGAAGTAAAGAAAAATCTCCTAATAATTGGAGCTGATCAAAATTAGCATGGAAGTCATAGAATCAGGAGCTCAAAGGAGCCTTAAATAACTAGTCTAGAATCCTCTTTGTGGAGATGAGGAATCTAAAACCCATAAAGGTTAGTTGACTTGGCCAGAAACATACAGGAAATCTACAGTAGGGTCTAGATTCAAAGCCACATTCTCTGACTTTTGATGCCAGGTTCTTTGCACACCCTGCTGGCTCTTTTAGTGATGGTTGCTTGTCAGGAAAGTTGCAGAGGAAATTCCTATTCAGGTATGAGATGACTAGATGACTAAGGTCCTTTCCAATCCTGAGACTCTCTGACTCTTTGGGTGCAGGTGCAATTGGATGGTGAGGAAATGGAGGTAGTGAATGTAAACAACTCCATAAATTTGACAGTGAAGGGGGAAGAGAGACAGACAGACAGACAGACAGAGAGGGACATACAGAGAGAATGAGAGAGAGAGAGAAAGAGAGAGAGAGAGAGAGAGAGAGAGAGAGAGAGAGAGAGAGAGAGAGAGAGAGAGAGAGAGAGAGAGAGAGAGAGAGAGAGAGAGAGAGAGAGACAGAGAGAGAGAGAGACAGAGAGAGAGAGAGAAGATAATTTAAGGAATTATCAGGATCAGGGAAAGGTTGGAGTTTTTTGTTTTATTTTTCATATTGGGGATCCCTCGGTATGTTTACAGGTCAGTCAGAAGAAAGAAGGGAGAGATTGAAGATGTCTCATAGTGATGATACAATTCTAATGGAACCAGGTAATGGAGGAGACAGGAGGGGTGGGGTCCAGGGCACAAAAGATTGGTTTAGCAAGGGGAAAGTTCATACCTTCCTCTGAAGTTAGAAAGAAAGAGAAGATGGAAGCAGATATTGAAATGCTTAGAGGAGCTGAGGAACTCTGTGTTGGATGATATCCATCTCCTTAGTAAAGAAAGAGTTAAGGTTATTTCCTGAAACTGAAGAGAGATGGGGTAGAGTTGGTGGTCTGAGGAGGGGAGGTAAGGGTTAAAATAGCTGGGGGGAGGGGGGATGTAATTGGGAATGGATGAGGGATGGATAAAAAGGATTGATGTGGAGTAGTAAAGACCCAATTGAGGTTAGAGAGACTCTAACCACTATAACATTGTTGTTGAGTCATTTCAGTCATGTCCAACTCTTTGTGACACCATTTGGGGTCTTCTTGACCTTTGCCAAGATACTAGAATGGTTTGCCATTTCCTTCTCCAGCTCATTTTACAGATGAGGAAACTGAGGCAAACAGAGTTAAGTGACTTGCCCAGGATCACAGAGCTAGTAAGTGTCTGAGGCCAGACTTGAACTCAGAAAGATGAGTCTTCCTGATTCCAAGCCCAGTGCTCTATCCCACCTGACTGCCCAATATAATATCTGGCTTATTTGGGCTTAGCGCAACATATAAAGAATTTTTTGAAGAGAACACAATTTTCAACAGACTTCTGCCCTGAAGTTCTTGAGAAGTATCTACTTAGTTACAAAAAATTAATATGCCAAATTGGTTCACTTACTATTATTCACACATAACATTCTATCACCCATCTCCATGACATTGTACAAGCTGTATGCTATGCTTGGAATGCACTCTCTCCTTGCTACCTCTTAGAATCCCTGGTTTCCCTCAACACTCAGCTCAAGAGCCACCACACAAGACCATTTCTGATTATCCCAGCTTCCAGCACCCTCTCTACAAAACCATCTTGTATTTTATTTTGCATATTCCAATATCACTGATTGCAAAAAGCATTTCATTAAGCACTTATTATGCTCCAGACACTGTTGTGTATGTACATATTGTCTTCCCTATAGAATGTAGGTCCTTTGAGGACAGGGCAACTTCATTTCTGTCTTTATAGTCACAGAAGCCTAGCCTAGGATGTAAAATTCCATGCATTGGTTCAAAAAATCAGTTTCACAAATGCAGAACGGATTACGTGTCTTGTTAATTCATGTGGAAATGATCTGGGGTTTGAGTAGACTTCAAGTTCAGGATGAGCTGATATCAACATGGCAGCCAAAAGGATGAACATAAACACAATCTGCATCTAGGATGAAGAAGGGGTGGAGTATGTGCTTGATAAATGCTAGCTGGTCCATTGATAATGTGTTAGAAAATGATTAACTGAGAAGAGGTCAAGGAAGAAGGGTGCTAAGGGGGTCAGAGAGAAGGTGCACCTGATTTCAGAACTGAAGAACAGGAAGGATGTCAACAGAGGGAGATCTTGAATTTAGAGTTTGTAAGGACCGTAAAGGCCGTCTAGTTCAAGCCCTTCATTTTATAGTAGCGACCAGGTAGCACAATAGATATAGAGTTAGACAGACCTGGAGTCAGGAAGACCTGAGTTAAAATCCATCTTCAGACACTTAATAACAAGTCACTTAGTTTCTTAGCCTCAGTCTCCTCAACTGTATAACTGTATATCCTCAACAGTGATCATTATAGCATCTACCTTCTTGGGTTGTTTCAAGGTTCAAATGAGATAATATTTATAAATTGTTAAACATATAATTAGGCACTAATAAATGTTTGTTTCCTTCATTCCTTTCGGATGAGGAAACTGAGGCACACAAAGGTTAAAAGGAGTTGTCTAGGGCAACATATCTAGCAAATGTCAGAGGCAGAGTTTGAATCCAGCTCTTCTTGACTTCAGGTCTGGCATTCTATCTACTGCATTAAGCTGCCTTTATGAGGAAAATGAGGTCCAGTCCGGTGAAGTGATTTGCCCAAGGTGGATAGTAAGAAGTAGAGTTGGCACATGAAAACAGATCGTTTGACTCCGAATCTAGTCTTCTTTCCTGTGCATCCATATTGAAGGGTAGGAGTGAGGGTGGGCGTTTGATCCAAGCATCTTCAAAGACTCAGAAGTGGAAAAAAGGAGGATAAGAAAAGGCTAGGTGTTCAGCATGACTAGAAGTTAGGTTAGTGTGTCTGTCCTATGAAACAGGGCTGGAGTCAGAGGCTGAGCATGATGAAAACGGATTCGCTGAGAACTTTAGCCAGGCACCAGTTGGAATGAAGGAATGAATGAATGAATGGACCTTGGTGTTCTAATTGGAGTTACTCTAGTCCTTGGAAATGACAAAACTCTATTGCATTAAAAAATAAATGATATAATTCGTTCTGTTGGAAGATTCAGTCCTGGCTCTCCCTCTAATTAGTTAGGTTATCAAGACACAACATAACCACAGTTCCCAGACTGACAGATTTAGAGCGGGAAGGAACTTTGGAGTTCATCTAGTCCAGCCCCTTCATTTCACAGAGAAGGAAACTGAGCCCCAGAGGGGTTAAATGATTTACCCAAGTGGCACAAGGAGAAAATGGCAGAGCTGGGATTTGAAATCGGACCTCAGACTCCAAAACCATCTCTCTTTACCTTTGCCAAACTGTCAACATTTGCATTCTGGAGTCTCAAACAACTCTTTGCAAAGGCAATTACCCTTGACAGTGAGGGACCCCTTCTTTTTCAGGGAGGTACAAATACTTGCTCAAGCAGTAGCTACTTAGTCCAAACCATTCAAAACCTAACCCTGTAAAATGAGTCCTCTGGGAACTCTGTTCTGACCTGCCTTTGGCCCTCAGGCAACAACCTGCCTAAGAACCCAGAATTGGCCTCTTATCTCTCAGCCATTTTTTGCAAGCGGATTAGACAGGTCTTTAAGTGGGAGTAGTTATAAATCACAGTGAGCCACCGCAGGGCCCAGTTAGAGCTTAGGAGAGATCCCTTCAAGGAGAGAAAACCAACCCTCAAGGCTGAGGCCTTTCCTTCCTCTGTGGTTCCTTTCACCCTGCCCCAGGAGAAGTATGGCACAACTTCATTCTCCCTAGCAAGCAGCTTAGAGACAAGGGCCTCCTTGGCCGGTTCTTGCCTTGCTGATGTCTGTGGCTTCTAAACCGTATCTGGGAGGAACAAAGGGTCACTCAGACCTGAATCTGCACCAGCAGAAGCCCCCCAGGTCTTAAAAACAAGTGGACTGACTCATTTTGGAGCTGATGAACCTGTCCTCCCCTGCCCCTGGTACTGTCTAGGGCTGCTCATTCAGAATCAGTCTCCATGGACAGCCTATTAGAAATCCTTAAATAACCAAAGTTCCTTCTTGCTTTTTAAAACCCTGCTTTAGGGATCACCCCATTCTCTGCAGCCAACAGAAATGGGACCAACCATACATAGCACTGAGTTACAAAATGAGTTTGCGGAAACATTGGAGTATTGCACATTAAACCTCCAAGGTGACTCAAGGGAGCCTCAGATAGTTTTGGGGTGGGGGTGGGGTGGAGAGGTAGAGAACTAAGTGCTGGGAAGACCCAGAAACTCCTGGGCTGCTTCAAGTTTTGTTCCTATAGGAGACATCATGATAGGAGTGTGGTGGAGTGGAAAGAATCTGCACTTTGTTTGACGAGATAGGCTGATAATCCTGGCTATGGCCCATTGTAGGCACAGTGAGTGACAATGAGAAAGTCACTTCAACTCTGTGAACGTCAGTTTTCTATCTCTAAAGTGGAGATAACAATACTACTATGGGGTTGTCGGGAAAATCGAGTCAACAAGCATTTATAAGGTCCCTACTATGTGCCAGGTACCGTCTAAACATTGGGTAACAAAGAAAAGAAAAAGACAGTCTCTGTTCTCAAGAGACTGACATTTTAATGAGAGAGACAACATGCAGACCATAAACAATCATGTATGTGTTTAGGATAAATCAAAGATAATCCCAGAGGGAAGAGCCAGGCATTAGAGACTGGCAAAGATTTCTTGCAGAATGTACCACTAGTGAAATTTTAAAGAAGTTAGGAAAACTAGGAGGGAGAGATGAGGAAGAAGGGAATTCCAAACACAGGGGACAGATAGCTATTGACAATTCCTGGAGTTGGTAGGAGTGTCGTGTTCAAGGCATAACAAGGAGATCTGTGTCATTGTATCATACAGTATACGGAGGAGAAGAATGTGAAGAAGTTGATTTGAAATCACTCTCAGTCCCTCAATAGCTCTACAGCTTCAGACAACTCGCTAAACTGTCAAAAGTCTCAGTGTGCTCCTTTGCACAAAAGGGATGAAAATACATGTCCTGCCTGCCTCATAGGGCTGCTGGGAGGAAGGTATTTTGCAAACTTTGAAGCACTCTACGATTGCAAGTTATTATTATTGTTATACACCTACCCAGTATGTTGTGAAATTAGGGAGTGATCTGGAGAAAGACTGTACAGTTCGTTAGAAAGTATTGTATTTCTCCCCTTACACGTGTACATGTGGAGCTCAGGCAGGAACATGCCATCAGAATGCAAAACGTTCAAAGGGCAGTCCCCAGGGCCAACGGGGCTGCTGGGCTACTAGGAACGTGTACCAGTTTTCAGTCCCAACATGCTCTTCCCTTATTAGCCAATTGAGGTTAGAGTTATCTCCCTTAGCTGACCCCTCCAGGGATGCTCATTCTACTCTATACCTTTCCTTTGTGACATCTAAAGCTCTACTTAACATTACTTGAAGTCAAGAATCACGGTGGTACCATGTCACCATTTGTGCCTTAAGAGAATTCACAAAATCAGAGATGAGGGGAGGGAGTAGGGTAAAGACAGCCATCACATCACTGGCTATGGGACTTTTGATACCCCTAGCTGGGGAATTACCAATGGCCTCAATAACGCACATTTATGAAGGGCATTATAAATTACAAAGTGCTTTCATGATTGGATCATGGGATTAAGAATTGGGAGGAAACTTAAAGACCATCTAGTCATACCTGCTCTATCTCCATCTCCCATCACTATGCCTTTGCACAAGCTGTCCTCAGTGCCCCATATGCATACCATTCTCACCTCTACCTTCCTTCAAAACTTAGCTTAAGTTCTACCTGGGAGGCCCTTCCTGATTCCATCCAGTGACTACTGCCTCCTTCTACCACACAAGAAGAAAAAATACTTTGCAATTACTTATATGTATATATGCTTCCCCAAATAAGACATAAGCTTTTTGAAGAAGGGTAGTGTTTCATTTTTGTCTTTGTACTCCCATGCCTAGCACAGTGCTTGACATAGAGTAGATCCTAAATAAATGCTTGGTGATTGACACACCAGCTCTCCTTTCATAGATGAGAAACCTGAAACCAAAAGTTAAGTTTAAGTGACTTGTCTGAAGTCACATGGAGAGGAAGTGTCAGAGCCAGAATTCTAACCTAGGTTTTCTGATTCTAAATTAAATGCTTTTTTCTATTGTACTCCCCTGAAGGTAGGTAGTGTTTCTTTTCGTTTGTTGAGTTAATCAGTCTTTGGACCTTCCTGTGTTGAAACTTCCTTTACCAATGAAGGCAGGCAACTCAACAGTAATCTGCAGTCTCAGACAGTTGTCTGGGGAGTTAAGAGGTTAAGTGATTTTTCCATGGTTATAATCATATCAAAAGCAGGATTTGAACCCACGTCTCTATCTATGTGATTCTCTACCTAATTCTCTGGACTACATCTCCATGACAGATATAATTATCTCTACAGATGAAGAAACTATGGCTCATAGTCACAGAGTTAGTGAGTGACGGGGCTCAAACCCACGTCTCTCTAGATTCCAAATCTGTAAGTTTCAGAAATAGTGGAGAACATCTCAGAATTCATCTTGGAAGAGGAGTGGCAGAGAAGCACCAAGCCTTTAATATTGTGCCCCGCTCCCTCAACACACACACACACACACATGTATGGGCCACACACAGAAAAAGATTATAGATCAGTCGTGGGCTGCATAAGGAACAGTGAGAGTGTCCTCTGACTGCTTAGCTAAGGGAGATTTTTCAGGAAGTGATGGGGGATATGAGGTAGAGGAAAGGAAAGACTTCAGAAACGATTTTAGTGACTGGTCCCCAGTCTGTAAAAAGAAGTTGTGTTCCCAACAGGCTTGCATCAAAGGGAAGTTTTTGCCATTTGTTTCTGTTTTAGGACCCATCCCTGCAGACTCTGGGGCTTCCGCTTTCTCTAGAGACTCTCTCATGTGCTTGCTGATTTCTGCTTTAAAAAATTCCACAGCCCTTGAGATCACTGATCAAAAGGTTCAAAGCCCTTAGAAGTTTCACCCTTCTCTTTCCTGACCCTTCCTTATTTCCTACTGACCCACTGCACCATCCCCTGGGAGGAAATGAGAGTCCTTCTTGCCCAGATTAGGGGGGTTGGGGTGGTGGAGAAGCCCTAGGTCTGTATAAGATATGTCCAGAATAGCAAGCCCTTGCCCTTCTCCTATGGCCAGCTTATAATGACCCTCATATGACCTTCTGTCTCCCCCTCTTCCCCTCCCCGAGAAAGTACCATGTGAAGTGTAGGTAACATTCAGTCAATCTGTGAGTCAGTCACATACTCTGACCTGCACTGATCGTGAGAAACCCGGACACTAATGTACACAAATACGATTTTAGGCAACAAACTCCAATTACCTCCATGTCTTCCAGGAGTAGAATGAGTGTCTGCTGCGGAATCCCTTGAACAGAGGTGCCTTGATCCTCGTGGGGCTTGCTGTATTTTCCTTTTTCCTAGCCCTGCCTAGGCAAAGTTTCTTTCTAGCACCAGGCACTGCACGAGGGCAGTCGCAGAGCCCCAGCTCAGCTTGAGAACTGACAGAGACCAGAGTGGCTGTGCACCAGAGAACAAGGAAGGAGGGAGGGAGGGAGGAAAAGAGGGTGGGGAGAGGAGGAGAGGAGGCAAGGCAATCAGGGTTTAAATTTAGACACAAATCTAAACAGATACTGTCCCTCCCAGAGTGCAGAACTCAAGAAAAGGAGCAGCAAACTCCATTAATCTGCCCAAACATGGGGATGAGATGCTTGCATTTTCTCAATTTCCCTCTTTATTTTTACTGCCCACTTTACTTCCATCTGTCTGCAGTTATTCTCTTTTCATACTTTCCCACTGTTTTTATTATGCTGTCTTTTGGTCCTCTGAAATCGCATGCTCTCTTATCCTTCTTTTCTTCTTCTTCTTCTTCTTCTTCTTCTTCTTCTTCTTCTTCTTCTTCTTCTTCTTCTTCTCCTCCTCCTCCTCCTCCTCCTCCTTCTGCTCTTCCTCCTCTTCCTTCTGTTCCTCCTCGTCTTCCTCTTCCTCCTCCTCCTTCTCCTTCTCTCTCTCTCTCTCTCTCTCTCTCTCTCTCTCTCTCTCTCTCTCTCTCTCTCTCTCTCTTCCTCTCTCTCTCTCTCTCTCCCTTCCTCCTTTTTCTTCTTTCTCCTCTTATTCTTTTCCTTTTTTGTTCTTTGTGCCTGGCTTTTATTATAAGAGAAGTAATATAATGTATCACCACCTGGGTATACATTTCTCTGTTTCTCTGTAGGTACACTTACTGCTATGGAAAGAGGTGAAGCAGTGAGTACCTATTAGACAGATTTCAGGGCTATGTAGAGAACAGGACTAGCATTTTCCATTTCCATCTCTTTTTCCGTACACCTCCCAGACACAGATTTTTCAGGAAGCTACTTTTTCCCTTTTTATTTATTTATTTATTTTTTTAAAAGGAAAGCAAAGGATCCAAGAAAAGTTTTCCAAGTTCACTGCAATAAATCTTTCTTCCCCTTACTCCTGATTTATGGTGTTATAGGCATTGCATTTTGCTGGGAATTTCAGCTTCACAAGCTGTTAGCACTCAGCAAATGTTTTTTTTCTCCATTCCCATCCAAATCAGTAAAAGGCAAAATACACCAAATTCCCATCAGGCCCATTATAGTAATCATTCCACAATTCCTCCCTAGATAGTCTGTCCCCTCCCCCACGGGGAGACCAGGGAGGCATTGAAGGTGGGGGTGGGGTGGGAGGGATGGAGGGAGAGGAATTTAGACAGGGATCCTTCTCTGCTGCCAGTTCTATGTCCTGAGTCACAGCCAGGAAGAGCCACAAGCCCCAAGGGCTGCTGCTTCTGTAGCTCTGCTTTTAGGACAGAGATGAGGAGGGGAGAAAAAATGTTTTTGAAACAGAATATATATGTGTATATATGTATGTATATATA
>CM053584.1:49671994-49721994 GCA_028627135.1 Pseudochirops cupreus | reverse complement strand
CTCTCTCTCTCTCCATCTCTCTTTCTTTCTCTGTCTCTCTCTGTCTCTGTCTCTTTCTCACACACACACACACACACACACACACACACACACACACGCACGCCACACACCCCTTTTATTTGCAGCACCTAGGTGACTCAGTGGATAGAGTGCTAGACTTGGGACCAGGAAGACCTGAGTTCAAATGTGGCCTCAGAAGTGTAATAGCTGTGTGACATGGGAAAATCATTCAGTCAATAAGCATTTAAGTGCCAGCTTTCCCTTCTCTTTGTCCACATAGGGTACCATACCCTTACCTGAGGGTGCTGTCCCCAAAGCACTATAAATTTTGATCTCTGAAACCATTTTTTCCTGGCTCTCACCAATTGGTCAATGATAGGTCCCAGGCCAAGCCCCACTTGGTCATAGTTTGGGACCTGACTGACTCAGAGTGAACATAAATAGCAATTGTTTCTCTTTTGGTCAGAAAACCTGAGGGTCTTCCCCTTCAAGACTGTTAACTAGGTAAAAGAGACCATGCTTTGCTTCATTTCTTACTTAGCCTTAATCATTGAATGGGCATTGCCTCAATCAAACTGAGACCTTGGAGACAACATATCTTAAAAAAGCCGAAGTCTTCCACTGCATCCAGGGCCGTCTCCAGTCCTCCTGACCTATATCCCACCACTGGACCCACATAGCTCTGGAGGAGAAAGTGAGGCTGGTGACTTTGCATAGCTCTCCCTCACTTAAATCCAATTCATTTGCATGTCATGGCATCACCCTGATGTCATGGTCCTCTTGGAGAATGGAAGGACAGACAACAACATATACGAGTACTGTGCTAAGTACAAAAAGAGGACGGTCCCTGCACTTAAGGAACTCACAATTTAATGGAGGAGACAAGTAACTTATACACACTCTATAGGATAAATAGAGAATAGTTAACAGAGGAAAGGCACTAGAATTAAAAAGGACTGAGAAAGGTTTCCTGTAGAAGACATGAAGAAAGCCAATCACTTCACTGCTGCCTGCTTCAGTCAAGTTTCCTCATCTGAAAAGGGGGATAATACTGGCACCTACCTCCCAGGGCTGTTGTGAGAAACAAATGAGATACTATTTGTAAAGTGTTTTGAAAGCTTTAAAGTGCTGTATAAATGATAGTTATTACTATTTGTTATAAGGGATAACTCTCTGCAAGGGGCAAGGGGCAAGGGGAAAGATACATTGGGAAATGTAGGTAATATAAAAAGACAAGATCAATAAAAAGTATGTTTATGCATCGAGACTCTACCAAGTCCATGATGAGGTGGGGCTGTTAGGAGGAACAGGGGGGGCCAGGAATGCATGGGGCACCACTGCTATAAAATAAAGACTTTAGTGAAATGGATTACTGTCTTTTCTTCCTTTTTCTTTAAATTACAACTGGAGGACTTTTTTTTTTTCTATAAAGGGCTACAGGGGAAAAAAAATCAATGAAGGGACCATATCAGTAAAAGGTTTTTTAGAGAGAAATATAACACGTTACATACTTTTAATGACTCCAACCTCCTCCCTGGAACAAAGGACCATCTTTTTTAGCAACAATATTTTTCTGGGGATGCCTATATGACTGCGAGTCACGGAATACCACAGTCTCTAAAGAATTAAGATTGGAGGTCACCCGAAGGGCAATGGAGAGGCTCAGAGTGGGCATAAGCAGTCTGGGGCATATTACAAATGAAGAATTGTGTAGGGAAGCAGCATAAAGGATGTCATTGGAGAGAGATGTTGAGACAGAAAAAAAAAATAAGCAAGCCCTATGGCAAAACGGAGAGATACCAGCTAGATGAGTTTCATTTTACCCGTGTAATGCTAAGAGAATTAGAGACAGGCTCCCATCAAGTTGAGTGGATCTCTGGAAAGAACTTAAGGCAGGTATATAAAAGAGTTACCTAGGATGGGTGAGTTCTTTTCCATGTTATCCATGTAAATAATTTATTTTTAAAATAAAATTTATTATTTGTTTTTAACACCTTTTTTAAAATTGAGTTCCAAATTCTTTCCTTCCCTCCTATCCCTCTCCCACCGTTGAAAAAGGAAGAAATTTTTATCAGTTATAGATGTAAAATCATGCAAAACATATTTCCATATTAACCATGTTGCAAAAAAGCAAGAAAAACAAAATGAGAAAATTATGCTTCAGTCTATTCACAAACTCCATCAATTCTCTCTCTGGAGGTAGGTAGCATTTTTCATTATCAGTTCTTTGGAATTGTTTTTGGTCATTATACTGATCAGAATAGCTAAATCATTCACAGCTGATCATCGTACTATACTGCTATTGCTGTATATAATGTTCTCTTAGATCTTCACACTCACTTTGTATCTGTCCATGTAAGTCTCTCCAGGTTTTCTGAAACCAGAGTGGATGAGTCCCCACATGATTGAGATCACAGAGCCACTGAAGCATTGAAGTATTTCAGTCAATTAATTCTTTTTTTTGGAGGGGCAATTGGGGTTAAGTGACTTGCCCAAGGTCACATGGCTAGTTTTGTGTTTAGTGTCTGAGGCTGGATTTGAACTCAGGTCCTCCTGACTCCAGGGCCAGCGCTCTATTTATTCACTGCGCCACCTAGCCGCCCCAGTCAATTAATTCTTGAACACTAACTTTGAGCTCAACATTGCTATTTATCTATCTTTTAAATTAAGAACTGGGAACTGCCTTCCCCCCTCCAAAAAAAAGCAAGAAAAAAAAAAGATGATATGGTGTTATACTTAGAAAACCCTAGAGAACCAACTAAAAATTTGCTTGAAATTATGAACAACTTCAGCAAGGTTGCAGGATACAAAATAAACCCATATAAATCATCAGCATTTCTATATATTATCAACAAAGTTGAGCAGAAAGAGAAATTCCATTTAAAATACGTGTAGACAATATAGAATACTTGGGAATCTATCTGCCAAGAGAAACCCAGGAACTACATGAACACAACTATAAAACATTTTTCACACAAATAAATTCAGATCTAAATAATTGGAAAAATATTGGTAGTTCATGGGTAGGTCAAGCTAATATAATAAAAACGATAATTCTACCTAAATTAATCTATTTATTCAGTGTCATACCAATCAAACTATCAAAAATTATTTTATAGAGCTAGAAAAAGTAACATAATTCATCTGGAAGAACAAAAGCTCAAGGATATTGAGGGAATCAGTGAAAAAAAGTACAAAAGAAGGTGGACTAGCCATAGCAGATCTCAAACTATATTATAAAACAGTAATTATCAAAACAATATGGTGCTAACTAAGAAATGGAGTGGTGTATCAGTGGAATAGATTAGATACAAAGTATACTATAGTAAATGACCATAGTAATCTATTATATGAGAAACCCCAAAATCCAACCCTTTGGAACAAAAATTCATTATTTGATAAAATAATATGATATTTATATATAATACATAATAATAATAAAATAAAAACTAGAAAACATTATGGCAGAAACTAGGTATAGACCAACATCTCACACCATATACCAAGATAAGGTCCAAATGGGTACATGATTTACACATAAAGGGTGATACCATAAGCAAATTAAGAGAACATGGAATCGTTTATCTGTAAGATTCATGGATAAGAGAAGAAAATTTAGGACCAAAAAGAGCATTACAAAATGTGAAATAGGTAATTTTGAGTATATAAAATTTAAAAATTTTTGCACAAACAAAAATAATATAACCAAAATTACAAGGAAAGCAGAAAACTGGGAGTAAACTTTTGAAACAAATATCTCTGATAAAGGCCTAATTTCTCAACTATATAGAGAACTGAGTCAAATTTGTAAAAATTCAAGGCATTCTCCATTTGATAAATGGTCAAAGGATATGAACAGGCAGTTTTCAGACCAAAAAGTGCTCTCAATTATTATTGAGCAGAGAAATGAAAATTAAAACAACTCTGAGGTACCAGCTCACACTTATCAGAGTGGCTAATGTGACAAAAAAAGGAAAATGTTGGATGTAGAGGGGATGTGGGAAAATCGGGACACTAATGCATTGTTGGTGGAGTTGTGACCTGACCCAACCATTATGGTGAGCAATTTGGAACTATGCCCAAAGGGCAACCAAACTCTGCATACTCTTTGATCCAGTAATGCCACTACTAGGGCTATATCCCAAAGACATCCAAAAAAAAAAAAAAGGAAAAAGGATCAATTTGTACAAAAACATTTATAGCAGCTCTTTTTGTGATGGCAAAGAATTGGAAATCAAAGGAATGCCCATCACTTGGGAAATGGCTAAACAAGCTGTAGTATATGATTTTGTTGGAATATTATTGTGCTCTGAGAAACGAAAAGCAGGATGAATTTTTAAAAGCCTGGAAAGAATTACATGAACTGATACATAGTGAAGTGAACAGAACTAGGGAAACATTGTATACAGTAACAGTAACATTGAAGAATTGTAAATGACTTAGCTTTTCTCAGCAATACTATGATCCAAGTCAATCCTGAAGCATATGATGAAGCATATTATCTGTCTCCAGAGTAAGAACTGATATTGATTGAATACAGACTGGGGCATGCTATTTTTTGCTTTCTTTTTTTCTTTTATTTGCATTTTCTTGTACAAAATGACTGATATGGAACTGTTATTCATAATTGCATATGTATAACCTGCATCTGATTGTTTACTGCCTCAGGGAGGTGGGAACGGAGGGAGCAGGGAGGGATAGAATTTGGAACTCAAAACTTGAAATAATATATCTTTTTCTCATTATAACTCGCCCTACCCAGGCCCCACAAGTAACTAAGGCAGTAGGGAGTCAGAGACAGGCATTTCAGAGAACTTATATTGTTTGATTTGGAGCAAAGAGGAGCAGGCCTTTAGCTGACCCTTTATATTTAAAACAAAACGAGGTACAAAGGAAACAAGATGAAGGAAGATAGGGAGAAAAAAGCCCAATTTGTGCTATTGGGGATGGGTGGCTCAGTTCAGAGAAACTGAGTCAGGGGCTAAGTGCCCTCAACTAGGAGACTTTCAGGGTGTGGGAGGGCACTGGATAAACAGACAATTCAAGTGGCTGTTGGGAGAATGGTTTTTAAATTGATGACTGAGAGTGTAGGTTTGGAACCTAGGGTAGAAAACTACCCTCCTACTCCAGGGGCATAAGAAACTTGAAGACGGGGCTCAGCCTAGGTCTGGTGAATAGGGTCACGGACACTAGCAAGAAAACAATGATAGCTAAAGATGACTGCCTAGAAAAGGGATCTTTGAACTAATGAGCGAGTGTTGAGTCATGAAATATACGGAAGAGAGTTTTTATGTCTGGGGGATACTATTATCTCAGGATTCCCCTCCTATCTGTCTGTTCCTTCTCGGTCTTCTTTGCTGAATCTTCCTCCAAATCACTACCACTAGTCATGGGTGTCCTCCAACGCTCTCTTCTCTTTTGTTTCTATATCATATGAATTCCTGTGGACCCTTTAGTCATCTCTACGCAGATGACAATCAGATACTTATCCAGCCCTAATTACTATCCTGACCTCTTGTCTCACATCTCCAGCTGCCTATATGACTTTCAAACACTACATGTCTAAATTAATCTCCCCCACCCCCAGCCCGATTTTTCTAATTTCCTGATGACTGCCAAGGGAACCACTATCCTTCCAGTCACTCAGACATGAAATCTGGGTGTCATCTTCCACTCCTCACTTTTTATCGACACCTCCCCCAGACCCCGCCACCGTTTGCCTCATCCTGTTGATTATACCTTCCTAACATCTCTTGTATGTGCCTCCTCTTCTCTTCTACCCCATCCTCCCCACCAACCCCACCATTCTGATCTAGGCCCCGATCACCTCACATCTGGGCTATTTCAGTGGCCTTTTGTCTCCTTGTCTCAATCTCTCCCCACTCCAGTACATTCACCACTCAGCTGACAAATTGATCTTCTTGCAGTATAGGCCCAACCATGTCACATATACAACTCCCCTCCCCCTCCATTCAATAAAGTCCAGTGGCTCCCTACTGCCTCCAGGATCAAATATAAAATCCTCTGCTTGTCTTTTAAAGCCCTCCATAGCCTGGTCCCTTCCTACCTTTCCAGTTGTTGTTCAGTCATTTCCATCACATTCCACTCTCTGTGACCCCATTTGGGGTCTTCTTGGCAAAGATTTTGGAGTGGTTTGACATTTCCTTCTCCAGCTCATTTTACAGATGAGGAAACTGAGGCAAGCAGGGTTAAGTGACTTGCCCAGGGTCACACATCTCGTAAACATCCAGGGCCAGATTTGAATTTAGGTCTTCCTGACTCCTGGTCAAGCACTCTATCTGCTATGCCACCTAAATCATCTCCATCTAGTCTGTGATTTAGTGACTCTGTCCTTATCTCTTCTTATAGCCCTAGCAGTTAACACAGTGCTTGGCACATTGTAGGTGCTTAACAAATGTTTATTGATCGATTGATTGATTGATTCATTCCTCTCATAATACTCCATCTCCCAACTCCATCCATATGCACTGGCTGTTCCTCTTACCTACAACTCTTTCCCTCCTCATCTCTACCTCCTGGCTTCTCTGGTTTCCTTCAAGTCTCAGCTAAAATCCCACTTTTTACAAGAAGACTTTCCCAATCCCTTTTATTGCCTTCCCTCTGAGATTATATCCAGTTTATCCTGTATATATCTTGTTTGCTCATAGTCGGTTGTATGTTGTTTCTGGAGAGCAGGGTCTTGTCTTTGCCTTTCTATGTAACCCCAGTGCTTACCGCAGTACCTGGCACAGAGTAAATGCTTCCTACTACTTGTTGGCTTGAGGTTTTTTTTGTTTTGTTTTTGAAGATTTAGGCTTGTACTATACTGAATAATATGAAACTGTATTTGTAATTTACATCAAATCCTCTCTCCCTCACTAATAAAAATGAGCTGTGGACTTGAATCGCCTGTGTTGGATAACAGTTTAGGAACCAGGTATTTCTGGAGATGAAAAGAAGTGGGGGAAGAGGATAAAGTCATAATGGTGGGGGGGGGAATGAAATATTAAGTCAACTTTAAGAAAAACAAAAAAGGAAAGGGAATAAAAAGTGTGGGGGCTGTGGATGAGAATTCAGAGCATCATAGCATCTCTGAGTTGGCTGAGGCTTTAGAGGCCATTCAGCTCAGCTCCTGCCTGGAATAAGAATTCTCTCTTAATATCCACAAAGGGGTCAACCAGGATCTGCTCAAAGAATTCTCTCTTAATATCCACAAAGGGGTCAACCAGGATCTGCTCAAAGAACTCTAGTAATAGGGAACTCACTACCTCATGGGGACACCCACTCCACTTTCAGTCAATTATAATTGTTTGGAAGTTTTCCCTTGTGATTAGCCAGAATCTGCTTCTCTTCTGTTCTCTCCTCTGCTTCTCCTTAACCCAAGTGGTCCCTCCTTCAAGTGGTCTTTCTTGGTTCCTCCAGCCATTAGTCACACCTGCCCCTTCTTCTGCATCCCAACCCCGAAATCCCTTTATATTTATTCGTGCTGTGCTTATTTCCCTATGAATATTACATTCCATCAGTAGAATGTCAGCTCTGAGATTGCAGGGACTAACTCACTATTATATTTGTGAAGCTGGCCATGGACCTCCTTGCAGAAGCCCTGCAGAACTGTGGTGTTCACTAAAAATAAGAACAATGACATCCACAGCCAGGAGCATCTGGAAGACCTCACCACCTATAGGAAATCCTTTTCCCTTTGATGTTGGTGCAGGAAATCCTTCATGACAGTGGCAAATACCATTAGCAACCAAATTCTCCCTGTTTTATGCCTCACTTGACACTAATAAATCAGAAGTGTTGAATAGCGTTATCCCCGTGGTCGCATTTATCAGGAACTCATATCGTTTCAATGTATATAACAAAAAACCCCTGTGGGACAAGGGCCTTTATGGTTACGTATTGTTCTACGGAAGGACATTTTTGTCATTGTTTTAAATCAAGAGTCAACAAACTATGACATAATGTTGCTGGCCACTTGTTTTTATGCTGCCCCAAGCTTATGATGGTTTTGATATTTTTAAATACAATAAAACTTAATTTAAAAATGTAAAAACCATTCTTAGTTTCTAGGAAGGCTGTACAAAAATAGTCAGCAGACAAGATTTGGACCACAGCCCATAGTTTGTGGCCATGTTTTAAATAATAAGCAAATATGAGAGAACAGCACAGTGGCTAGACAACCATTCTCAGTGTCCAGAAGATCTGGGCTTGAATCTCACCTCTTACACATAGTTGTTGTTCAGTCTGATTCTTTGTGACGCCATGGGGTTTTCTTGGCAAAGATACTGGAGTGGTTTTTTTGTCATTTCCTTTTTCCAGTGGATTAAGGCAATCAGGAGTCAAGTAAGTGACTTGCCCAGGGTCACACAGTCAGTAGGTGTCTGAGGTCATATCTGAACTCAGGTCTTCCTGACTCTATGCCCAGTGATCTATCTGCTGAGCCGTCTAGCTGACCCTGAACATAGTAGGTATTTAATGACACATAGAAATGCTTAATAAGTGCTTGTTGCTAACTGACACTTCGAAGTTGTATGACCTTGGGCAAGCAGCAACTTTTCAGTGTCCTAGGTACTTCTCCAATAAATCAACAAGCATTTATTAAGTTCTCACTATGTAATGCTAATAATAGTAATAGTTAACATGTGCATAGTACCCATGTGCCAGGCACTGTGCTAAGTGCTTTACCAATATTATTTCATTTGATTCTTACAGCAATCCTGGGATATAGATGATACTGTGTTTTGTTTTGTTTTGTTTTGTTTTTTAGAAATATAAATTCCATTTAAAATAACTGTAGACAATATTAAATACTGGGAAGTCTACCTGCCAAGACAAATCCAGGAATTATATGAACACAATTACAAAAACACTTTTCAACCAATAAAATAAGACCGAAACAACTGGAAACATCAATTGTTCATGAGTAGGCCTAGCCAACATAATAAATATGACAATTGTTCCTAAATTAATACATTTATTCAGTGTTTTACCAACCAAACTACCAAAAAATATTGTATGGGGCTAGAAAAAGTAATAAGAAATTCATCTGGAAGCACAAATGGTTAAGAATATTATAGGAATTAATTTTTTTTTAAATGTGAAGGAAGGTAGTCTAGCTGAACCAGATCTCAAACTGTATTATGAAGCAGTAATTATCAAAACTGTCTGTTACTGGTTAAGAAACAGAGTGATGGATCAATAGAATGGATTAGGTACACAGTACATTGTAGTAAATGAGCATAGTAATCTAATGTTTGATAAACTGAAAGATCCAAGCTTTTTGGACAAAAACTCATTATCTAACAAAAAACTGTTGGAAATATTGGAAGACAACATGACAGAGAATAGGTATAGACCAACATCTCACAGCATATACCAAGGTCAAAATGGGTACATAAGTTACACATAAGAGTGATTAAGGAAACTTACCTGTCAGATCTAAAGATAAGAGAAGAATTTATTACCAAATAAGATATAAAGAGCATTATGAAATGTCAACTGCATAATTTTGACTATTAATTTATTTTTAGTTTTCAACATTCACTTCCATAAGATTTTGAGTTCCAAATTTTCTACCCATCTCTCCCCTCCCTTCACTCCAAGACCACGTGTATTCCGATAACCTCTTCCCCCATTCTGCACTCCCTTCTATCATACACCTCCCCCACTTATAAAGATATATCCTTCCCTTCTATTTTCCTGTAGGGCAAGATAGATTTCTATACCCCATTGCCTGTATTTCCCAGTTGTATGAAAAAACAATTTTTAACATTTGTTTTTAAAATTTTGAGTCCCAAATTCTCTCCCTTCCTCCCTCCACACCTACCCTCATTGAGAAGGCAAGCAATTCGATATAGGTTATACATGTGTAGTCATGCAAAATACTTCCGTAATAGTCATGTTGTGAAAGACTATATTTTCCTCCATCCTATCCCACCCCCCATTTATTGTATTCTCTCCTTTGACCCTGTGGTAGATGCTATTGTTATCATTATTTTACAGCTGAAGAAACTGAGGCAAACAGATTAAGTGACTTGCTTAAAGTCCTACAGACAGTAAGTGTCTAACAAATATGAATGAAGGCTTACCTAACTCCAGGCCCAGTGATTTGTACACTGCACTACCTGGCACTGTTCTTTGGCCTGGGGATACAGAGATAGAAAAAGAAAAAGAAAGAAAGAAACAATCCCTACCCACAAGGAGTTTACATTCTCTACAGGGGGAGACAAGAAATAGACAGACAGACAGATAGACAGACAGACAGACAGATAGATGGATAGAGAGAGAGATGTACACATATATATAATTATATATTATAAACTATATACAACTCTGAAACCATAGATTTCAGAACAATTGGCAATCCACATTGTTAGAGGGAATTTTCTCACTGCGGGTTTTCTACATCTATGAAATTTTAGACCTAACTTAAAAGCAACAACAACAAACAAACAAAAAAAACAGGCCTTGTGAAATTTTATATCCTAGACACCTTTTAGTCAATTTAGACAATGAAGATGTGGTCTACTGTAGGCAGTAATTTCTAAAAGCCTATTCATCCCCTGCTTATAAATGATTCTACAAAGATGAATAAGTACATGCATGAATCTCTTCTTATAGATGCCCTCTTGATTCTCTCTTTTTTCTTTAGCAAGGTAGTCTGTGCTTTTTAAAAAAATTCTTTTGGCATCTTTTTTCTGAGATATCTTGTAAAAAGTACTTCAATACTCCAATGTTGTGCCACCAGCACAGATTTCCTCTGTATATACTTGGTCATATCCAATTACTCTTCTCCTTTTTTTTTTCTTAAGTGGTTTTGCTTGTTGTTGTTTCAGTCATTTTTTTAGTTGTGTCTGACTTTTCATGACCCCATTTAGGAGTTTCTTGGCAAAGATACTGGAATGGTTTGCCATTTTCTTCTCCAGATCATTTTACAGATGAGGAAACTGAGGTAAACCGGGTTAAGTGACTTTCCCAGGGTTACACAGCTAGGAAGTGTCTGAGACCAGATTTTAATTTAGGAAGAGGACTTCAGGCCCAGTACTCCATCCATTATGCCACCTATCTGCAATTAATAAGCATTTATTTTCTCTCCCCCTCTTCCCATGGAAAAACACCAAATCTTTGTGACAAATATGCATAGTGAAGCAAAACAAATTCTCACACTGGTTGTATCCAAAAATGCACGTCTCATTCTGCATCTTATATCTGTCACCTATGTTAGGAGGTGAGTAACATGGTTCCTCATTGATCCAGTGGAGTTGCGGTTGGTCATTGCATTGATCAGAGTTCTTAAGGTTTTTAAAGTTGCTTATCTTTATAATTTAGTTGTTACTGCATAGACTGTTCGCGTGGTTCTGTTCACTTCACTGCATCAGTTCATGCAAATCTTCCCAGGTTTCTCAGAAATAGTCCTTTTTGTTATTTGTTATGGCACAGTAATATTCCATTACATTCGTATGCTACAATTTGTTCAGTCATTCCTCAGTTGGTGGGCATTTCTTACTGAAGACTGTGGTGCTGAGTCTGACTGTGATTCCATCCTCCTTGATGATGAAAGTAAATCATTATAGAAATGCTGACAAATCAAATTAATTTTCTTTCTACTTGTTCTCCCTTCCAGGTTCATCTATAAATATTCTTGGTATCATCTGACTTGAGCTTCATTAATAGATACAGTTTCTAGAGCCAGAGAAGCAAGCTATAATAGTCCCATTTTACTTTGCCATGGTCAGACAACAGAGGCAATGTTTTATTCAGTTCATACATAGTGCTATGTTTTTAGAGAAATATAGACAAACTAGAACCTTTTCAAAAGTTGCTGAAGGGACAAGATAGGGTAGGAATAGATTTCTGATTCCATAGACCATTGCTGGAAAAAATGCCACATCCTACCAATGCCCACCATAGCTCTATCCATTGACTATTGGCTTAAGCACAAATTTAAATTTTCAGAAATAATACTGTTCTCAGACTCATAACAACAAAACATCATTGGATAAATACTGGTGTTTAAAAAAATGTGTTTTGGTGGCAGCTAGGTGATGCAGTGAGTAGAGCACCGGCCCTGGAGTCAGGAGGACCTGAGTTCAAAATCCAGTCTCAGACACTTAGCACAAAAATACTAGCCATGTGACCTTGGGCAAGTCACTTAACCCCAGTTGCCCTACCTTCCCGCTCCAACAAGAAAAAAAAAATGGGTTTTCATATCATGTAAAAACTTGGAGTCACAGAAAGCATAACATAGTTTCCCAAATACAATCCAGTATGCTTTCTTTCTTCTGTTCACTTCTCAGGCCAGTCCACAGTTAGTACTAAGGGAATCACTCAATGGACTGCTCATTTGGCTATGGGTCACAGTTTGAGCAATAGATATTTTTTGTCCACTTAGTTTTTCCTGATGGAAAGAGGCAGAGAAACAGAGAAAGGGCAAGAAATATAGACACATACACAGACACACAGAAATGAGGACACAGAAAAAGAGATAAAGAGAAATAGACACAGGAATACACTGAGGGGATAAAAATCTCAGAATTGGGAGGGATGTCAGAGACTGAAAAAGAATCCTTCTTATAACATTGCCCAACAAGCAGGCACCCCCCTCCCATTGACTGAAGACCTCTTGCGAGGAGGATCCTTCCTAAGGCAATCTATTCCACTCTTGGACAGCTCTAATTATTAGGAAGTTTTGCCCTGCGTTAAATCTATAGCTACCTCTTTGCCACTTTTATTCATTGCTTCTTGTCTTAACCTCTGGAGCCAAGCAGAACAAATGTATTCTCTTTTCCTCATGATATTCCTTCAAATACTTGATAGATAAATTGCTGCCTACTGTTCAACTGATCTATGGAATGGTCTTAAGGTCTGTCTGTTCACTCACCTTTGGATGCTTTCTTACTTTTCATTGCTGGCCAAGAATAGACATGGTAACAACTCATGAGAAACTTTCCCTGGGGCTAACATCTGCCTCAATAAAACTGGAGGCTAAAGGAGTAGTTGCTGCTATGCTATGAGAATGACATTTTCATCCCAATTGGAATAAAAACTTCACCGCCATTCAGGGTGATTGGTGACTTCAACTGCCCAGATCACTGGGGACCAGGGCACTCTAGAGAGTAGATTTGGATGGGCTAGGGATCTATTTGAACATAATGACGTTGGCAACAGCTGCTAAGGAACTTCCCCTTCCCCCACCCCAGGTGAATTTCCCTCGCTCCATCCCTCCATTTCTCCCTCCCTCCCTTCCTTCTTTCCTTCCTCCCTCCCTCTCTCTCTCCCTTCCTCTCTCCCTCCCTCTCTCTCTCCCTTCCTCTCTCTCTCCCTCCCTCCCTCCCTTCCTTCCTCCCTCCTTCTCTTCCTTCCTCCCTTCCTTCCTTCCTTCCTCCCTCCCTTCCTTCCTTCCTTCCTTTTTTCTTTCTTTCCTTCCCTCCTTCCTTCCTACCTTCCTTCTAAATGCTTTTAATGCTTATCAAATACTTTCTTTGTCCCATGTCAAAATTTAGAACCAGGTCATGGTCCTAAAGTCTTTTTTGGAAGTCAGTATGGTAGAGTGGTATGGGCCTGAGGTCATAGGGCATACCTTTAAACCTGAGGTCAGAAAATCTGAGTTTGAGTCCCAGAATCTTAGACAGGTCTCTAAATCTCAGTTATCTCATCTGTAAGATAGAGATAATAATAATGGGGAAAAATCACATTTAAATGTACCTTAATAAATGGCTTCTTGATTGATATGTGACTTGTCAGCTTACAAAGTGCTTTCTTCACCATAGCCCTGTGAAATCAGGAGTGTATTATCATCTTTATTTTATAGATTAAAAAAATGGAGGGTAAGAAAGGTAAAGTCAGTTTTGTCATCTATTCGTAACCTGGGACTCAAGCTCATCTGCATAAGACTCTCCTCATTGGTAGAGAAATGATTACTTGATGCTTCATGGCTGTGTTAGGTGAGGAATTGTTGAGAGCTCAGGATAGGAGAGATCTGACTTCTTTTGGCTTCAAGAGAAGAAAGATGAAGATCCTGATTCTCTTCAAGGAGGGGTCCCTAAAGGGAAAGATAGACATCAGGAACGTGCTGATATCCTGAAGAGCTGGTGCCTTGATCATGTCCCTGTCCACAGCTTACCCTTACCATACTACAGACTTTCATGTAAAATCTGGATCTCTCTCTGTCTCTGTCTCTGTCTGTCTCTCTGTCTCTCTCTCTGTCTCTCTCTGTCTCTGTCTCTGTCTGTCTGTCTGTCTCTCTCTCTCTGTCTCTCTCTCTCTTTCTGTGTCTGTCTCTTATATTTTGTTCCCAGTGAGAGTATCTTAGCACAGTATCTGGCACATAGGCTTAGGGCTTTTAAATTATCTTTTGAACATCTTCACTTCTGCCTCAGCTACCACTCTCTGAGCTCAGTCTGCTGTTTGAGTTGGAGTAATACAATACCATAAAGATTTATTAAGTACCTGCTATGTGCCAGAGACTGTGCTAAACTTTGGGGATACAAATTAGGAAGAGGAAACCAGTCCCTGCCCTCAAGGAGTTTATAATCTACTGAGAGAAGACAATAAACAAAGGGAAGGTGGGGGAGGGTAATGCTAGAGGTTGCCTGACCCCAGAGCATGATGAAGATGATGATGGAGTCGAAACTAAGCAGAGCAGCTGAATGAAGATGAAGAATACATGGGTGAGCATATTCCTTTCAATGCCCATCGTGCCCTTGGTCACTAGCTTGTGTCCATTTAAATGACCTTGGGAGTTTTCCTTAGAAAGACTGACGTGTGGGTCAAAGAAGCAACCTTTTTACCTGTCTTTTGGCAACCCCCCAAACTGAGTCTCCCCTTACATAGGAACATATATTTAGAGTTGGAAGAGACCTTGGAAAATACTGAGTCAAACTCCCTCATTTTATAGGGGATGACACAGAGACACAGGAAAGATAAATGACTTGCCCAAGGACACATAGCTAATAAGTATCCAAGGTAGAATTTGAACTCAAGTCTTCCTGGCTCCAAGTATAGTACTCCACCTACCATACCACCTGCCTTCATCTATATACATGGAAATTTAACAACAGAAGAGTTAAGTAATACTAAAATAAAACCAACAACAAACCACACATAAAAGATATTACAGGGAAGTCTATAATTCCATTTCCCAAATGAAGGCTAAGGAATGCCATGGAGTTCACAGGAGGGAGAGATCTCTGTAGGATGGAGTAGCAGGGAAGGTTTCATAGAGAAAATGGGACTTGGACTTTTAAGGAAGGAAAAGACTTTGATAAGTAGAGGGGAAGAAGGAAGGAATTCTGAAGAGGAGGGTTAGTGTACAAAATTGGGGAGAGGGATAGCCTGGAAGTGGCAGAGGGGCACAGAAAAAGAATTGTAAAGGCATCAAAAACAAATTTGTAAATGACCCTGAGTGCTGTTCAAAATCACCAGCATGAGGCAAATTAGACAAGTCTGCTCATCAATTCGTAGTTACCCTCCTGCATATCTAAGTTGGATACCCAATACAAGCACGTACAAGCGTATGTGTGTGAAACAGTCGATTTCAATGTGATGTATGCAAAGCAGTCAATTTCTAGCATGTTGCTCTGGGGATGGTTTATATTTGTTTGATATACCTGTAAAAGTTTGTGAGATTTGGATTTCAGAAAATAGTAAACTTTAGTACAACAAATTTCAGCTTATATTTTTTTACTCAAAGATTGGTAGAGTGTAGAGGAAGAATAGGGGATAGACACTCATCCAGTATGCATTTAAGAAGATCCTGAAGAAAGGAGAGAGAGAAATGTTATTCATAGTGTCATAGGACCATAGATTTGAAGGTGGAAATCTCTTTATTGATCAGGCCCAGACTGGTTTAGTGTCCAAGGCATACAGATAATCAGCAGCCGTGGCAGTTATGACATGCGTTTTTATGTAGACTGATCAGGTTCCCCTTTAGGGGCGCAGGGGCTATCTTTGGGATTAGTTTGGTTTGGGGCTTCCTTAAGCAGAGCTGGTAGGGAATTGGTGTTACTGAGGTTTGGGAGAATTCACACTGCAGTGCAGGATGTCTTTCTGACCCAGCATTGCTACCTTGGTGAATGGGGAGCAGCATGTGTTTTTAGTAAATTGCATCTTTTTAATTGTATTGTGAGTAAATCTATTTTTATTGCGGTCCATGAGCTTTTCGTTGGATTCTAATCCCAACCTTTAATCACTGGATTGGCCTAAGCTTAACCAGGCCTTATTTAGAATAGCAGCAGGGCACGAATTTGACCACAGGTCCTCTGACTCCAAATGCAGCACTGCTCTTTCCATGACATAGCCCTTGACTGTAATTCCACACTCTCAATACCTGGCTGGTCCACCTTCTATTCTAGTCAGGTGCCTGTGTCTGGCTTGCTTCAGATTCGTTCAGTCAATTGTGGTTGGGAAAGTTTCTCACCCCAGATCGATGCACACTAAAGGGTAAGTGGCTGCTTTGTGTCATTCTTGAACATAAAACGGGTCAGCCACCAACATTCAGATGTCACTCATGGCCAATTTAAAGTCATGTCAAAGCTAGCCTGCTCCTAGTTGGATTTTCTGTAACATGCCTTGAATCAGGATAGGGACACAGGTGGCTATGCCACAGGCATACACACAGCCTCTCTATATCCATTATTCTGATGCGGAATGTAGACAGACAAACTCTACTTAAACCTAAAAGAACAACTAGGAGATGAGAGGGAGAGGCATGTGGATTATAGATAGTGGGAAGACACTAGGAAGACACTCCATTTCTTCCACTTCATTCACTCCACTTCTCTGTCTTCCTCTAGGACTTTCTTTCTCTGTCTCTATCCCTTTCCCTTCTCTTCCCCGCCCTCTTTCCCTTCCCCTTTCCTTTCTTTCTCTATCTCTCCTTTACTTTATCTCTCTTTTTCTTCTTTCCCTCTTTCCTTCCTTCCTTCCTTCTTTCTGTCCTTCCTTCCTTTCTTCTCTCTGTTCCTCTTCCTTCCCTCCCTTCTTCTCTCCCCCTCTCTTTCTTTCTTTTCCTTCCTTCTTTCTTTCCTTCCTCCCTTCCTTCCTTCCTTCCTCCTTCTTTCTGTCTTTCTCTCTTTCCTAAACCCATTTATCCAAGTCAATAGCAAAACAAAAATCAGAAAAGTATACAGTTATCCCTTCCACATTATGACTTTATCCATCATGGTTTCAATGTGTCATAAGTCAGCATAAGAAATCAAATGGGAATTTTGGGGGGAGTTTTGTGGAAGCTGCAGATGATACATGAAGCCCAGCAGACAACACAGAAAAAGTTTAGAAACTCAGAAATGCATAAAATATATCCAGAGTATATAATATTAACCCAAATTTTATAAGGTACTATAAACACCCCATAAAAGAAAATGAAAAAATTCAGACTTCTCTGGTATGAAGGGAGGGCCAAAAAGTTTTACACATATTTTCCAGATTGTAGAAGCATCGTTCCCTTACCCCCTGCCATGTAAAAAGGATAACTGTACATAGAAGAATACTAGGCAATATGTAGTGATGGAGCTCTCCTATTGGGAGCAAGATAACATGGATATGCTTGTACTTTCCAAATGTGCATAGATTGTGTCCTGTAGGTAGTTAGGTGTATAGTCACTGGAGTATCCTCGCAAATAAGGCTCTATATAGTACTACTTGTGCTATCAATGTGCAGTTGTTTTATCTGAATTAAAACTGTAATGAAGTTGATTACTAGGGATGCAAGAAAATCACTCTTGGGACGGCTAGGTGGCAGAGTGAATAGAGTACTGGCCCTGGAATCAGGAAGACCTGAGTTCAAATCCGGCCTCATACATTTGACACACTTACTAGTTGTGTGACCTTGGGAAAGTCACTTAACCCCAATTGCCCTGCCCTCCCCCCTCCAAAAAAGCAAAAAAAGAAAAAGAAAATTACTCTTGTTTGAAAGCCCTGGTGTATGTGTTTAGACTATACAATTCCATGTCTCTATCTCTTTTCTACATTTGTTTCATTGGCTGCCTTCTGTCTCCCATAATTCGTCTGTGGTACAACTCAGAACAGTTCTCCAGTAAAGGGTTCACCCCAGCTGGCTTTTTCACCATGACTGTCCTCAGAACCCAAAGATCCTGGCCCTCACTTGTGATTCAAGCAAGCTGCTTAGCCACTGCCCATTTGTAGTACTTTATATGATAACCATCCCCATCAGTTCTGCCAGGATGTGGTCAGGAATCACTAATCAAAATGACCCAAACCATTTGTTCTTGTTCAGTCAAGTACAACTCTTTTTGACCCCATTTGGGGTTTTCTTAGCAGAGATGCTGGAATATTTTGCTATTTCTTTCTCCAGCTTATTTTACAGATGAGGAAATTGAGGCAAACAGAGTTAAGTGACTTGCCCAGGGTCACACAGCTAGTAAGTATGTGAGGCTGGATCTGAATTCAGGTCTTCCTAACTCCAAGCTTGGTGCCTTGTAGGTGCCTTACGCAAACCTTAAAAAGCAATAATCATGCCCAATTGTCTCAACCATCTTCCTACTGAAGTGCAGAATCCAGACCAAATCTGGCAGTACTTGTGCAGGAATTTAGCCTCTTCTAAAGGAAAGGGAAAGAAAGATGCATGGGGCTACAGCGAGAAGGAGGGGGAAGAAGGAATTTGCATTACTTGGCTTAATCGGCTCTAAAAGCTAACATCCTGTTTTTGTGTAGGTTGGGCACATCAGTGTCTGGAAGCTTCTGCTACAATGACCAGCCTACAGGAAGTCAGTGTCAACAGCCTTGCATATGGGAACCTTGCTTTTCTGAACTCAAGTGCATGTTGACCAAGTCTGAAAAATAGATCCCAGCCCCACCCCAGCCCCTCTGCTCCCCTCTCCCACCCCTCCCCAATCTCCAGCCCCTAACCTAATATTGCAGGCTCCAGGCCTCACCCCCTCCTCTCCAGAGAGTTTATCAACAGGAAGTGAAGTCAGCTGGAACACTTTGTTCTCTTGACATTTTTGTTTTAATTCTGCAGCTGTCCTGAACCCTTGGTGGAGTATCTCTCTGGCTCTGGGCACTTGGGTCTGCCTGTCTGTCTCCTCTCATACACACACGGTTATCACAAAGCTGGTGGGCTGAAAAGAGTGATTATGGGTTAGTGGAAATGAGAGTATGGTTAAAAAAATAAAAACAAAAGGCTCAGAAGGGGTCTCCTGAAAACACTAGTCACTGCCTTCCTCTCGAGTGACTCTTCTTGAGTCAGTATCTTTTTTTTTTTTTTTTTTTGCTTTTTGGAGGGCAGGGCAATTGGGGTTAAGTGACTTGCCCAAGGTCACTTGCCCACAGCTAGTACATAAGTGTCTGAGGCCAGGTTTATACTCATGTCCTCCTGACTCCAGGGCTGGTGCTCTATTCACCTAACCACCCCAGAGTCAGTATCTTCTTGACCGGCATGGCTTTGCCTCCTGTCCCCTGTCTTCCCACTCCATATGCCAGAACTCAGCATTGTGTGGCTTGGGTGCCCCTGCAGGTGAGTCAGCTACTTAGGGCCATACTGTGCCCCTCTCTTCCAGGTCTCAAGATGGCCTCCTGTGCCAAGGTGTGACTCTGCCCCTCCATGTCAGAGCCAAGTATGGCCACTGAGCACTGTCCTGGAACAGGAGGGCTGCCAGTGCTGGGGCCTGATGCAGCCTCACTCTGCCAGACCTAAGTAATGCCATGGGCATTGCCTCTGCCCCTTTGTGACAGACCAAGAATGCTGTCATGGGCTCTGCTACTGCTAGGGTTGAGCTCTGTCTTCTCCTCCATTCTGGAGGAGGCGTATACCAGGCTGAGCTTGGCCTCCTTATGCCAGGCCCTAAACCCTTCCACAAAGCTGCTATTGCCCCTCTGCACCAAATCCACTCTACCCAGCAGGTAACACAGTTCAGGGCATCATTGGACCTGGATGATCAACCAAGTTGATGAGGTCAGGAATGGCCCTATGGGATGGCTCAGGCAACTCCAAGGTGCTCTGGCCAGCCAGGTCAGTCATCTTTCCCATGTCAGAAATTCTCCCTACTGACAGTCAACCCTGACTGAAGGACTCAGGAGCTCCTGGTTGGCTTGAATATGCAGCAGACTTGTACCAAGACTAGGAATGTCCAGCTCAGGATCCCTCATATAGGTTAATGGAAGGAGGCCTAATGCAAAAAAGGTATCCAGAGACCCTTCTAACACAGTAAATGGACTCTACTGGCCAGGTTCAAGCTGTCGCTAGTTCTGCCAAGGTATGGGAAGGTGCCTGGGCTCCAAGTTCTATAGGGGACTCTCACCCACTCACCTCTCACTGGAAGGTGGCAGGGAGGAGGAGGGAGGGAGGAAGAAAGAGACAGAAACAGAGAGAGACAGAGAGAGGAGAAAGAGAATTACAGATAATGGCTCTAGAGGAAAAGTAGAAATTATTCCTTTTTCAAACCAGTCTTTGAATCCTCTTTCTCATTATTGGTGTGGAAATATTAGTTTTTTTAAAAAAGTTACCTTAGAGTAATGGGTCCAATGGTTTGTTGATATGGTACTGATTTTTTGCTAGAGTGATTTCCAAATCTATTATATTCATTTTACAATTCCAAAGGTACACATTAAAACTGATATTGCCTCACTGTTGTTCAGTCATGTCTGACCCTTTGTGATGCCATGGACCATAGCATGCCAGTGTTGGCCATGGGGTTTTCTTGGCAAAGAGACTAGAGTGCTTTGTCCTTTCCTTCTCCAGTGGATTAAGGCAAACCAAGGCTAAGTGACTTGCCCAGGGTCACACACCCAGTAAGTATCTGAGGCCAGATTTGAACTCAGGTCTTTCTGACCCCAGGTCCAGCACTCATATCCATTGAGACACCTAGTTGCTTCAGTGGCATAAGTATCAGTTGTTTTAAATGTGTTTTTCCCGTTCAGCTTTGATTTCAGAATGCCAATGTCAATCTCAAACTAGTTTAGCCATTGTCTTCTCTTTTTTATTTTTATGCCTCTGGGATCGAATATAAAATCCTCTGTTTAGCATTCAATGCCCTTTATAACCTGGTCCTTTCCTACCTGTCCAGTGTTCTTAGGCCTTCTTCTCTTTATGTGCTCTCTGATCCAGTAACATTGACTTCCTTGCCATTTCATGAATAAGATATTTCATCTGTCAGCTCTGGGCATTTTCTCTGGCTGTCCCCATGCCTGGAGTGTTCTCTCCCTCCTCATTTCCTTCCACTGACTCCCCTGCCTTCCTTTGAGTTCCAGCTAAAATTCTATTTCTTACAGGAAACCTTTCCCGACCACACTTAATTCTAGTGCTTTCCCTCTGTTAATTATTTCCTATTTGTCCTATATATAGCTTGCTCCTTATGTATTTGTTCTATGGCGTTTTTGTTTGTTTGTTTTGGGCTAGGCAATTAGGGTTAAGTGACTTGCCTAGGGTCACACAGCTAGTAAGTATCAAGTATCTGAGGTTGGATTTGAACTCAGGTCCTCTTGGCTCCAGGACTGGTATTCTATTCATTGTGCCACCTACTGCCTCTATTTGTTTGCATGTTGTAAGATTCTTGAGGACGGGGATTGTCTTTTGCCTCTTTTTCTATCCTCTGCACTTAACACAGTGCCTGATACATGATAGGTGCTTCATAATTGCTTATTGAATGACTAACTGACTGCTTTCAATAGACTGGGAAATTAGGTAGATGTCCATACTCCAGGCATGGAGGCTGCATTGGTGTAGACATATGAGACCCACATCACAGAGACGAGGTGTGACAGATGTTGATGGTTCCTCTTTGGAGAGTACAGACTGTAGAAGGTAAGGCTAGAATGGAGGCCATGAGTACCAGTCCCAACTTGGCAGCTTCCTACTTGTCAGCCCTAGAAAGGCTGCAGGGTAGAGAGAAGGATCGCTGGATGAGTTAGAGGACCTAGGTCCCAATCTCACCTCTATCTCTTGATCTTGGGATGACCTTGGGCCATTTAACTTCAAGCCTAATGACAGAATTGGCCTAGGGGACCTCTCTATGGTCCTGTCTGTCTGTAACTTTATCATCTTGTGCTCTAATGATCGCCGGCCAGATGTTATGATCACTTAGCTGCTGTCATGCTGGACTGGCCTGAGGAGCATATGGGAGCCCCTGGATGAACTGAACATTTTCCCAGGGACTGTTATATTAAATTGTGCTTTTTTTGTGGGATTTTGGACAAATACTGCAATTTAAATGTTTTTATAATGCTAAGTCACTGTTGATTGGTTAATAAAATTTCTTTCACTATAGCTTATCTAATATTTGACTTGGTCACTGTCCAATAGAGAGATTTTCCCAGGTTTCTTGAGGGAATATTGGGCTAATAAAGTATGATACTCCTGATTTTTGTGTAGTCCTTCTCTGTTCTCTAGGAATTTATGACATGAGAATGACAGAATCATAGGTCTAGAAAGGGCCTTAGAGTCACAACGTCAGCATTGGAAGGGACCTCAGAAGCCACATAGTCAGAACAAGAATCTTGTGTACCACATACCTAATAATGTATGTATGCTTGAAGATTTCTAGTAAGGGAAAACACCTTACCTCCTGAGGCAGCCATTCTACTTCCTGATAGGTCTAATTGAATCCTAGTCATTTTCCTCTGAATATCTACCTTATCAATGATTTCTCAATTGTCAAGGCTGATGACTTTTTCTCAGCCCCCATCTTTTTTAACATCTCTACAGTGTAGGACCTCATCAACCATGCCCTTTCTAGATAACCCTCTTCTCTCTGAGTTGTCATGAAACTGCTCTTTCTTGTTCTACTGCTTGTTTGCCCATTCCTCAAACTCCTTTGCTGGGCCATTGCCCATGTTATGCTTCTTAACTGTGGATGTCCCTCAAGGGTTTGTCCTGAGCCCTTTTGTCTCTCTACACTCTGTTGGTAATCTCATTTTCTCCCATGAATTCAACTATCACTCTACACAAATGACTCCCAGATGTATCTATCCAATCTTAGTATCTCTACTGAGCTCTAGTCCCGTATCACCAATTGTCTATTGGACATTTCCAATTGTATGATCCAAATAAACTCAACAAGTTAAACTCAAAACACATTAGCTTTCCCCTTCCCCCAAACCATCAACTTCTGCATTTCTATCGAAAGCATTCCATCTTCCCTGTCACCAAGGTTTGCAATCTTGGAATCATCTTCAGCTCTGTATTTTCCCTCACCCCCCAAAATGTGCTGCATCCTGGTTCTAAGAGCCAATTGTTAAATTTTCAGTGCGAGGATTTAAACTTCAGAAATTGGCAAAAGCCACAAATCAGGGCTTGATTAATTATTTTGTTGATTGTCTAGACTTAAGAAAATCATGGTGCAAATGTAATAATGAGAACTAAACTTAAAGGGTACTGTTCATATACTTCTTTCCCCCCAGAGAGCTGGTTGTTAAATATTTAAGAGCATACTCCTGTTTATGCCTCATATCTAACCAGTTGCCAAGTCTTGATTCTACCTCCACATCTCAAGCTTCAGGTCTCTTCTTTCTTTCTTTTGCTTTTTTGGAGGGGGGAAGGGAATTGAGGTTAAGTGACTTGCCCAAGGTCTCACGTCTCATAAGTGTTAAGTGTCAGAGGCCAGATTTGAATCAGATCCTCCTGACTCCAGGGCCAGTGCTCTATTCACTGTGCCACCTAACCGCCCCAGGTCTCTTCTTTCTAATGCTACAGCCACCATCCTGTCTCAGACCTTCATTACCTCTCAGCCTCCCAGTTAGTCTCCTTGTCTCAATTCTTACTCCACCAAAATCCGTGCTTGAATTATTGCTAGATTATTATTCTTAAAGCACAGATCTGAGGGATGTCAGTTCCCTTGAACAAGAAGTCTAGGGTAAAATACTACCTCCTCTCATGGACATTTTAAACCCTTAAAAGCCTGGCTCCAGCCTTGCTTCACTTATTAAAATACAGTAATAACATTCTTTTACAATATCTCCCTTAGACCTTGGTATTTGGACACCCTACCCTCATCTTGAGCCTCAGGGTCCTCCTCTCCACCTTCCCCAATCTTCAGAAAACTCTGTTCATTATAGTTTCAAAAAAACTGTGTGGTGAGCCATCATGGTGTAAACTAGAAATGTCAAGCTTGTAACAGGCTGAAGTGCCTGCTGAACCAGATTAAAATATAATTGGGAAATATTTAACAAAATGAATAAAAATACAATACAACATAACATTAATTTGTTTTCTAAGTCAATGTATATGACTAGCAGGGATTTGTTTCTATTTGAGTTAGATCCCATTGGTGTAAGCCTTTTTCCTAGAATGTCTTACAAATAATGTTTTGAATGGTTGGGAGTTTGGGATTCACTCTTCAACCATCAGTCATGAATGCTACACAGAACTGTAATATGAACAGTCACATTTGTAGTTATTATTATAATCCAAACAGGTTTAAGCACTTATCAGCAACATGAATGGCATCGATTACCACAATTCCATGATTTTATATACAGAAGAATTTTCAGGAAAGGTATCAAGCAACTTGAGTCAAATCTTTGTAAATTTCCTTTATAGAGATGACCTAAAGGAACCCAGATTATAATAGTTATCTGTGCAATCATCAAAGGGTTAATAATACATCGTCCTGTATTTTATAAAAATCATCCTCTTTTTCAAGGTCCTCTATCCTAAAAAGGTTTCTTAGGGTGCCAAATTGTCCAGTAGCTTAAGAGTATGTTTTAATGCACAAAGGAGACCAGTGATCAAGTGATTCTTGATTTTATATTTGGACACTGGAAGGAGGAAAGTGCTAAAATAATTACTTGACAGAAAAATTTGAGATTGCAGTTCTATTCATGACTCACTATAACTCTATATTAGACCATTATTTAAAATGTAATTTTGTGGTTTGTCCCACATTACTATAAGATCATCACCAAAAATATAAACATTGTTATTAGCGAAAGTCAAAACCCTAAACTTTTTTGAAAAAGGTTAAAAAAAAAGCCCCTACCTTGAAAACAATGATACTTCAAGAATTTATGTGAGATCTCATGTGGAAACCCCATCAAACATACTAATCAACAGTTGTATGGTAATAGAACCTAGACCTTATAATATTGAGTTGCCTTATGGATAGTTCTCGTGTATCAGTTGCTATGCTAGTATATATTACTGAGATGATAAAAGTACCAAATGTCCATACAGCCATATATGAATGTGCTTTAGATGAGGATTCTAAAGTAGACCAAATTTTCTCACTTCATTGTTATAGATAATAAAAAGTAAAGTATTGATATTAACAAAATATACATTTATATTCAAGTCTTTAAAACTATTCTGGACCTCATTTAGTGACATCACTCAAAAATGTAGGTGAGAATTTTGAATTGTTTAGAAGGAATATTTTTGAAAATATATTAAGATTTAGTTTTATTTTTCTTATATTTACTTTAATTTCCATCACAACATAATGATAAATCAATATAGTTCATATAGACTCCTGAATTTTGTAATATGTTTTAAAATTAAATTGTTCATAAGGATTCTACATATAAAAAAAATTGTCTCAGGGCTTGGCACGCACTAGAGGTAGACCTGCCCACCCATAGCTTTGGCTCCCCCTGACTCAAGTCTTTTCCCACTCTTCCCATCTGGGTTGATGGCAACATTCAGCTTGTAATCCTGGCTCCAAGGTCAGTATGGCTCAAACTCCTGGGTCTGGGGCCTTTACTACCTGTGCCTAGAACTAAGACATCAGACCAAAACCTCATGTTCTTTTCTCAGGGTCTCCTGGTTTAAAAGGAGAGGGGGAAAAGGTAGCTCTTTTGGCACTTGACTTAGTGCTTGATGCCCATGGATGCTTCATTCTCTGATACCAGTGGAAAGAGACAGAGAGATACTGTCCTAGTCTAGTAGTTTTAAAAACAGACTACACAGTGAAAGGAAAGAGGTTAGGGTTGGAAGTAGAATGCAGAGTATCTTCCCCAGAAGCAGATCCCTGGCATCTACCACATAGGTACCTCCATCTTGAATGATCTGGGTGTGTATAAGCCCTGTTAAACACCATTAGGCTGCAAGTTCCTTGAGGGCAGTGTCTGTCTTTCTTCTTCTTTTTTTTAATGTGTATCCCCAGCACTTAGCCCAGTGCCTGGAAATGTAGTAGGTGTCCAACAAATGCTTGTTTCCTTTCTTCCTTTACCCAGTCATATCAGTCTCTTAGTTTTTTTCCTCTTCGTTCAAGATTCAACTCAAATCCTACCTTCTCTAGGAAACCTTTCCTAGTTCTCCCAGCTACTAATGCCTTCCTCTTCTAGGTTACTTTTATGTATACCGTATGTATGTTGTATATACATAGATATACGTGTTTCTCCCCTTGCCTTCTTCCCATTACAATGTATACTCTTTGAGAGCAATGACTATGTTAACTTTATTTTTTTTAGTATTTTGCCATTTTTGTATCCTCAGTACTTAGCACAGTGCCTGACGCATAGGCATTCTTAAATGCTTGTTGACAGACTGATTGACTATGTTCTAGCCAAGGATCAAATGAAATAATATATATAAAGTGCTTTGCAAATTTGAAAGTACTATAAAAATACTATTATTATCTAGCTATATTTCTTTCTTCCTCTCTATCTACCTATATCCTGAACAGGCAATACATATGACAGTGAGCTACACCAGACCTGAGTAGGAGGGTTGGGGCTGGATTGAATTGGTGAAACCACCAAGCGTGTTCATGATCTCAAGCTGTCTGCTGCAAGAGTCCACTTCTTGAACAATGTTTAACTGATGAATCTTTTAAGTTTGTGAAACATGGAGTACCACGTTTTTGTAATTAACAAAATTACAAGTAACTCAATGAAGAAATTCATAGGGGGTGTACATATGCTACAATGTATTGCCAATGATGACTTGTATTCAAGGAATGGCATAAAAGACATTATTGAGTCCATATATTACTGGAAAAGGGAGCTGGAATGGTCGTTTGAGAAGAATAAGAGACAACAGATGGGTGGACTGAACAATATCTGTTACCCCAGAGATATTAAAAGAGCTAGAGAAAGACTTTTAGTGAATTGATGGATCTTCTACAAGGGAGTTATGGCAATGCATGGATGAGATTCATGTAAGATGTGATCTGCACTACCCTAGTTCCTTCTATCATCACCTCTTGCCTAGCATAATGGGATAGCCGGTCTTCCATCTCCAGTCTCTCTCCTCTTCAATTCATTTTCCATACAGCTGCCAATGTAATATTTCTAAAGTCCAGGTCTCACCATATCAGTTTCCTGCTCAATAAAATCCAGTGACTCCTTCTTGTTTCCAAAATCCAAAATAAACTCCTTTATTTGACATTTCAGGCCCTCTACATCCACTCACTAGTTTATCTTTCCAGGCTTGTTACACACTGCTTTCCTTCATATACTACAACCCAGCTAAAATGGTCTTGCTCTTTTCACATATGGCATTCTATCTCCCATCTCCATGCCTTTGAACAGTTTGGTCATCCTTTATGGCTTTCACTGTCCTTATCAGATCTGTAGGAACTGAAGTATGATTGATGTCTGCCTCTTTTGCACTGGGGTAATAGGTTCTTGGGTTAATTCCTCTTGTGTAAACTGATGAGGTTGATGATGAGGTAGATGAATATAAATGCACCATCCAACCCTATTCAGGGAATGACAAGGGAATAATAGTCAGATTGTTAATTCAGGGATGAAAGACCTAGCTGGTCATGCTCTACCCCAAGTTCTTTCCCTGTCCTGCATCCATTTCTGACTCAGTCATATGATGCTCTGCCTTAGTGGAATTTTCAAGAATTTTCAATTTTCAAAATTTACCAATTTTCAATGGTATGCGGACACGAACACAAACACATGTAGGAGATAACATAAAAAACAATGGAGAGGTTGCCATACTGCCTGGCACATAATAGGCTTTTAGTAAATGAATGAATGAAAAGGCTATGGATATTACCCAGAAGTAAAGTAGAGTCTGGCTGTGTGTGTGTATGTGTGCACGCACACGTGTGTGTGTACACATGCATGCATGTACACATGTATGTCAACTGGAGATTAGGGGAGGAGGCCCTAGATTTATAGGGAAACCTTAGAAATCATTTAGTCCGACTTCCTAATTTTTCAAATAAGGAAGTTGAGACCCAGAGAGGATGAATGACTTTAAAAAAAATAACCAAGTTTTTTCAATTATCAAGCATTTATTTTTTTCCCCTCCTCATCTCCCTCCCCCATACACACTGGAAAAGAAAAATGAAAAACATAACCCTTGTAACAAATAAGTGTAGTCAAGAAAAACATTCCATATTTGTTGTTTCTAAAAGTGTGTGTCTTATTCTGCATGTTAGTGCATCATCTCCCTGCCAGGAAGTGAGTAGCATGCTTCATCATTGGTCCTCCGGAATAAAGATAGATCACTATATTAATCAGAGCTCTTAAGTGTTTCAAAATTATTCATTTTTATAATATTGATGCCAAAGTATAAATTATTCTTGTGGTTCTGTTCACTTCACTTTGCATCAGTCCATATGTCGTCCTTGGTTTCTCTGAAACTGTCTCTTAATTTTTTATAGCACATATTCCACTACATTACTATATAATAATTTGTACAACCATTCCTCAATTGATGGGCATTTCCTTGGTTTTCAGTTCTTTGAGACCAAAAAAGAGCCACAAATATTTTCATAGATGTAGGACCATTTATTCTCCGTTTGGTCACTTTGGGGTATAGGTCTAGTGGTGGTATTATTGGATCAAAGGGTATGCACAATTTAGTAACTTTTGGGAATGATGGTTTTCCAAAATGATTGAATCAATTCACAGCTCCACCAACAGTGCATAAGTTTTCTCATAGCCCTTCTCACATTTGTCATTTTCTTTTTTGGTCAGCTTTGGTGATCCAATGGGTGTGAGGTAGAACTTTAGGACTGCTTTAATTTTCATTCTCTAATTATTCTTGATTTGGAGCATTTTTTTTTTCTTGTGGCCATAGATAGGTTGGACTTTTTCTCCTGAGAACTACCTGTTCAGACCTAGGTTTCTTGCAGCAGAGAAAAAGCATTCCAGTAAAAGTTTCTTGAAGAAGATGGAACTTTAGCTGAGACTTGAAGAAAGCCAAGGAGACTAGGAATCAGAAATGAAAAAGGAGAGAGTTCCAGATATAGGGGAACACAAGTGAAAACACCTGAAGTCAGGAGACAAAGTGTCTGGAACGAAGAACAGGAAAAAGGCCAGTGTTATTGAATTTTAGAGTATATGGTGGGATAGAAGGTCTAAGAAGACAGGAAAGGTAGGAAGGGCCAGCCAATGAAGGACTTCAAAAGCCAAACAGGAATTTATATTTCACTCTAAAGGCACTCTAAAGGAGTTAATTAGGTGGGGGTGCTGGTGACATGGTTAGAATTGTGCTTCCGAAAAATCAATTTGACAGCTGAACAGAAGATGGATTGGAATGGAGAGACACTTAGGGCAGGGAGATCAACCAGCAGGCTACTGCAAATGTCTGGGTGTGAAGTGATGAAGGTCTGTATCAGGATGGTGGCTGTGTCAGAGAAGAGAAGGGGGCATATATGAGAGATGTTATCAAAGTAGAGATAAAAGGATATTGGATGTGGGGGGAGGGTCAGAAAGAGTAAGGAGTCAAGGATGACACCTAGGTTGAGGGATGGTGTGAGAGTAATAGGAAAGTTAGTAGTGGGAGAGGGTTTGAGGGAGGGATAGATAATAGGTCTCATTTTGGACATGTTGAATTTAAGATGTCTGTCTATAAGACATCCAGATAGAAATGTCCCAGAGGAAGTTGAGAGCAGGATCAGATTCCATAGCCCATGGTTTTTTCCACCATACCAAGCTATTTTACCCTGGAAATGAGATAGTTAAATAGTTCATTTCTTGTAAATCAAGTCAAGTCAGGTTTCTTTGTTATCCTACGACCACAAAGAGCTGACCAAGACAAAATACTGAGCTGGGCATTTCACGTTCAGCTTCGTAAAGACGAGAAGAAAGTGAGGGCAGGAAAGAAGAAGTGGGGGCAAAGGGGGGAACAAAAATTGTTCTTTTGACCTGGTTGCATAAGGGGAAGCTGTGACTCAAGGCCACTTGCAACATACTAAAGAAACAAGTTTGGAGAAAAGAGAACTCTTGGCTCCAAGGATACCCTTATGGATAAGGTGTCCTTAAGACATCGAGGTCACTCTGGGTGTTAAATATATTCCTCCATCATGAGGTACCTTGATCACTCACCATTTACCATGCTTTCTCCATTCACAAAGGGACAGAGTCAATGAGAGAATAAGTCTTTAATTTCCTCTAGGAAGCCTGGAGGGAAAGAATGATAGAAAGACAGATAGATAGATAGATAGACAGACAGACAGATACATACATATATACATACACACATATGTACATACATATGTACATACAGAGATAGAGAGTTGGAGAGATGGGGAGAGAGACAACCAGAGAGACAGATATAGATATGTGTATTTATATGTTTACAGAGCTGAAAGTGCCCATAGAGGACCTCTAGTCCAAACCCTCTCATTTTATTAAAATTCAAGGAAAGTTAGAGATTTTTCCCAAGTTCACACAGGTAGCAAGTGACAGGGCTGGAGATTTAAAAACAAAGACCCTGAGATTCAAATCCAGTCCTCCTTTTATTGCACCATGCTTTGTCTTCTTCAGTGAGTAAGACCAATGATCCTTTAATCCTTAAAGCCCAACTGGTCAGTCCAGGATGATGGTATATCAAATATAGCTTTCTTTCACTCAAAAAATATATTGTAGTTTTGTACCCCAAGCATTGAACCCAGACCCATAAGACCTGGGTTTGAAGTGCAGTTCTGACACTTAATAGCTGTGTGAGAACATGGACAAATCATGTCATCTGTCTGAGCCTCACTTTGCCCATCTGTAACATGGGTACAACAATCTTTCCCCGAGCAAGATTGTTTTTGAGGAAAGAGCTTTATTATTCCAACTGGCACATGAAAGGTCAGAAGCATAGCTAGTTGGTCTTGCTAAACTTGTTCAGGACACCAGCAAATTCTGTCCCTTTCCATCTACCTGGCAAAGACTGGGTGGGCCTTGGGCAGGTTATTTTCTTTATTCTCCCAGTAATCAGCCTTGTAGGGCTAACTCTTTGAATCAGGAACTGAGCACTACAGACCACAGTAACAGCTCCCTCTTGTGTTAGCAAGGGAGAGGGCAAGCTACAATGGAATTGAGGAGATTCAAAGAGAACTTGGAACACAGAATCCTTTTTGGTGACTTTCTATTGTTTTGAAGCATTCTAAGAAAATGTAGGAACCTCCAAAATTCTAGAGAGGCAGCAGAATATAGTGTAAAAAATGCTGGATTTGGAATCAGAGGACCTGGGTTCAATCATGGCTTGGTCCTTTGTGACACTGGATAAGTCACTTAAACTCTCCCAGCCTCAGTTTCCTCAACTATAAGATGAGGGGGTTTGAACTCAGTGGTTCCTAAGACCTTTTCCAGCCCTAAGTCTAAAATTATGATCTTATTGCTATTAATAGCAACTTTGTTAAGCCCCAGGACTAACCACCAAGAGAAGGACCAAAGAGGAAAAGACTTGGACTGGCCTCCTTGTTTCAGGGATCAAATGCAAGATGTCATCTAGGAAAGTGCTGGGTTTGACTCTTAACTCTTAACTCTTCTGTCATTCCCTAGCTGCCCAAACATTCCTCTCTGATATGTGTTTTTCCTTCACAGGGTCCCATTCTATTACTTTCCCTTTATTCTTCCACCAATTTCTTTTTCCCTCTCTCTCCCTCATTCCCTCCCTTCTTCCTTCCTTCCTTCCTTCCTTTCTTCTTTCCTCCCTCCCTCCCTTCCTTCTTTCCTCCCTCCATCTCTTCCTTCTTTCCTTCCTTTGTCTCTCTTTTTCTCTTCCTTCCTTTCTTTCTCTCTTTCCTTTTTCCTCCCTCTCTCCCTCACTTCTTCCCTCCTTCCCTCTCTCTTGTCATTCTTCCTTCCTTCCTTTCTTCTTGTCTTCCTCCTTCTCTGGGAAAGCATAAAGTACAGACCCAAACCAGACTCTGTCTTTGGCCCAAACATCAGCCTAATCTTGCAGACAGACTCTGAGCCCAGAACTCAATCGAAGATACCACTGTAGATGCTTAAAAGGTGTTTACTTGATTGGATGATGTTTTAAAATAGCACTTTGGAAGTCATTTTCCCAGAGAAATGTTATGCATTATCTTGAAGGAAGCCTGCTTCTACCAATCACTGAAGTAAATTTCCTGCGGTTTCCCCTATTCTAGAATAGCTAGAAATACGAGTTGTAGATTTAAATTGACCATGGTGATTGGAAGCAATTTCAGCAGGTGTTCCTTTATTTCTACTACTCATAACTCACTAGTGGCCTCTGAGGGATTTGGGTGAACGGGATGAAAAGGGGTTAATTTGCCCATACATTGAATGTGCCTGAATCTTGGCAAACAGCAAAACTATTTATTTAAACCTAAGTGGAGCTTCAGAGAGCTAATCAGTTTATGCATGAGGATCATGGGGGCTTCTGATTTTGTGGAGGAACAAAGCTAGACTCATGGAGATATTGCTTTTCAAAGTGACAATAATGTAAAGTCAAGTAGGCCTAGGGAAGCGGTTCCAAATCTCCCCTCTTCAGTCATTTCTTTTTCTTATATAATCCTCCTTGCGTCCCCTCTTTAAAACAAAAACAAACGATGTCCACTCAGCTCTGCTGCTCTCTGCCCTCAGAGCTGGATGGGATCCATTAGAGGCCATCTGGTCCAAACTCCCCCTTTTTACAGCTGAGGAGACCGGGGATTAGAGAGGAGAAGCCATTTGCCAGGGGTCACACAGCTAGTAAGTGACCAAAGAAAGATGTGAACTCTAAATCCAGCTTTCCACATTGCCACTCAGTTTTCTCCCAAGCAGCCTGTTGGCAATCTCAGCTGCCTTGCTCCCTGAAGTCAGAGAATAGATTATCTTCTTGGTAGAGCCTCAGCAGACTCAGCCAAAGTCAGTTACTTCTTTTTATTCATTCTCTTCCTCTATTCAACCAATATAATTCACCAAATAGTTAATAAGCACCTGCTGTAAACAGAGCACAGTGCTAGGTGATGAAGGCAAGTCTGAAGCTTAGATAGAATGTTCCCAAGATTGATCCTCTGCCCTCTTGGAGTTTACTTTCTGCGAGGGTAGCTGGGCTGAATCTACTAAGATGCCATTTAACAAGGATAAATTTAAAGTTCTACATTAAAAAAAAAAATTTTTGGAGGCGGGAAGACAGGACAATTGGGAGCAAGTGACTTGCCCAGGTTCACATAGCTAGTAAGTGTTAAGTGTCAGAGGTCGAATTTGAACTCAGGTCCTCTGGACTTCAGGGCTGGTTCACTGCGGCACCTAGCTGCCCCCCAAAGTTCTACATTTTGACTAAAAAAAAAAAATTCAACCTCCCACTAGAAGTATAGCTAAACAAAGGCTCTTGTGAAAGAGATGTTGGTACCAGTAGATTGCCAAGTCAAAGTGAGGCAACAGTGTGTTTTGGAAGTCAGAAAATAAACTACAATATTGGGCTCCCTTCAGAGAGGCAGAACTCCAGGAGTGAGCAGCTGACAATCCTGCTCTTCTCTGCCTGGGTTAGACAGTACCTGGACCATCAAGTTTGGTGGCAAGCATCATGTTGAAGAAAGGTCTTAGATAAGCTGAAGAGCATCCAAAAGGATGTAACCAGAATGGTGACAGACCTTGAGTCTGTGCCATTTGAGGACCAGTTGAAGGAAGTTGAAGAGTTTAGCCTGGAGAAGAGAAGGCTCAGGAAGAATGACAGGTATCTTCAAGTACTTGGAAGGCTAGCTTTGGGTAGAGGGATTTGGGCTTGATTTATTTTGCCCCAGAGGGCAGGATTTTGAGCAGTGGGTAAAAGGTGCCAAGAGGCGGTCGTTGTTGTTCATTCTTCATTCTGGAAGAGGACCGGTGATGTCCCATCTTGACTCCGGCCGTGAATCAGATTTAAGTGAGGCAGAGCTATGCAAAGTCATCAGCCTCACTCTCTCCTCCTGGTATTATACAGCAATTTAATTTTTCCATTTTCTATTTCTACCTTTATATTTTTTAAATCTGTTTTTATTTTGAACTTTTGATTTTATGCTTCTCCGGTGTCTTCAGGTACACATTTAATTTCTTTCCTTCTTTTTTCATTAATTGATATAGGCCCTAGGTGAAAGATATATACATATATTTATGTATTTATATTGATATCCATATATAAAATTACCTATGTGGCTCAGTGGATAGAGCTCAGGGCCTGAAGTTAAGAAGCCTCATCTTCCTGAGTTCAAATCCAGCCTCAGACACTTACTAGCTATGTGACCCCAGGCAAGTCACTTAACCCTGTTTGCCTCAGTTTCCTCATCTGTAAAATGAGCTGGAGAAGGAAATGGCAAGCCACTCTAGTATCTTTGCCAAGAAAACACCAAATAGGGTCACAAAGAGTCGGACATGACTGAAAAATGGCTGAACAACAGTAACATAAAAATACCTCTGGGAATTGCTTTCACAGAATCTCAGAGTGAGAAGGAACCAGAGGGTATATAGTTCCCGTCCTCAAGTGCAGCCCTTTGACTGAGTTTCAGGGCCGTACTTGAGAACCTAGAGGGCCACACGTGGCTTCAAGGCCACAGGTTCCCCTCTACAAGACACCAATCCTCGGTGAGAGGTAAGTCACTACCCCCAGGAAGTCCATCCCACTTTGGTACAGCACAAGTGGTTAGGAAGTTTTTTTTTCCCCTTACATCAAGCTTAAACTTGTCTCTGTGATATCTACCTACTGCTTCTAGTTTTTCCCACTGGAGCCAACCAGAGTCTAATCTCTCTTCTACATGACAACTTTCAAATGCTTGGATACAGCTATGATTCCCATGCTACCCTAACCTCGCCCCAACCCAGTCTTTTTTAGGCTAAAAATTCTGAATTTCTTTAACTGATCTTTATCTGTCTTTATTTCAAGAACTGTCACCATCTTCATTGTCTTCCAGCTTCTCAATATCCTTCCTAAAATGTGGCACACAGAGCTGAACATCATGTGTTGTTCAGTCATTTATCACTCTTGTCCAACTCTTTGTGACTCCATTTGGGGCTTTCTTGTTAAAGATACTAGAGTACTGGAGTGGTTTGCCCTTTCCTTCTCCAGCTCATTTTACAGATGAGGAAACTGAGGCAAACAGGTTATGTGAACTTGCCCAAGTTCACATTGCTAGGATGTGTCTGAGGCCAGGTTTGAACTCAGGTTTTCCTGATTCCAGGCCCAGTGCCCTATGCACTGCACCACCTATTGAACGGAATACTCCAGTTATATGGTGTGTTCATATTGCTGCGCCAAATACACTCCCTGTATTACAAAACCTGTAACGCTTCTAGCCCCTGGATATTTGGATTAAGGCCTGCTTCATGTTTGTGTGAACATAAATAGCAAAGTTGTCACTCTGGAAGTGTGGGGTGAGGGAGGAGACAATGCCATGATAACAGAGGCCTGGGAGATACATGTCTCTGGCCCTTGCTCTTTGTAAGGGAGATCTCACCACCTAGGAAAGGGACACAGACCTCTGGCCCTTTGCTCCTAACCTAAAAGCTTAAGTTTATGGCCTCTTATACATCACCATTCCATTCTCCACCAAACCTAGCTTTCCCTTCTGGTTTACAAGGAGGTTGAAATCATGGCATCACTGTTAACATTCTGGTGGTGGATGAGACCTCAGGGACTGGTTGGGGTTGGTCCCCCATTGTGAGTGTCTGAGGGAGGCTCAGCCTCCAAGGTCAAACTGGGCTGGCTCTGTAGAGGGAGCTCTGCTCCTCCGGCTGGCTTTCTCCCAAAGCCCCAGCCCTCTCTTCACTGTATTCCTTCCATCTTTTTCTCATTCTACAGAATCGCCCCTTTCTCCAAGGTAACTCATTGTCTCAGAGAAGATACATTTGGCAGCAATCTGCCTGCCTAAGCTCCTTCACTGCCATCCCATCCACTGAGGCTTCAGCTTATATTTCAGAAGAAATTTTATCCCTTGATAAATTTCTTTAAGCTTTTATAATTTTTGAAGTTTGATAATAGTTTATTTTTGTTTTTTCGTTTGGGCTTTGTTTTTGTTTGTTTGGGGATTTTTTGGTGGTAGTAGTGGGAGTAGAGCCTCTTATTTACTGTGAACTAAGTGAGTGGTAAGGGGGAGAACAAGCAGTTTTGCAGGGAGAGTGATGAAATCTCCTCAGCTTTAGGAGACGAGGAAATCTCTAGTTTATGGGTGAACAGTGGCCCTATTGAGTAATCCCATAGCATTTCTAGGGAAGGTGCAGGGTTCAGCACTCCCTGGCTGGGTGTTGTTTGTGCTGTGGCAGGGGAGAAGTGGGAGAAGACTCAGGATTAGAACTCAGAACCACAGCTACCACAGGGTGACTGGGGTTTTGCCCTGGGGACTGTAGTCCTAGGAGTGGGGCAGAGATTCACTTTTTCCAGAAGTCTTGGAATCATCTACAACTTCCAACTTCCCACTCTGGTGCATCATCCAAGGATACCAGATCTCAAGCATGCCATGGCTGTAAATGACCTCTCCTGGGTCTGTGCCTGTGCTGGTGTGAATGTACCTGCTGGGGCCAACTATTCACATGGCATCACTAACCACTCTCCCTTCTTTTCAATGGAGCAGAGAGGGGAGGAGAGGAGATGGGACTAGGCCACTATGAGAAAGTTTTAAGCCCTGGTGTTTTTTGGTATTGTAAAAGGAAGCTTAGGATTTAGGGTCCCCACTGCTTTTCACCAAAATGGTAAGGTGCCAGGTGACTCTGCTAAACTTTGATTGTATTCTAGGACCTGGTTGAGCAAAGATCTGAAATGTTGGGGATGACACTGAGCTCTAGGTGGGGGCTGGGGACAAGAACCACCTTGTAAACTGGTTGGAGAGGAGAAGAAACTCCCAATCCCTGTCTGTGGCCTGCTTATGAGTGGTGGTTCAGGGTCTGATGTGACTGGGAAATTGGAGCAAAAGAAGGCCTTAGCAACTTGTGGGTCCTCATCTCAAACAGGCATGAAGATGGGAGGTGGTCTATGAGCTCTCTTAGGGAGCTGAAAGTGTAGGATATATTAGGACTAGCAGTATCTTAGGATCAGGACAACAGGACAGCATAAAAGAAATGAGTACCAAGTTAGCAGCAATAACTACACTTTTTTCCCCCTGATATCCCCACACCCTTTTTGTTGTTTTGATGTCACAGACTTGCTGCCAAAACATCTAAACTCTCTAGCTTGTATTTTTAAGCTAGGAAACTAGAACTGAAGAGAACTCAGCAGAAATGCATAGCCTCTGGGTTGAGGACTCTCATTGTCAGAAATAGGACCTCAACTCCAGCAGAAACTTGAGTTTTTGTACATTGTCTTCCTCACCAGAAGCATAATTTTCTGAGCTGCTGCCTACCTTGGTCTTGCTATAACTAGTAAACAGTTGTTACATTACTGGGTTGGTTTTTTTCTCACATGGTCCAAGAAAAGAGTTGGGTGATGTTTCTAAATTGTTAAGGGATTTGGACAGAGGTGGCTTTTACACAAGGAAATTGAAGTCACAGTCACTGTCCATGAGAAGGACTCAGGTCTCAAAGGAGTCAGATTGAGTGGTTGGCTCCAGGTGATTTCTGTGGGAGGAAAGGATGAGTTCAGAAAAGGGGCCAGGCTGGGCTGTTTTCTTCTGACAGACACTGCCATGTTTGATGATGATGAGGAAATGAGTATAGAGGGTCCCTCCTGGGGATATCAGGATAATTCCCAAGCTCCTCAAGGACCAAGACTCTATCTTCTTCATACTTTGTCTCTTCCATGGCTTTGGCACTTTGGAACTGATTTGTTAGTTAGTGGATAATACTAGTTTCAGGCATTGTCTGTAGGGGATGAACTTGTCCCCTAAAGTATTACAGGTTTCATTTCCTGGCTATGTGAGCAAGCACAAGACCATCCTCTTAAACAGAGAAATGTCGAATGTACATTCTCTGGAGCATTTTTGGTGCTTGAAGCAAGTATTTGTGTAATGGGGAGCAGAGAGGGCCCTATCCTGGGAGCCTGAGCAGGGACCTCAGCCTATTTCCAACCCAAATAAAGAGAATAGAAAGTGATCTCACAGAATGTCTAGTCTGATCTGCACATTTTACAAATGAGGAAGAGGAGGCCAAAACAAGGTAAGCAGCTTGCCTGAGGTCTCACAGACAAGTGTGGCAGAGCTGAGCTTCATTCTCAGCCTCTCTGATAGCAAATCTGTTTTTCAGGGGGTCGCTCGCACCGGGTACAACTAGCATCCATGTCTCTACCTCTAAGATTAGGAATCTGCATAGAGAAAACAAACTTGATTTCTTTTTCAGGCAATCAGGTCATACAGTGCCCAGGGTCACACAGCTAGTAAGTATCTGAGATCAGATTTGAACTCAAGCCCTCATGACTCCAGGGCTACTGCTCTATCCACTGTACCACTTAGCTGTCTTGGAAATGAAATGTTATAATACAAATGATCACTTTTCTTTCCCTTTTCTCCGCTCCCTTCCCCTCTCTCTTTCTGTTATTCTATGTTTCTCTGTCTGTCTCTTCCATTTCACAGACTCATAGAATTTCAAAGTTGATAGGTGACTATAGAGAACTTATAAACCAGCCTTCACCCGCATAAAGGTCCTCTCTACAACATACCCAAGAATTCAGGGGTGAGGAACCTGTGACCTTGAGGCCACATGTCAGGAGAAGCTGAGTTCACATCCAGCCTCAGACACTTACTAGCTGTGTGATCTGGAGCAAGTCACTTAACCCTGTTTGCCTCATTTTCCTCATCTGTAAAATGAGCTGGAGAAGGACCTGGCAAACCACTCCGGTATCTCTGCCAAGAAAACCCAAATGGGGTCTCAAAGAGTTGGACACAACTCAACAACAACAGAATAGGAGTGATAGCTCCTATCTCCCAGGGTTGCTAGAAGATCAGAAGAAATAACTTGTAAATCTCTCTGCAAACCTTAAGGCTTTATGTAAGGAGGAGCTGTCCAAAAAGGCCAACTCAGGTGCATGAGGAACTTACTTAACTAATTTTAAAAAGACAAATAGAGAAGAGCAAAGCAAGGTAGGGCAACAGAGGATGATGGATGCAAAAACAGGGCCCACCTGGTGAGAACAGAGTTGGGAGGGCTAAGGTGTGGAGTGAGGGGAAGGGACAACAAGCAAGCTGTTTTGGTTTTCCGGTTTAAGTTCTTTTGAAGTGGAGGATCAAAGAAGGGATAGGTGCACTGCTTAGGAGAGACAGCAGGATTAAAATGGAAGTCAGAGAGAAGGCCAAGCTGCTCAACTCTCATTTTGCTCTTTGGACTGGAAAATGCAGAGGAAAAAAGTCTAAAGGCAAATAGTTGATGCTCAAGAGAAGGAGGCAGAGATAGTAAGGAAGCTGTCCTAACTCACTGACCAACACGGTCCACATTCTAGGGCATTGAAAAAACCAGTAGATAGAACTACTGAGCCATTCTCAGTGATCTTGAAACAATTCTGAACATGAAGGGAAGTGCCACAGGAGGGGAGAAGGGAGAACATTGTTTTGGCTTTTGAAAAAGGGAAGGGTGGGGTGGCTAGGTGATGCTGCAGTGAATAGAGCACTGGCCCTGGAGTCAGGAGGACCTGAGTTCAAATGCAGCCTCAGACACTTAACACAAAAAAAACTAGCTGTGTGACCTTGGGCAAGTCACTTAACCCCAACTGCCCTCCAAAAGACAAAAAAAAAATTTGAAAAAAGAAAAAGGGAAGAGAAGTCTTTAGTCTACAGGCTGGTGAGCTTGACTTTGATTCCTGGCAAACTTCTTGGATCCTCTGTTGAAGGGTTGACTTAGTGAATATCTAGAAAGGAGCATTGAGATCACAAAAGCCATTGTAGTTTCACCCATAACAGGTCCTATAATCTATTAGTCGACAAGGATTTATTAAGCACTTACCATGTGCCAAGCATTGCACAAGGTGCTGTGTATAGAAGTACAAGGAATACAACAATCCCTCCTCACAGAGTTTAAATTCTAGTGGGAGAGACAAGCATATACACAAATTTATACAGGGTAAATATAAAGTGAATAAATGCAAGTATATGCAAAGTTATCGTATGCAAGACAACATAGGAAGGAGGGCACCAGCCATTATAAGCATTTTGCAAAGCCTCTAATGCTATGCTTTTGCATCCAATGGAAAGATGGAGGCTACAGTTAGGAAGATTTGTTTCTAGTTGAATAGTCAAATCCAAAGGGTAGTTATTAGTGACTCCATGTTGGAGGAGACAAAGGATTTTGCTGAAGAATTTCTTTGTCTAAAAACAGGTTGAACAAAAAGTCTCACAGGTTTCAGATGCATTGTGACCTGTCTTTGAACCCAGCTACTGTGATTCCCTTATTTGTCCTTCTGTGTTATATAAAACCCAAGTGTTGAACCATCAGTTAACACGTGTTGTGCAAGATCCAACTGCTGACACCAGTTTGCAGAAAAAGAAGATATTTCATGTAAAAAAGTGCTGCTTTGCCCTAGTAAGGATTCTTGAGGTGCAGGAAATTTCCCCATAAAAGATGCTCATGTAGGTTTATTTATCAGAGCTCCTTCCCTCTCCCTAAATGTAAGTTCTCTCTGTCTCTCTGTCTCTCTGTCTCTCTGTCTCTCTCTCCCCCTCCCTCCTTTCTCTCTCTCTCTCTCCCTCCTTTCTCTCTCTCTCTCCCTCCTTTCTCTCTCTCTCTCTCTCTCTCTCTCATTTTTTCTATCACTTAAAAAAATGATTTTCACCATTTTATTAAGGCTGTTACTGTTACGGCTTTCCTCATAATTCCTGATCTTAGTTAGATCCTCCTTAGTCAACAAATGTTGACTGGGAAAGAAGTCTCTAGTGGAATGCCCCAGGGATCTCTGCTTGATCCTGTTCTCATCAGTCACTTTGATAAAAACTTGGACGGTACATTTATCAAACCTTCAAGTGACATAAACCTGGAAGGAATAAAATCTTGGATGATAGAGTCAGCATCCAAAAAGATTTTTAGCAGACTAGAGTGTTGTGCTGAATAATAACTAGCATTTTATATAGTGCTTTAAAGTTTACAAAATGGTTTACAAATATTATCTCATTTTGTCCTCACAACAATCCTGGGAGGGAGGTGCTGTTATGATCCCCATTTTACAGTTGGAGAAACTGAGGCAGAGTTTAAGTGACTTGCTAAGAAATGTCTGAGACCAGATTTGATAGCATTTTCCCGATTCCAGTCCCAGTGCTCTATGCACTGTGGCGCCACCTAGCGGTCTGCCTTATACCTAGTGATATGAAGTTCATACTGTAGCTTTGGATCTGTGATTTCATTGATGTGGCTATTTCTTCCAGTGATAACAGATCACAACCCTTCCAGTGTTGCTGCTTCTGTGTGATTCTTGCTTGCATCCTTTCATTCATTTCCCACAATTGTCATACATCTGTCACAGGGGATACACCCTAATTGCAGTGGATCTTCCTTTCTCACATTCTCTGATTTATGCAGATGCCTATGGTAACATGGTCTTCCAGCCCATTGGTTTATTGGGGTCACGCTTTTTTCTGATGACAGACACCCTTTACAATTCTGCACAATTCTTCCCTGTAATGTGCTCTATCCTGCTCATGGGCACCATGATGCTTCTCTATTTCCATCTGGTGATCCTCAACTTCACTCTTAGAGACCCTAATACAATATCCTGTGAGCCGTAGCCACACGAGGCCATTTAGTATTTGGATGGTCTTCAGATTATCATGTCCCCCTTAAACTGTTGTGCCCAGAACTGCTCACAATACTCCAGATATGCCTGATCAGAGGTGGTGGAGGGGACTTCCTTATCCCTCAAAGCTATGTCTCTTTCACTTAATGCATCCCAGGCTCACTTTAGTTTTCGGGGGTACCATGTCACACTGCTGGCTACATGCTGAGCTTGCCGACCACTAAAGCCCACATATTTATTTTTAGACAAATGCTGCCTAATCATGCCTCTTCCATCTTGTTATAGTTGCTGTTCATTTGTTTTTTTTTTAATTTGAATGTTTTTTTCTAAATTAATTTAATCTTATTAAGATTCAATCCAATGCTCTGGCCCAGGGGTTGGCATACTGCAGCCTGTGGACCAAATCTGACTGTTAACCAAATTTGACTTGTAATCTATTTTTGTATGGTTCAAAAACTAAGAATTTTTTTTTATATTTTCAAATAGAATTCACTCATCAAAATCTTTTTGGATCCTCTCATCAAATGTGTTATCTATCCTTCCCTCATTTGTTTTACCTGCAAATTTGGTGAGAATGCTATTTATGTCTTTAGCCAAGCTACTGATGAGAGTGTTAAATGGCAAAGAGGTCAAGCACAGATTGGTTCCCCCACTGGAGATCCTCCTCAAAAGATATTGAAACAGTGACTACTCTGAGATCACCCATTCAATCAATTGGAAATATATCTAATTCTATGATTGCCTAGTCCATATCTCTCCACCTTTTCCACAAGAATATTATGAGAATTTTTATAAAATCCTTTGCTAAAATCTACATAAAGCATATCTATACTATTCTCCTGATCTATCAGTTTAGTAATCCTTTCAAAAAACAGGAAATACACTTAGTCTAGCATGACCTGTTCTTGATGAAGCCATGTTGGTCCTTTGTAAGTACTGCTTCTTTTTCTAAATGTTCACTAACCGTCTCTTTAATGACCTGTTATAGGAGATATCCCATGGAGCATGTGTCAGAGTGGGTCTATACTCTGGCTTCTTCTAATGGGCCACATGTACTCTGACTTCTAGCTAAAAAGAAATGTATTGATTTCACATGTATAACCTATGTCACATCGCTTGCCTTCTCAATGAAGTGGGGAAGAGAAGGAGGGAGAGAATTTGGTACTTAAAATTTGATTTTAAAATGTTTTTACATGTAATTAGGAAAAATAAAATATTAAATAAGAAAAAATTAAATAAGAAAATTAACTTAAAAAAAGAAAAAGAAATGTATGACTAGTAGCTCCTGGTTTGTCCTTTGCTTCCTATGGCAAGGACTATGTCATAGAGGATTGATGACTAAACCAGGAAAACTCCCTCTCTTGCTTAAAAAGAGGAAGCAGTACAGTTTTTAGCCCCTTTCAAGACAGCCAGGTCTTGCTTGGGACCAAGAGCCAAAGCCAGCTCTTCTCTGGACTTCCAAGGGATTTCTCACCACCACTCCCCAGAAGCAGTGCCAACTGCATGCATATGGTAGTGAGAACATATGCTTGCCTAGGCAAATCTGACACTTGTCCTGTCTCCTTCTTTGTAGAGGCCACCACACTGGCATATCCAGGATGCCTGCTAGCACAGGTTCTTAGATCAGCTTTTCTGAAGGATAGCAACTTTAAAGGGGTCAACAATCTTACTTTAATTTTTATACATACATACCTACATATATATATGTGTGTGTGTGTGTGTGTGTGTGTGTGTGTGTGTAATTCACTTAGTTCAGGGGAAGAGGTCAGCATCCTGAACTTCAGAGAAAATACAAACAGAAATGACAAGAAGAAAAAATACAGAGAAAATAACACAAATCAACAGACAGGACTTCTAGCTGTCTGACCAAAGCTCTCTATATATACTTACCAGAGAGAGAAGTACCAACATCTGGGTTTTCAAAGCCATAGGGTTCCATAATGGTTACCCAGAGTCTCCTCTGGCTAAATCACAGGAACACTCATCCAATGAGCGAGACCCAAAGCAAAACCTCAGAGTGTATATACCCTTCTTCAGAGCCAGAGGGCATGATAACCCTCATGAGCCTAATTACAAAGTAGCAAGAGGTATGGGCCTTCCTGAAAAACAAGCTTCCCTTAATCAAGCTTCTCTGGTTGGGCTCCAGGTGAGGCCTATTAATGAGCAGGGAAGATCTTCAATTCCCATTAACATTACACTCTTTTTTTTTTCAGCCAAAGTAAAACAAAGTTTATTGAAAGTTCTCCATATTGGGTAGACTCTTAAGGAGCCCAAGTATCTGTAAGGCTTGCATTTGGCAAGCAGTCCAGAATAAGTCTGTGCTAGGTCATTCTATGGCGCTCTCCAACATTATGCTCTTACACTTCAGGTTTCTTACCCTAAGCACAGAGGACTGAACAGTGATATAGAGAGACAGACACTTCCAGCTCTGGGATTGCATTGTGAATTTGGGAAGTTGAGAGTTCCTGCCACTTCTTGAAGGAAAAAAGAATTACCAGCATGAGGATTCTGTTTCCAAAGGGCTAAAGCTTAAGCCATGCCTTGGATGGCTAGGAGATCTGGGACTTATGAATTATCCAGGAAGTACAGTTTAGAAGTGAAAGTGAAATATCTGTTTAGCAGTACCACAAAGTGTTTCATGTGTAGCGAGTATGCTCAGACCCACTATCCAAGAGCCCCCTTCCATGTTTCAATTATTTGTCAATATGTGCTTATAAGTCTCTTGTGTTGAGGCATTTATTTTGTGGTAGAGGAAATAAATAGTTATCCTATCCCTTATATAATAACAATAATAGCTAATATATAGTACCTATGATATGCCAGGCCCTGTACTAAGTGCTTTACAAATATTATCTCATTTACTTTGTACATTGATTACCATTTTCTAGAAGGGACCATATTAATCCCGTTTAGGACTTGAAACCTTAAGCACAAACCAAACCAAAACTTTGTTTAAGAGATTTTTCTCTAGAGCTCCATAGTTGGAGCATAAAGAGAGTGTAAGAAATGGCTTCATTCCATTTCTTTGTTATCAGACTCCCCCATGACAGAACCTGGTCCCCCTGAGCCCAGAACCAGAGACCCCTTAAGGGGTCTCTTTACCCCAACTACAGATCCATTCTGTAATTTTTCCAGGAATCAACTGACCTCTACTTTACATTCTGTTTTCTCCCTTTTAGTGAAAATGGGGTGAGTATCTTCCCTTCTCTAGTCCTATGGGATCTCTACTATTGTCTATAGCAGTGGTTCTCAACTTTCCTAATGCCATGACCCTTTAATATAGTTCCTCATGTTGTGGTGACCCCCAACCATAAAATTATTTTTGTTGCTACTTCATAACTGTAATTTTGCTACTGTTATGAATCGTAATGTAAATATCTGATATGCAGGATGTATTTAAATTGAACATAACCCACAGATTGAGAACCGCTGGTCTATAGCCTTTCAGATATCACTGATAGCAGCTCAGTGATAACATCCATCAGTGCTTTCAGTATGCAAATGTTTAGTTCACCTGAACCAGATGATGAGAATACATCAGGGTCCTTCACTAAGGTTTCTCTTACAACAGCAGGGGTCCTTCTTTACCTATTTTGGGTATTATTTCCATGTTAGCCACTTTTGTTGGGTTGGCTCCACTAGGAGGGATTCTCAGTGGCAGAGGACTCAAAACCAAAACAAGACTTGACCAGTTCTTTCTTGCCCTTCTTGTCCATGATCACCATGATCAAGAAGTAATCCTAACCCTTCTATGATCTTTTTCCAATGTGACTTAAATAAACCAAAGCCATAAACTTTTGTCTTCCTTTTTTTTTCACTTTAAACTTAGCACAGCTAAACTTAATTTTATAAGACTGAGCTTTGCTCTTACTCTGATGCTTTGTTACCTGCTTTTGCTTCTGTCCTTTGGGCATGTATTTTTTAAAAGTTTAGGTGGATTGGTGAATTTCTAATCCTGTACAAAAAATATTTGAGCATAAACTATAATGACATCATGGTGGTCTTTTTGCAAATGAGCGTTTGTCATGAGCATTGCAATAAGAAATGATGAAATATCCCATGAAGTACTATGGTTAACTTTGAATACACAATAAAACCTATTCTTTCTATTCTTATTTGCATCCAAGAAGAATTTGGAAGCCATTCTTCCACTCAGCAACTTCCTTTAAGTCTTTGGGTACTAGAATGCTCTAGACCAGTGGTTCTCAACCTTCCTAATGTCACGATCCTTTAATACTCATATGTAGGCGTATCTGCACGTGGGCAGACCCACCTGGAGATAGATAGAGGAGTGGTGTCTCAGTTCCTAAGACCATAGGAAATATGTGTTTTCTGATGGTCTTAGGCGACCCCCGTGACCCCTGTGAAAGGGTCATTCGACCCCCAAAGGGATCGTGACCCATAGGTTGAGAACTGCTGCTCTAGACCAAACCTCCAGGTATCATGCCTATAGTCCCTTGGGCAGTTAATCTACTCAGATCTGGAACTCCAGCCCCAGTGGCTGAGCTGTATTGGTTAATGGATAAGTGAGTGGAAATTCAATCTAGCCCACTATATCTAGCCAGCCTCAGACTATGGTTTACCTCCTATTCAAACATCTTCCCTGGGCCACCCTTCCATTCCAGCTTTCTAACTTCTATTCTGGAAAGAACATGTTAATGAATTGCCTTATGGATCAACTCACTAACCCAATGACTTCACAGCCCTAAATTCCCTTCCTCGGACATCAATCTTCCTCTGTATTCTGCCTCCATATTAAAATATAAATTCCATGAGGACAAGGACTTTTGTATTTATATTCCAGGGGCTTAGTAAATCATTGCCTGAAACATTGTAAGCATTTAATAAATGCTTCTTCATTCATTCATTCGGTTGTACTTCATTTGTTGTGAGAATACCAAGACTGATTCAATGCCATTCCTACTGTAGTATATCCATTTGTTGGTCATTAGGTAAAGACTTCACATTTAGAGCAAGAGCAACTAACTTAATATTTTAGAAGGCCTAAAAATTGTAATACTTATTCCCCTCTACACCCTTCTCCACCACTCTGCCACCAACACTAGAGAAACATAAGGGAACCATCAGGACTGGAGACATTGTGTACAATTCTTTGCTTCATGGATTGCTATGGCTAAAGAACCCACCACCAAATGGCTAGACTACTTACTGGTGACAAGCATCTTCATACTTAAGTTGGCCTTTGGAAAGCAAACATGGACTATTGCCAGATGTGTGCCCAAAGTCCTTCCAACATGATAGAACCTGCCAACATTTTTATCATATTGGCATGACCTTAGAGAACCTGGGGCAAACTTCATGATACAATGAGGCCCTGGAGTAGGACTTCAGTGGGGATTGATGAAATTTGAATAAATTTAGAGCCCTACACTTCAGTTCAAAACATTAATTTCAGAAGTACAGGAAGAAAGAGGCACCAATAGATAACAATTTCTCTGAACAAAATTTTTAGGTTTTAGTGATCTGGAAGCTCAATGGGAGTCAACAATGTAATCTGGAAGCCCCCAAAGCTAATGGGATCTAAAGCTTTGTGTAGAGCAGTGGTTCTCAACCTTCCTAATGCTGCGATCTTTTAGTATTCATATGTGGGCGTATCTGCATGTAGGTGGACACACCTGGAGACGGATAGAGGAGCGGTGTCTCGATTCTTAAGACCATTGGAATATGTGTTTTCCGATGGTCTTAGGTGACCCCTGTGAGCCCTGTGAAAGGGTCATTCGACCCCTAAAGGGGCTGCAAGCCACAGGTTGAGAACCACTGGTGTAGAGGAACAGTGTGTCCAGGAGTTTAAAAGTTGTAATCTCATTTTTACTCTGCCCTGGTCAGACTACACTGAAGTATTCCCTTCATTTCTGTTTACCACATTTCAGGAAGGAGATTGATAACCATGGCATAGGAGATAGAGGGCTAGATTTAGAGTCAGGAAGACCTGACTTCAGATTCAGCTGTGGCTATTTATTGGCTGTGTGACCATAGACAAGTCATACCTGCTTCTTATCTGTAAAATGAAGGGACTGGAATAGATGGCCTTTAAATTTTCCTACTGGCTCTAAATCTATGATCCTAAGACTCTATGAGTTGTGAAGCATCTAGAAAAGGATATTAAGATGTGGTGAGAAGTTAAGAGGTCACATCAAATAGAAATTAGTCAAAGGAATTGGAAAAGGGAAGGCTTGGAAAGGTTTAGAGCTGATACTTGACTTTCAGGTATTTGATAGGGGATTAGACCCCTTCTATTTGTGCCCAGTAAGCAGAAGTGAGAGAAATGATCACAAGTGGGAGAGGGATTGGGAGAGGACAGAATTTGGCCTGATGTAAAAAAAAATACTTCCTAACAATTAGAGTTCTCCAAAAGTAGAATGAGCTGCCTTAGACGCCATTGGGCTTTCTATCACTGGAGTTCTTTAGGCAAAGACTGGATGATTACTTGTTGGAAATGTTGTAGAATGGATTCTTGTTCCAGTACTGGTTGGATTAATTGGCCACCAGGGTCTATTCTAATGCTGTGATTCTATCTTTTTTGGTATCACCATTTAATTAAACCATTGGATCACTGATTTCAAGCTGGAAGGGACCTTGGAGGTCATTATATCCAACTCTCATTTTTACAAATGAAGAAACTGAAGTCTACCAAACAAGAAATAATAAGAAAACAATTAGTATGATGTGTCAAAAATCTGTGATAAAGTCAATAAATAAAGACCACTTAGCCTTCCTAGGACAGTCAGTTTCTAACATGTTCATAAAATCATGAAACTCTTATACTAGAAGGAGCAACAGGGATATTATAGACCATCCTCTTCATTTTGCAAATTAAAAAAACCAACAAACTGAGGGGCAGAGAAGTTGTGACCTCTCTAAGTCCCACAGTCAGTTACTGTAAGGGAAGGTCCTAGAACTAAGATCTAACTCCTAGGACTAGGCTTAGGTCCAGATACACTGTGCATTCCTTTAGTCTTGCTTCTGGCTCACGGTGGGTTAAAGCCTTTTGTGACACAATGAGGATGAAATGCTTTACACACAGAAGGCAGGCAACAAAAGATGCGCTGACCAGTTAAATACTTGTTGATAAGGCTACCCTACCTGACTTCCTTCTCCATTTTGCCTCAAGTATCTGGCACTACATGAAAGTACTTCTAAACTCAGCTGACCAGATTTTCATGTTCCTCATAAATCCTTGACTAACAGGTACTCACTCCCCTTTAAACTAAATGCAGAATCCAGGGTGCACTGCATTTTGGGGGGGCACTAGAGAATGCTGCAGACTAGTTTGAGTTGATGAGGTTATTACTGCTTCTAAATGCCAGGAATGAGGGTTCATCTAGGGTCATTGATCTCCAATTTTTTTTGATCCAGCACCATCATCAGTCAGAAAAAAAAATGTTGAGCCCACATACCCAGTAGTTGTAACTGTATAAAATATTTTTTTACTATTGTATTATTATATTATGTAAATTATAAAACATATATAAAATAAACATTTTAAAAGAATGTGAGAAAAATAATAGTTAATAGTTTAAAAATTATTTGTATTAATGGTACGAACTTTTAGCTCTCATTAAAATATTATTACTAGTAATATGATTAAATATGCTTCTTTAATTTTTAAAATCTTGGTTTAGTGAGATTACCACTGTCAAACCCTCCATGTTAAGGGACTCCACAATGTCAATACATATATTAAATTTTGGAAAACCTTATTTTTTTTAACCATTACTCATAATTAATTTGCCCCAAAAGTATAAAGATACCAATCAGACCTTTCTCATGTCACATCCTGTTAGAGCACCTGATTTTCAGTAAACAAACACTGGGGTAAGGTGGAACCTGGATTGCATTACCATTGGCAGATAAGAGACAAAAGGCATTCAGACAGCATTTCATTTGCTGGAAGAAGTCAGCTCATTAGAATTCTATTGTGTTAACCTCTGCCTGAAATATGAAGATATGCATTGAAGTAACCATGCTGGAACATTGACTTGGGGCACATTTACAAAGAGCTCTTCCTCATCTGTGTCCTAACCCTTTTCAGAGTTGTCAGAGTGGCCTGCTGGCCTCAAATGCAGAGTGCTACCCAAACTAGATTAAAATGTAATTAGAAAATGTTTGACATAGTACATTAAAATGCAATACAACATAGATAACATCCGTTTTTGATCATGGCTTTCTGGTAGTCCAATAATTTTTAAGTTGTCTCTCCTGGATCTGTTTTCCAGGTCCGTGGTTTTTTCAAGGAGATATTTCACATTGCCCTCTATTGTTTCATTTGTTTGGATCTGTTTGATAG